>OX465296.1:177138986-177758684 GCA_949987735.1 Leucophora obtusa
CATATCGTTAGCTGAAATGCAAAACCACGTAACTAACATTTTTACTATTTTACAGGAGAAACAAAAAATGTTATATATTGAAAAATAAATGGAATTTTGGTAATCAAATATCGCAGATTTTCTAAATATAGACTGATTAATTCATTTCTGGAATAAAAGTAATAAATTATTAATGTTTCAAAGAGTTGAGTTAGTTACACGCTTTTGAACTCGTATTTTCTTAAACAAAAACACGTAACTACAATGAAGTTTTTTTAAGTTTCAAAGAAAATTTTGTTTTGCATTCATAAAATGTAGAATAAAAGAAGTTGTTCTCTTGTTATTTAATATATCGCTTTATATATTTTTTTTTTTTTAAATATGAAAATAAAAAATGATTTACAAAAGCAAAAGATAATTAACAACAATAACTGCAATACAAATAAAGGAAAAAATTAAACCTTTACTTCTCAAATGGAATTTCATTGTAATAATAATGACAATCGGATGGAAGAAATGGTTTAAGGTCCTGAAGATGTTGCCATTTTTTGCTTGAAATTTTTATTCTTTGTAAATGCAACTTCAAAGCTTCAAACGCTTTTAATTTGTTTCCAATTCTTTGTGGAAATTCCTTAAACACATCTGTTGCACTTAATTTAAAATAAATTACTCCAGAGGGATCATACGCTAATACACGAATCATATTGACTGTGGGATCTCCAAAAAAAAAAGAATTTATTATAATTAACAAAGTAAAAATTTCAAACTATAATCACTATAATTATGAGAAAATAGGACTACGAGGGGGAGGGGAGCGTAGTAGCACTATCCGCTAGTGAAATATAAAAATTCAAATCATACTATGAATAAATAAAATTCAATAGAAATAAATATGTGTTAGTTACAATTTTCAAGCAACAAGTATGTAGTTACGTGCTTTCGATTTTCGCTAATAATATGTCTAATTATACTCTACACCACTATGTGGTCAGGGTATTATAAGTTTGTGCTGATGTTTGTAACACCAAAAAAATATTGGTCGTAGACCCACCTTATAGTATACCGATCGGTTCAGAATTTGTTTTTATTTCGATTTAACGATGTCCGTCTGTCCGTCCGTCCGTCTGTCTGTGTGTCCATGCAATCTTGTGCGTACTCTACAGGTCGCAACTATAAAGATATTTTGATGAAATTTGGTACGCAGACCTATGTTAGCCCAAGGACGAACAAGTTTGATTTTTTTGAACATCGGTCCATGTTTAGACCTAGTGCCCATATAAGGGTCCTACCAAAATTATACTGTTTATACGCTGCAGGTCGCAAATATTAAGATATTTTGATGAAATTTGGTACATAGACCTATGTTGGCCCAAGGACGAAGCCTATTGATTTTGGCGAACATCGGTCCATGTTTAGAACTAGTGCCCATATAAGGGTCCCCCCAAAATTGGCTTGGTTACAAACTGCAGGTCGCAAATATTAAGATATTTTAATGAAATTTGGTGCGCTGACTCACATTATAGAAAATTTTGACATAAGCCCCATTTTAACCCATTCGAATTTCGGATCCAAACAATACACCAGACTGGTGTAGGGTATTGTATAGTCGGCATGCCCGACTTTAACCTTTTTACTCGTTTTTATTATATGACAGTAAAAATTGGAGAAGACGTGGACCTCGTTGATATGCATCATAATCGATCAAAAAACCGATTTTGTATTTTTTATTAGTTACGTGGTTTTGCATTTCAGCTAACGATATGTGGAACTGTATTAAAAATATTGTTCATGAGGTACCATATATGGGCATATATTGTTGAAATTGCACCATATATGATAATATATGGTTTAAATGGTACCATATATGATAATATATGGTTTGAATGGCACCATATATGATAATATATGGTTTGAATGGCACCATATATGATAATATATAGCTTAAATAACACCATATATAAATATATATCGCACTATATATAGTACCATATATTATCATATCTGGAACTGAATTAAAGATTTGGTTTATGAGGTACCATATATGACCATATATTGTTTAAATGGCACCATATATGATAATATATAGTTTAACTGGCACCATATATAGTTATATATTGTTTAAATGATACCATATATAATTATATATTCCTAAAATTCCGCAATATATATTAAGATATAGCTCTATATATAACTATATATGCAATAAGATCAGCCATGCTATGCAATATATAATCATATATACCATATCTAATATTATAAAGGTCGATATCTAATTAGATGAAATTATATATGGCATAATATTAAGAAAAATTTTGGAAAAAGACGTCATATATAATTATATATGGATATACATAACGGCATGTCTAATTATATATTGTAATATATGCCACATATGATTATATATAATTTTTTTTACTCGGGTATAACTAAAATTTCGTAAATTCAATAGTTTCAATTTTGCTGTTCTTATTTTACTAGTACTTAGTAAAAAATATCTGCTAATTTCAGCACCCTACTAAAAAAAATTATATGACATTTGCTATAATATATAATTATATCCGAAAAATGAGAACATCTAATTGTATCAAATTAGATCATATTATGATCTAATTAGATCTAATTTGACACAATTAGATCTAAATTGATGGAATAAGATATGGTTTGATACATTTTTATCCGAATTTTGTCCTTATCCAAATGTATATAATCATATCCAACTAAATATAATGGTACATAATTCAATACAATTATACATCATTATATGAGGCATATGTAACTATATATAGGTCTATATATAATTGGATATTGTAATATGTTGCATTATATATTGTGCAATATACAACATCTTAGTATATATGTTTCAATATATATTTATACAAAATTTTATATGATAATATATGACTATATCAAAACTTTTTTACTTGGGCAGTTTTTTCTACAGCATCATTTTCAACTAATTTTTAGTAACTTTTTCTGCTATTTTTACAGATTTATTTCTATGAGTGTGCTCTATGTACACTGATTTTGAAATGAATGTGTTAGACATTATTTATGCTTGTAATTTATACAAACACTATTTATATTTATACATATCAACCAGGGATGGAAAACATGGTACACTTGTACTTTTTTTTGGTACATTTTGACCTCCATTGGTACCGTGGTACTACCGCGAGCCATTTGGTACAATTTCAAAAATATGCAAATTTAAAATTTTTGTATTAAATGAACTTGTACTTTAAAGCTGTCAACAAATATTCGTAATGCACACATGGACTGAAATTATTCTAACAAAAACTTGTAACTAACAACATTTGGGCCCAATATTGCAAAAAAATGTATTATACTACATTTGTAACTGAGCAAAAATGACCTGGTTTTTGCTCTTGTAGTTTTTAACTTGTCAAAACGCACACAAAAAACAAGCAAAAACTAGCTTTGTACAAAAACTAGGTGGTTTTTGCTCAAGTATAAATGTACTATTATTATTTTCCCCTAATCAGCTCATCAATACGCGCCGATTGAGTGCTGCTACTACCCAGCAAACAAAATTGCAAGTAGTGCTTTACAAACTACTTCTTTCAATGCTTCACAAGTATCCGTTAGTGTATTTTTACTGCTTTTTTAGAAGTTATTCTGCACAACTTCAAAAAATCACTTCTTTCACTGCTTCCCAAGTATCCGTTATTACATTTTTACAGCTTTTTTAGAATTACTTCTGAACAACTTCAAAAAATCACTTCTTTCACTGCTTCCCAAGTATCCGTTATTACATTTTTACAGCTTTTTTAGAATTACTTCTGAATCACATCAAAAAAATCACTTAAGTATTGCTTCTAAAGTGTAATTGCTCTAAAAGTGATCGTAAAAAATGATTTTGGTATTATTTGGCATTTCCAAACAGAGGGTTCCGGGTTCGATTCCCGGCGGGACCAATATTTTTTTTATTTTTTTTTAATTTTTTTTTATTCTATTAATTTTTTTTTAATATTTATAATTAATTTGTTGAAATCCAATATTTTTTAATTTTTAAAAATATGTCTATAAAATGTTTAATAAGTACTTTTATTGAAGAGATTAAGGAACAATATCTCGCATTAAGAAAGTGATGTTTTTATGCCAGTCAACTTTCATATCAAAGAATACCTCAGTGGTAGAGCGCTAGACTAGCAATCGTGAGGTCGCATGTTCGATCCCCGGTGGCGGCAATAAAAAAAACTTTTGTAAATTAAAAAAAATATAATTTTTTTTGTAAAACTTTTTTTTAACTTTTAATTGGTGAAAAAGAGCTTCCTTTGCACTCGTTCAAGAAGTACTGAAAAAATGTTGAAGTGGGAGTACTCCTCTCCTATGACAACTCAATGTTAAAATCATTAGTGTTTATGTAAGAAAAGAAGAATTGTAGTACTTTTTCTACTGCCTCGGCATCTCTTTTTTTCCTGGGTACATAAAATTGAGAATTTAACCCGCCTCTTTCGTATATTTTTGAAAAGAAAAAAAATATTACATTGTTTTCTTAGGACGGGTAACTTATCTTAAAAATAACTAGAACAAATCTTTAACAACATATATTTTCATATAAATTTGATATTCAAAACTATTGGTTATTTTAATATAAGTTAGCAGGTCTTGTGTCGTACAGAATAGTATTTCCTGCAAGCTTGACCTCGATCGCACGTACTTTTTATATCAAAAAAATTGGTGAGTGCTGAAAAAGTACAATTTTTGTAGACGAATATTTTCTGCAAGTTTTTATTCGGAGAAATTTCCTATATATGAAAAATATTGGTACCGTGAGGGTCAAAAAAGTACAATTTCTTTATGTGGTTGGTACAAAATGAAAAAACTCATTTCCATCCCTGATATCAACTAATATCAAAGTATTTTAAGCAACAAACACATTTGCCACAAACAAAATTTCGAAAAAAAACAAATTTCCCAAAGCTGTTTGCTATTAGTAAAAATGACGTGCATTGACAAACTGAAGATTGTAACAATAAACGAAATTATTGAAACCTTTTTGTTAAATGTGATTTTAATCTAATTTAGTACATTATCTGATTACTTTTATATGGAGATAATAAATACTGCTTAAATTTAAATTTTCTTTTGTGAATGTTAAAGTAATTGATGTAAGTAAAATAGTTTTTTATAGGAGTTTTCACTGACTACATTTTGCCATAGCCTTATATGTTCTTATTATCATTGTATATTTTTGAAATATAATACAGCTATCCCTCGTATATAGCGGTTTCGTTCGATTGCATTTACTGAGAGATGCATATTTTCTTAAAATGCGGACTTTTTCCTCGTATAACGCGAATATAACATGTCTTGAAGAAAATATGACATAATTTGTATAATGCGGTGTTGGAACAATGCGCTGTTTTTTTTCATTTTCTTAACGTATTAACAGCGTTGTACGAGAGAAGGGTGTATATATTTTTGAATTTAACATAGTTGTTAAAAATGTTAATTCACTTTAACGACAATTTTCTGTTGGGTTTTCTATTTAGTAGCACAATTAAACAGCATACTAAACAGTGTTGCCAGTTTAGGGGATTTATCCCCAAATTGGGGATTTTTTTTCGTCAATGGGGATTTGGGGATCGGGGGATTTATTGTGGATGACACGAAATTTTAGGGGATTTTTTGGGATAACATTGGGGATATTATTGCCTTTTTATATTTTAATGAATTTAACCCTGATAATTCTAAATATTTATATATTTCTTTTAAGTATGATGATAATAGTGCATGATTTTAGGCTACACAAATTTGTGTCTGGAAAGTTAATGTGCGTACAAACCTTAATTCCTTTTGGTGAAAATTTTAATTCCTTTTGGTTCCAAAATATTTAAGGTTATTCGGATGTAATATGAGTTATAACAAGCTCTTCTTAAATTAAATATATACTTTACATGTTATTCAATTGTCAAAAATTCAATCCATCTGCTGAAATATTAAAACAAAATGTCTGAAGCTGATGAATCGAAAAATTTTAATTCTGAAATATTTAAAACGAAAAAATTTGGCTTGTATTTTTTTATGCTGTTATTTAAATTTATTTGTTCTTTTTTATAATTTGTTAAAATTACAAAATTTATTGAGTTTGAGTGTATAAGGTACCGAAAAAAATGAAATAGATATGGTATTTTTACATTAATTTAAAAAAAAAAGTTAACGAATACGAATTTTTTCCAGAAAATAAAAATTGGGGATTTTTGGGGATAACAAATTGAAAATTGGGGATTTTTGGGGATAACAATTTGAAAATTGGAGATAAAGTGTGAAAAAAAACTGGCAACACTGACACTAAACATAAGTACAAATGTTGTATCGTCCTATCAACTATTTTTGTATATTTTAAAATAAAATTTTAACAATTCTACTTTTAAGAGGAAACATTTAGCAAATCTCTGGTGAACAACTTAACATGACTTTTTAATGTAGGGTTACCCAGAAACAATAAATTTCTTTAGGCGTTCAGAAAAAATTTTCCATTTTACAAACCACAGCTCTTTGTTTGTAATTAATTAAGAAATTAAAGCATGGTTGGCGACCGATACGAATAAAAAGCGATTTTTAAGTTTTTATTAACCGTTTAGTGGCAGAGTTTTTGCATTTTTAAGAATATTTGGTTATTTATAAACACTAATTCACATAGCATAACAATATATATACTTTTAATATTCTTTATCCATTTAAATCGGCTTCAATTTCAGCATATAGCTAACTATTTACCTAAAACCCTGAATTAAATTTTATCCAAAGTTAACTTCTTTTAATAAGCGTATTTTCAAATATCGTTTTAATTTGTTGATATTAAATTACAACAGTTGTTTAGAATTATAAGTATTCATTTATGTTTTAAGAATATTCATTATAATCACAGTTGCCTTGGTATTCTCAAATTTACAATAACTAAAAAGTAACATCATAATTCGAAAAACATTCATATCTATATCTTAATAAAATGACATCACCTACTCATTTTTGACTGCAATAAAATAAAATGGAAAAATTGCTTTAACAGCAATCATAAAAACCAACAAACGTACGAACGAATAACAAAAAACCAAACTGCAATTGGAATAACTACAAAGACATCAACAACAACGATAACGGCATCAACATCATTGTCTGACATTTATGCAAGGGTTACGATCCGAGATCCTGCTACTGAATGAAATTCAAATTCATTACAGTACCATTATGTAAAAGTGTATCCACACACTGTAGGGCAGGAATCAAGAAAAATAAAATTAAACAAATAAACTCTATGCGACTACAGAATTAGTAATATGATCAGTATAACCTTCAGATTCAGTTTAGCGATATTCGTCTGTCCCTTGGTCCATCCATCTTTCTGTCTGCCTGCCTGTTTGTTCACGTATTCTGGTGCGCACACTTTAAGTCGCAAAAATTAAGATATTTTGCTGAAATTTGGTAACATGACTTAGTGCCCATATAAAGGTACTGTAAGGATATTTGCAGTAAAGGAATTTAATGTGCTAAAATTCCAAAACTTATTTAAAAAATTGTGAAAAAATAATCTGTTGAAGATATGCCTCTATTCGGATATTATTATTGCCTAAGGAAATCATCAGGGGTGTTATTTTTAGAATTTCTAAATATTTTGTTCAAATTTGAAGAGCTAATTCACATGGATCCAAGGATTGAGTCTATTGATTTTAAATAGAATTGGCAAATATTGGAACCTAGCGCCCATATTGACTGTATTTCAGATTCTCTGTTAAATACGCCTAACATCAGGCAAATTCAAAATTATTTACTGATTTTATAATTGTTTACCATTTTATAGGTAAATTTTAGCACCAGTTCAACCTATTCAAATTTCCCCTCCAAATATTACTTTTCTTTTAACCAGACTGCTGTAACTAATTCTGTAGTCGCAACCGAAAAATTCATTTGATGCAACTGAACCATTCGATTAGCTACAAATGATGTTGTCACCACCGAATCTGTTTTCTCTGTGAGATCCAATATTTTTTTGGTGTTACAAACAGAAGCACAAACTAATTACACGCTGTCCATGTAGTAGTGTAGACTATAAATACTATTGCAATAAAACTAGCGACAAGTTAGGAGGATTTGCGGCTTATTGCAGTTTTATGCAAACTTACTTTTAATTATTCGAAATTTTTGTCAACACAGCGTATGAGTGATATTCGGCGAAAATAATAATCATACGTACTGTGGGCCTAAAATGTATTTTATGATACATACTAAAAAATGTTAATGTATGTAAATGTTTTTTGAATTTTTATATGGACTTTTTTGAGTATCAGTGAAAAATGACGAGCAGTTTCATCAGATATATGCGCCTAGAAAGCAATAAAGGCAAGGTATTCATTCTCTTATAGCTGAAATATGCTGGACATGTTTTGATAACGACTTAGAATTGCCTAGAGCTAGAAGAAAAATATAATAATGAAATACTTGCTAAAATACACCAATTTTTTGTTATTTTAGATATTTGTGTAAATTTATAAATGTTTTATACAGTTATAGGAGGCTTACAAAACAAATTTTTCATACAAAATTTGTTTTATACGCCTCCTATAATTTTATAAAGCATTTACGAATTTACACAATTAGCTTTCTTTTCCAGGGTAACTTATAGTGAAATTTTATGTCAAATATTTTTCTCATACAAGCCAACCCCGTAAAATCCTATCGGACTTTTGAGCGCTAATTCTGAGTAAGTACGAAATTAGCTCTTAAACACATTTTAAGTTTTGACTTATTTGTGACATTAAAGTTAAATTTTCGACTTTGATGTCTTTAGAAACTTAGAGTAGAATTTTATGACAAATAATTTTGGGGAACATTTTAACCCTTTTTAAAAAGGGGCCAAAAAAAGTCCCATTAATTGACGAGCTAGAGGGTTAAAATGCTCCACAAAAATATTACTCGTACACTCATAGAAAAAAGTTTGTAGAAAATTTAGTAAAACTGTTAGTACTTCAACTTAACGAATTTTTAACTAATTTTTAGTTAAAATTTAATTTATAGTTAATTTTTTTGCTACCTCCACATTACTAACTTACAAATTTTTTTGCTTTTTTTTTGCTGAATTTAGTTACTAATTTTTAACATTAAATTTGCTAACTTTACAGTATTTTGCTGAATTTTAGTTACTAATTTTTAAGAGAAGATTTGCTAATTTTACAAATTTTTTGTAAACTAAACCACCAATTTTGGAGCGTTTATAAACAGAATGTTAAATGACTCATAAAAATTACTGCATATTTTAAACTCGCCAAAAATAATGCAAAAAGTTTTTAAATAAAGCTAAATTGAAATGGTTGAAAATTTGTGCTACTCATAAAATATCTAAATTATTAAAATTTATGAGAAAAGTTTCTATTTATCGTAATACATTAATTTTCAAAGATCAAGGTTTATTTTGGACCAACCATTTTAATATGAAAATTGTGATTAAAAGTATCTCTGGGGAGCAAGTGGAGTTTACGGGGATGACCCTAATATGTTTCCCCCAATATTGTAGTTTTTAAGCTTATTTAAAGAATACGATATTTCTAATCGGCCACACCTTCTTTCCTGTGGGTGGATCTTTAGAGGTGAAAATGGAAACTCAAATAAATTCGGAAGTACATATCCGATCAGCAAACAATGAAAATCAAAAGGGTCTCTGAAATACATTTTGTTATGGTCAACATATTATTGTCTATAAATATTACCACTTTACAAAAAATCATTCTTGGGAAATTTTCATTGGCATTGAAATATAATTGGCATTACTTTATCTCAATGTCAATGCCAACAAACTTCACCACCATTCAATGCCAATGAAATTTTTTCAATTTGCATTAATGAAAACAATGGTAATGAAATGTACACATAATTGAAGAAAAAGCATTGTAATTTAAAAAAAATATTAGAAATACGCGAATTTTGATTTTTTTTTTCTTAATTTATTCTTTTATTAAAACATGAAAAAAAATACTTCTTTCATCAATTATAAATGCGCATTTAGGCATTGAACAATGCCAATTGACAAATTTCAATTAATTGACACATTCAATAAACTGGTCCCAAGTATGTTTTTAAATACACATTTATTTTTTATTTATTAATTTTCATTTCATTTGCTCCTTTTTTACCTATTTCCAGTCCACCAGTAATCTGCAAAAGTTTTGTTGATTTCAGAAAATTTTAGCAAAAATTTTGTAGGTTTAACAGTTTTTTTTCTATTTTCATTCTGATAGTATTTAGCAATTTTTTTTGCTGATTTCAGCAAAAAAAATTGTTATTTGCAATTAACAACTTTTTAGCTCAAATATTACTAAAATTCTGTAAATTTAACAGTTTTTGCTGTTTTCATTTGATTAATATTTAGGAAACTGATTCTGCTAATATTAGCAGTTTTTTCTGCAGCATCATTTTTAACTAATTTTTAGTAACTTTTTCTGCTATTTTTACGGACTTATTTGTATGAGTGTAGTGTTTTAGACAAGTTCGCTAAATACATCCTATACCTAAAATGGAAGATTCAATCGGCAAGTTTCCTATGCCGATTCACAATAAACATTTACAAAAGGGAGGAAATTTTAACCCCCCAAAAAAACATAGGACCAGACCTAAACTGTTTTTGTCCTTTCTCCCAAAACCAGTTATGTTGCACAGTGTTATTTATAATTTGTTTAAATGAGAAAATGGCTAAAAATCACTACAGTCATGAAAAATTATAAAATCGATAATATTTAGGTTCAATAAATAAATTATTCAAAATACATTTTCTGAGAAAATAAATTATTATACAGTAAATCTCATTTAAGACGATCTCGGACAAGATAAATTCGGAGATAATAATGAACTAAAATCTCGACTTTTAGGCAATATTTTCAATATAAAAAACATTTATTAATACCAACTTATGTAGGACGAATGATCGCTTTAAACCAGCGGTTGCCACTAAGTTTTACTTCTCGGACCCCTTGAGACATTTCCATTAGCTCACGGACCCCCAAACAAGTATTGAGCGAGAGGTACTTTATAAATTATGGAGCAAAAATAATAAAATCAACTGCTTATTTTAAATGATGGCCAATTCTAAGCAGCAATAAGGAAAAAAACATTTTTCAAATCAATATTTTGTTAAATACCCAGTGTAGAAACGGTAATGATATATCATTATTTTTTGGACTGCCAGTAATGACACCCACTTACCTTCTGCATTATTTTAAAACATATAATAATGAGTTACTGATAATGCCTTATTTTTATAATTATTTCAAATAGAAAATAATTTTCTAGATTTTTTTGAAAATTTTTTGAAATCTATTTTTAGACTCAATATTTTTTAAACGCTGGTAAGGATATATGTAACCACATATTTTTTGATTTTTTGTATGTTGGCGAGTAAGCTTACTTGTTTGCAGCAGGTCATATTATTAATTTTTTTGAAAATCTATTTTTAGACTCAATATTTTTGTCAGTACTGGTAAGCACATAGGTAATGATATATTTTTTGATTTTTCGTATGCTGGTGTGTAACCATAACTCATTATTTTTCGCGACATCGCCATATAAAGGTAATACATTACAAAAGTAACTAGTTACCATTAACAAGTATGTAGTTATGTAACCACATATCTGGTAATGATTTTCTACACTGGGTAATTTAAAAATTATAAAAAAAAATCGTTTTTTTTTAATTACTTGTTTTATATTTTTTGTCGGATCTCTTTGCGGACCCCCTGGAATTCTGCTACGGACCCCCATTTGAGAACCGTGGCTTTAAACAAAGTGTTTCTGATGTGGGACCACAAACAAATATTCAGACAATTTGCCATTTTGCTTTTTTGTATTTATTAGGGTATTCAATTAATCGACATTTTATTTTAATCGATTAATCGTGCAAATAATTATTTGAGTTTTTTTCTGAACCGGTTAATCGAACCAAATTTTAAAATTAATCGATTAATCGAAAAAATTTCTGTAAAATAATATACATACACTTGCTGTATTTTTAATAATTTTATTTAAAAAAGGGAACAAAAATAGATTCAGCAACTCTTCTGAAGTTCATAAAAATAAAAAATGTAATAATTGAGATCAGATTTTGTCAATATTTTTAATTTTTCTATCCCCTTATTACATTGAGCATTAACTATAATTAATAATTCTGATAATTATTGATACTTTCGTTTAATGTAAACTTTTAAAAAAGTCGTAAAAAATAATTAAAAATTTATTATACGTAAAAACATGTTTGTTCAAACTTTAATCACAAAATAGTGACAGTCGCTATTTTTCTGCCTCTAGTTCAATGTTTTTATTTTTTTTATTAAATAGAAACCGTGTGTAAAATTTTGGAAAACTGAAATGCACCGTTTTTGTTTTAATAAAAAAAATTAAAACATTGAACTAGAGGCTGAAAAATAGCAAATCTCATTAATTAGTAAATAGATACCACTACTTTACTAGATCAGTCATAACAACAGAGTAGTAATTTGGAAGATGACAAATCAAACTGTGATAATTTTATGTTTTTCTTTGGGATTTTATATGTATATTAAGGCTCCTACTTGAAAACATGAAATTCTAATTGAGTTTAAGCTAACAAATATTTCTAGATATTCTAAAAAGTCGTCCCTTGATTATTTTTTAGGGCAGAATGAAATCCGGAAAGCAAATTATTTATCACAATTTCTTAAATAAGTTTTGAGATTTTAGCATATGTATTTGCTTTAATAAAAAAGCATATTTTTTTTTTAATTTTTGTAATTTTCTATTAATTTCGGTTAATCGATTAATCGTATGAAATTATTCGAATTATTCGTTATTCGAAATTTAGACATTTTAATTATTCGAATAATTTTTGAGCAAAATTGTTCGATTAATAGAATAACGATTAATCGATTGAATACCCTAGTATTTATACAATTCTCATTTTATTACATCTATAAAAATATAATGGCAATGAGTAATTAGTCTTATAGTTAATGGGTTGGTAAATCATCTTAAAACAATACTTAAGTAGCTTATGATTAATATTAGTGAATTTCAATTAAGTGAAGGAACATTTTCAAGTCAAAAGAAGAGAGCAGATAGTGCCATAGTAGTATGACACTTTATTTTACTCAACACCATCGGGTCATTTCCCGGCAGACTTCTTACATCAGTATTCGAATATAATGTGAAGCGATTGGTATATCTTATGCTGAACTTAATATAATTTTTAAATTAAACTTCATTTGAAAACCGGACCACTTACTGTTCATTTAAATCAAATGGCATTTTTTATACCCTACACCACTACATAGACAGGGTATAATAAGTTTATCCTGACGTTTGTAACACATAAAATTCTTGGACTTAGAGCCACCTTTGCGTATACTAGAGTTGTGTCGTTTCTGAACGAACTAGTTCATTTGAACTGTTCAGTTCATTGAACGATATGACATGGTTCACCATTATTCGTTCAATCGTTCATATCATTCTTTCTTATTCATAGAAAATTTGTATTTAATTTTTATTTTATTTTTTAAGAACTAATTTAAAATTTTTATTAAAATTGTAATTTTCTGATACTATTAGTCTATGTACAATAAAATTAATGTAAATATGTAACATGTAGTACTCCAATAAATTGTCAAACGAACGACACAGTTAACGAATCATTGTTCACACACAGCTCATGACAAAAAAGAACGATTGAACGATTTGACCGAACTAGTTCAATTAATTGTATTGAAAGATAAGACCGGGTCGCCAAAAAGAATGATTAAGCCCAACTATAGCGTATACCGATCGACTCAGGATAACATTTTGGTTAGATTTAAGGATGTCCGTCCGTCCGTCTGTCTATTTGAAAATATAAAATATTCGTTGTAGAAGAAAGAGAAAAGGTAGACATGTTATATACCGTTGGAAAGAGAATTTTATATTCTTTTCAGATCTATAAAAATATTTTAACTAAATTTGCATTGTTAGGTCACTTTTGTTAAAATAATAAAACAAGTAAAAATAGGGAGCTTTCCGCACATACTAATTACACTACAACTTGAATATCTCGAGATCGGTAAGATCTATATCAATAGTTTTTTAACACATATATTTAGAATTCAGAATACAGATTTCAGAAAAAGAGAGAAATTTTTAGTTAATTTTTTTAATAGCCCATGTGAAAATCGAAATATATATGAACATACATGATCACACATTGACTTGTATATGATCATGCATGGGCATACATTAGGGTGTCCCTTATGGGCATATATTACGTGTCCCCAATTTTTTTACAAATGGTCCAAATTAACAAAATCGATTTTTTTTATTTTTTTTTTTTTGGAAAACGTTAACGATCAAAAATTTTCACTTAATAAAAATATTTATTTTGTGTAACATGATCCATATAGGGTTAATTTTTACATTTTTGCCAAAACCGATCCACTAGGAACTTTACAGAATAACACCTTTCATAATTTTCGGGAAAATATCACTTCAAATGGATCAAAAAAATCTTTTATCCACTTGATAGAAATTATTATATTGTGTAACTTGGCCCATCAGAGTTAATGTTTTTACTTTTCGACAAAAAGAAACGCACTTGGAAATTTTCAGAATAACATCTTTCCAAATAGAAAGCAATAAATGCATAATAAACAAAAGCTTTTAATTAGAATCTAATACGATTACAAAACTAAAATTGCTATTAGTATACGGACACTTTTGACCCCACCTTTTTAACCCTTAAAAATAAGATTGGGGCTATAGAGAATTGCGCTTTTTCGTTAGTTTTGTACGCTCTATCGGATATACCAATTTAATAAAAATCTGATAAATGTTATTCTGTAAATTTTCTAGTGGGTCGGTTTTGGCACAAATGTAAAAATTAACCCTATATGGATCATGTTACACAAAATAAATATTTTTATCAAGTGAAAATTTTTTTAACGCAATTTAATAACGTTAACGTTTTTAAATTTAATTTTTTTTATCAAGTGGAAAAATTTTTTTTTGTTATTCATTTAAAATGATATTTTTCCAAAAATTATTAAAGATGTTATTCTGTAAATTTCCTAGTGGGGCGCTTTTGGCCAAAAGTATAAAAGTTAACCCCATATGGATCATGTTACATAAAATAATTATCTTTATCCAGTTCAGATTTTTGTTTATCAATTTAATGGCTTTACAATCTCGTAGTCATAATTAATATTAAGTTTCATGGGTCTTTTCTGACACCAGGCCACTAAGGGTTAAAGATTTTTTTAAACAAATGTAAAGATAATTATAGTCTTAAGAAATTCAAATGATATTTTTCCGAAAACTATGTAAAATTTGATGAAAACATTCAAATTTTGATAAATTTTTGACAAAATAAGCAATTTTTGTAAAATGTCCTAGAAAGCAGTCGCTCCAAACACAAACTCGAATTATCATTTTTCCAATTTATTTTTTTTTTTTAATATCAACTATTATGTGGTACAACTAGCAATCGACATCTCCAAATTAGGCATTTTAAAAAATCTTTAAAATTAATTTTAAAAAACAGTTTTTGCATTTTTATCAAATTCGTGGGTCATTTTGGATTCCAGGCTAAAGTAGGTTAATGATATCCGATGAAGTCAAAATTCCATATCTGAATCATTTTGACTATATTAAATGAATAAATGAAATAAAAGATAATTTTTTTCAAAATTTCTAATTTTGGGAATTTTTAACAATAATACACTTTTTTCCAAAATGGGCTATTTTCGTCCAACTTTCGGCACGGGTTAACATTTTTCAAAAAAAATAAAAAAAATCGATTTGGTTAATTTGGGACCATTTGTAAAAAAATTGGGGGTATGCGTGTCGAAAATCGACCAAACACTTTATAAGGGACACCGTAGCATACACAGTCATATACGTCCATGTCTTATTCGATGTATGAATATACATGATCTCATATATTTGCAGATATCTTCGGATCCGAAATATGAGGGTATATGACCGTACATGTTCATATATGACCACATATGGTCATATATGATTCACATATGTTCCTATATGATCATATATGGACATATACCTCCATATACCCTCAAATTTCGGATCCAAAGGTATGGGATCATGTATGGTCATACATTGAGCTATGCATGTACGTATATGACTATGTGTACCCATGCATGATCACATACGAGCCAATTTATGATCATTTATGTCCACATATACATATTTCGATTTTCATATGGGGGTATACAAATTTTCTTTTCGAAATTTAATTTTTGACCTAGCGGCCCCATTTATAACCAGGATGTCTAAATTTGATGGAAGAGCAATGCTATAAAATGTAATTCATGGATTTCTAACACACCCTGTGCAAAGTTTTTTACAGGCCCATAAACTCAGAAATTATTTTGAAAATTGATAAATTTCGACCACTGCCAAATGTAGGCTGCATGTCCAAAATGAGAAAAACTTAGCACTAAACACGTCCCTAAAGGATAGCTCCATCCCTGGTACAGACTGAATAAGATGTGATTCTAAAAATTTAACTCCTCCCCTACAACCATTTCAATTTTCAGACAAATACGTTCAGTACTTTAGAAGTTCCATACTTATTACCACTTTTTTTTAATTTTACACCACTGTTCGTCGGAAAAATGTTCGCTCAAACACATCAAACAGGAGCCGAGAAAAAAAATTTAAAATGTTGCATCGCAGTAGATTTGCCCATTATAGGAATGTTATTCAATTTTGTGAGTGTCCGTTATTTCTAGGCTTCACTGTGCATATATTTCTGTTGTTACATCTGAAATTTCTAGCCCAATGTGTGGTTTACATGGGCGTGCATATGTTGGTGTATAACTTATTGTTATTTGTAATGCTGCTATATTTTTGTAATGTTTTTTTTAACATTGCAGTAGTAGTAGTTGTTGTTGCTGTTGACTGACTGACAATGTATATTGCCGGAAAACTGACATGTTGACTTATGTCGCATATCAGATAGACATTGGTTGTTATTATCTGTTTTTTTATTTTATTTTTATAGTTGTTGTTGTGTATTATTGTTTTTTTTTTTTGTTTTTGCTCATCCTGTTTTTATAGCTTCACACGCAAATTCGTCGCCGCTTTATAGAAAATCTCCATTTTTCTCCCCCTTGCAATTGTTTTCATACAATCTGACATATAATGGTCATCTGGTCACAAAAAGTCACTCTACTCTATGTGACATAAAATCTGAGTTCAATCTACACACACGTGTATTGTGGCTGCCAGTTCATGTATGCGGTATATTTAGTATTAAAAAAAAAATAAAACTGAATTGCTGAAAAAAAACTACTGAAATACAGTGTCAGTTTCAATTGTATCTGATTTAAACAGTTTATCCTATTTATATATTCACATCAATCAAATTAAGCTGTAAATATTATATAATTTTATGCCATTAACATTTGTACTCGTACTCGTACTCGCACTCCTTTATCCTTAATGTTACCTTTTTTTTCTAACAGTTGAAGTTTTAAATTTAGAGCAATGCAGCTAAATTGTGTTTTCAACATATTTATGGCCTTTTAAACGGACTATAAATTGTTCATAAAATATTTGCCGATTTAAAATCTTTAAATGAAATAATTATTAGGAAAAACACTAACGTTGGGTCTCATACTGCAGGTTTAAGCTTTAACTGATACTCAACCCAAAAACTTTTTGTTTTTTTATTTAATAATTATGTTAAACTTACAGTATAAGACCCACCGCAAGAACTGTGTTCACAAAAATATTTTAAATTTTATTACAGTTTAATAAAACAAGTTAACATGCAAAACAACAACAAAAGTCTTTAAATTAGACTCTAATATGACAAAAAATTTGTAAATAATCATGCACGTTTTTTACTTTTTGTGGTACTCCAAAAACTATGGTAATTAAAAAATTTCTTATTTTCTAACGTTGCTTTTATTTTTCGATGTTTAAAAATATTTTTAAAAAAATAACATGAAAATTTGTTACAATCGGTTGCCAATTATACCAATTCTGAAACTGGTTCTGAAACCCAGAGACTATTAATTATAGAGATCAAAATCAATCAAAACTTATACTACTCAGTATTAGAGGGCGCTGTAATTTAGTATTACCTGAGCAACTATTTAGTATCAGCTGAGCCTACCCTACGGGTAAAGGGACCGGTCTAAAGAGACACGCTGGATAGGTCCCAAGGGGGCAGGGACCGGTCCTTAATCGGCCTTTTTGTTTGAAAGCGACATGTCACTTTAACATGGCGTTGTCATTGGAAATGACAAATTGCCACAGTTTAGACACCTTGTGACAGTAAGGTAGTGTGCCTAAAAATAGCATTTCAAATAAACTAATAAAAAATTAAAAATAATCGACTTGCCGTCGAAGTAGGGCTCGACAACACAAGATTCTGCTTGTAAGGCAAACGCTCTACCGTCTGAGCTAATTTTGCTTGTGCATGATGCCTGGTTGATGGTAAAGTTATGTATTTATACCCTACACCACTATGTGGTCATTATACCCTACACCACTATGTGGTCATTATACCCTACACCACTATGTGGTCAGGGTATTATAAGTTTGTGCTGATGTTTGTAACACCAAAAAATATTGGTCGTAGACCCACCTTATAGTATACCGATCGGTTCAGAATTTTTTTTTATTTCGATTTAACGATGTCCGTCTGTCCGTCCGTCCGTCCGTCCGTCTGTCTGTCTGTCCATGCAATCTTGTGCGCACTCTACAGGTCGCAACTATTAAGATATTTTGATGAAATTTGGTACGCAGACCTATGTTGGCCCAAGGACGAACAAGTTTGATTTTTTTGAACATCGGTCCATGTTTAGACCTAGTGCCCATATAAGGGTCCTACCAAAATTATATTGTTTATACGCTGCAGGTCGTAAATATTAAGATATTTTGACGAAATTTGGTACACAGACCTATGTTAGCCCAATAACGTAGCCTATTGATTTTGGTGAACATCGGTCCATGTTTAGACCTAGTGCCCATATAAGGGTCCTACCAAAATTATACTGTTTATACGCTGCAGGTCGTAAATATTAAGATATTTTGATGAAATTTGGTACACAGCCCTACATTGGCCCAGTAACGCAGCCTATTGATTTTGGTGAACATCGGTCCATGTTTAGACCTAGTGCCCATATAAGGGTCCTACCAAAATTATACTGTTTATACGCTGCAGGTCGTAAATATTAAGATATTTTGATGAAATTTGGTACACAGACCTATATTGGCCCAGTAACGCAGCCTATTAATTTTCGTGAACATCGGTCCATGTTTAGACCTAGTGCCCATATAAGGGTCCTACTAAAATTATATTGTTTATACGCTGCAGGTCGTAAATATTAAGATATTTTGACGAAATTTGGTACACAGACCTATGTTAGGCCAATAACGCAGCCTATTGATTTTGGTGAACATCGGTCCATGTTTAGACCTAGTGCCCATATAAGGGTCCTACCAAAATTATACTGTTTATACGCTGCAGGTCGTAAATATTAAGATATTTTGATGAAATTTGGTACACAGATCTACATTGGCCCAATAACGCAGCCTATTGATTTTGGTGAACATCGGTCTATGTTTAGACCTAGTGCCCATATAAGGGTCCTACCAAAATTATAATGTTTATACGCTGCAGGTCGCAAATATTAAGATATTTTGATGAAATTTGGTACACAGACCTATATTGGCCCAATAACGCAGCCTATTGATTTTGGTGAACATCGGTCTATGTTTAGACCTAGTGCCCATATAAGGGTCCTACCAAAATTATACTGTTTATACGCTGCAGGTCGTAAATATTAAGATATTTTGATGAAACTTGGTACACAGATCTACATTGGCCCAATAACGCAGCCTATTGATTTTGGTGAACATCGGTCTATGTTTAGACCTAGTGCCCATATAAGGGTCCTACCAAAATTATACTGTTTATACGCTGCAGGTCGCAAATATTAAGATATTTTGATGAAATTTGGTACATAAACCTATGTTGGCCCAAGGACGAAGCCTATTGATTTTGGTGAACATCGGTCCATGTTTAGAACTAGTGCCCATATAAGGGTCCCCCCAAAATTGGCTTGGTTACAAACTGCAGGTCGCAAATATTAAGATATTTTAATGAAATTTGGTGCGCTGACTCACATTATAGAAAATTTTGACATAAGCCCCATTTTAACCCATTCGAATTTCGGATCCAAACAATACACCAGACTGGTGTAGGGTATTGTATAGTCAGCATGCCCGACTTTAACCTTTTTACTCGTTCTTGTTTCTGTTCAAATAAAAAAGAAAACGAAAAACAAACACTACACGCAGAAAAAAAAGTGTAACATTTACAAAAATTAGAGTAAAAGTTTATAAAGTTCCGTGGTAGATATACAACTACATAAAATTAACGACAAATTTGTCAAGACGCTTAGGTAAATTTTCAAAGAGACATATATGTAATTAAATCGAAGCCTTTGTTAATATAACAACACGCGAAGGAAAATAAACTTTTTTCTTTTAGTAAAAAAAACATGGTTTATTTTTTTAATAAATAAAAGAAAAATTGCAAATTCTGTATTTTTATTTTGGTTTAATTTTAATTAATTAAATTTTATTTATATTTTAATATTTTTCTTTGTCCTCAATTCCTCTGCTGCCGAACTGTAATTGTGTTTTGTGTTACCAACCCTTCATTGCTCTATTCGTCATTTCCGTTCAATAACTGTAGGTATAATAATGATGTATATATATAAACTATTTGTCTAAAAAACAAATGCGAATTATAATACACATTTTGCAAAAAAAAAAAATTGAGTAAATAAAAGATTACTATGTCTGTAAAAGTGTTGAGTACCGGGTACTCATTTCCGACTTTTTTTTAGGGTACCCAATGCTGAAAAGTAATTACTCAATACTTTTAGGCTTGTATTTTTTCAACAAGTAAGCAATTTCGACATGAAAATTACAATAAAAATATATTATTTTTGTTTTTATTTGCATTAATATTTTTTATATTTGTTTGCATTAATAATATTAAAAGATAAAAACTTGAGAAAATCCAGCATCATTATTCTTTTATATTAGAGATGTACATCCACCATATTGATTTGCATATGTCAAAGGAAACTCTAAGCGCTTTTTGACATTTACCTGTCTTATTAGAAAAATATACTTATTGCTTATTTTATTTTCAAAATTTGATCAATGCAAATTTTACATAGTACGTTTTTAAATAAATTTCACCAATGTAAATTTAACAAAGCACGTACTTAGCCAACTTAACAAAAAAAGCATTCGTAATTTAGCAAAAATGCATATCAATTAATTACCAGGAATTTGGGGCTTGTATTTTTGTATTAGTTCATTACTATGCAAATTTTACATAGCAGGCTTTTTAAAAGATACACGTGTACAAGCAAATAAAAAAAATGGATAGGAAAAAAATAGAAAAGAAAACAACATTAACACATACACAAATATAGTGAAAGTGCCTTGAATATGCCCCCGATTGACCGGTCATGGGATAGGTTCTTTAATGGCAGTTGACTCGTTTTTTGCGTTGGCCATAATTAAATTAAAAGATCAATTAAAAATTAGAAAATTATTTCAAAAACTATGATAGTATAAATAAAATTTTTTAAAATTCCCTTTAAGTTAAAGAGAAAATTAAATGAAATACCAATTGTTAAAATTAAAACAGTTTTAACATTAAAAAATCGTTGAAAATACAAAACTTAAAATTTCTTAGCAAAAAATTATAGATATTTAAAATAAGAGTGAAAGTAACGGATCATAAAATACTTAGAAAATTAATTCATTCTTTTTGGTTCATATTTGTATTAATTTAGTAATATGCCTTCGGTTGACCGGTCACGGGTAGGTCCTTGGAGGGCAATTGACTCCTCATTCCCCGTAGGATATATTTAAAAACTAGTGTTTTTAATTCGATTAACCGATTCCTCGATTAATCGCCTCTATTTCGGTTAATGTCGAAACAAATAATTTAAAACTCAAATAATTATTCGATCCGAATAATCGGTTAAAACAGGTCGATTAACCGGTTACAATTTTAATATGGAATTTTTCCCTTATTTTTTTCCCAAAACTTCATAATTTTCTTAACTTGGGTTAAAAAATTACAAGAAAAGCTTAGAATAAACATCAAATTACAAAAATACCATCAAATTCTTTTAAAATTGAGTGAAAGAGGCCGTTAAGTCTTTAGATACCTTTTTTAAGCAAAATAAAGGTGTTTCTAAAACTACCCAAAATTTCGAAGTGTCTGGCTGGATCAGCGACGAAGTGCTCTATAGGCTTTAATCAATATAGTAGGCGATTTTTGATTCTGTTCTTTTAAAAATTAAAACTAATGTAAATTCTATTTCCATGTCCTTCAAGGTAAGGTTGCATTTTTATTTTATTTATTTTATTTTTTCAAATATGTGTCCCACAACTGTCATCTTAATTCTGTAGAAACTCTACATTTTCTCACATCTCCAAAGAAACTGTGTATAATCGATTCAAAACCACATCAATTCTACAACATCTCCAACTACACCATTTTCAGTTTTATTTCAAAATTGTTTAAAAATGTTTTAAAATTATCCAAATATATTTTAAAATTGTCTAAAAAGTTTTCAAAATTGTCTAAAATGTTTCAAAATTATCCAGAAATTTTTTAAATTCTTCCAAAAATATTTTAAAATTGTCCAAAAATCACTCAAAATTGTTCAAAAATGTTTTAGAATTATCCAAAAATCTTCCAAAATTGTCCACATATTGTCTAAAATTGTCTAAAAAACTTTGATATTTGTCCAATTGCATTTCCAAATTGTCCAAAATGTATTTCAAAATTTTCAAAATGGATTTTAAAATTACAAATATATTTTATTTGTATTTAAGAAAATTATATTTGTATTTTAAAATTGTTCAAATAGATTTCAAAATTATTCACTTGCATTTAAAAATTTTAAATATGTATTTCAGAATTGTAAAATTGCATTCAAAATAATTCCATTTGTATTCCAAAATTTTCCAAATGTATTTAATAAAATTCCAATTGCATTTCAAATTTTTCCAAATGTATTTCAGAAATTTCTACTTTTATTTTAAAAGCATTTTTACAAACATACATGCTTTCTCTTTCATAATGAAAATTTTATAGGAATTATGAGAATTAAGAGAAAGAGAAAGCATGTATGTTTGAAAAAATGCTTTTAAAATAAAAATAGAAATTTCTGAAATACATTTGGAAAAATATACCACTCAATTCATAAATGCTTTTTAAAGTTATAGCAGGTTAACAAAACGTCATTTTCATACAAAATTTGTTCAATAAACCTCCTATAATTTTACAAAGCGTTTATGAATTTAGGGGTTAGAATTTTATTAAATACATAAATACAGAAGGGAATGTTAGCTCAAACTTTGGATAATTTTGTTTGTTGTCAATGGCCCTTAAAAACGAAAAAAAAGACTGAGAAATTTAACAATTGTTTATGATATTCTTTAGTCTACTACCTCTGCTATTCATAAAATTTTTTTGCAAATTTTTGTAGAGTAAATTGGTATTTTCATTAACTAATATTTTACTCAAATGGAACTAATTTTTTTTTTATTTCTTCAGGGGAGGAGGAAGAACTTTGGATAATAATTTTTTTAAATGCAATATTATATTTATTGTAGTATTGATTAAATTTGCATTCAAATAAATTTTGTATCCAAACTTTTACAGATTAACAACAAATTTCGTAAGAAGTAAAAAATCTACCTTGAGTTATGCTATTTTTAACTTAGGTACTAATATTTATAAAAAAATCTCCTAGTTTCAGCAGTTTCTTTTTGCCATTTTTAACTAATTTTTAATAGCTTCAGCTATATCTTACATACATTTTTCTATTATATAAGAAATGTTTCAATTTAGATAATCTCAGATTCCGAAACTTTTCAACCTTAAGGTACATTTACACGCGAGAGAAAACTGCTAGAGATGAAGCAAAGACACTCCAAAATAGCTAAACTCATTCAAAATAGAGCTAATTAGAGGTGATTTTTGTTTTATCTCTAGCATTTTCTCTCCAATGTAGATGTGCTTTTTTAATTCTAAAATTTTTTTTAAATACATCGTGTTCATGTGTCATGTTGATATTTAACAAATCTGTTACGGTGGGTCTCATACTGTAGGTTTAACTTTAACTTAACTAAAAACAAAATACGATGTCAAAAAAATGTACACAAAACAACAACAAATTTTTGGGTTAACTATTAACCAAAGTTTAAACCTACAGTATGAGACCCACCGTTAGTGTTTTTGTTGGTAAAAAGTTAAGGAAATACAATAATTTTGTTTTAAACGATTAATCGATTAATCGCCAATTTTCTCGAGTAACCGACCCGAATAACCGATTAATCAGTTTTGGTGATTTTTCGAATAATGCAATAACCGGTTAACCGCCTATGTCGAATAATTGGAAACAGTATTAAAAACTCAAAAACTGCTCAAAACTTCTGAAAATAAGGAAAAAACAAGCGCGGAATATATTGCAATAATAAAATTTGAGATATCCGTGTGTCTTTTTGCTTTGTTGTTTATTGTTATTTAAATTTAAATAAAAAAAGAAAATTGTCAATTTTTTGAACAAAGTGCCATCTAGTGATAACGATGTTTTTATACCCTCCATCCCACTGTGCAGGACATACAAAAATACACATTCTTGATCGTTATCAATAGCGAAACTGATATAGCCATGTCCGTCTGTCTGTCTGTCTGTCTATTAAGATCACGATCACGCTCAAAATAGTTTTGCTAGGATGTTAATTTTTAGTCAAATTTTTTGTCCAATTTCTTATGCAGTTTGGTATTGGAAATGGGCATACTTGGTCCAGACGTTTAAAAGTTATGAATAAAAATATAAAATCACCTCTAAAATTTTCCATATTAACTGTGTTTTGTTGTTGCTGAATACGAAAAAAAACACATACATACACACCCAGATCTTGAAAGAGATAATTCTTTTTTTGAATTTATATGCATAAAATTGGTTTAATTTTAAAAATTACTGAATAATTCATAATGCCTTTAAATCAATGATTGCACATTGAATAAAGTGAGATAAGATTTGTTCCTATTTGTGTTGATTCAATTTTGATTCTATTGAATAATTTGGACGTAAGTTGGCTTTAGAGGCACCTCCCCGATTGATTCTAAATTTTTACTACTGATATGACTCTCTTTTGGGGGTCCGCAAGCTAGTAAGTACACACAAGTATCTCGGAGTACTTTCGAACCCTACACACAAGCTGGCTTACTTTTTTTTTTAACTTTATTTATTTAGTTAAGTCTATGGATTTTAAATCCTTACAGACTATATTATTTAAATTAATTACAAACAATATTATTTAATTTAATTACAAACAATATTATAAAGCTATGTATTTAAAAACAAGATAATACTACGTTTAATGACACTAACACTCAAAGAAAAGTCAATAAAATTATACATCTCATTAAAATCTCTGCATATTCTACGAAAAGGATTAGAATTTGCGTAATTTGTTTGAAAGACCTGAAGATACAATGGAGTAAAATTGCGTGTTGATCGTTGCGGAACGTTAAATTTAACATTATTAAGCAGGAATTCAGCACAAACATTACCATTAAGCAAATTAACTAAAAACGTAATGTTAAGCATTTTTCTTCAGCTTTCTAGTGTAGGCAATTTAACTCATTCAAGTCTAACTGAATAGGATGGAAGAGTTTCAGAAGGGTTCCAAGTTGAGTTCCCTAAGCAGAACAATAAAAATTGTTTTTGGACAGATTCTATTCGATTTATGTGAACATCATAATCAGGATCCCAGATAATAGAACCATATTCGATGATTGGTCTTACCAAAGATGTGTATAACTGCTTTGTAATTATAGGATCAGTGAACTCCTTTGCCCAATGCTTTATAAAAGCAAGTACTCCACGAGCTTTGTTTATCATTGACGTAATGTGTTTTATAAAATCTAATTTTGAATCAAGTAAAACACCAAGATCTAAAATCTCTTTGACTAATTCAAGTTGGCTGTCACCAAAAGTATAGAAACCAAGAGAATTCGATTTTCTGGAAAAACGCATATGCTTGCATTTTGTTAAATTAAGTTCCATGAGGTTAATATTACACCAGTTATAAAAGTTATCCAAGTCAAGTTGAAGATTGACTTGGATAACTTTGTAGCTCTCTGTAGCTTAAGAAGATTTTTACATCATCAGCATATTAATACATTACAATTGTGTATTGCACACGGCAAATCATTTATAAAAAGTGAGAATAAGATTGGACCAAGGTGGCTTCCTTGCGGTACTTCAGAATTGACGATAATGCCCTTGGATGTTGTATTATTAAAACGAACACTTTGTTTCCTACAGATAAGGTATGACTCGAGCCAGCGAAGACTGTTGTTAGTAAAACCCATTAGTGAAAGTTTACTAAGAAGAAGACTATGGTTGACCTTATCAAAAGCTTTACTGAAGTCTGTGTATATAACGTCCGTTAATTGACCATTATTAAATCCATTATTTACAATAATGGTAAGTTGTAAGATATTCGTCATTGCTGAGCGACCTTTTCTAAAGCCATGCTGGAAAGGTGACAGTAATGAAGATGCTTGATGAGAGATACAATCAGTTATGCACTTTTCAAATAGTTTAGGGATAGCGCTTAGTTTAGTGATACCTCTATAATTTGATACATTTGATTTGTTTCCAGACTTAAATAGCGGAATTATGTAAGATTCTTTCCACAATTGAGGAAAGTAGCCATATCTAATTGATAAATTAAATATTATTGATAAAGGTGTGGCAAAAGCATTAGCACAGTTAGTTAATATACAGCTTGGAACACCATCAGGTCCACTGTGGAAGGATGATTTTACGCTTTTCAAACTGGTTACTATTTGGGAGAAAATGATATTGCCTGGTGTTCATCAATCGCGTAAGGGTAATTATTGGAGTTGTTGTGTTGAGCATCAGAATATGTAGTTGCAAAGAAGTCAGCAAACATGTTACTTATTATTAAATCATTACTAGATTCATGATTTAAGTACTTCATTGTATTTGGAAATCCTGTAGATTTCCGTTTAGAATTTACGAATTTATAAAATGACTTAGGATCAATTTTAAATTTAAACTTCATATCGTTTAAATAATTATTGTACAGCTTCATGTTTAGTAAATTATATTCGGCACGTGCTACAGAATATTTACCATAAGTACAAGATGATCCGGATTTTTTATATTTTTTGTAAAATTTGTTTTTTATATTTTTTAGTCTGGATAGCTGTTCCAGGGAGGGCCTGACTATTTAAACACAGTGATTTTCGGAACACATTCATCTAAATATTCAAAAATAGTTTTATAGAAAGTATTAATCATAGAATCGATGGAAGATGGTCTGCCATTTGAGATGTATAACTTATCAATCCAGTTTGTATTACTTAGAAGATATTTTAAGTTGTTGTAATTTGTTCGTTTGAAGCAGTAGACTTTTTCATTATTCACTATGGTTTTACGTTTAACAAATGGAGTATTACAAGTAATTTCAATGGTAGGATGGTAACGATCCTCAGGTCTAGAAATTGGAATAGCTCGAGTTAATGAACAGTCAGTAGGTTCATTCACAAACACCAAATCGAACAGTTTTCCATATTCGTTATAAACACCATTAAATTGGAAAAGGCACAAGTCATAGAGATTATTAAAAAAGACATCGATCCAATCATTTGCGTTTGTAGGAGTATAATAAAAAGAATCTGGTAAGAGCTTCCAAGAAACTGAGGGCAAGTTAAAGTTACCAAAAACAAAAATTGAATCATCTGGCTGGGCAGACGATACAACGGATTTAATGTTCTCGTAATGTTGATTATAAATTAGAGCATCAGAATTCGGTTGAATATATGAACAGGTTAAGTATATATGTTTGTGTTTTAGTTTTATGCGAACAGCAACAAATTCAATTTTGTGAGAAGTATTAGGTGTAATTTCCTCTGACGAAAAAAGGCAAGAAACAGCAATTAAAACGCCACCACCAATTGTAGTAGTTTCTCTATCGAGTCTGTATACGTTATATCCATTACAAAAAATTTCGGTATTCAAAGTTTTTTATTTAACCAGGTTTCAGTTAAAACTATAACATGATGATCCAAATCAAAGCTTTGGATAAACAGATTGGAAAGCTTAGTATTAAGACCACGAACGTTTTGATATGCAATATACAGTTGGTTATCAGAAGATATAGTTAGTTTTTTTGACTGGATGACGAAGGTAACCTTACAATATTTTTATTTATCTGGTTTTCTTTGTACCTGTATTCACGAACCAGTGTATTATCAGGCCAGAAAATGGGTCTATCAATTTCTCATACATTTCAGATGAAACTGTTATTTTAAAAGATGCAATACTTCTGGGTTGTGTATATGAATACTTATAAGTTGAAATTATAGCATTTGAATTCAACTTAGTATTTATATAGTAGTTGAGATCATCAATAGTAGTTTCGGAGGCCAGACGAGATAGAAAAATTGATTTCGGACGAGGTATTGCACGTAATTCTCTGTGAACAATTACATTATCAACAGGAATAGGATTACTTTCAATAATATTTGAAGGAGGAACAGAAGAAGTTAAGACCTGGGTATATTTAAGAGGAACCTCAGGATTATTTATTGCTGTGTCAGTAATATTTGAAGCTATTATTGTATTTAAAGTATTTGAACTAATAATAGTTGTGGAATTTGTATTATTAGTAAAAGTATTTTCCGCTGACAACAAAGTTAAAGAACTACCAGGAATATTCGTAGTTGAAGTATTAGTAGAAAATGGAATTTTCACAAACGGAATTAAAGCACTTACTGGAGTAGTTCAAGAAGAAGCGGGATCATCGCGTTTATCTTTATTTTTCCTGGACGATTTACGTCGTTTTGGAGAAGACTGTGGCGGAGATTTAAGAGTGTCGAGCGACTTAAAGTCTTCAAAAAGCTTACCATATGCAGAAATACGCTCTGAAAGCTGAGACGCTTCATTTTGAATTTCCATAAAATTATCTTTTGTTCCCTTGAAAAAACGATAAAAGCTTACACCGATTTATCTACAGTCTGGACAACACCAATTTAGGCCCTTATATTTGTAAACAGCTTCAGCAACAGTTACAGTAAGACCACTACATTTAATGTGACAGAGTTCATGACATAACCAGCAACATATCATTCTTTCGTAATCACTTTCGATTGTACAAACTTTAGTTAAACACGCCATAATTTGGTTTATTTCAATATGTATAATAAAAGAAACACTATTGTTGTTATTGTTGTAAAAAGAGAGCAAGAACTTGTTTGTCTTGTTTACTATTATTCTGTTTCTATTGTTATTGATGTTAAAAATGCACAATTAGAATATATTTATTATTGAAAGGTTTGTTGTTATTATTGTTTTTTATATTATCTCTTTACCCAGGGTATGGCCGCATTGTAATGGTCCACAAGCCAATATACTTCGTAAGTACACACAAGTGTAGTGGCTTGTAATTTAGACAAAATTTTGGAAAATTTTAAATATTTTAAATTTCATATACAATTGTTATACACAAGTATCCCAAATCGTAAGTACATACACCTACAAAAAAATTTGTTGTCCCAATCGAAACGTTCGGTTGCTGCAACTGATAATTCGGTTGTTTCAACCCTATTTCTGTTGTCACAACCCTATTTCGGTTGCCGCAATCCTATTTCAGTTGGAGCAACAGAAATAGGGTTGTGACAACCGAATTATCAGTTGCAGCAACCGAACGATTCGGTTGGAACCAAATTCGGTGGGAACAACAAAAATTTTTTGTAGGTGTACAATGTGAAGTACACGAAATCGATTAAATTGTGTGGACTTACACGTTTTTCTAAAGGGATACGTATTGTTTCGATTTTTCTTTGTTAATAAAAACACCAGGATGGAGGGTATATAAAGACTCGGCACAGCCGAATTTAATCTTTAGTCTTTGGTCCGCAGTCACCTGGGGACTTATTCGTTCTATGCTAAAAATTTAGCGACTTTAGCGACCTCTAGTGTAGACAGAATGAGTTATACCAGAAAGGATCATATTTACAAGATTAAGTAATTTTAGTATATATACAAAAAAACTATTTTCGTCGAAATCGGAGACACAAATTTTTTTTGATTTTTGTCTATGAAACAAAACACTGTGCCACGGGCTTCCCGAACCCGAGCCCCTCCCAAAATTAATTTCGGTTTTTTTTTCTTTTTAAATTCCAGAGAGGTCATATTTTTTTACGAAACCCCATAAACTGCACTTTTGCCACTTTTTCTGATATTTTTACAGTTTTATTTCGATGAGTAGAGAAATTTAACAGAAAAAAGCTGCTCTTTGTGTTTTCTTTGATAAAATCCAAGGAAATGCGCTTAATTTTGCACTAAATGATTAATCGATTAATAGACCGGCATCCCTATTATCTATGTATAAGTGACTGTGTGTTTAGGGTTGTTAAAAACAAAAACAAAACAACTTGACCGTCTTTTATTTTGTTACCGAAAGTTGGCTTAAAAATTTTTATATTATTTGAAACAAAGTAAGTACAAAAGTTAGTGTCTGCTGTGCCGAGCAATAAAAGTGAAGGGAAATTAAATTAAAATCTACCTGTTGACTGATGTTTAAAAAACATCTTATTTTAGTTTATGGTTAACCCTTAAATGATAAATTTTTTTGTTAAACATTAAGATATTTGTCAAAGTTAAAGTAAAGCCTAATCTTTTAAACTATATTATGGACAAATAGATTCATAAATATTAAATCTGTTTAGAGTTAAAAAAAGTTAATTGGAAAAAAATGATTTCCTTAGAAGGTTAAACTTACAACAAATGAAATATTTGTTTGAAGACCAAATAAAAATTTCAATTACGTAAAACAATTTGGAAGAAAAGTAACAATATTTTAAATATTATTCACTCAAATTTATTCATATACGAGTACTTTGCAATACAGATATTAAGTTTTCCTTTTTCATATCTACAGCTGCAACTATTATGACTTTACGTGGTGCCAGTTATGTATCATATCGTATTTATGATTGGAAGGATCGTGTTCATTCCTCCACAACACGTATCAGTCTTATGTTTCGTACACAAATCGATGACTCAGCCCTTTTCTATGCGAGTGGTGAATCACTCAAACATCAATATATTGCTGCATCTATTAAAAATCAATCGATTTATGTTGAAATGGATTTTGGTGACAATGTCATGTCGACCATACTCACCGATGAACTGACACGCAGTTATTGGCACAATTTAACAATTTACCATGAACTGAATACCGTTCGTATCATACTTGACCAACAGATGAAAATTCTTGAAATACCATCAACATCGAGTACAAATTTACTATTTGATCCGGAAATTTATTTTGGCGGTGGTCCAGATTTACATAAAAAGAAGGGTCTTGCATCGCATAATAATTTCGTTGGCTCACTGAAGTATGTGTATTACAATGATGTGTCCATTTTATATGAATTGCATCGTGGAAATCCTAAAGTTCACTATCATGGTAAGTGGTAAGAGTACATATGTATGTATGTATGTATGTATGTATGTATGTATGTATGTATGTATGTATGTATGTATGTATGTATGTATGTATGTATGTATGTATGTATTTATGTGGGAAAGTATTTGTATGTATGTGAGTAGTTGTTTATGTAGTTGAACATGTAAGTTGCATGGTAAATTATCGCATGTAGTGTATTCATGATATAAATCGTGCTTGTGTTTAACATAACAGAGATAGAGTACTACATGCTGCTTAATTATTGTTAAACAATTTAAAATTTTCTACGAATAACAATTATGTTTACACATGTATGTATATTAATTTTTGTTAAAGCATATGAACATAATTATCAAAATTATAATTATTCTTAAAGTTTAAACTGTAAATTAACCAACGAGCATTGATATATAGGAGAAACCAACTGTCTTAATATAAGTAACTTTCGTATCAACTGATCTTTTCTGCATAATTCGATAAAAAATTTTATTTTAAAAGAGAGAACAATTGATATCACCCAATTTGACAGATTTGTACTTTAGCCCTTTGATGACCACAGGAAATTATATTTGTCTACAGGGTTTTTAGCAACTATTATTGTCCAAGTAGAGTAAATATATCAAAGAATGATTTGTTGAGCAATAAAAATGTAGTGGGCCACAAAAAAGTCCTATTTATTCAAGGTAAAAAATAACTGTTTAGGCAAGTCTAATGAAATGGAAAGAATATTTATGGAGACAACTTTGTCTCTATGAAAACATCGAAAAGAAATAATCGGAAGAAATAATAATTGCTTCGGCAGGAAACGTGTGGTCATTGAAGGGCTGCCAAGATTGTGAAGAAATATTTTCAAGAATATCTTAATTTTGAACTTTTACAATTTTTATAACTTTGGCGCCATTTTTCTTCAAACAATTATTTAAAAACACTTTTTTAAACTTATTTTAAAATTACGTTTAGTTTATAGTAAAAAGTGTTAATTTACGTTTCAGTCAGGACTGGTAACCGATTTATAAGGTTAATTATAATTGATAATGTTATTTCAACAGTATTTCGTTAGGGTATTTTAGGGTTATCTGTATTTTAAGTTCGTTCGTTAAATTATTTTATGGTATTTTATGACGATATTTAAAGTTATTCCGTTTGGTTATTTTGAAATTTAATGTATTTTAAATAATTTCGTTAGTAGTATTTTAAGGTTAACGATAGTCCATACATACCTATTAGGGTGCGTCAATTTGGTTTTTTAGGTTTTATTTTTAGATCCATACTTTCTTATGGTAATTTTCTTAAGGCACATCTACACGGGATAGAAAACTAGCGAGATTTTATCAAAATACAGCTCTGTATAAGTCTACGAAATGTAATCTCTAAATCATTGACAATTGCTGTCATACACAATTTTTTTAATTAGTAACAATTTTCAAAATGTTTTATAACATTATTGAACATTTCAGTTCATTAAATGCACTTTTTGGTATTAGGAGAAAAAATTATTCTTTGAAATACAAAAATCTTAATAAAAACAAATTCTTGACAACTAGAGATGGCACTTTTACGATAAAAATTAGTGCCAGCAATATTAGAGATGATAAATTTAACGCAAACTTTATGAGATTTCTATCCCGTGTAGATGTGCCTTTAGAATTTTGTGTAGATTTCGAATTTGCTATATGCTTGTCATATATATACCCAGCAAAAAAAGAGATGCCTTAGCAGTACAAAAAGCACAACAATTGATGATCTAGATGTACTTCTTTTTAAACATAAACACTAATGATTTTAACATTGAGTTGTCATAGGAGAGGAGTACTCCCACTTCAATATTTTTTCAGTACTTTTTGAACGAGTGCAAAGGAGCCAGTCTAATCTGGCATAAAAACACCACTTTCTCATTGCGAGATATTGTGATTTATTCTCTTCAATAAAAGTACTTATTAAACAAGTGTCAAAGATGCACTCCAATTCAATATTGTTTTCAGTACTATTTCTACAGGTGCATAAACAGCAATTTCTCACCATTTTTTTTATATATACATATTTTTAAACATTTTTAAATTGAAAAAATATTGAATTAAGGCAAATTTATTATAAATATTAAAAAAAAAAAATTAATAGAATAAAAAAAATTAAAAAATATTAGTCCCGCCGGGAATTGAACCCGCGACCCCCAGTTTGAAAATGCCAAGTGATACCAAAATCACTTTTTACGATCACTTTTAGAGCAATTACTCTTTAGAAGCAATACTTAAGTGACTATTTGGATGTTGTTCAGAAGTAATTCTAAAAAAGCTGTAAAAATATAATAACGGATACTTTGGAAGCAATGAAAGAAGCGATTTTTTGAAGTTGTTCAGAATAACTTCTAAAAAAGCAGAAAAAGTACACTAACGGATACTTGTGAAGCAGTAAAAGAAGTAGTTTATAAAGCACTACTTGCAATTTTTTTTGCTTGGTGATAGGGGGCCGAAAAAATATACAAAGGCGCGTCGCGATTCTTGTTGTGTGGGTCATTCCAAGAAACTTTGCCGAAGACACCATAGCTCAGAAATGAACTTCGAGCCCCCGGATTAAATATTCAAGAATCGAGGCAAAAGAAAATTTTATTTCCTCTAGCCAAATATGCATGTTGGGATTTTTTGGGTCGAGGAATCCATTTTCGACATTTATTTTTATTTCTAAGTGCGCTTTCATACATTTCTTGATTTTAACGCCTTTTTTTGGGGAAAATTGACCAAATTGTTGTGAAAATTGACGAATATTTGACTTTCTATTTTGAAAAAATCTGGTGACTCGAAGTTAATGTTTGGTTTCTTCAGCAAAGTTTCTTGGCATCGCCTATAGAACAAGAATTGCGATGCACCTTTGCCTTTGTCTGATGCACCCTTATATCTATGTATGTATATATAAATATATATAGTAGGGTGGGTCGATTTAGCAATCGATATTGTGTCATCGATTTTTGGATAGCTTTTGGCATGAGGAAAAAAGTTCCACTACGACATATCAAAAAAATAATTTTCTAGGCGCCTAAATTTCAATTTTTTTACTTTTTCTCAACTTTTATTTTTAAGGTTTTTTTAATAGCTCAGCTAAAAATCGACATATATGAATACATACAGGTTAAATGTATGTTCATGCATGCTCATAAACATACATTCAAGTCCATACATGGATACATAAATCTCCATACATACATCATATATAGATTTAACCTGTATGTGGGTGATATCAAAAACTGTGATAAAAACCGTTACCTGTTTTACAAAATTTATAACAATCTGACCAATTTTTGGTTAATACATAAAATTTGTGACCAATTTTATAGGCCAAATGTAAACTCCGTAACAAGTAACTCATAAGGTTTTTTAACTTTAATAGCTTATATTTAAATAACCAATAAAGCTAAACACTAACTGTAAGAATTTTTATGAAGAGGAAAAGTGCCGTTTTTAATAAAAATTTATACATTTTACAAACTTTTTCGTATATCTTAGCTATCACGACTTCAACTCTGTAACGACTTTTCGTCATAATTTTTGATAAAAATGCATATACCAGAATTTTGGAGTTATCTGTTATTTATTTTGCGAAAAGTATAATGTTATTTATACTCAAATGATCGTTGTACTGTAAGTAATCATCCAGTATAACAGACTTGAAGCTTTTGTGCAGCATGTAACATTCTCGAGATGAAAAAGGATGTCTTTAATAAGATTTGAAAAAATGTTGTAAACTCCGTTCCTAATTTTTACACCAAACTATTTAACGAGTAAGAAAAACAATGTCATATTTGGATTCACCTTGTAGGCATCATGCGATCTTGTTTTGGAAAAAAAATTCTGGCAAAGCGTTTCTGAAAGAAAACGAAAAAAGTAACCAAATGTAAACTCCGTAACTGTAAACTCCGTAACCACAATTGTTTGCATCAGATTTCATTCAAATAAATGCAGATAAATGTTTAAAATATTTTAAAATAACCATAAACAGAGGTGATTCAACTAATATTTATGTGTCAAAAGACGATTCAACTAATAATTTTGCGTCAAATCAAAAAAAGTTATTAGTTTTTTACCCTAAGCTGCTGGAGCGAAAAACGATTGATTTTGCATTTCATTGGTTTTGAATCGATATTTCGAGTCATTACTGACATTAGTTTGACAAATTAAATTTGTTTCACACAATTTAAGAATTTTTTGATCGCGAAATGTTGTTTTTAATATATTATTTTGTAACTGCGCAACCGATGTTTGGATTTTAAAAAATTTTATATTTTTGAAAAGCATTTAAAAGGACCAAAAATACAAAATTAAAAAAAAATAAAATTTTTTTTCGCGGAATGAATTGTATTTTTACTCGCGAAACCGGCAATTTGATCAACACAAATTATATGTCATTAGAAAGCAAGTTGTTATATCTATTGCTTGCAGAAATGTAAACTCTGTTACAACAAAAAAAATTAAAATTGTGCAAAAAAAGTTATTGCGACAACTTGTAGAAGAGATTTTTTGCAATTAGGTTTTTAATGACTAAACTTACTGATTCCATTAAGAAAAAACCGAAATATTAACACTTTTTGCTTCTCACAAATTTGGCCCAAAAATTTATCACATTTTTTGATTTCACCCATGTATTCATATATGTCGACTTTTAGCTGGGAGGTAATAAAAAAAATCGCTTGATTTAATTTTTTTGAAATATTACCTTTCCAAGGTGAAATTGTACGCTAAAAACGATGGCGATAGCAGTTTTTCCAAAAAAAAAATGTTCTTCTTGAGGTTTTGGACGAGTTTTTGTCGAAATATCTATCTTTTTTACGCGTTAATTTTTAAGGTTTTTTAGTAGGTATGTTAAAAAAAAATGCGCCGATTTAAGGTAAAATTGTAGGCCTAAATTGTACGCGATATCATTTTTTCGAAAAAAAAATTTTTTTTTTTTTGGGGTTTTTAGACCAGTTTTTGTCGAAATTTGGGCGCCTCGAAAATGATTTTTTTGATATGTCATAGTGGAACTTTTTTTTCCTCATGCCAAAAGCTGGCATAAAAAATCGATGGCACAATATCGACAAATTTTTGTCCTTACAAATCGGCCCACCCTAATATATAGTCTTCTTTAAAAAGAAAATAACCAAAATAAATTATATAATTTATATAATTTATTAACCCACATAAAATATTAAAAATGATATTATTATGAATATACGCATACAATACGCATTGATAATGTGATTTTTCTTCTTTCTGCTGAAATCAATGTTTTTCTTCTTTATATTATGACAGCTTCTTTTTCTGTTTCTTGTATTTTTTTTTTTTTGTAGGTGTTCTTGAGGCGGAATTTCAAGAAAACGAAGTGCATGTCATACCAATAACATATCCTTTTGCAACATCACACATTTGGTGGCCCATAAATCACGCTGAAGAATTTAATATTAAGTTCGATTTCCGCAGTAGTCGAACAGCAGCCATATTGGCATACAGTGATGTGACAACACAAGCCGGAAATGGTTTTTGGGAGGTAAGTTAATATGAACACACACACATGCACAGATGTGGATACTATCTATGCACACATGCATACATGCCAACAGAATCTGTTGAACAGATATACGAGTACAATTACATATTGAGTGTGAATGTGCTAAATGCATTTCAAAGAAATGTGTTACTTAAATAAATGAATATCGAGATTGCAGAAGGTGTGAGTGGTTGTGTGGTAAATGTATATATATATATATGTGGCTGCATATGTGATAGAATAGATTTGATAGGAAAATAGAAAATATTTAATCTTTTTTTATTATTCTATACGTATACATGCAATTTTATAAATTTATGATATTAGAATAAATATACAGGAAATGTTATTTTAACGTTCTTGCCAATCAATCAATCATTGAAAATTGTGCATTTCTATTTCTTTAGTAATATAAGGAAATTATTAAAAATGTCAAAAACAAGTCTTTACATAAAATTGACACACACACAAAAATAAATCAGAATTTTATGATACGAGGGTCATCCCCTAATTTTTGCAAAATTAGCATTTTAGCATTAGCATTAAATATTTAACTACAAATATTTTTTGTTATATACTTTGTTAATTTTTGTTAAAATTGGAGTTATAAAATGAAGTTTTTTTCTGTTGAATTTTAAACAAAAAGCAAAACAAATGGAATTTACTCGAGAAAGTTTTAGCTGCATGATTTATTATGATATTAAAGTTAGCTTGTTAGCCAGCAGGAGAACTTTAACCCATTTCTTACCAATGTGACTTTAAAGTCACATCTACATTTAAGAGCCTATAACTTTTCATAGGAAGGCGATATTACAATAGCGTAGAAAGTATGTGATACTTTCACGCCTCGACTATGAACGACATTTAAAAAGTTTTAAAAATTTTACTTCCACGGTTGCCTTATAATGATTTGAAAAAAATTATTTTTGACTTTTCTTCAAAGCAATTTTTCAAAAAATATTTAGGATTATAAGGAAGAGCGGCATAATAAAAGTGATATGTTGATTTTGATAATTTTGTGTATGAAAACCCTACAAAAATATTTATATTTTCAAACATTTTGATTGGTTGAAAATAATTTAACCAATCAGAATGCTCCAAAAATAAACCAAGTCAAGGCATACTGCCACCCAATATTTTAACTAAAGTTGACTTTAAATAAAATATACATTTAAAAAATTTAGACAGTAAGGGCGAATGTTTTAAGCTCTCAAAAACAGCTCCGGAAAACAGTAAAATAAGCAGTTAAAATGCAAAATTAAACCCTTAAACTTCATTATTTCTTCATTAAAATCCTCATCAAATTAAAATTTTTTTAAGTTGTGATATTCTTAAATTTATTTTCATCAGGAAATACATTGATTGGTTTAGTAGAATTAAATGTGCTAAAATCCCAAAACTTATTTAACAAATTGTGAAAAATAATCTGTCGAAGGCATGGCCCTATCCGGATTTCTTTCTTGCCTAAGGAGATCGTCATTTTCATATTTGTACCATTAGAATTCAGGTTGGAAAAATAAAAAGTTTATTTTAACAAAAGAGATTTTTTAATTTAAAATAAATTTTGAAAAACAAATTTTAAATAAAAAAAATATTATGTAGACTTACGTGCCTATTCCTACGAAAAGTCTGTGACTCTTAGTTATGACTGTATTCCCCATGTATTCATTGTTGCAAAGTCATAATAAATTATATTTATTCAAATTTTTGTTTAAAAACTTCAAAAAAATGAAGACCTTGTATCGACAAAATCATAACATTGACAAACAAAATGTGAATTTATTGAATTTTGTTGTTATTTTTTATGAAAAGTTATGACTCTCAGTCTTAAAAATAGTTTTAAAACGCTCACAATAAGTACGAATAATATTAAAAATGAATGATTTTGTGAAAATAAAAAAACCAAAAATATGCTCTATTTTAGCTAAATAAGTTTAATTATTTAAGAAAGTAGCAAAAATAAGCCCATATTTACAAAATAAGCAAAAACAAGCAAAATCAGATAAAAAAAAAGCAAAAAAAAAAACTCTGACAAATATACCCAGTGTAGAAACGGTAATGACATATCATTTTTTTTTGGACTACCAGTACTGATACCCACTTACCTTCTTCATTATTTCAAAACATATAATAATGATTTACTGATAATGACTTACTTTTATTATTATTTCAAATAGAAAATAATTTTCTAGATTTTTTTTTTAATTTTTTGAAATCTATTTTTAGACTCAATATTTTTTAAATACTGGTAAGGATATATGTAACCACATATTTTTTGATTTTTCAAGTATGTAGTTACATAACCACATATTTGGTAATGATTTTCTACACTGGGTAGCTTAAAATTGTTATATTTTTAAGATCAGAACTTTGTTTTAGTCTAAATTGTTTTATATTTTCAAATAAAAAACATGCTCTGGCTTCTTTTTTTGGTTGCCCTAATGATCACATATATTTGCAAGATTATGTCAATGCAAGCGAAAAAAATTAATATAATACTTTAGGGATATTTTTACTTTCAAAATACAAAAAAGTTGAGTATTATCAAATCCTTTTAAATAAATATTATTTAAATTTGTCAATTAAAATATAGTTTAGCTGCACTTTTCACTCAGTCTAAATATTTTGTTTTAATTATATGTACATGTTGTTATTGGTGTTGTACATATTATTTGTCAGATTATATAATCTGTATTTAATAATATTTACATGAACAAATATCTACAAATATCTACAAATATTTATAAATGTTTTAATATAATTTTTGATTGGATTTGCTACTGTTATGTTTGTTAAAAATAAATTTATACAAATTGTAAATAAAATGTCATTTCTACATGCATTTGTTTAATTGTTGTTCATTTTTTGCTTTAACTAAGTGGTGTTTAAAATTTATTGCAATTTGTATAAAACATGTTAATTTTAAGCAATAAATTTATATCGTTTTTTTAATACGTGTCAACCATTCCGTAGAAGGTGGCCTAAAGAAATATTAATTTTTATTTTGTGTTGTTGGATTTTAGACACGTTTTCGAGGTCCATTTATTGTATGATCTCCAACACATACATATATAAAATTAATTTCCTGTTTATTTGTATCTTATCTAGGACTAATTAATTGGTCGTTTAATTAGCATTGAATTGATATCAATTGCAATGAAATTTTTTTATTACCATAACTGACCATTAGGGTTGATCTTATTATGTCAACTTGCGATTTAAGGCCGTCTCCCCCTAGAAATGTGCCTTTGAGTATAAAAATATATCATGCAAAAAATTAAGGCCATCGGATAACGGGAACACGTGCCGCATCGGCCCTGAAGTTTGAAATACGATAACAAGGCGAAAAATTACTTTTTTGGTTTTCTTGAAAATACAGGCTCTTAAATAACTGTATTTTTGGAAAATGTAAATATCATCATAATCTAGACTGAATTCGCTTTCTGGTAATGTATAGAAATATCTCGAAATATCGGAAGAAAATTAAAATACAAAATATCTGGATTTTTATTTTTAAAAATTATGACCTAAAGCACCGTAAGTTGTTTCGATTTCATGTGAAAAAACTGTTATACTCCATATAAAAACAAAAATATTTTTCACGTGGAAAGTGTATAGAGTTTGTTTTCACCCAAATTTAATATACAAGACTATTATTTTTCTGGTGAAAAAGTGACATTATGTATATATGTGACAACGCATAGAGAAAGAGACCTAAGGGTAAAAAAATCAATTTTTTTTTTTTTTTTTGTGGACAACATCTGAGCATCGAATGAGACCGATCCCATGCTCTCCTGACCATAGGTCCCTTTCTATTTTGCGCGTCACATATTGTGATTGTGTCTTTGTTATAAAATTAAAAAATATTTAATTTTTATAACTTATATTGCAGTTTGAAGCCTTTAAACTTCGAGTGAAATTTTTCCACGTGAAAAACAACTTACGGTGCTTAAAGCCAAGCAATACTACAAATATAACAACATCAAAGGTTAAAAATGAGGGTATTCATATTTCATACTATGTTTCATGCGCGGCTCCTGGGGAATAGGGAAATCCCCCCCCCCCCCCCAGCAAAATCGAAAAAGGAAAAAGTAAAAAAAAGGAAAAAGAGTGAAAAAGGAGAGAAAAAAGGATAAAGTGAAAGAAATACAAATTTGTTATGCATAATTAGATGAAATATAAACATTAGGGTTTGCCGATTTGTAAGGACAAAAATTTGTCGATATTGTGGCATCGATTTTTCGATAGCTTTTGACTTGAGGAAAAAAAAGTTCCACTACGACATATCAAAACGAGTAAAAAGGTTAAAGTCGGGCATGCCGACTATACAATGCCCTACACCAGTCTGGTTAAAGCCAACTAATGTTTGGATCCCAAATTCGAATGGGTTAAAATGGGACTTGTGTCAAAATTTTCTATAATGTGAGTCAGCGCACCAAATTTCATTAAAATATCTTAATATTTGCGACCTGCAGTTTGTAACCAAGCCAATTTTGGGGGGACCCTTATATGGGCACTAGGTCTAAACATGGACCGATGTTCACCAAAATCAATAGGCTTCGTCCTTGGGCCAACATAGGTCTGCGTACCAAATTTCATCAAAATATTTTAATAGTTGCGACCTGCAGCGTTTAAAAAATATAATTTTGGTAGGACCCTTATATGGGCACTAGGTCTAAACATGGATCGATGTTCACCAAAATCAATAGGCTTCGTCCTTGGGCCAACATAGGTCTGCGTACCAAATTTCATCAAAATATTTTAATAGTTGCGACCTGCAGCGTATAAAAAATATAATTTTGGTAGGACCCTTATATGGGCACTAGGTCTAAACATGGACCGATTTTAACCAAAATCAACAGGCTTCGTCCTTGGGCCGACATAAGTCGGTGTACCAAGTTTCATAAAAATATCTTAATATTTGCGACCTGTAGAGTGCGCACAAGAATGCATGGACAGACAGACAGACAGACGGACTGACTGACATCGTTAAATCGAAATAAAAAAAAATTCTGAGCCGATCGGTATACTATAAGGTGGGCCTAGAACCAATATTTTTTGGTGTTACAAACATCAGCACAAACTTATAATACCCTGACCACATAGTGGTGTAGGGTATAAATATTAAAAATCTACGATAAAGCATCCGGAACCGCGAATTAAGATAAAATGGCTTTAGATCTTTGATAACGATAAATGGTTAAAGTTCATTTCAAAATAGTAACTATTCACGTGGCTCAATCATGGCTTCAATTATTAAAGGATAGAAACAATTAATTCATTGTAGAAAAATTCTCTAAAAATTAAATATTTTTTTGATAAATCAGAAATTATCAAATTAAATAATGAGTTGGAGACCAACTTTAAGCACGATTTCAGAAGCTTTAAAGTGATATATCAACCAGTCACATAGCTAAAATAATACAAAAGTTAGATCCAAATATGTACGGAAAGTTTATAGCAAATTTGATAATTTTCCCCAAATTTAATACCAATTTTAGTTATACAAAGTATTCCAAGTTATAGCAAGTTTGATACAGTTCAAATAGAGTGCGGAAATTTCAATTGTTGATTTTATATGTTTTCAACCGATAGTTTCTAACTTATTTAATATAAACTTTTTTGGGCATTGTTAACCCATCTTTGTTGGAGGTCAAATACGTATCAAATATTAAATTTTTTTATGAAAAATATAACTTATAATTTTTCGTTAGACTTTATGTTATCTTTTATACCTAAAGCGTCCCTCATAAAATCGTAAACCTTGTGTGGCCAATAGTGCTGGTAAAAATATGAGTAGTTGGCATCGAGTATCGAGTATTTGTCTTTTTTGGGGTACTCGATACTCAAAATTACTACTCGATATTTTCGGACTTGCATTTTGGACAGACAAAGTACATAAAAGTGTGACTCCGCTAAAATATTTGTCACAAAATTACAACTCTGCTAAAAAATCAGAAGTAAATCAGAAGTAAAATATTTAAAATAATATCGAGTAGTATCGAGTATCCAAATCAAAAATATCGAGTAGTATCGAGTATTGAAAAGTAACCGAATTTACCAGCACTAGTGGCCAAACCAAAAGGGGTTAATTGTAAATTTCTATGGGTTAAACTTCAAAAAGCATGCTATTTTACAACGATAGCATATTAGCTCTTAAACTGTGAATTCTCTCAATATTTAATCTAATATACAACACAATATACATACAATATAATTTCATTTCATTTTGTTAATGAATTTGTTATAAGTATTAAACGCCACATTTGGCAATTAGTGATAATCAGGGCAATTTTTTTCCTTTTTTTTTTTGGCATTCGCCATTTAATGCCATTTTTACAAATCCTTGTCAAAAAAAAAGCCATTTTGTCGATTTTTTAGACTTTTCATTAAAAAAAAATGCTATAAAATGCAGTAAAAATCCAATAGTTGCGCACAATTTTTGTAAAAAAATTTACAAAAAAAATATTTTTTTAATGTTGGTAAAAATGAAATTCCGGACTTTTTTTACAGCAACGAAAATTTCAACCTTTAAAAGTCACACTAATTTACGCCGATTGCACTTGAGCAGTTTAACTGCACTGAACCAAAAGTAGTAAGTGAAATCAACATAAATATTTTGTTACTTTTTGATTAAATAAATTGTTAAAACAATATCTTTTTTATTCAAATTAATATACGTTTTTTTTTCAAATCAACTGTTTTGTTTACGATACTATACGAAGCAATTGTTGTTTTGAAAAGTTTTTGTCAAATAGTTAACAAAATCGTATTTGTTAACTCTAAAAAATTTTGTTGAAAAGTCAGTAAAGTTATTTTAATAAAATTGTTCTTCAATTTGATAAAACGTATTAAATCTGTAGAAAAAAAATTTGATGTGGTTAGTTTTGTCGCGTCATTCATCATGGAAGCGTGTAATAGTTGGAAATATTAATAAATTAAGAAATTAAATTTGGTGACTTGTTGTGAATTGTTCAGTGATTGTTTAATTTTAATTAATATAAATTTATAATTTCACAATTTTCTTTATTTTCGATATTTCGCTACTCCATTGTGTAGCATCTTCAGGAAATAACAATTAAATTAATAAATTAACAAATTATAAACAATTTGAAAGTTTGAAAAAAAAATTAACAAATTATAAACAATTTGAAAGTTTGAAAAAAAATTTTTTTTTTTGAAAAAATTTTTTCAAACTTTCAAATTGTTTATAATTTGTTAATTTATTAATTTAATTGTTATTTCCTGAAGATGCTACACAATGGAGTAGCGAAATATCGAAAATAAAGAATTTTTATATATAAAAAACAAACCTTACGCTCAAGAAAATTGTGAAATTAAAAATTTAAAAAGGAGGTGTGGACATAAGTATTATTATTTCAATTTTATATTTCATTATTTTTATCAAATTAATTAATTTTGTTTAGACCTTATATTGATAAAATATAATAAATAATAAAATATAAATTTAAAAAATATCAATCGATAAAATATGAATTAATTGAACAAAACGCTTTGTTGAATTGAATAAAATGTATTGCTAAAACAAGAAAATAGTTATTCTATTTAATGAAATATAACTGTTGGCGTAACTAATTTTTGTTAATATAATTGACAATATTTTGTCAAAATAACACCACATCAAATAGTCAAACATCAAAATGTATATTTACTAAACAATATGTTAAATTGACGATAGGTTTTGTTTGTTGTATAGCGATCACCCATTCATTAATTTAATATGGATTTTAGTTGATTTCACCGCTATTTTTGCTTCAGTGTGTAAATTCCTTCATTATCGTATTTTTATTAAAAAGATTTAGAGAAACACCTGTATCAAAAAGATTATTCAAGTTTAAAGATCAATAGAAGATCGAAAAATAAACTTTTTTTTAACAAAATTTTACACAAAACATATTGAATAATAATTTTTTTTTATTATAATTATTTTGTTTAGATGCAATGGCCCTTACTATCAAAGTGTATGGAAACCCTACAAAAATATTTATATTTTCAAACGTTTTGATTGGTTGAAAATTAATTAACTATTCAGATGCTCCAAAAATAAACCAAGTCAAAGCATACTGCCAACCAAAACTTTAACTAAAGTCGACTTTAACAAAAATATACATTTGGAAAATATTGATAGTAAAGCTGTATATTGGACCGTATCTCAAAAAAAAAGTTCGCCGTACACTCTCGTTATTTTTGCAACGAGGTTTAAAAAAAATTCTAATTTTTTTTGCCGATCGTAGGGGTCGGCTTTTAACAGTTTTCGTTATATCTTTGGTATTTACAGTCGGATAGTACATAATATAATTGTTTGGTCGAGGGGACCAATGTTTTGCTCTAAGGGCCATTGACCTCAAATATCCCGTTCTAGTATTTACCCACCAGATTACAGTTGGTACCACCATAATGTACCACCCTGGTGTCACAAAATTAAAGCTCGCAAAAAATCATTAAACTTTTTTTCGATAAATTTATATTTTTATAATTTTTTCATTGAATTTTTCCACTCGAGGCAAAAAATCGATATACCAAACCTTAAAATCCGACTGAAAATGCCGAAGCTAAAACGAAAAATTAAAAAAGGCGACCCCTACGTTCGGCAAAAATTTTTTTTTTTCAAATTGACTTGCAAAAATAATTTATATTTGAAGGTGTACCGCGCACTTTTATTTTTGCCTGTAAGGTGGTACGGTCTACTGTATATTTTAAAAACTTTTGAAAATAAGAAAATAAAAATGATAAAAAATTATTTTTTGAAAAAGTAGTGAAAAAAAATATTGAAACTTCGACTTGTTTAATAAGTACTTTTATTGAAGAGAATTAGACGCAATAACTGGCAATCACAAAGTGGTGTTTGTTTTTATGCCAGTCAACATTCATATCAAAGAATAGTAATGATACTAGCGAAAGCATATAGAGTGTTGCCGGTTCTATATGCCGGTCTCGATATAAACTTTGTAGAAAAAGTATTTCATATTTAAAATACTTTGATCCACTGACACATAAACTCACCCCTGACGAGTGCTTGTGTGGAACCAAACTGCGGTTAGTCTGGTAACTCCCATGTACCATATCTGTTAAATTATTCAATAAAATTATTTTCTTCTTCTTCCTGTAAATGAACAATTTTCCGTAATTATTTGTATAATTAATTTAAAACTAATAAAATTTTATTATTTCTTTTTTTTCTATTTTTTCCATAATAACCAAACAACAACTGTTCTAATAATATAAAAACTGTCGACAACAATAATAAAAACAAAAATATATAACGATGATTTTGCATAAAACTAAACAACTCATTTAAAAACATGCGGGGGATTTTGAAATTCTTAAATATTGGAAATGAACAAACAAACAACAAAAACAACAATGCCACATACATTTCTGGTCGTTATATGAACACATATGGTGTTCATTATATGTATGGTGTTATCATACACACACACACGCGCACACTTGTATATGGGGAAAAAACTACTACAACGACAAACGGAAATTCAAATCTAAAACGGAAATTGAAAATACACCAAAACTATTAACAACAACAATAAAAAAAACAAAATCAACATCACACACTTGTGTGCATTGGAATGTACAACTACGACAATGACCAAATAAAAATTTTAAATTGAACCAAAAAAACCCCCATGTGTGTTGGTATTCTTTATTGTTCAATACCAACACATACAAATAGATACGTTTATCTGCAGATAAATTAAGTTTCGATTTGGTGCCCGATGCTCTAAATAACATTACCCTTTCAACGGTGGTGAAATTAAATCGTGCCAACTCCTGGCATTCAATAGAATTAGATTACAAAGAGGGTGAACTTAAATTCACTGTCGACTATCAACATCAGCGCAATCAAATGTATGGTTTGACTTTCAATATCGGTGACAAATTGATTATTGGCAGTAGCCTAAAGTCAGCTGCCCTTGGTTTGGTCGGCTGCATACGAGATATTGAAATAAATGGTCATCTAATCGAACCCAGGCATGTGGTCAAAACGGAACGTGTAGTAGGTGAAGTGGCATTGGACAATTGTCAATATATTGATCCTTGCAAAAGACCCAATACTTGTGAACATGATGGCAAATGTTTTGTTAAAGATGACCGTGTGACCTGTGATTGTAAACACACAGGTTATATTGGTAAAAATTGTCACTTTACCAAATATCGTAAAACTTGTGAAGAATTAGCTCTACTGGGTTACACCAAGTCAGATGTTTATCTTATTGACATCGATGGTAATGGTGTGTTTCCGCCGGCTCATGTCAAATGTGATTTTCAAAGTTTGGAAAATGCTACAAAAACCATAGTGGAACATAATCTACCCAGCCAAGTGGATGTACGTTCATCACATGATTCGGATTTCAGTTTTACCATACGTTATCGTGAATTTTCTCCAGAAATGTTACAAGAACTTATATCACATTCTTTGTATTGTACACAATATATAAAGTATGATTGCTATCGGGCTCAATTGGAATTACATTCGGCCACTTGGTTTACTTCGTCGTCGAAAAATTATACTGTCGATTTTTTGGGCAATGTTAAAAGGTAAGTTGGTATTGTAAATCTTTCGATAGTATTTTTTATAAGATAACATTAAATAAAAGTACCTTGAAATGATTTAAACTTGGAAATAGAGTTGTTATAAGGTCATTTATTTGAAAAATAATTAACTAACTTCTGATAGGTTATGAGACACCTTTAACTTCAATATTGATCGTCTGCAGGGAACTTTTTACTTAACTTCAGTATTGATCGTATACGGGGTACTTTCTACTGTGAAATTAAACGTTGCCTGCTTATGTGATCGAAAACTAAATTATTTTCTTATTTACGCAGAAAATGGAGAGAATAAAAATATTATTTAAACTTTAGCATTACAATAAAGTATTAACTATTTTTATTTTATATGGACAAGAAATATTGAAGTAATTCACAGTTTAAGTGCTACACACACAAAATAAATCAGTTGGAAATCTGTTAATACTACCATTGTTTTACCTATAAAACAACATTTTTATTATAATTACAGAAAAACAGTCCTATTAGTAAACTATTGGCTTTGATAACCAAAAATTGTAAACTTTACTATTAAGAAGTTACAACTACCAGCAAAAACTGTAACCCCAACCAATTTAAACAAAAGTAAAATTTTGTTATTACATTTAGTATTGGTAACCATCTGTAAACCTTAAATTTTGTCATTTTCCCTAATAAATTAGTTCCACCAACCAAATTTTTTAAATCATTCTTTACTAACGCTATACTAATTGTTTTCTACCAACTGATAGTTGCATGTACTGAATTAAAAAAAAAGCTGTATTAGTCGTGTAACAGATTTTCGGTTGTGGGATCCAAATTAAAATAACACAAAAATTCATTCTAATAATTTTGGTCACCATAGCCAAAGAAAAATAAACATAACCGAAAGACTAATATGAATTGATTTCATTTGTCAACAATCAAAACTGAAAAAAAAATAATTAAAATCCTAAAAATATCTAAATGGGTATATAAACTAAAGGTATGTAATTTTAGCAAAAATCTCTTATTTGTATGTATATTCTAAATTATTTTATTTCTACAACTAGTTCCAGAACTGATCCTAGGGCAACTGGTTCCACTTTGGTGCCATAGAAGTGGTTGCTTTTGGGACAACTTCAAACTAAAATCATTGGTATTAAACAGGGTTCGTAATCCACACGTACTTGCATATGTACATACTAGAGACTAGTATGAATGTTTTGCAAGACATTCACAAAACATTTTCTTATACAACACCAAAATATTTTTTTTGTTTTCTGTTTTATTTATTTTTTTTTTTTTTTGTAATGATCTGAATTTTAACATCTTGTAAATAACTGCAAATAAGTAAAATGGTCAATTTTTGTTATATTTAGTATTAAAAATCGTCAAATCTCTCATCAGCGCATGCAAGAGAATGTCTTGTATAATATTCATTCAGCTCTCTAGTACATACTTGCACTTCGTCAGAATATGCGAAGTGCAAATACAAATTCGTACAAGCACATGTGCGAATGCATATGCAAGTACGTATGCATGTGCACTGAAAGAAATAGTTAACTTTAGAAAAAAATCTCTAATATTGACAAAAACCGCAAGTATATAAAAAAATCGATAAAATTGACAAAAAGTCGCAAAAATTTATAAAGATACCAAAAATTTAAAAAAAAATCCCCAAAATTTAAAAAAAAATCGTTAAAATTTAAAAAAATCTACAAAATTTTAAAAAATCCCCAAAATTGGAAAAAATTACCAAAATCTGATAGAATCGTCAAAATTTTAAAAATCGTCAAAAATTTGAAAAAATCTCCAGAATTTAAAAAATCGCCAAAATTGAAAAATTTTTCAAAATAAAAAAAAAATCGTTAAAATTTGAAAAAATAATCATAATTTGAAAAATTATTCCTCTATTACTTTTAGTTTTCGAGATATTGCCCGTACTTTGAGAACTAAACGAACAAGAGTTTTTTTTTAGAGGAATCCATAATAAGTCTTCAAAATTGTGAAAAAATAAATGCGAAAATCGCTTAAATAAAGTTTTAATCGTCCATATCTCGGAAACTAAAAGAGCTTGAGGAAAAATGTTTACACCAGGGGTCAAAGCCCATTCCAAATACCTCGGTACCGGAACTAAATTTTGACTATTTTAAGATCGCGTTTTTCTCTAAAACTAAGCCTTCTAGAGAGAAAAAGGTTTTTATTTGGTATAACGCCCATATCTCGAAAACTGAATGAGTTAAATGAAAACGGACAACGATTTTGGAACAAGGAGGCCATAGTGAGTAATCTGTGGAAAGTGCGAAAATCGCTTAAATAAAATTTTAATCGTCCATTTCTCCCAAACTAGAAGAGCTAGAGGAAAAATGACTGCACCAAAGGTCAAAACCCACTACAATACCCCGATACCGAAACTAAATTTTGACTTGCATTGCTAGATTTTAAAATCGTTTTTCTCGAAAACTAGGCCTCGTAGAGAGAAAAAGGCTTTTATATGGTTATCGCCCATATCTCGAAAACTGAATGATTAAAATGAAAACGGACAACGGTTTTGGAACAAGGAGGAGTCATCTGTGGAAAAATTAGTGCAAAAATCGCTTAAGTTAAATTTTAATCGCCCATATCTCCCAAACTATAAGAGATAAAGGAAAAATAACTGCACCAAAGGTCAAAACCCACTACCAATACCCCGATAAATTTTGACTAGCATTGCTAGATTTTAAAATCGCGTTTTTCTCGAAAACTAAGCCTCGTAGAGAGAAAAGGGCTTTTATTTGGAATATAGCCGATAACTTGAAACTGTTTTGGAATAAGCAAAAATAAATGCGAAAAATAAATGTTGGCCATTTTGTTCAACTTTGTCGTTTTTTAAAATCCTGACGATTTAGTCAAATTTTGACGATTTTTTTCAATTTTGTTAATTTTTGCTAATTTTTGACGAGTTTTTAAATTTTGACAATTATTGCAATTTTGGTGATTTTTTTCTAATTCTTGACGGTTTTTAAAATTTGGCGATTTTTTGAATTTTGCGATTTTCTTCTAATTTTTGAAGATTTTTTTAAATTTTGACGATTTTGGCAATTATTCAAATATTGACAATTTTTTCAAGTTATGAAGATTTTTTCGAAATTTTTATGATACATATTTTGCATTTTTGACAATTTTTCAAATTTCGGCGATTATTTATAATTTTTAACGATTTTTTTTTATTTGGCGATTTTTTGTAATTTTTGACAATGATGTAATGATTTTGGTGATTCTTGAAAATTTAAGCAACTTTTTTAAATTGAGACGATTTTTTAAACTTGGTGATTTTTGTTTTCCAATTTTGGCGAATTTTTGAATTTATTTTTCCAATGAAGATTTTTTTAATTTTGACTTTTTTTACTTTTGCGGATAATTTTTTTAAATTTTGCCGATTTTTTTCAATTTTAGAAATTTTTTCATTTTTAGCGATTTTTTCAGTTCTAGAGATTTTTTTCAATTTTGACGATTTTTTCAAACTTTTTTTAAATTTGGCGATTTTTTAAAATTTTTAGCGATTTTTTTGATATTTGAAACTCTTTTCAATTTCAGCGATTTTTTGCATCCATGTGCGTGCACATTTTGAAAATACGCGCAATTTGGCGATTTTTTTTACTATATGCGTTATTTCCTTTTACAGCGATTTTATCAATTTTATTAATTTTTTTCAGTTTTGCCGATTTTTTCAGTAAATATAATATAAATACTATAATAAATATAAATAAATTATTTATAATAATATATATTATAAAAAAATAAAAAAGGTAACAAATTATGGAAACGGTGTTTTATTTAATTCGATTGGGGGTTCTAAAAAAATTCGGTTGGATCTACTGAAAGTTAAATTCGATCAGGTAGTACTAAAGTGATTCGGTTGTACCAACTATTTTACATTGTACTAGCATAATAGGTACAACTGTAAATGTCGATAGCTGCAACCGCATTATGTGATAGTACATGGGACTACCAAAATTCGGTTGGCAACAAATTCGGTTGTCACAACGAATCTGTTCTGTGTGTGTAACGTTAGAACGTTGTACAATAGCATGATTTTCGAAGTTTAGCCAATAGAAAAATGGCAAATTTATGACAAATAAATGCTAGTTTACTACTTTAAATAGTACGAATTGTGAATTCCATCATTATGTTTTAGTTCTATTAAAATATTTACACTCGTAAAAATAAACCTGTAAAAATAGCAGAAAAAGGTACTAAAATTTCGCTAAATATTACCTTACAGAAAAAACTGCTGAAATTAGCAGACTTTTTTGAAGTAAATTTTGTCAAATATTAGTAGACAAAAAATAGCAAAATTATTATTTTTAAATTAAATTATAAAATTATTAGTTAAATTTATTCGAATGCAATTAGCAATTAACGGTTTGTCCTGTTAAAATAAACAAAAATATGTGATAAAAAAAATAGTAAACTGCTTATTTCAGAAGGCTAGAGGAAAAGAACTTTCAAAATGTTATTTTTTATGACATTTTTGGTCAACTTATTATTTAGCAAAACTTTTTGTTGATTTTCGCAGGTTAAACTGATATTTTCTATTAACTTAAATTTAACTCAAATATAACTAAAATTATGTATATTTAACTGCTTTATTTTTAGTGTTACCATCTTATTAAAATTTAGAAAAAATAACACAGTACAACACTAAAAATGCATCGGGCATGCGAAATATGAATTCTGATAGATTTTAAAATGAATATCACGAATGTGAACACCAAATTTCAAAATTAGCTCTAGTTTTTGAAATATTTCAACTTTTAGCAAAAAGGCAGTTTTTTTGTTAAAACTTCTTATTTATTCATGTACCTGACTAAACCACCGATAGTTTCTAATATGGTTTAAAAATATAGACTTTGGGCTCTTAGAAATATAGCAACTTATTTTGATTAGGTAAACGATCTAGAATATAATTGCAATTAAAGTGAAAACTTCACTTATTTTTCTATTTTGCAAATCTAGTATAATCCCTTAATTGCATTTGCAAAATCTTAACATATGACTTAAATTCATATTCCACTAAATACTTTTTATCAAAAGAACCACAACTTCTGAATCAACATTTGCAGAAAATTTAATCTGAAATGCACAATTTATTCGTACATCTTTTTTATTTCAGAAAAATTTTACTTGAATTTACTATGGCAAAATGAAATAAAGTACATTTTTGAACATGCGTATTTTAAAATCGTTATTTTTTCAAAATTTGCACTTCAATTATGTAAAACTTGGTTGAAATTGATTAGAAAATATATGTTTTATATTTTTGAATGGTTTTATCTGAGTTTTATAATTTAAGATTTGTCACAGACTCCTTAATTTTCAGGTTTCAAAAAAGTGAATCTTTTCCAGCTTTAGTCAACTTTAACTTAAAATTAAAATAGAAAATTGGAATTTTTTGATAAATAAGTAACATGAGATATTTACTAAAGGTACAAATTAAAATATTGGATATTCTTTTCATCGCAGATTATTTATTGACGAAACCGTGAAAAAAGAGAAATTTTAATTTTAAATGCATATATGTATAGTAGAACACCTATATGTGCAAAAGTGTTATTTTTCCAGCTCCTTGCTCATTTTAGGACCGGCCAGGCCTTTTATATTTATGTCCTCAAAATTAGCCCAAAAAAGGTTCATGGATTTATCTATCTATTACTCTTAAACTAGAAGCTTCTGGTGATTAAGTCACATAGCCGTTGTGACTTGAAAAGGCAAACATTTTCCTTATACAAACTTTTAACCCTCTCATGACCGTTAATGATATTTTAAGCGGTAAACTTCAAAATTCAATTTGTGTCAAAACTAAATTTTGAATATCTCTCATTTAATTTTGGAGATCTGTAAAGTTTTTAAAAGGGACAAAAAGACCCATAAACTGAAGAGCTAGAGGGTTAAAATGTTCCACAGGAATGATCCTAATAGTGGTTTACTTTCATTTTATGTAAACCACTATTAGGATCATTCCTAATAATAATAAAACATTCACATGTTTTCCTCCGAAAATCCAGGTTTGTGAGCATTTGAGCGCCAATTCTGTGTTAGTACGAAATTAACCCTTAAACACATTTTAAGTTTTGACTTATTTCTGGCATTGAACTTATATTTTCAACTTTGATGTCTTCAGAGACGTATAGTAGAATTTCATGACAAATATGTTTATGGAACATTTTAACCCTCTAACTCCTCTATTAAAGGGACTTTTTGTCCCTTTTCAAAACGGCCACAAACGACCCGTAAGTTAAAGAGTTAGAGGGCTAAAATGTTCCGCAAAAATATTTGTCATAAAATTCTACTATAAGTCTCTGAAGACATCAAAGTTTAAGATTGAGGTTCAATGCCAGAAATAAGTCAGAACTTAAAATATGTTTAAGGGGGTTAATGACTCTTAGAAAATTTTTGTTTCCGAAATATTTTATTTGGATGGAGCATACTTTTCTCTATATGCTCCGAAAATTTCAATAAAAAATTCGAAGAAATTAAATTTTCACATGTTTTTTTTGTAAAATATGTTTTAGTCCCAAAGTAATACTCTATGTGGTAAATTTGTGTTCAACACTTTTTGTTTGCATTTTTATTAAGTTATTTTTATTACAAATCGTATATATTATAACAGGGCAGAATAAGAAGGTAAAAATTGCACGCAGTTTTCAAAGAAAAGCCAATGACGATTCCTTGATGGATGTTGAAGACACGTCATATGGGGCAGGTGCTGATGGCCTAATATAAGTTACAAAAGTAATATATGTATAAAAATGGGGAAAAAATACGAAATAAATTAAAAACTGTACAAAATTATAGCATTTTTACAAAATAATATGATTAGCTTTATTTATAATTATATATTTACAACGTTTTTAATACTGAATTTAGACTGAGCAAAAACCACCTGGTTTTTGTACAAAACTAAATAACAAAAGCCAAGTCATTTACACTGGTTATTTAGTTTTTCTTTGTCACATCACTTTTTTATTACACACTTTTCTTTATTTCTTTATTGTTAAATTAATGTAAAAAAAAATTATTAATACATTTAACAATTAATAACAACACACAATTTTAAACTAAAACATAAATATTCTTAAAAAATTAAAAAATATTTTTTTGACACTTGCTTTACTTCTATATTCGTTGCAACAGGGTGTATCGAAAATTAATTATAAATGATACCGGGTGTATCAAAAATGCACATTTCAGATATTTTTACTTAGTTATGGAAAAACTAAATTAATGTAGTAGTTTTCGGCTCAAAACCTAAAAATGTCCAAAAACAAATAGTTTTTGCCCAGTCTAAATACACTATAAGACTATTAGTTTTAATATATCAAATACTCATTAACCGATTCTTCCCAAATTTGGTGGACATGTAGTATATATTTGTTCCTTTTACTCCTGCAAGGAGCATAGGGCCGCGGACATGTAGTAAGCTAGGAGATATAACTTTTCTTCATTTACAATTTTTTGAAATTTTGCTGTTTTCTTAGCTTAAAATTAACTTTAGACTTCAAACGCGTTTTTCTCGCAACCATGAGTTCAAAATCGGCCGCCACTGTACAGCCAAGGTGGATTAACCGATTTCGATCCGGTTATTTTTTTCGTAGTCAACAAAAAACTGTAGTCCTTATCGTGGCCCTCTTTTTGAATTTCAGTCAAATAAATTTTATATTCCCAAGCAAAATTGTTTTTTCTTGCTTTTTTAGGAATTTTAAAAAAATTAAAAAATAAAAATCGGGCCACGATAAGGACTAGAGAATTTATCTGGTATTAAGAATCACTTTACATTTTTATTTTCTAATAATTAATGAAGGCTGTACAGTGGCAGCCGATTTTGCCTTTTTTAAAAAATAAATAGTGAAGTGTCAACCCTGGCGATTTTGGTTGGAGAAATTTAAAAGTAATATTTTTTGAAAATACTACAATAATATATATTTTAAATAAAAAATATAGTAAAAATATTGTCATTTGAATTTTTGACAACCGTTTAAATATGCCCCTTAAACTTCTGTTGTTACAGTATTTAACCCCCCTAAGAGGTTATTTCGTGCTTATTCAGATTGGCGCTCAATAGAGCACCCATATGATTTATAGATGACGCGTCATGGTGATTTATGTGGTTAAAGTGAAAGTGATTTATATGGTTAAACACAAATTCTAACTTAACCACTTAAATCACCATGACGCGTCATCGATACGTCAAAAATGTGTATGAAAAAAATATTAGCCATATTATTCCCTGTAGATATGCTTATTTAATATTCTTCTGTAAAACCTTTACTTTAAGAGTTATAGCGCAAAGAAACTTTGAATTAATTTTAGTCCATTTTTAGGGCTAAAAGCCGTGGGTGACGGGCCTGTTTTAATACGAGAGGACCAATTTTTGCGGGGATATTATTTTTTACGCCCAATTTACTGGAAAATGCGTGGGGAGGTGAAAAAATAACACTTTTGCAAATTCCATATACTTCATGGGTGCTCTAATATATAGGGAATACTATCGTGCTATATATCAAATTTAAGGGCATATTTCATCATTTTAAAATGTTGCGAGAAATAGCGTTATTACTCTCAACTTTGCATTTTTTAGCAAAAATTTTATTAAAAAAATTAATTTCTCTACAAAATCGTTTTTGCAAATATTTCTTAAACTATAGCTAACTTTAAAATTCTAAGGCCATATTCGTGATCTGCGTCCCAAAGTATATTAGAAATTATGTGTCGCAATCGCGATGCATCAAATTTTTCTTATTTTGTTGTACTGTGTAATCTACTACTTTCAGCAGTTTTTCCTGCTAGGTAATTATACCCTACACTCAAATAAAAAAGTTTGTAAAAAAATTTGTAAACAGTTTCCAATCGCACTATACTATTTTTATACTGATTATTAGTACAATATTTATTTTTAGTAATCATTTTTGCTATTCTCTTATTACAAATTACGGATTTTTTTACTAATTTTCGCTGCTGATTTCAGAAAAATATTTTACTAATTTTTCAAAACCGAGGCTAAATTTAGCAGAAAAATATACTAATTTAAAAATATTTTTTTTGATTTTTTACAATTCTTGTTTAGTTTATATTTGTTACTATTGATATATTCTTAGTTTAGAAATAACACCCAGAAAATTTTATTGCATCTCCAATGCATAAAACGGCAATAAATGGAGAACCGTTTGCAATTTTGACTCCAAATTTCAAGTACGCTTGTTACAATCGAAAGAAAAAAAAATTTTTTTTTTTTAGATTTTACAGTTTTTTTATTTTTTAGTACAATTTTTTGCTAATTTCAGCAGATTGATTTTAAATTACAGTTTACAGCAATTTACTGAAATTTAGTAGCTGCAACTAATTATTTATACTAATTTCATTGTACTAAAATTATGATATTTAGTAACTTTTTTAACTGATTTTAGCAAATCGATTTTGAATTGCATTTTACATAAATTTTACTAAAATTTAGTAGCGGCTACTAATTTTTTCTACTAATTTTATTGTACTACAGATCAGCAGACATGTGTTGCTAAAATTAGCAAAAAAAATACCGCTGGCCTCAAAACAGTTAAATTTCCCGTAATAACAGCAAAATTTTCAGTAGCCATTAGGGTAGAGGGGGGATCCTTCGCCGCTATTAAGAGAAATAAAAAATTGTAAAAAATATATTTTGTGCATTTTTCAATTACCTTTCCTGGACATCCACTTTGATGAATTTATATCACATGTGGTCGCAGACAGACTTGTTTTTGTGTTTTTTGGGGTGCCAAAAAAATAATAGGAAGCAACTACATTTTCCAATAACGAACTCAAATCGTATGATAAGAAAATAATTTTTCATTATGTTAGACCTACGAGGTTTCGAAAAATAATCATTTGATTTTAATAGATGCTTAAAAAGTGTGAAAAATATTAATTTTATGTTAGTGCCTGACTCTGGGGCACAATCACCAGATGGCCCCTGGAGCTACAAAGAGTTGGCACATCCCTACCTAAAATGCTCTAAAAGACTTTTCTATATGTTTAAAATATATTTAATGGTAAATTAGAACAATCATGTTCATTCTTAAATTTATATTAATTACCCAGCCAGCAAATTCGGAGCGCTCATAAATAAGATTTTTAAATGGCTCATAGAAATGATTATTGTTTTTTTGAAAACACTCTTTTTTTGGTAGAAAATATGAACCCTCAGAAAACAATTCAAATCTAAAAAGCTGTCTCAAAACGAGGGTTCATTTTTTGGACTCAAAGAAGATTCCAAAATTATTTCAATTTATGAAGAAAATTTCGATTTTATACGTTCTTTTTTCTGAGTCATTTCTGAGTACACAGGGGGCTCTTTTGGACGGACCACTTTCATAGGAACAAGTGGAAAAATGTTTATGTTTTTGGAGCTCATTTCTGAGTCATTAATGATCATCTTTGTTTGCTGGGTATTCAGTTTTTTGTAATTTTGACAAATCATTATATTATACCCAGCAAACAAAGATGATCATTAATGACTCAGAAATGAACTCCAAAAACATAAACATTTCTTCACTTTTTCCTATGAAAGTGGTCCGTCCAAAAGAGCCCCCTGTGTAATCAGAAATGACTCAGAAAAAAGAACGTATAAAATCAAAATTTTCCTCATAAATTTAAATAATTTTGGAATCTTCTTTGAGTCCGAAAAATGAACCCTCATTTTGAGACAGCTTTTTAGATTGTAGAGACAACTTTTTGGATTGTTTTTGAGGGTTCATATATTCTGCCAAAAAAAGAGTGTTTTCAAAAAAACAATAATCATTTCTACGAAGCATTTGAGAATCTTATTTATGAGCGCTTGGAACTTGCTGGCTGGGTTATTTTTTTTTTTTTAATGTAGTGGAGATTTATTGATTAAAAAGAAACACATATCTCAAAGAACTTATTATAAATTATTTATTTCAGCCATTAAAAGATGGAATTTGCTGTATTAACAAATTTTTTTGTTGAAATTGTATCTAGCTCTTTTGGTGAATATACCCCAGATTTGGGGCAGTTACGCCGAATTGAGTTACTTTGAAAATCATTAAAAAAAATTATAGAAAATATGCAAATAATTATAATAAAAATCATAAAAATTAAAGCCAAGATATGTAGATTTTTAATTTGAAAGTAATTTTTGAAAAATTATTAGGGGTTAAGAAATGACAGTGCTTTGAAAAAAAAGTGGCGAAGGATCCCCCCTCTACCCTACAGACTTTTTTGGTTGAGTATACCCCAACTTTCCAGGATAATAAAAATAAATAAGCATTATTTTATCAAATTTTTGATGATTTTTTCTTGTTAGACAGCATTCCAAAATCACCAACTTCAAAAAATCTCGCACTAAACTAAAAAAAAACCCCTTGAGGGTTTTGTTATGGAAAATGTCAACTTTCATTTGCTTTTGGTTTCATCCCATTCCGATTTTGGTTGTTGCACTGTGTTATTAGATTAGACTAATAACTATACAACAGTTGAGTTGGTTTTGTCACCTCTATCAAATATCAAATCTTATTTCTTTAAAGATACGCTTTAAAATTAAATATTTGATAGCGTCCTAATTATTACAATACTAAGCGTATGAGTAATATTAATTTCATAATAAAAAGACTCATACGCATTGTAGTATCTTTAATCGTACACTTATAAAACAAAAGTTAGTACTAAAGTCTGTTAAACACTTTCTGATTAGATTGAACTTATTTTCTATTATTATGTCTTAAAATTTAGGATTGAACTAATATTTTTTGTAAATCCAATATAGGATAACAATTAATTTCATCTGCATTTGAGCAATGCTTCTTAATTTTGCAAATTTCTCAGCTAAGTTAAAACACAATTACTTCCAAATGATTATATTTTTGGTCTCTGCCATCAATATTATATAGAGATGGCGCTATATTTTCACATTTTTTATTGTATAGTCATAAGATGGCTTATATCTCGGAAAATAAGCGAGATACAGCAAAATTAATGAAAATTCGTTACTCTGTACTTGTTAATCCTTATCAGCCTCATATCCTCCCAATAAGAAATATGGGCCTGTATCGGAACATATCCGGAGAGGCCTACAACCCAGATTTTAAGCGGCATTTTAGCAGAAACTTTCAGTTAAATCACGCAAAGTTTCTCTTGAATTTAGCTCAAATTTCTTAGGTAAGTTAACTAAAATTGTCTGCGTATTTAGCAGTGTGTAAAATTTAGCTTACTTAAATTTAGAAGACCATAATTCTCAATTTCCTGTCAATTTAGCAGAATTTTGAACTATTTGTACAGGCCTATTTTTGTCAGTGTATTTCATCTTTAACAATACGAAGAAGATAACATTTATCTCCCAATCAACATGATTGGCAGTAACTTCTTTGCATTGCCATATCTGTAGGGATAGTTTGTGCATAATGACTCTACAAATTTCTTAAGAACTTTTAACATATTTTCTCTATTGTTTGTAAACCATCAACATTACTAGAGCATAAATTTCTTACAAAAATAAATAAAATACCAAACTATTTGACAAAAAAACAAAAACATTTAAAAGAAAACAATATAAAACCATAAAAAACAAGTATTATTTAATATTTTACTATAAAAAAGAGACTTTTAAAAGTTGTGGAGTATCATTAATCTTCTGAAATTGACCATAAAAACAAAAACATGCAAAAAATATTAAAGACTTTTTCGGTCATTCTATAGTTATACTTACAATACCATCATTCTAGCTTGATGGGGATGTGGTCAAATGCATACCAAAAAATTTTGATAAATTTCCTAAAAAAAACGCAATAGGAAAATATTTTTCGATACAAAATCAGTAGTGAAAAACTGCATCATCAAATATGCGTTTAACTTACTGTACTGCACTCATGTGTGAATAAACAAGATTTCTGGTTATATGAAATTGATGGCTGCATTTTTTCCTATGATTCCTTTTTTGTGTGCCAGTATTAGTTCGTACTCAAAAACATACTTCATTTTTTCCAATTTCCTCCTGCCGTATTGTACATGAAACCACTTTTGCTTATGCTTTTATACTTTTTTTTTTTCAAACACAAATCCATTTTCATATTCATTTAATATATATACTTTTTTATTTCAATGCTTCAAACAACCACTGAGGAGAACACTTTTCTATCAATCTCATCAAACTCTATCGAACTGTAAATATTGACCAAAAAAAAAAAAAAAAAACAAACAAAATATCTAAAACAAATACAAATCGTTACAAACTCATAAATCGTTCGATTTGTTATTCAAAACTACATTATATTCTACTCAAAATGCTCTAAAACGGCATTTTTATGAGCATTTTTTTTTATTTTCTATAAGTTTTTGTTGTTATTGTTGTAGTGGTGGTCTCAATATAACATGGCTTACATTTTAATTCATATATCATGCTGCAGCCACATTAATGGCTACCAATTTTCTAAAGTTTTAAACTATTTTTGATAGAATTTGTTTCAATTTTTGAGAATATAAAGTGAAGCTACAGTAAATGCCGTCACTATATACCAGGTATGGGCACGTAAATGGCTTGAAGGAAGTTCCAAATTTCGGATTTAACAATCTTACTGAGGGCCGCACCAATTAATACATTACTCCACAAAAATGAATTTTTTGTACAGTCTTCTTCTAAAACCTCTTTTTTTAGTATTTTGGTTTCCTAAGCCCGGATCTAAAGCCAAAAAAGTTCCATTGAATAGCCTTCGAGTTGTGGGTCTTTCTTTTTTTATCCCTTAACCAACAAAATAATTTATGAGTCTAAATTGCGGAGAAGTACATCAAAATATTTTATATTTTTATGACTTTTTACATTTTTGATTAAAATGTATTCAAAAATATAGGTACAGACTCAATAAAAGTTTTTAAAATATTTATTCCTCCTTAATGCGAATCTGAAGTCAAAAAACTTTGCCGAATTAAACTACAAAAACATAGTTTTCGTTATTTTAAAAAAATTAGTTTAACGTTTTCGCCAATTTTTCAAATATTTTTAAATTTACTTTATGGATTTTGATCAATTGTTTTATTTATTGAAATGTGTAACATGAATTACATGACAAACGGAGTTTTGATACAAAATGTGAAAAAATATAATTTTTATAGAAAATTTCAATGTAAAAAAAAATTAAAACTCATTGGTCTACAACATTTTCGTATCGAAAATTTATAAAAATATTAACCTCTCTGATTGCATTAAATTAATTAATAAATTTTAAAAATTCAATCACAAGCCAGAAAATTTGGATACTTTCATGAGGATTCTCATTCAGTAAGTCAAAAATTATTCAAACAAAAGACGCACTCTTTTTGGATGCACCACTTTCATACAAGTGAAAGTTTAATAACATGTATATTTTGAGCACTTTACGGATTCATTTTTGGTCTCGTTTGTTAACTGGGAACTCTAGAAAAAATAAATTATGAAAACTTTATTCAAAAGTTTAATATCATATTTAAAAAATGGGATGGGCGGCACAGGCATTTAAAAAGCGGTATAATCCATTCAAAAGTGGAATGGTTGCTCAGATTAAGTACACTAATAGAAAACAGCCTTTAAAAAGATTTGCTAAAGCTGCAAAAAATTAGTTAAAAATTACCTTGCTTAAAAAACTGCTGAAATAAACAGATGTTTTTTGCTAAATATTAGTAAGATAAAAATAGCAAAAATAAAGCTGTTAAATATACAGAATTTTAGTTGTATTTAAGCTAAATTTTAGTTAATTGACATAAAAATTTAAAAATATTAGTAGAATAAAAAACACAGAAAACTTTTAAATTGTTTTAAGAGGATAAAAATCTATTTTTGTGAAATCAGTAGTCTACTATTTTTCATCATATATTTCTGTTGATTTTAGCAGGATGACTATTATTATCAGGGCAGCGACTTTCTTGCACTTAAAAATCGAAAATATGCGCTTAAAATATGTAGGAAAAAATGCAAAATATGCACTTAAATGGAAATATGCACTAAAAACCAAAAAATATGCATTAAAGATGCAAAAATAAACTCTTAAAACCAAAAAATTCATCGATTTCCAAATTCATATTTATTACTCGAGAGCGTTTGGTTAAAAATTAAATCCAATATATTTAAATCTCTAAGTAGATGACAACTTGATGTTTTCCTTCTAGTTAAGTACCTACTGCGTTAAGGTTTGCAAATTCTTCCTTTTCATTATTCTTCATTAAATCCCAGTGCAGAAACGGTATTGACATATCATTATTTTTTGGACTACCCACTTACCTTCTGCATTATTTTAAAACATATAATAATGAAATACTGATAATGACTTATTTTTATCATTATTTCAAATAGAAAATAATTTTCTAAATTTTTTTGAAAATTTTCTGAAATCTATTTTTAGACTCAATATTTTTTAAACACTGGTAAGGATATATGTAACCACTAGGGTGGGTCGATTTAGCAATCGATATTGCGTACTCAATTTTTCGAAAGCTTTTAGCATGGGGAAAAAAAGTTGCTCTACGACATATCAAAAAAATCATTTTCGAGGCTCCCAAATTTAAATTTTTTGCAATTTTCTAATAAATGCTAGATTAGCGCCATCTTGAGGTGGCTTTTTAAAACAACTAATAAAGTTGTAAACAATATACATTACAACTAGGGTTTGGGATTTCCCGGACTTTTTTATTTCCCGGGAAACAGCAATAAAAAAATTTGATTCCCGGGAATACCGGGAATCCCGGGAAATATTTTTTTACAAAATTGTTAATGAAAACCACCTATATAAATAATTTTTGTTAAAAAAAACACTATTTCAGTACAAATGCAGTGTGTATAGTGGGAATTCAAAGTAAAAATATCAGAATGTTGAACATTTGATTTCACATAAATTACTCTAAGCACTGCCAAATAAATTGCATGATTCCAGCAGAAAGCACCCACTACTGGACTGTCGGAAACAAACCGCTTTATCACATTTGGCTCATTTTCTTCAAGAAAAGTTGCATGAATATCAATCTTTTTTTGTGAACCAAATTTAGATGTCGGATAAACTACCTCCGTTAACCATTAGTCTTTTAGGGCAAATATTGCACTGCGCTGTATTGTCCTTTTTTGTAAAGTATTTCCATACTCCTGACATTTTATTATTTAATATAAAATAATATATTAGTTTGAAAGCAGGTGTAATTAAATAAAGTAAATTTACTTGAAAATATTTTATTAATGGAAACGGTACTTATAAAATTATTGGCCCTTCATATAAAGGATTATTTTAAATTTAAAGTCGACTTTATTTTTAATTATACGGTTTTGTTCATTTTGTGTACGAAAGCCCTACAAAAATATTTATATTTTCAAATATTTCGATTGGTTGAAAATAAATTAACCAATCAGAATGCTCCAAATATAAACCAAGTCAAGGTATACTGCACCCAATATGTTAACTAAAGTCGTCTTTAACTAAAATCTACATTTTTTTTTTTTGTTAAAGAAAAGCAACACTCAGGAAATTCTTCCTATTAATTAACGTGTTGCTTCTTTGGAAAGGGGATAGAGGAGAAGTGCAAAGTGGTGAAAGATGAAGGGCTTAAGTGTCCGGTGGGGTTAAGTGCTATGGGAACACCGAAGGAGGACGCTGCGATATGTATGAGGGATAGAAAGAACTCATGCATATTATTATTTTTCATAAATTGATGTTGCCTTGGTTGGGGCTCGAACCCGCAAGCTTACTTGTAACAGTCCAACGCGCTAACCATTACACCACAGCGCCCCCAAAAAAATTTAGATAAAAAGGGCGATTATTTGTAAGAAACAAAACTTTTTGTTCATATTTCTTTTAAACATTTTACCAGATTTTTAGGTTTTACTACTTACATTTTGAATAGGTTTTGCGAAAAATCTTTATTACTTAAATTTCTTTTTTGTGTGTCAAAGAAATTGATTCCCTTTTAAAAAGTTTTAACATTAACATTTTTGTTTTGGTACTTAAAATGTTTTTATGACTAAAATTAAAAAATCCTATTCTAAATAAAAATAATTTAGTATTTTTAAAATTACCCGTTTTCCCGGGAAAAATATATTATTTTCCCGGGAATTCCCGGCAAACTTTTCCCGGGATTTCCCGGGAATTCCCGCCCGGGAATTTCCGAACCCCAAAACCTAATTACAACCTTTCCAGAAAGGTATTACTTATGAAAATCGGATAAAAAATGTGGCAACTAGAGGTAAAACTATATAAGTAAAATTATTTTCTCCTTATTTCCACTGGGATCTTATTTTTAGTTTTTAAAAATATATGGAAAAATATTCAACTTATTGAAAAATAAAAATCATAAAATATGCAACAACAAATCGATGCCATTTTGTTGCAAATTCTTTGGTTCGGAAAATTGTTTGGTCAAAATCATTTTTGGATTAATGACTACAAATATGCATTTGCATGAAAGTCGCTGCCCTGATTATTATATTTAACTGTTTATTTTTGCTCTTCTAATCTTACTAAGTAATACTTAGCAAAACTCGGCAAAATTTTTATGAAAAGTCACTTTTAAATAACAACCCGAGTAAAAAAAATTATATATAATCATATGTGGCATATATTACAATATATAATTAGACATCTGGTTATGTATATCCATATATAATTATATATGACGTTTTTTCCGAAAAATTTTCCTTATATTATGCCATATATAATTTCATCTAATTAGATATCGGCCTTCGTAATATTAGATATGGCATATATAATTATATATTACATAACATGGTTGATCTTATTGCATATATAGTTATATATAGAACTATATCTTAATATATATTGTGGCATTTTAGCAATATATAATTATATATGGTATCATTTAAACAATATATAATTATATATGGTGAAAGTTAAACTAGATATTATCATATATGGTGCCATTTAAACAATATATGGTCATATATGGTACCTCATAAACCAAATCTTTAATTCAGTTCCAGATATGATAATATATGGTACTATATATAGTGCGATATATATTTATATATGGTGTTATTTAAGCTATATATTATCATATATGGTGCCATTCAAACCATATATTATCATATATGGTACCATTTAAACCATATATTATCATATATGGTGCAATTTCAACAATATATACCCATATATGGTACCTCATGAACAATATTTTTAATACAGTTCCACATATGATAATATATGCTACTATATAGTGTCATATATGTTTATATATGCTGTTATTTAAGAAATACATTAACATATTTGGTGCCATTTAAACCATATATTGCCATATATGGTGCCATTTCAACAATATATGCTCATATATGGTACCTGATGAACGACATTTTTAATACAGATGCAGATATGATAATATATGCTACCATATATAGTCCCATATATATTGATATATGGTGTCATTTAAACAATATATTGTCATATATGGCACAATTTAAACAATATATGGTCAAATTTGGTACCACGTCAACATTTTGAATACAATTCCATATATGGTTTAATTTGAATAATGTAAAACTGTATGGCGCTATAAAAAATATTATCAGATATGTTACTTCATTAACAATATTTATAATACAGTGTCATATATTGTAATATATGTATATCATTCAATATATATTGATGTATGGTAATGGTACAATAATTCCAATATCAGTTGAGATACAATTTGTGGGTCCATATCAACAATTTGTTCACGTACATTTAACATATATATTTGTACATTTAAGTTATAATTTATAAACACTTTATAAAGTTAAATAGTTCCATAAACCTCGTCTAACTGTATAGAATGTTTATGAATATACGATTTAATATATAATAATTACAACTACAAATTGGTGCCATTATCTAAAATTTAATTTAATGTTAACTTATAATAAAATAAAAATGTATTTCCTAAAAATAAAAATATAGTGTTAATTAATGTTAATATACAATAGGTTTAAGTTTAACATCCCAGACAGAAAAATATAATCGGCACAATGCTGGCAAGCCGTTGGCGATGGTCGGTTATGCGTTGGCAGAACGTTGCATTAACTATCTTGGCAAAAAAATAGATTTCAAAAAACATTTTTGAAAAAATTGAGAAAACTTTTTTTAATATTTGCTTTTAAAAATATGAAATTTAACCCAGTCCACCAGATTGTCAGCCAAGACCTCTACACTCTAATCTAACGAGACTTGTTATAGATGTGTGATAGCTGCAAATTAAATGAATGATAAAAGCATTTCGAGCTAACTTATAAGCATCGAAAAAAGGTATTCCAGAAATTATTAAATGTATTTTAGAAAATTTTAATTGTATATCACAAAATATTATTTGCACTTCAGAAACTATAATATTACGCAAATTTAATTATTTATTTATTTAGTTGTGTCCAGAAATAATGAAATCTATTTCAGAATTTCATAGCTAATAGAGAAAAATGTCTCAAATACATTTCATAATTTCGGAAATACGATTGATAATTTCTGAAATACAGTTTGATAATTTCTGAAATACAGTTGTGAATTTCGGAAATACAATTAATAATTTCTGAAACACAATTGATTAGTTCTGAAATACAATTCATAAATGTGAAAAATAATTGATGAGTTCTGAAACAAAATTGATAAAACTGAAATTCAATTGATTATTTCTGAAATACAATTGATAAATCTTAAAACAATTAATACAATTGGTAATGGTGTAGAGCGTCAAAAAGATGTAAATAAAATTATTTTATTCAAAGATTTCAATTTAATAAAAAAATAAATATATAAAATATATAAATATAAAACATTTATAGAAAAAAAAATTTTAATTTTATAAAAAGAAATTCATTTTGTAAAAGAAATGCATATTGAACTCGTTACCTTCTGAGTTTAAACCTTATTTTAACAAAATATTGTAATTTTTATACAATCAGTGCTCTGCCAGTCTATTATTTTTTGAACAGTTGGCAATATATGTCTGGGATCTTATTTAATCCCAAATAAATGGAGATCTTACGTAGTACCCAAATATAATGCGGCATCTAATTTTATCAGTCATTTTTAGGGATACTTTTAGATGTCAATCCCCAAATATATTGCTGTTTCTAATTCGATCTGCCATTTTAATACCGAAATAAATTGCTGGATCTAATTCGATCTGCCATTTTTCTGATAAATTTAGATCCAAGTTTATCCCCAAATATATTGCTGGATCTAATTTGATCTGCCATTTTTCAGATCAATTTATATCTAAGTTTATCCACAAATATATTGCTGGATCTAATTCGATGTGCCATTTTTCGGATCAAATTAGATCTAAGTTTATCCCCAAATATATAGCTAGATCTAATTCGATCTGCCACTTTTTCGGATCAAATTAGATATACGTTTATCCACAAATATATTGCGGGATCTAATTTGATCTGCCGAAATTGAGATCAAATTAGATCTAAGTTTATCCCCAAATATATAGCTGGATCTAATTGGATCCGCCATTTTTCGGATCAAATTAGATCTAAAAATATCCGCAAATATATAATGTAGGAGTGCATGGGTTCGATTCCTACAGCCGACAGGTTGTTGAAAAAATTATCATATAGAGACAATCTGACAATAAATATAAACAATAATACAATTTAATGGAAAATCACAAATGACGCCTGTCCAAAGGAAAAAGGCAGAAACTAGATCTAGTCTAATTTGCAGATTAATAATGTGTTTATAGCTTTGAAAAAATTTTTATTCTTCTTCTTAACCTCAAACCTACATAATTAAAAATTAATAAAAAATGCATATTAATTACAATATTAATTGCATTTGGTCTATATGACGCGTTTGAAAAAACAACACTACTGGAAAAATTTGATTGTGTCTAATTGCTTCACCAAACTTAAGTGCTTCATGGACAATTCTGAAAAGTAGATTTTAGAGATCCTTACGAGGTCCGTAGTATAGCGGTTTTTATACCCTACACCACTATGTGGTCAGGGTATTATAAGTTTGTGCTGATGTTTGTAACACCAAAAAATATTGGTCGTAGACTCACCTTATAGTATACCGATCGGTTCAGAATTTTTTTTTATTTCGATTTAACGATGTCCGTCTGTCCGTCCGTCCGTCCGTCCGTCTGTCTGTCTGTCCATGCAATCTTGTGCGCACTCTACAGGTCGCCAATATTAAGATATTTTGATGAAATTTGGTACGCAGACCTATGTTGGCCCAAGGATTGATTTTGGTGAACATCGGTCCATGTTTAGACCTAGTGCCCATATAAGGGTCCTACCAAAATTATACTGTTTATACCCTGCAGGCCGCAAATATTAAGATATTTTGATGAAATTTGGTACACAGACCTATATTGGCCCAATAACGCAGCCTATTGATTTTGGTGAACATCGGTCCATGTTTAGACCTAGTGCCCATGTAAGGGTCCTACCAAAATTATACTGTTTATACGCTGCAGGTCGCAAATATTAAGATATTTTGATGAAATTTGGTACACAGACGATTATTTGTAAGAAACAAAACTTTTTGTTCATATTTCTTTACCAAGTTTTTAGGTTTTACTACTTACATTTTGAATGAGTTTTGCGAAAAATATTTATTTGTTGAAATGCTCCTAATTACTTGGCAACGATTTTTTTGTGTCACAGAAATTGATTCCCTTTTAAAAGATTTTAACAAAAACATTTTTGTTTTGGTATTTAAAATGTTTTTATGGCTAAAATTAAAACTTCTATTCTAAACAAAAACAATTTAAAAAATTTAATATTTTAAAAATTTCCCGTTTTCCCAGGAAAAATATATTATTTTCCCGGGAATTCCCGGCAAACTTTTCCCGGGATATCCCTAGTATTGATTCATAAAAAATAATCCGTTTTAGCTTTTTTTATTTTTTATTATTTAAATATTTTTTAAATTTTTTCAATTTGAAATGTCAGAGTATTTATTACTATTATAAGTTAGTATATTTACCAACTTTGTGCGTAAAAATTTTATTTAAGGGGGGACATGACATTGGCCGTTTTTTGAAATCGACTTTTTTTATAATTTTGTATTTTAGTAAATATTCTTAAGATTCTAATAAAAAAAAATTCATTTAAAAATTCCTACGGGTTCAAAAGTTACAGCCGGATTAGTGAGAGCGCATTTTCAATTTTACGTACCGCAGCTGGTATATACACAAACTTTGAACGCGTTTATCTCGAAACATTTTTTTCCTACTGGTTGCGGCACTAGCGGGTTCATTTTTTGGCGAACTTGATTCGCTATCGTATGACACGAGCTTTTTTTCGATTTTTTATGAATTTTTAAAGTCAATATTTTTTTTTCGAAAAAACACACTTTCAAATTTGGAACATCACCAAAAATTTAAAAAAAAAAGCTCGTGTCATACGATAACCAATTTTGTTAAGATTTAAAAAAGTCTTTTTTTTTCCAGATCGGACAATTTTTGCGACTCCCAGCGCTGCAACCACGAAGCCCCGTTTTTTTCTCTGCCGCCAGTTTGGAGCTCTATAAAACCATGTTGGAGTGAAATGTTTGTTTTTGACTGAGTTATGAATTTTTAAAAAAAGGTCTACTTTCTCTGACGCGAATGTCATGTCCCTCCTTAAAAAAAGAATAGTAATTTTAGGCATAATGAGTTTATTTGTAAACACATAACGTCTAAAAATACTTTGTGTGCGTATTATTGTATATGGAAGTGTGTACAAAAAAAGTTTACAAATTTTTGGTTATATTTACCGAATTTTCGTCAAATTAAACAAAACTTTAGCAATTTTATAGTAGTAAATTTAGAAACATTTTTTAGAGTGTAAGGTCCACAATGTTTTGTTGTCGACTTTGGTGCAGCAGGAAATTTTCATCTTCTTCTTTAAAAACGGCAATTCTAGATGTTGCCTTTAAAAATGTTTTTTTTTTTGCATTTGAAATAAATTTATCGACACAAGGATAATTTTGCCATATATGTTCACATAATTTATGAATTCCATGTACCATTTACGTTAAATGCGTAAATTTTGGATAAAAGACCTTTATACCTTAGACATATAGCAAAACTTTTATCTATACCAAACTCCGTCATTATATCATCAAATGAACGAGCAACTTTTAAGCTATTCATCTTTTCGAGAATAATGGTTTTCAGCAACTTTTTTTCTGAAACATCTTCATATACTCTAAGAATTCCAAGAATTGTATTAACGACGTGCCAATTGGATTCATCGTACATTAATAGAAAAAATTCCGTAAAAAATTTAGTTAAAACTACTAAAAATTAGTTAAAAATGATGCTGCAGAAAAAACTGCTAAATTAGCAGATTATTTTTGCTATATATTAGTAATATTGGAATAGCAAAAATAAAACTGTTAAATATACAGAATTTTAGTTATATTTGAGCTAAATTTTTGTAAATGGGAAATAGCAAATTAAACTGCTAAAATCACCAAAAAATTTTAAATTTTCGAAGTTTTTTTTTCGATTTTTTTTTAAATGCAAATAAAAATCGAGCCTTTTGAAAAGAGCAGTTAACAATTTTTTAGCAAATACTTTTGTGATTTTAGCAGAATAGACTGCTATTTGCATTCAATTAAATTTAGATTAAAAATAGCAAAAATTTTGTAAATTTAACAGTTTATTTTTGCTATTTTTAGTCTACAAATATTTAGCAAAATTTTCTGCAGATTTTACAGTACAATTTGCTATTTTCAATTAACTAAAAGTTAGCCTAAATATAACTAAAATTCTGTAAATTTAACAGTTTTAATTTTGCTGTTCTCATTTTACTAGTGTTTAGTAAAAAAATCTGCTAATTTTAGCAGTTTTTTCTGCAGCATCATTTTCAACTAATTTTTAGTAACTTTTTCTCCTATTTTTACAGATTTATTTCTATAAGCGTAGTGTCATGTATTGATTATTTAATATTATTTATTTTAATATTATACACCACTACGTGGAGAGGGTATAATAAGTTTGTGCTGTTTGTTTTTAATGCAATTTGGTACACCTACTTACGTCGGCCCAAGGACGAAGTCTGTTGATTTTGATTTAAATCAGTCCATGTTTAGACCTAGTGCCCATATAAGGGTCCCCCCACAATTGGCTTTGTTACATGCTGCAGGTCGCAAATATTAAGATATTTTGATGATAATTGGTACACCCACTTATGTCGGCCCTAGAACGCCTACTGCCTACTGACTTTGGATGAAATCGGTCCATGTTTAGATCTAGTTCCCATATTGCCCCCCCCCCCCAAAATTGGCTTAGTTAGACCCTGCAGGTCGCTAATACGAAGATATTTCAATGAAATTTGTTCGCTGACTCACATGGTCCCAAGGACAAAACCAATTAATTCCAGATAGGATCGGTCTATATTTCCCATATGTGCTATATTTCCGATTTTCTCTTTTTTATCATTTTATAAAAAATGTTGACACAAGTCCCATTTTAACCCATTCGAATGTCGGATCCAAACATTAGTAGGCTTTTAATCAGACTAGTGTAGGGTATTATATAGTCGGTATGCCCGACTTTAACTTTTTTCCTCATTTTAATATCCCGTGTAAAAAAGTTTAGATCTGATCAGATCTTTTTGGATCTAAACAGATATGATTGAATCTAATTAGATCCTGTACCAGATCTCATCAAATATGATCAGATATGGCATATGTGATAATACCATATGGCAATATCTGATCAGATCTAGTGCCAAATCTGTTCTAATCTAAAGTGATCTGGACAAATGTGCCAGATATGCCTAGATCTGATCAGATCTAATTAGATCTCAAATTTGTCCCCAATTTTGAGATCTAATTAGATCTGGTAGGATCTACTAAAATCTGGCCAGATCTGATCTTTTTTACACGGGATGCTTTGTTCTTAATAAGAACTCAGATGGAACATGAAAGGGAGTGTTGTTTTCTAAAGACATTTTAATTTTGTCATTCCTGATTTATACAATGGAATATCAAAAGCCTCAACAATTCCAATCCATTTTTCGTATGCTGATTGAAGTTCCTTCAAAAAAGTTTCATCATCTTTTCTTTAATTCCAAGAGCTTCTTGGAAATCAAATGTTTCTGAACATTAAATTTCTTGTCGAAATTTACTAACTTGGAACATACATTGGAACTAATGTCCTCCAATCCACAAATAGATCAGGATAATTCTTTACAATTTTAACTTCTGACCATGGTTGGAAGGCAATACCACTAAAGTACCGCTATCGATTCAAAAACCTTTCAACTCTAAAATATCGTTACCGAAATACTGTTATCCTTAAAATACCGTTACCGAAGTAACTTAAATACTGCTATCCTTAAACACCAGATTTTTATACCCTACACCACTATGTGGTCTTTATACCCTACACCACTATGTGGTCAGGGTATTATAAGATTGTGCTGATGTTTGTAGCACCAAAAAATATTGGTCGTAGACCCACCTTATATTATACCGATCGGCTCAGAATTTTTTTTTTTATTTCGATTTAACGATGTCCGTCTGTCCGTCCGTCCGTCTGTCTGTCTGTCCATGCACTCTTGTGCGCACTCTACAGGTCGCAAATATTAAGATATTTTGATGAAATTTGGTACGCAGACCTATGTTGGCGCGAGGACGAACAAGTTTGATTTTGGTGAACATCGGTCCATGTTTAGACCTAGTGCCCATATAAGGGTCCTACCAAAATTATATTGTTTATACGCTGCAGGTCGTAAATATTAAGATATTTTGATGAAATTTGGTACACAGACCTATATTGGCCCAGTAATGCAGCCTATTGATTTTGGTGAACATCGGTCCATGTTTAGACCTAGTGCCCATATAAGGGTCCTACCAAAATTGGCTTGGTTACAAACTGCAGGTCGCAAATATTAAGATATTTTAATGAAATTTGGTGCGCTGACTCACATTATAGAAAATTTTGACACAAGCCTCATTTTAACCCATTCGAATTTCGGATCCAAACATTAGTTGGCTTTTAACCAGACTGGTATAGGGTATTGTATAGTCGGCATGCCCGACTTTAACCTTTTTACTCGTTTTTTTATAAAGAGAAGCAACACTCAGGAAATTCTTCCTATTAATTAACGTGTTGCTTCCTTTGGAAAGGGGATAGAGAAGAAGTGAAAGATGAAGGGTTTCAAATATGGCAACACTGTAATTGCGGGAGAATTGAATTTTAGAACAGTTGTTGCGCGCCATCTGATGGTGAGTTGGCGAACTTTGTTGAAGCTTTTTAGTTCATAGCCCTGTTATATTATTTTACTTCGGTGGGGTTAAGTGCTATGGAAACACCGAAGGAGGACGCTGCGGTATGTATGAGGGATAGAAAAAACTCATACATATTATGATTTTTCATAAATTGATGTTGCCTTGGTTGGAGCTCAAACCCACAACCTCACGTGTAACAGTCCAACGCGCTAACCATTACACCACAGCGCCCACAAATAATGCATTTATTTTGTACACTTAACAATGCTCACAATAAAGTTGATACGCTAAAAAAAATCTGCAACATTTAGAAAATTAGGTGTTGTTTTTTTTTTGTTTGTTTGGCATTTAAATCTAAAAATTTGACTTAAAAATTAGCAATTATTAACGAAATTAGCAAAAATAAGCCCTTTTGGTCAAAAAGTACAAAAATAGCAATTATTATCAAAAATAGCAAAAAATAACTGCAGCAAATATGTCTCAAATTCGTTACTTTTTAACGAATCGAACTTATATTAAATCCTCTCTTGTCTATTATTTACCAAAAAAAATTTATACTTTGCTGACTTTATGTTGCCTTATATGTGACTATATATAAACTTTATAAAGGGTTTTTCAATAAGAGCGCTACAAAAGTAAAAAAGTTTAAATAAAACAAAAACGGTTTTGGATATCAATGAAATTCTTTATTCCTGTGAAAGTACGTTCGATGCCATTATGTATGGAAATCGATCTCTTTTGCATAGCCACCACGGGCACGCTTGCAGAAGTCCAGACGCTGAACCCAATTTTCGACAGTTTTCAAGCATAAATCGGCCGATACTGCTGCAATTTCACATTCGATATTCGTACGAAGTTCATCAATCGTCGCTGGCTTGTTGGCTTAGACCATAGATTTGACGTAGCCCCACGCTCAATTGTTGATCTGCTAGGACGATTATGACGACCATAAATTGGACGTAGCGCTCTTAACGTTGAGGCCACTGACTCCGAATTTCGGTAGTAAATTTTAATAATTTCGACTCGTTGTTGGCTCGTATATCTTTCCATCATGAAATGGCAAACCATACTGAAGAGAAATGTCAAAAGAGCGGCAAGAAATATGGCGTCGTTTGCTGTCCCTGTGTTTCTACTTTTGTAGCGTCCCTGTTGAACAAACCTTTATAAACACGTCTGGACATCCGGTGTTTCGGCAAATAGCTGCCACCCTAGTGAAGCGTATTTTAGTTTTAGATTCAATAGAAACAAAGAGTATTTCATAAGAACAGATGTAGATAGAATTTTTTTCAAAATAGCGAGTTGCCTGCTATTGTTAGGTAATTTCTCTTAAGAATTCTAATTAGTTTTTTACAAATATAAATGACCAACTTTTTGAGATTTCACTGTATTTTTGTGTGCTTTTTATTTCTAATACATTTTGGTTTGGTTCAACTTTTATTATTTTATTTACAGAGGTGCCTGTCCGTGTTCTGTTAACAAAACATGTGTGGATCCTAATCAATCATGCAATTGTGATGTTAAAGAAAATAAATGGTACTCAGATGAGGGATATTATTCGGAACCAAATAGTTTGGGTATAACACACATGTTTTTTCTACAGCAAAAAGACTTAGATGATGAGGCACAGGGCAGAATCACATTGGGTCCTTTGGAGTGTGTGGAAACAAGTATGAAATATAAGCAATCGTTCTTATTGATTATATTTCCAATTATGTTCTTTCTATTTTATCATAGATACTCAAAAATATGTTGTTACCTTTACCACATCACAGTCATATATTGAAGTTCCTGGTTGGCGTAAAGGTGATATTGCTTTCTCTTTTCGCACCACAGGCGAAAAGGCCATTCTACTATTTCAACCACCCATACGCCCTTCGTATCCTTCATTTATGGTTGCCTTGACGGGTGACTATCAATTGACATTTAATTTTACATTGAGTACGGGTACCGCTCGAGAATTGGTAATTAACTCACATCGTAAGTTAAATGGTGGCGAATGGCATAAAATATGGATTGACTACAATGAGTATCATGTACGTTTTATGATAAATACCGACTATCAAATGGTTGATCTTTTGCCAGAAGAAGAGTTTGGTCCATTCGAGGGCAGCATGTATATTGGTGGTGCAACAGCGTAAGTATGAATATTTTATTTTATATAACGATAATCATTTATGGAATTATATTATGGTTTTATACCCAAACTATTGAAAGGATGGCTGCAAAGAAGACATGACTTGCATGGTATTTTTATACTTGTGGTATTATGAATAAACATGTCTATATTTTGATGTCAGCATCAACATCCTTATATATGCAAATTACTTTTGTTTTTGTCAATGTGGTAAATAAAATATATACGTTGACATTGTTTTCGCTTCCTTTATTTTATGGTTAAAAATTAATTACTGGTCAATTTTTAATAAGGAATTAATATGATACATTTAACCAAAATAAGAATTATAATGTGCGATAATTGATTTAACAATATTTTTGTAAAGGAAATCACATATTTTGTCAATGAACAGTGGGATTAACAAAAACATAAGTAAATTAAACAGTTTTAAAGATGAAGGGCGAAATTAATCATCTCACCGCAAGGTCGCCTTTAGACAGAGTTTATTAAAGTAAACACACTTAATTACTATATACACTCAAAATAATACGTCTGTTGGCTGGACAGAAAAATTTGTTACTTTAACAAAATGTATGCCTGTTTTTTAGCTTACAATAAAATTTGTTGATTTTAACAAATTCTTTTGTTAAATTTAACAAATCGAAATTTAAGTAAAAAATGTGTAAAACTACAATTTTATCTGTAATTATACTGAGTCGTAGAATTTATTCAAATTTAGGGTCTCGGGACCCTCCCTGGGCTTAATCCATATCATGTGAGGGCATATAAGGGCACTCCAATGGAGCAAACATTTTGTCCGTTTTGCTCTATCTCGCTTAATTTTCAAAATATGGGCCATTTTATGAAGTGCAAAATTTTTATTAAAAATTTCCGAGGGTCCAAGGCCCAGCCAAGGTCCATTTTTGGATAGAGATAACCCCTTTCGCTGGGGTATTAGACGGTTATCATCAATTTTCATAAATTTTGCTCTATCTCTCTTAGTTTTCGAGATATGGGCCTTTTAAAAAATCGGGAAGGAAAGAAATAGCACCATCTTTAAAACTTCGGGTACATTGGTGGCGCCATCTACCGGGTAATAACAGTAACATGAAAATATTATATTTTAACCATAAATTTCGTTAAATTTAACGAATGGGTTCTTAAAAATTAGTTTTAAATAATTTTGAAAATTAACACTCAAAATTAGTTAAATTACTGAGGATTTTTAGTATTGTGTTAAATGAAGATAAATAAAATCTTTGCTTAAATCAGTGTTTCAACTAAAAATTTTTTAAAAATTAGTCAAATCGGTTTGAAACCGGTTTGACAGATTTTTCTATTGACGTATTATTTTAAGTGTACAGATAAAAATATCACCAAGTTTTAAGTGACAAAAATAATTGTTAAAATTTAATTTCTATTTCAGCAACATTTTTAATTGAATCAATTAAATATTTTGCTGATGTGACAAATTTTAAAGATTTTTTCAATTAAACTTGTTTGTTGAAACTCAACAAGTTCTTTGCTGACTCGGTTATTATCGTCAATTCGAACAATTATAATTCCGAAAATGTCAACTGAAATTAAGCATTTCCATTTGAAATTCAGAAAACAATTAAAGAAATTCACATATTCCATTTAAAATTCAGAAACTGTCAGCTAAAACTCAAAAAATATTAATTTAAATTCAGGAAATATCAATTGAAATTCAGAAAACGTCAATTAAAAATCAGAAAATATCAATTGAAATTCAGAACCCCCTAGCAAAAACAGACATTACCGAGTAATTAAGCGAGTAAGTAGCACACAAAGGGTTTCACTACTTACCAGTAGTAAACCCTTTACTCGCAACATTACTTTTGTTCGCGATGTCCAAAAACTAATGGTGGTCATTACCCACTCGCTTACAAAAAAAGTGCAAATAACGAGTTACCCATAGTGAAAGAACAAGTAAGTGGTTACTCAGAAGTTAGGAAATATATATAAATTTTTACCTCGGAAAAATTTCTATTGATTACTTTGCAAGAATATATAAGTACTTATATAACTTATTATCAGTAAGTCATTATTTTGTATTTTAAAGTAATGCAAAAGGTAATGACCTATCATTACTTGGTAATCCGTATCCCAGTGTAGAAAATCATTACCAGATATGTAGTTATGTAACTACATACTTGGTAATGGTAACTAATTACTTTTGTTATTACATTTCTTATTACCTTTATATGGCGATGTCGCGAAAAATAATGAGTTATGGTTACACAACAGCATACGAAAAATCAAAAAATATATCGTTACCTATGTGCTTACCAGTACTAACAAAAATAATGAGTCTAAAGATAGATTTTCAAAAAAATAAATTATATAAAAAAAATATTTTTTATTTTATTTTTTTTATTAAATAAAATTTGCTGATGCGGAAATCGAACCTGGGTCTACAGATTGCCAGTCAATAGCTCTACCATCTGAGCTATATCGACATGTAATATTTAATAGATAAAAACATAATTTACCTGCTGCACACAAGTAAGCTTACTCGCCAGCATACAAAAAATCAAAAAATATGTGGTTACATATATCCTTACCAGTGTTTAAAAAATATTGAGTCTAAAAATAGATTTAAAAAAATCTAAAAAATTATTTTCTATTTGAAATAATGATAAAAATAAGTCATTATCAGTAACTCATTATTATATGTTTTAAATTAATGCACAAGGTAAGTGGGTATCATTACTGGTAGTCCAAAAAATAATGATATGTAATTACCGTTTATACACTTGGATGCTAATGACCTGTCCTTACCATGTTTTTGCTGGCCCATAACATGGGTTTTAAATTATGACTTCTGAATTTCATATATATCGATTTTCATGTCAAATCTCCACAAGAGGAGATAAGAAGATAAACAAAAATCTAAAGTAGAATGTTTGTATGTCTGTTTGATCACTTCTAAAAGTAAATCATCATATAGAGACAATCTGACAATAAAATTAAACAATAATACAATTTAATGGAAAATCACTGATGAAGCCTGTCCATAAAAAAAGGCAGAAACTAGATCTAGTCTGATTTGCAAATTAATAATGTGTCTATAACTTTGGAAAAATGTTTATTCTTCTTCTTAACCTCAAACCCACTTAATTAAAATTAATAAAAATGCATATTAATTGCATTTAGTCTATATGACGCGTTTTAAAAAACAACACTTTACTAGCCACTTTTTTACATTTTAAAAATTTGGGGTCATTTCAACCCCATGTGTCTATAAGGGCTAATTTCTATTTTTTATTACTATATATAAAATTCGGTGTTAACAGAGTTATTTGGACAACTTTAGCCAAATTCCCGGAAAAATCGAAAAATTTTAAAAATTTCACCGTTGACCTTGGTAAAGAAAGGGTTAACGTTGTCAGAGTTTTAAAAAAAATTTTTTTTAAAAGAAATCGTAAGTGATTTTGTTACAGCTAGCTAAAAACACAAAAATTAATAATATTATCTAAATTATTGGCCAAAATCACACTTTTCTCTAAAATGTTCAAATTTAAAACGCCGTCTCTGTTAAGTTAAAATATGGCTATGTGTAATTTTCAGTAGAATTATTCTCTAAGGTGCATTTAATAAATATCTATGCGTTGAACACTTTTTTTATATTTTGTTGAACAAACTTTTAAAAAACTCAAAACTAGAGATTTGCAAATTTATAAAAAACGAGTAAAAAGGTTAAAGTCGGGCATGCCGACCAGAGAAACAAGCCAGCCGCCATGAGCCGTTTAAGCCGCCGCCGCCGTTCATTTTTGCTTCAGCCGCCGCCGCCGATTTTTTTCGGCTCATTTCGGCTGGAAGTATTAATTTTCAAATATAAAAAATTTAAAAATAACTATATTTTTTAAAAAGAATTTACTAATTCATTAAACTTGAACAACTAGAGCTAAAAACAATTTTTTTATATGAAAAGAAAAAAGTTAAAATCTTCTAAATATTAAATTTTTATAAATATATTTTTTTTAAGCTATAAAAGCTTATGTAAATTTATACTGTGAAAAAAATTAAAAAAAAAAGTTCTTAATGGGTTAATATAATACTTCAGAATGCAACTCTTTGCAGATGTGTAAAAAATCAATTAATTAAAAAACATAGCTGCTTAACTTTGCATTTAAAACTCAATATATGTATTTGGTGTATGCATTTTTATCAAAAATTATGACGAAAAATCGTTACAGAGTTGAAGTCGTGTTAGCATATGTATATTACGAAAAAGTTTGTAAAATGTATTAAGTTTTGTTAAAAGCGTTACTTCTCCTCTTCATATAAATTCTTACAGTTAGTGTTTAGCTTCACTGGTTATTAAAATATAAGATATTAAAGTTAAAAAACCTTATGAGTTACTGGTTACGGAGTTTACATTTGGCCTATAAAATTGGTTACAAATTTTATGTATTAACCAAAAATTGGTCAGATTGTTATAAATTTTGTAAAACAGGTGACAATGCGCTGATATATATCGAAATATATAGAGCAATTCCATATGAAAGCGATCACCTTTTGGACGACCCCTCTCCGATTCTAAAATAAATACTCTCAATCGATTGCCCAGCAAAAAATAATGTACCTACATATTTTTTTTTTTATATAGTGACTGGTTTAGTGGTGGTGTACACCACTGTCATGTGACAAAATTGAAGAATTCTTCATAAGGGACCTACTAAAGCGATCGCAACGAGTGATAGCTCGTTGGAAAGGTATTGAATCAGGCTTTAATTAAAAAATAAAATTTTCCTAATTTTTCTCACAAATTTACCTTTTTTCCCATGAAAATTAAATTTTCCCATGAAAATTAAATTTTCCGATTTTCCACAGAAGCTCCTAAATTTTCCGGCTAATTTTTTTTTTTTGGATTCCTCATAATTTTTGCTTTAAGAATCAGCAATAAAAAAATGGGCCCCGACTCCTTGTTTGGACAGGAGAGGAGCATTTAAGAGACCACCTTGTTCTCATTGTTTTTATATTTTTTATAATTGAATTATTTGTAATTATTTAACATTGTTTTATTTTATTATTAAAAATACATTTTAAAAATTATTTTACAGTTAAAAATACATTTATGAAGAAAAAATCTTTCTTATTTTGCTGCTTATACTTAATTACAATATTTATCAAAAATTTCAATTGTCTTGGCATCATTATAAAATTAAAGTAACTTTAAATTTAGCACGTCGGCAGACGAAGAGTACCGCTTTACATTAATTGACATATCAGAAATATTTGGTATGAAGCAATGAAACTTTTGCGTTCCAGTTATAGTTTTGACATTATTATATCTGTTTTGAATTCGTCGCTCCATGGCATCGTGTTCTTTTTGAGTGCATAAAACTGTGTTAATGGCAATTTCCTTGCTTTGAATCCACGAAAACAAATGTTGTACATTTAAGATCTGGTCAGTATATGGCCTTTGCAAACTTGCCTTAGTCGCCATGCGTTTTAGGGTTCCCCCTAACGCATCGCATGGGCCCTTACCGTGGGACGTCGCAAAAAAGTGCCACTCGACCTTGCAGTTTTGTTCTTCTTCAATTATGCAAAGATTGTAAAAAATTTTTTTATTCTTGTACTGAGAAGCCGCGCCGTCTGAGAAAAACGTTACTTTGTCGATTGCATCGAATTTTGATCTTAAGAATTCAAACAGTTTCATTTGAAATAAATAAACGGACACATAATTGTGAGCTAAACTCTCCGCGACAACAACAAGGCTTACGGTCTGTAGTTCGTTATCTTCGTTTTTGAAATAAATGCAAAAAGGATGCACCGTGCACTGGTCGTTTGCCAGGTGTTAAACCTGAATTTCATCCTGAACGAGAAAAGTGTAATTCTCGGCAAAGTCGCTTATCACAATGAATTCATTTTGGGCTAATTTCTCCTTACTTTCCTTTAGAAATTTCGATTGCATCTCGGATATGAAATGGTGCGCCTTCAGTTCATTCAACTTGAATCCGAATTCCTCGATGAATTCCGGAATCTGCTTTACCACGGTCTCAAGGGAACATCTGCCGCTGCTAATTATCCACTGTTTGAAATGCACCTCCTGAATTAACAGCTGTTCAAACTTTTCCGCCAAATATTGCTCTAGCTCGTCAATCTTCGGACAATTGTCGCATTTGGACAGATGACAATTTTCCGTGGGGTATGCGCACAACGACTTCGAAAGGACGTCCCTATATGTTTCAATTTCACCGTGAAATACTTTCAATTTCTTGCATGGAAAGAACATTAATTTGATGTTTTGATGAAACATGCAAACGCAGACTGAATGCGTTCCGTGCCTGTCTAATGCCAGCACGCATTCTTTTGGTCGTAGGATGGCAAACTTAGAAAATCCCACTTTTTCTGCTGGGTATTTCTCTTTGAACTGATGGTATGCTTCGGATAGATTACATAATAATAATCTGCGCTGTGTACTTTTTCTCCATCTTCACGTGTGATAACATAGTCACGTGTACCTGGGCAGGCGCGGCTGTTGTCATCATTGCAGTAAAAATCTTGAATCAATTTCACCGTTGCTTCGCTGAGGGTCCTTGAGCCAAATTTCTTGGTTGGAGTCGCCAATATGCCCTTCTGTCGAACTAATTCTTTGCTTCTTCTCGCGATGTAAAAAGATGTTTGAAACTGTTCAGACCATGATTGAGGCAGCACAGATAAAATGAGATATTTCTCCGGAAAAGTGGTCGCTAAATTGAATTTTCTTTTCAACTGCTCAATCATTTGTTTGCCGTCATCAACGTCATCTGCTTGACTGCATTCGTTATCAGAGCCTTCATCAAATATTGTCGCGATTGCACTCATAACCTTGCCTTTTGTCTCTTTCCTGTATTTTTCACTTCGCAACTTTCTTTTTGTAATAGGCGATTCACCTAAAGTGGTAATAGCCTCATTCAAAGGACTCAAAGACATATTGACCATCGGAATGTCTGCCTCACTATCAGATGAAACATTTTGTTCAATTGTCATTTCACTCTCTGTCAATGACACCATTATTTTGCAAAATGATCTAAATAATATAAAAACATGGTGTGATCTTAATCACCTACCCTTGAATATTAGCAAATGCTTTAAAATGACTTTCAGCAGATCTAATATTAGTAATCGTATTATATGCCCTTACTATATATCTAATAACGTTCTGGAGTCTGTAGATGAGATTTTGGATCTTGGTGTAGTTTTGGACACTGAACTTACTTTTGTATCCCATCTCAACTACATTATTCCCAAAGCCTACTCTGCTTGGTCTTTTGTAAAGAGAAACTGCAAAGATTTCAATGATCCCTTTACAGTTAAAGTCTTATATACTTCTTTTGTAAGATCCAAAATTGAATATTGTTCTTTCGTCTGGAATCCCCATACTTTGATCCATTCAGTTCGAATTGAACGAATTCAGAAGAAATTTTTAAGATTTGCGCTTCGTGATATTCATTTTAATTTAACTGAAAATTTCCCTTCATACAATGCTCGTTGTTTACTTTTAAATTTGCGGCCTCTTTCGTTAAGAAGAACTGTGCATTCTGCAATGCTAATTTTTGATTTAATTAAGGGATTTATTGATTGTAATAGTTTATTAAATTTAATAACGTTTCATATTCCTTGCTACATACTAAGGTCTAATGAACTATTTTATATTCCTATACGTAGAACAGAATATACCAAAAATGAGCCAATTAATCGTATTTTGAACTTATTAAATGTACTTTATAATGATAAAGATCTCAATTTAGATTTTTCGAAATCAAAAGATAATTTTAAATATAATTTATTAACTTATTTGAAATAGTTTTAAGTAAATTGTATCTAGCCTGTAAGGATTGTATTTTCCATTGGCTGAATAAATAAATAAATTGTGGTTGCATTTGTTTCAATGCATTTGCTTGTTGAGACAAATCGATTTTACACTTGGGGCAAATGAATTCTGCTTCTTCACCGTATTGTATATTTAATTCATTCATGTATCGCTTCGAAACACCAGTTAATTTTAATACTTTTATCTTTTTCGAACGATGTCCACTCTTGTTAAACGGATTGCAGCAAAATTTATTCATTTTACTTTAAATTGTCTTTACAGCACTTTAACACTTTCACGTTTAGTATTCAACTAAAATTTGACTCAGAGTGTGTGAAGTATTTATATTTATTTTTTGGTAAAAAATAGGTAAAAAAATAAGCGATATTTGCTTTTCTTTAATAGGAAAATTTGCGTGAACTACTGGTCATAAAATGTTTTTTAAAGAGGGACTTAATTGGTTACTGCCAATAAGCCGACCACAGGTCATAAAATGTTTTGTAAATTTTTTAAATTACCAGGTAATAAATATTTCGCCATATTTATGGAAAATCCGTGTTTTATGACTTGTTTCTGCACGTGTCATTTTAGGCGAAATATTTATTACCTGGTAATTTAAAAAATTTACAAAACATTTTATGACCTGTAGCCTCAGTCGGGTTTGGTGTGCCATTACATGCCACTGCTGCTATTATCCATGGATTTATGGCCGATCTTGTGAAGGCAGGCAGACCATATTCACTACACACTCAACTTGGGGCTCTTAAAAAAAATTGATTTTTTCTTCATAAATGTATTTTTAACTGTAAAATAATTTTTAAAATGTATTTTTAATAATAAAATAAAACAATGTTAAATAATTACAAATAATTCAATTATAAAAAATATAAAAACAATGAGAACAAGGTGGTCTCTTAAATGCTCCTCTCCTGTCCAAACAAGGAGTCGGGGCCCATTTTTTTATTGCTGATTCTTAAAGCAAAAATTATGAGGAATCCAAAAAAAAAAAATTAGCCGGAAAATTTAGGAGCTTCTGTGGAAAATCGGAAAATTTAATTTTATGGGAAAATTTAATTTTCATGGGAAAAAAGGTAAATTTCTGAGAAAAATTAGGAAAATTTTATTTTTCAATTAAAGCCTGATTCAATACCTTTCCAACGAGCTATCACTCGTTGCGATCGTTGTTTTTTAAAACAACTTTCAATGAGGTCCCTTATGAAGAATTCTTCAATTTTGTCACATGACAGTGGTGTACACCACCACTAAACCAGTCACTATAAAAAAAAAAAAATATGTAGGTACATTATTTTTTGCTGGGCAATCGATTGAGACTATTTATTTTAAAATCGGAGAGGGGTCGTCCAAAAATTTGCCAATTTTGATCGTTTTCATATGGAATTGCTCTATTTCGATATATATCAGCGCATTGTCACCTGTTTTACAAAATATATAACCATCTGACCAATTTTTGGTTAATACATAAAATTTGTGACCAATTTTATAGGCCAAATGTAAACGCCGTAACAAGTAACTCATAAGGTTTTTTAACTTTAATAGCTTATATTTTAATAACCAATAAAGCTAAACACTAACTGTAAGAATTTTTATGAAGAGGAAAAGTGCCGTTTTTAATAAAAATTAATACATTTTACAAACTTTTTCGTATATCTTAGCTATCACGACTTCAACTCTGTAACGATTTTTCGTCATAATTTTTGATAAAAATGCTTATACCAGAATTTTGGAGTTATCTATTATTTATATTGCGAAAATAATAATGTTATTTATACTCAAATGATCGCTGGACTGTAAGTAATCATCCCGCATAACAGACTTGAAGCTTTTCTGCAACATGTAATATTCTCGAGATGAAAAAGGATGTCTTTAATAAGATTTGAAAACATGTTGTAAACTCCGTTCCTAATTTTTACACCAAACTATTTAACGAGTAAGAAAAACTATGTCATATTTGGATTCACCTTTTAGGCATCATGCGATTTTGTTTCGGAAAAAAATTCTGACAAAGCGTTTCTGAAAGAAAACGAAAAAAGTAACCAAATGTAAACTCCGTAACTGTAAACTCCGTAACCACAATTGTTTGCATCAGATTTCATTCAAATAAATGTAGATAAATGTTTAAAATATTTTAAAATAACCATAAACAGTGGTGATTCAACTAATATTTATGCGTCAAAAGACGATTCAACTAATAATTTTGCGTCACATCAAAAAAAGTTATCAGTTTTTTACCCTAAGCTGCTGGAGCGAAAAACGATTGATTTTGCATTTCATTGGTTTTGAATCGATATTTCGAGTCATTACTGACATTAGTTTGACAAATTAAATTTGTTTCACAACAATTTAAGAATTTTTTGATCGCGAAATGTTATGTTTTTAATATATTATTTTGTAACTGCGCAACCGCTGTTTGGATTTTAAAAATTTTTTTATTTTTGAAAAGCATTTAAAAGGACCAAAAATACAAAATTAAAAAAAATAAAATTTTTTTTCGCGGAATGAATTGTATTTTTATTCGCGAAACCGCCAATTTGATAAACACAAATTATATATCATTGGAAAGCAAGTTAAAAACTCAAATACGAAAAACTAATAAATTGAAAAAAATTCGTACGCAATATTTTTTGTGATATCTTTTGCTTGCAGAAATGTAAACTCCGTTACAACAAAAAAAATTTAAATTGTGCAAAAAAAGTTATTGCGACAACTTGTAGATGAGATGTTTTGCAATTAGGTTTATAATGACTAAACTTACTGATTCCATTAAGAAAAAACCGAAATATTAACACTTTTTGCTTCTCACAAATTTGGCCCAAAAATTTATCACATTTTTTGATTTCACCCATATATATATACTATATATTCCTCTTTATTTTATCATGATATGTTCATAATGTCTCTTGCACCTGTCATTTATTTTAATCTCATAATAAATACTCGGTAACCACTTGAAAATTAATGTAAAACACTTGTATAATTAATGTTAACATTTTTTTCCGTACTATACGGCTATTCAAACATGCAAACTTACAGAAAAAATGCAATAAATAAAAAATAAAAAAAAAAATACGAAAATAGTAAAAGTCAATAACAACCGATGATGCTTTTCATCATTCCATCATACACCAATATAGTACAGGGAATCATCATGCATACATGTTGCTTACATTTTTTGCACTTACGAACATCTGGTAGCTTATGTGTTCATTAGCGGTATACCCGTCTTAAAATTCCAATGAACCATAAATAAGAACATCATTCAGAGTGAATATTAAAAATAAGTAAAGATCAACAGAAACATGAAGTAAAATTAAGTAAAATGTATGCAATAATAATTATTAAGTTAAGCGAAATTTTATTAATATTTTTTTCTATAAATTGTGATTTAAATTTAACATGTATTTCAGTTGCAAAAAAAAAAAGAATTTTAATGAAAATTTTATTATATTACCGCAATTGAATGCCAACCAGGGAAAAGAATTATAGTCTTACTGTGAATAAAGACCGCCTTGGCAAAATGGGTCAGTTGGAGTAGAATATCTCTCATGCGAGAAGAATAAACTTGCTATAATTGTCACTGATCCCTTATTCAAATATACTGTGCTTACTGTTTTTGATGTTTAACAATGTTTTTAATACAACACAATGAGTTTAGTATGAATTGTATTTTTAGTTGTCGTAGGTACTCGTATTGTTGGTCATATCAGTAAAAACATGTTAACATGGCCACAAAACAACAATGGCATACTAGTGTTTTGTGGCATTTTAATGATTCAAACATGAGTCGATGAATTCTTAAATTTAAATGAACAAAAACATAAGCCCATAATTGTCACCCAGGAGGTAACATAAGTTTGTGTATTCTGAATCATATGTCATGTATTGAAGTTTTTGATTAGCATTAAAATTTTATTAGCACTAATTGAAAGTAATGCAAATTACAAAACAAGTAATTTGGCATGTCAACTATACGGTAGCATACAAAGGATTTGGTTCATATTTAAGGAAGCGGATCAAATTCTGTGAAGAGAATTCAAACAAAGGTTGCAATAAAAATAGTATTTATAATCAATAAAGGTAAGTGTGACAAAGTTGGTCCAAGTCAAGTATTTGTTTCAGTAAAATAGTCAATATACCGAATACCAACTCAGCAAAATAGTGAGGAAAAAGAAGTAATAAAAAAAACACTGCAATTCAATAGTCCTATGCAATAGTTGAATAGGAAGCTGTTCTAATTTGGGTTTTTCATCGATGCATTTAATATTGGCTTGTTATAGGAAAGAAATTGTTCTTTTTAAAAAATTTAAAAAAATCGCAAATGCCGTATGTGGCGATTTAAGCCACATTTTTTATTTTTTCTAGCGCACGCTCTACTCCCTGAGTTTATAATTTAACCTAACACATATTTCTAGAAATTCTTAACACGTAGTCCTCTGACGATTTCCTTAGGCAATAACGAAATGCGGATAGGGACATGCCTTTAGTAGATTACTTTTCACAATTTGTTAAATAAGTTTTGGAATTCTAGCACATTTAATGCCTTTAATGAAATTAATCTGCATCCCGATGAAAATAAAATGTATAAACCCGGTTCAGGCAGTGGTGTAGAGTATTAAAACCGCTATATGCCGGTCATGCGAGGGACACCTCCCTATAATAAATTCTCTTCCACTAGCAGTCCACTTTTTTGAGGTTTTACTCTATTTACAATTAACAAAATGCTATGTAAGTACCCATGATTTGGAATATCTAAAGAGCAACTCTCCTAAATGACCGACTGAGTTTTTAAATCTGACTAAATTTTACACGAATCGATTCGCAAAACTCAATTTAATTGATTGAAATATTGCCTACTTTATTCAATCAATATTTTATTCATGAATTGATTATTTTTATAGAATTAAACAAATTGATTTATTTCATTTCAACTAAAAATGGTTCATGTGATTCAGAACTTTAAAAAAAAGTAATTCAATGAAAAGTAATAATTAAATTTCTAAAAAAGCATATAAAATTTCTTTTGATTCGCAAATTATATGTTGATTTTTTTGATTCGCTCGAATTATATTCTTTTTTATTCGGGATTTAAAATTGTTTTTTTTTATGATTTACGAAATAATTTTAGTCAATAATATATCTGTAAGAAATAAACTTTCATTGACTACACTGATTTAAAAATAATTTTAAATACAAAATTTAAATTTCTCCTAATAAATCAATAGTTTAACTTGAAATAAAGTCCTACATAGAAATTAAAAAATTGACATCAATTAGCGAATCAAAGAATTATAAAAATAAATCCTGCGAATTATTTTTATATTATTATTTTATTTATTATTTTTTCAACAAGTGTGAGATTTTTTAACATCAGAATTATTATCCACCAAAGGTTTCAGGCGATTTCCTCTTATGCTGAAAAAGTTATACCCAAAAGAGTTGAAAAACTTTTAAAAGTTACAAGCAAAATTAGTTTAAATTAGGGTAGTTTTTAATTGAGAAGAGCACATTAACAGTATAAATATTAAAATTTAAGATGTCCGCCTGATTAAATTCGTTGCCTCGAAAATGCTGATACCACTAATTGGAAATACTTAAAATATAGGTAAAAAGGCGCTGTGGGAAAAGTCGTCAATAGAAAATAATAGCAATTAAATAACAAAAAAAAAAGATGAGTTTTATATCCGGTAGAAGCGTCTTCAAAAAAGCTTCCATTTGATACCCAATTTGTCTATTTTGCATCGAAATATTTATATATATAATTTTTACCCCACTTTTTAACCCTTAAATATGAGATTGGTCTGCTATAAAAAAATACGAGGATATTGTTTTTTTCTCCCTAATTAGATTGGAAAAAACCTAATGGGATACCTTCTTTGGGAGTATGTTATTGGTAGCAGTGGTAACTTGGGTAACGTGTATAGGCAGAAACGAGTAGAGCGGCTTCTTTCGTTACACTCTACGTCTAGATATCTGAAATTTAAAATGTGTTTTCTCTGGCGTATGGGATAAATCACTGAAGAAAAAGTTTTTTAATTTTTAAATAAGAACAAGATAAATAATGGAAAAAATTGGTCACCCAACCCAAACCTCTGAAGCTAGGAACTTTAAATTTGCCCATGTAGACTACAACTTTGACATATTACATTTACCAAGATCGGGCTTTTGAAAATTTTAAGGGAAGGGGCAAAAAGGGTAAGCGTTTGCCTCTTCACATCCTACCTATCCTCATTGGACTAAAAATCTGAAATATAAAATATGTGTTTCCATAGAGATGGATTAATTCACTAAATATTTGGAGACTTTTTATAGTTTTGATGAAAATAGTTTTGTTTAATGACCTTTGTAAGTGATTTAAGCTAAAAATAAGATATTTAAATTTGAAACAACCACTACAAAAAGTTAAACAAATTTTATTATGTTTTTACTTTTTTATTTCCTTTAACTAAATCGCGTTCTTTTCTCTTCCAATCAAAATAACCACACACTCTTTTATTTCTTATACAATTGTTTATTTAACACTTTTTCATTTTACGTACAAAAGTATAATACAACGATTTACTAGAGCTCATCTGAACAATAGAAACGCTAATGCGCAACTGACTGCATTCGTCAAGTGGCAGCACTTTTATAGTTTAACGTTCGTGGTTGTAGAACAAGCTAGAGAATTGTAGAGTACTAAAATTATAACACATATTTTATTTATGTCAGAGCCCCCAACCACTTAACATTATATTTGGCAAAACTGCAGTTTATGGGGTTTCAGCAAAAAAAGAAAATATGACCCCCTCTGGAATTAAAAAAGAAATAAACCGAAATTAATTTTGGGAGGGTCTTGGCCCCGGGAGGCCCATGGGAGGCAAAAACGGGGGGATGTAGTAACATGTAAGTGTGGGTACTCAAATAAAAGAAAATTGTCTCACGATTCCAAAAATGTTTTTTTTTATATCCATAAAACGTAGCCCTAACTAGAGCCAATTTCCGACCAATAGGGGGGTCGAAAAAAGTAAAATATTAATATGAACGAAAATGGTACTCAAATGAAAGGAAATTTTCTCACGATTTCAAAAATGAGTTTTTTTACTAATCTGTTGGACGAGAATCGAATTAGAGGCATTTTGTTATATTTTAGACCTTCGAAAAATTAAAAAAGTCTAAAATCACATTATTTTAGTTTTGGTAAAATCTTGTAAATGTCAATTTTTTTTGTTGTTTATTTTGAAAATTTGGAACACAAAAGGCAGTTGGAAGTGGAAATGACAAAAGGAGTCAACTTTGTATTGATGAGAAATGCAATTCAATCGCGTGTAAAAACATGCGATTTTTCCGAAAATTTTTTTATTTTTTTTTATGTAAATGTCTAAATTTTTAATGCGTTTATCGATTATTGAAAAAAAAAATAGTTTTTGAAGTCGTGGGGGGACATTTTCTATAATTTGAGTACAAGTTTAACACACAAAAAAATTTCATAATTTTCAGTCTCCCCTCTTAAGGGATTAAAATGGCTCTAGTTAGGGCTACGTTTTATGGATTAAAAAAAAATAACATTTTTGAAATCGTGAGGCAATTTCCTTTAATTTGAGTACCCACACGTACATGTTACTATGTCCCCCCGTTTTTTGCTCCCCACGGGCCTCCCGGGGCCGAGCCCCTCCCAAAATTAATTTCGGTTTTTTTCTTTTTTAATTCCAGAGGGGGTCATATTTTTTTATATTTTTTGACGAAACCCCATAAACTGCAGTTAAGCCTTATATTTATATCTACACTCATAAAAAAAAGTTAGTACAAAAGTCTGTTAAACGCGTTCTAATTCAATTGAACTAATTTTTCCTGTTGTTTTCGTTTAAATCCGTTGTTTAGCTAAAGTTGTTAGTTATCAAATTTCACCACAAAAACATATCTCTGCTGTACTTGAACTAATTTTTCCTCCTCATATATAGTTATTTTTTTATAAATGATTTTGACAATGTTATCAGCTAATATAGATAAATTTATTGGCAACTTTTTAATATTTGTGTTTTCAAAAGAAAACGATAGGGGCGCTAGTGTATAGTGATTGATGGTGATTGATGGCGCTTGATGGTGAAGTGTGTATTGGTGAGTTTGCCGACCAATACAAATTAGAAAATTTCAAGTAAGTGTATTTTAATGTGTGTATGAGTCATCACTGACGCTTACCAATGCAAATAAAAATAATATGCGCTTGTTTAGAAAGTTCTAGTAAATAAAAAAATATTATAAGAGCATGTTTTCTTTTGTTTCTGTTAGTCAGCAAAGGAACGCAAAAGAAAACGGAGGTATACTGGACATTAACATTTCGCAGTTAAAATTGTATTTAAAAAATAAAATAATAGAGGTTTGTTTTATAATATAAACTATATTTAAGGGAATACTATTAAATATGTTATTTTTTTTCTTTTATTTCAGCCCTTTAACATTTTCATCTAAATTCGACCCGCAGGTAGACGAAAAAAAGGAACCAAATAATACAACTCCAGCGGAAGTTTAACATATTGGCAAGAAAATAAAAGTGCAAATAGTGTTTTTGGATTGTGTAATTTATTTGAAAATAAATTTAACAATATTTACATTAATTTGTTTTTATTCAATTAGTAACAAAAAGTGATTGTAATTTTGGCAGCATGTTTTGCAGATTTAAACTGACCCACTTTCATTTCTATTAAACGAAAATTCTTCTAAATTTTTGAATGTTAACTAAATTTTTTACCTGTTTATAAACCAACTAAAATTTAGCAGAAAACATGTGCTGATTTCAGCTGAGTAATTTTCATTTCCATTAAACAACATTTCTTATAAATTATTGTATTTGAACTAACTTTTTTACCTAAAATTTAGGTCACCTAAATTTAGCAGACCATGATACTCAACATCATTGAAATTTCTGCTGGCGCAAATTCAGGTACTATTTCCTGTTATTTTAGCAGAATTTTTGACTATTTGTACGGGCTTTTTTTTTATGAGTGTGCACTTAAAATAATACGTCAGTAGAAAAATCTGTCAAACCGGTTTCAAATCGATTTGACTAATTTTTAACAAATTTTTAGTTGAAAAACTGATTTAAGCAAAGATTTTAGTCAGATGGCGCCAACAATGTATCCGAAGTTTTAAAGATGGCGCTATATTTTTCCCTCCGGATTTTTTAAAATGGCCCATATCTCGAAAACTAAGAAAGATAGAGCAAAATTGACGAAAATTTCGACTACCCCTAACTATTCAATACTCCAGCGAAAGTGGTTATCTCTATCCAAAAATGGACCTTGGCGGGGCCTTGGATCCTCGGAAATTTTTAATCAAAATTTTCCACTTCATAAAATGGCCTATATCTCGAAAACTAAGCGAGATAAAGCAAAAGGGACAAAATGTTTGCTCCACGGGAGTGCCCTTATATACCCTCACATGATATGGACTAGGCCCGGGGAGGGTCCCGAGCAGAGAAACAAGCCAGCCGCCGTGAGCCGTTTAAGCCGCCGCCGCCGGTCATTTTTGCTTCAGCCGCCGCCGCCGATTTTTTTCGGCTCATTTCGGCTGGAAGTATTAATTTTCAAATATAAAAAATTTTAAAATAACTATATATTTTAAAAAGAATTTACTAATTCATTAAACTTGAACAACCAGAGCTAAAAACAATTTTTTTATATGAAAAGAAAAAAGTTAAAATCTTCTAAATATTAAATTTTTATAAATATATTTTTTTAAGCTATAAAAGCTTATGTAAATTTATACTGTGAAAAAAATTAAAAAAAAAAAAAGTTCTTAATGGGTTAATATAATACTTCAGAATGCAACTCTTTGCAGATGTGTAAAAAATCAATTAATTAAAAAACATAGCTGCTTAACTTTGCATTTAAAACTCAATATATGTATTTGGTGTATGCATTTTTATCAAAAATTATGACGAAAAATCGTTACAGAGTTGAAGTCGTGTTAGCATATGTATATTACGAAAAAGTTTGTAAAATGTATTAAGTTTTGTTAAAAGCGTTACTTCTCCTCTTCATATAAATTCTTACAGTTAGTGTTTAGCTTCATTGGTTATTAAAATATAAGCTATTAAAGTTAAAAAACCTTATGAGTTACTGGTTACGGAGTTTACATTTGGCCTATAAAATTGGTTACAAATTTTATGTATTAACCAAAAATTGGTCAGATTGTTATAAATTTTGTAAAACAGGTGACAATGCGCTGATATATATCGAAATATATAACTCAAATGTAATCCATGCATTAGAAATTAGCTGGTTACATGGTTTTTATCACATTTTTTGATATCACCCATATATATTTTTTCAATTCTAAAATACATTTTTAAAAATGGTTGATTGGGCATCTAATTAAAATGGGTCCCTACAAGATATGTGCATCCTGGCCAAACTTTCTAACAAAGCCTCCATTCAAATGTCTTCAAACAAGTTTAATTTCTTAAATCAATTTTTTAAAATTAAAAAGAATAAATAAAAAAAATGATTCCCAGTAGGTATGCTTTAATTGTCTGAAAATTCTATAAGAGGCAAAAATTGTTTTGAGTTCCAAGGGGGTTACATTTTCCCAATGTTGGGATTACTTTGGAGCCCTTTACATTGGCAAAAAAATGTGCTGGCAAAATTAATATTTTGCAAGTTATGTTTCAACGAAAAGGACTTGGTACTAAAAGGGTATGTTTATAATTTATTAAATAAAACTTGTATGTTATATTAAATATTTAGGACCATTTGTTAGATATAGTCTTGACTAGCCATGGATCTGTGCGAACATGAAACAAATCACACGTGAACCAACAACAAATCTTATATAAATTGATTTTATATATATTTTTTGCGAGTGATTTTCTGACCGTGATAAAGTGCAGACGTTAATTGTGATCTCTTTTCTATAATTCTATTTAAAATTAAAAGCAATAACATTTGTTATTGTTTTAAGAAAAAACTTTTTTTTAATACATTGTATCAGTGTTGCCATAACGGCGATTTTCTCGTCAGATCTAGCGATTTTATTTCGCCCCTAGCGGGAAAAATTGTCCTGTAGCTATTAGCCAAAAATCTAGCGATTTTTTTATCAGCCGTAAACATTTTTCAACATAAAACTCGGTTTTATGTTGAAAAATGTTATAAAACTGGCACATTGATATTCCTTTATTATAAAACACAACATCTTAAACGATTTTAGTAAAAAAAATCTCTAAAAATACACATTTCGATAAAATATCGGTATGCACTTTTTCATCGTACAACGCCCTCTATTGTGTATTCTCAATACTAAGATTAATTCAATGAAAATCAGGACTCATTATTTGAAGCTTAATCGTAAAATTTTTCATTATTTAAAAGTTTATAACACTTCATATTAACATATTAAAGAAATTTTTGAGTAAAAACTGCTTTAAGAACCATTTTTCAACAATCTAGCGATCGCTAAATATTTACAATGTTTATAATCTAGAGATTTTCTAGCGATTTTTGGGTCTGATCTAGCCATTTATTTTGAAAATTTGTTGGCAACACTGCATTGTATATTGAAATCAACTACAAATTATTACAAAGGGATTAATATAATAATATTCTGCTATACTAAACCTCTGCTGTTACAGCAGAATGGATAGTAGCAGCGAGTCTACTGAAGAAAGCGATATTGTCTGGTAGACAGTCGCTGAAAACAAAACAACGAAACGACGACAAAATCGATCACCAGAATTAGTTAAGCATGCAATCAAAATAACAAAAACTATCAACAATGATGATTAGGGCAAGGAATTCCATGCAAATGCATGTTATTTCTCGATAGTCCAAAACTAATATGGACTAAACATTTATCCGACTCATCAAATTTAGAACAAACTGTCATCGATTTGTAGTTGCATATTTTGACATAAATGCATGTTTTTGCATATTTCGACTTTAAATGCTTATTTGGTGGCTTTTTAATGCATATTTTGTGCTTTTTAATGCATATTTGTGCATATTTTTCATTTTTAGTAGCATTTTTTATTTTGTAAAAAAATATAAAAAATTGATACGTTTTCATATTTTGATTCAATCAAAATAAACATTTTTAAAACTTTATTGACCTATGGGAAATCTTCGAGTTCTGTGTCTGTTTGCAAAATAACTAACTTAAATATATTTTTAAGATTTAAAGTGCATTATTTTTGCAAAAATTATAGTTTTTAGTGCATATTTCTTATATTGTTAGTGCATATTTTTCTTTTTCAACCGCATATTTTAAGCGAACCTTTTTAATTTTTAAGTGCATGAAATTCCTTTCCCTAATGATGATATACCAAGTACCTACTAGCAACAACATGTTTGCTGCACTTGATGTAGACAATAATGATGATGATAATTATATTAACGATAATGCTAACAAAGAACTTTCTGAAGAAAAACCGCCTCCAGTAATTATTCCAAATGTTTCAGATATAAGAGCGATGATGAATAACTTTTCAAAAATAGTAAACCTTGAAGATTATTCGTACAAATCTTTGAGAGATGGTCAGGTAAGAGTAATACAAAAAACGTAAAGGCATATAGAGTGATAGTAAAATATCTATCTTTCGTAAAAAAAACTTAAACGTTTTCAAATCACATTACAAAATGTTGTTTTCAGCCGATCAAGCCGCCGCCGCCGCCGATTATTTGGTTGCGCCGCCGCCGCCGATTTTTATCCGGCTCAACCTCAATCGCCGCCGCCGCCGCCGATTTTTTGCTTGCGCCGCCGCCGCCGATTATTTTGGTCGGCTTGTTTCTCTGGTCCCGAGACCATAAATTTGGATAAATTCTACGACTCAGTATAATTACAGATAAAACTGTAGTTTTACAAATTTTTTACTTAAATTTAGATTTGTTAAATTTAACAATAGAATTTCTTAAAATCAACAAATTTTATTTTAAGCCAAAAAACAGGAATAAATTTTGTTAAAGTAACAAATTTTTCTGTCCGGCCAACATACGTATTATTTTGAGTGTAGTACTACCAGATTGAAGGGATTAGTAAATCCCGTTTCTCGAGATAATTTTTATTAAAAATCAAAATTGTCTATACTAGACTAATCCAATTGCGTAAAAATACAATTTAAAAATTCGAATTCATATTTCTTCTTTTAAGCTTATATGACATAGAAATAGTTATCCCCAAAAAAGTTCTTAACCAAATCTACCAGGAAAACATTTACATATAAATTCTTTGAATTGAATGATTCTATTGTTGCATTCTTTATAAACAAACAAACAAACAAAGAAAGACGCATGCAAATAGTGTCATGAAATGTTTATGAGAGTAAGGGTATGTGTGTGTGTGTGTCTGTAAAAAATATTATGTGTCTGTGTGAATTTTGGTATGTAAGTGTTTGTGTTTGTACATTTAACACAGACAGTATAAAAGTGCTTAATTGCTTGTGATGGCATTGAATAAATTTTTAATTGCTTAACACTTTACATGTTTACAGCCCCTAATAGGATTTTCACAGTAACGGTCATGTGTTTTATTTATGCATGTGTTTGTGTGTGTGTGTGTAATTTTACATTCTCGCAATAAAAAGCCAAACATACAAATGAAATAGAAAAAAATAAACTTTTAAAACTACACACAGAGAAAAACTAAAGTCAATCGAGCTTAAATGATAAGAAACGAATTGCCATTTTTGTCAACTTTCAATGCAGTTATTTCAATCGTAAAATTTAATAATTAAAAAAATGTAACTGAATCTTTCGCAATCGTAAATTTGCTTAATTTTTTCTCTACGTGTACCCATATATTTTGTCACTATATAAAACTTGTCTATGGGTATTAACGGGTAAAATAGAATGTTTTTGTTACTGTTACAATTTTAAACAAATTCTATGCCAGGAATATGTTCATATGTATCCTTTCAATCTGTCTACATGTTAAGTCCATTTGCGTGTGTATGTGTACATTGCACAGTGAAAGAATGTTCATGCGGCTTAAATTTTATCACAGCACATGCAACTTTTATGTCAAACGCTATGTACATCATCAGGAAACACATACAAAAATAAAACCATCAACCATTTACCTCCTTGCAAATACAGTCATCTACAGATAAGTTAAAAGTATTTTTGCGTGTAACTCATTTATCCTTTGTAGACTCACTTATCCTTAGCAGACTTTACAATTTACACAATTTTCTACAGCGAAAATGTTTCATAGAAATTAAGCCAATGATAACAAATAACATATCTTAAAATTAATTAACAGCTTTATAACTTTTTATGAAATTAGTTTTTTAAATAAACTTTAAAAATAATGAAACATTTCCTACAATTTTATTAAAAGTTTTATTAATTCAATGAGACCTAGCAATATTTTCTGTTTGAAAGAATCGGTTGTAAATGACTTCCTTTGTTACCCATTGTAACACGATGATTTTTGTTTTTAATTGCATCAAAAGCAACAGATTTTATGACTTCAAAGTAAAGCCGGTTCCCCTAAAGCCAGGAACTAATTATAGAACTCATAGTTCTATGAAAACGGTTCTAATGAAACCCCCCTACGGGAAATTTTAACAAACTGTCACCGAACTGGCCCCTTTACATGAAATAGACTGGTCACTTTTACATGGCGTTGTCATAGGAGGGGGAAGTTGACCCCTTGTGACATGTCACAAGACAAATCCCAGGACAGGTCCCTGAACTTTGTTTTTTATGAGAGTTCAGTAACCTGTCCTAGGATTTGACTTGTGACATGTCACAAGGGGTCAATTTCCCCCTCCTATGACAACGCCATGTAAAAGTGACCAGTCTATTTCATGTAAAGGGGCCAGTTCGGTGACAGTTTGTTAAAATTTCCCGTAGGGCCGTTACACAATCGGTGTAGTTGGCAACCGATTATAATAAGTTGTCCGAGGTTCTTTTCCTTTATAACCCTTTCTACTGTCGGTTCTAACACCGATGATTTTCTTTCAAATTGTCCCAAAAGCAACAGCTTCAATTGCTTTAAAGTACTAAAACTGATTCAACGACAGTTGTATGTTAAATTTAAGTGTAAGTAAAATATTTTTCTGAGAAACATAAATTGGGAGAGACATTAAATATACTCATTCGGTATCATATTTTTTAGGAGTTTTCTAGCTTGTATTTTTTTTTTGCCAATTCTGCTAATGAAAGATTTCATTAAATTAAGTGAATTTGTATTCACAAGATAAACAATATTTTGTTTTAAATTAATAAAAAAGCTTCGACATTTTAATGAAACTAGTTTTTTAATAAAACTTTTTCATTAAACCTATGCAACTTTTCACATGCAATGTGAAATTTTCTGAAAATTTTCGTTAACTTAATGGAATTTTACTTTAGACACCGCATCATCAAGTATCTAGGGTTGTATTAAAACTACTTCACTAAATTAAATTTATATTTTCCACACAATTTAGTGAGAGATTTTATTGGCTGAAATTAAACGGAACTTTATCAGTTTTATTAATTTTATCACTAACCCTCCGATCGGCAAAATAGCCTTTAGACCAATGGTTCTCAACATTTTATGTGCCATCTCCTACTTTAAAGTTTCAAAAACAAAAACTGAGTTGGGGTAAGAACAAAAAGCAAACCGATGGCACTGAGAGAAAAAAGTGTTCATAAACTAAAGATACCCAGGAAAATTTTTTACAATCGGTAGACAACCACACCCATTCTACAACTGGTTCTTCTGCAACCGATTCCATGGAACTGGTTCCAGAACCAGTTCCTGGGATCCTATATGGAAGATGGGGTGACGTAGAATCAGTTCCAGAACTATTTCCAGAACTGATTCTAGAGCAACCGGTTCCACTTTGGAGCTATAGACGGGGTTGCTTTTGGGCAATTTCAAACAAAAAGAATCGCTGTTAGAATCGACAGTAGAAGGGGTTGTGAATGAAAATTAGCTATTCTACAACCGATTCTTTGGAACAGAAAATTTTCCTGGGTACAAGAGAAAATATATTCTTCTTATATTATCTCACTAGAAATTTCTAAACAAACGCCATATTATTTTTGTGTGCTTCGTACACACACACACGTGATAATTGAAGTATTTGTAACAAAATTAAAACAACTGCATAAAATAAATGTTTCTGTAATGTAGTAGTTTTTGTAGATTTTTTTAAATAACTTTCAAAAACATTGAAGAATTTTGCTCCAAGTAAAATAACTCTAATTTTAGTTAAAATAACTACAACCGCATTATTACACAAATAACTGTCATGTAGTATTTAACTGCAAAACTTTTTCTGAGTGTTGGAAAAAGTCTACATTGCAATGATTAAATTTAAAAAAAATTTAAGAAATTGAAATAAAATCGGCAAAATTGAAAAAACTGCTTGAATTTAAAAGAAGTGAAAATTTGGTTTAAATCAGTCCATGTTTGGACCTGGTGCCCTTATAAAAGTCCCCCCAAAATTAGTTTTATCGAACGTTACAGATCGCAAATATGGTATATTTTAATGAAATTTGGCACGCAGACCCACATGTGGCCAAGGACAATGATTGGATTGGAAAACTTCGGACCTATCACGCACATGGACTATACGAGTATATCCGATTTCTTTCTTAAATACACATAATATTAGGTGTAATATTAATCAAAATTTCTTATCATTATTCAATTCTTTTATTATTTTTTAAAATAAATTTTGACGCAAGTCCACTGCAACCCATTAGAATTTCATCCAAATATTCGTTGGCTTTCAGCTAGACTGGTGTAGAGTATCATATAGTCGGCATGCCCGACTTTAACATTTTTACTCCTTTAATATATAAAAGCCTTCATATTACATCTAGCAAAATTTTTTAGAACCGCTTACATCTTAATATAATCCAGAACACCAGTTCCATGGAACAGGCTCTAGAACTGATTGCTGGATGGCAAAATGTAAGCTTTCACTGTCCCAGAACCAGTTGTATAACTAATTCAAGAACCGGTTCTAACGCAACCTTTTCAAGTTTGGACGAAAATAACTTTTGCTAATAGGTTAAACTATATGGAGATAGCACCGGTTTTAGAACATAATTTAGAATCTGTGCTTATGCAGTATAAAGCATTCTGCAACCAGTTCTTTGAATTTTACCTTTTTACTCGATATAGAAAAACGCACAGATTCTGAGGAGACTATCATTGGAACAAATGTTCTTTATTTCTCAACATTGCCTTCTTTTAATTTAGTAGGTTTGAGGTTAAGAAATAGAATAAACCTTTTTCCCTAAAAATTATAAAAACATTAATTTTCAAATTAAACTAGATCTTGTTTCGGCGTTTTTGTATGGACGGTAGAGCGTACCACCTTACAGGCCAAAAAAAAAAAAAGTTCGCCGTACACCCGCCAATATGAAGTATTTTTGCAAGGAGGTTTCAAAAAAATTTTTTTATTTTTTTTTGCCGAATGTAGGGGTCGCCATTTTACATTTTTCGTTATATCTTTGGCATTTACAGTCGGATCTAAAAGTATGATACATCGATGTTTTTCTCTCGAGGAGACCAGTGTTTTTGCTTTAAGGGTCATTGACCTCAAGTATCCCGTTCTAGTAGTTAACTACCAGAACTCAGTTGCTATCACCCTAATGTACTACCCTAATGTCAGAAAATTAAAACTTGCAAAAAATTATTAAACTTTTTTTTTCGATAAACCCAGTAGAAATTTTTTTTATATATTGGTTGCCGAACGTATGGGTCGCCTTTTTAAATTTTTTTTAATTGGATTTTTCCTTTATAGCGAAAGACTGGTCTCCTCGAGGCAAAAAAATCGATATATCACACTTTAAAATCCGATTTTAAGTGCCGAAGCTATAAAGAAAAATTAAAAAAGGACGTTCGGCCAAAAAAAAAAAAAAAATTTTTTTTGAAATTGCCTTGCAAAAATACTTCATATTGGAGGGTGTACGGCAAACTTTTTTTTTGAGGTACGGTCTAATGGACAGGCTTCATCAGTGATTTTCCATTAAATTGTATTAACTGTTTGTATGTTTTTGTTATTGTCAGACTGTCTCTATAAAATAATTTTTTCAACAACCCGTCGGCTGTAGGATTCGAACACAAGCGCCCACTCCCACATTACAAACGTAACTATACTTAAGTGCGATCGTGTAAGTAATGTAATTTAAGTAATTCGTTGTTTTTCCTATTCAGCTTTCTGTTATTGTTTTTTTTTTACTCAGAAGTGATCAACACATATAAATAATATGTTTTTAGATTTTTGTTTATTTTGCAATCTCCTTTGTCTCCTTTTTCACAAATATTGCCAAATTGGAGAATGGTTTTTACGTTCAAGTGCAGGCAGCTTGCGTATATATTGAGACGGGTTGCCGCAGGGCAAATTTTATTATGTATTTTAGGTCAGTATTGTTTTAACGTCAATATTTTCAATAGCTCGATACCCTGTTTAAAGTAATAACTGTCCAGCTCCTCAAAATAGCAATCCACCGCAGACTCCATCTCTTCATTGTTAGCAAATCTTTTACCGTCGAGTCATTTTTTCAAGTTTGAAAATAGAAAATAATCCGAGGGAATTGAATGGCGCCAAATGCGGCCATTTCTCTTTAACTTAATCACTTAAATGCCGCAATAACTTTGCATAATATTCGCCGTTGAGTAGTAGCGCGTCTCAAAAAACAGACGCCATAACCTTGTCCACAGCTGGAACTGTCTTCGCCTGTTTTTTTTAGTTTTTCTTCCAGTATGACTAATTTTTAGCCATTTACGCTTTTGTTTATATTTTTAATTTTGAAATTTACTGCAAATACTTACCGAAACAACTGTAAAAATAGCAAATTTTATTGTTTGGTAGGGAATAAAAACAAGTATAACACTGTGAGACAAATGGTAGGGGTCAGTGATCGGGAAGGGTTCAAACTACCTGGGAAAGTTATATCGGTAAAAAAGAAGTTATACGTGTCCCGGCTTTTCGCTAGGTCACCCCTAGGAATCGAGATATATCGATTTGACCTTTGGTGGTCTTTTTTTTGATATAACTCGAGAACCACTAGTCCGATTTTGCTCAAACAATTTTAAAATCTGTTCATATAACGTTTTTCTATATACTCAACAGTTTTGCCGGTAAAAATAAATGTATGAAGAAAAAAATATTTTTTGCCTAAAATATTAAAAAAAAGTAATAAACAAAAGGTTATTGTTTTTTATGGTAGCGGTAACAAACATTTATTTTTACCGGCAAAACTGTTGAGTATATAGAAAAACGTTATATGAACAGATTAAAGGAATTGTAATTTTTAATTTTTTTAAAATTGTTTGAGCAAAATCGGACTAGTGATTCTCGAGTTATGTCAAAAAAAGATATATCTCGATTCCTAGAGGTGACCCAGCGAAACGCCGGGACACGTATAACTTGTTTTTGACCGATATAACATTTCCCGTTGGTTTCATCCCATCCCGATTTTGACTGTCGCATAGTGTAATTAACTGTCTCTTAAGTTAGTAAGTTGTAATTAAAATTAAATATTTAAATAAATAAATAAAATATTTTTTGTGGCTTGTTTTTTGGATTATTCTATTTACAAATGAAAAAAAATAAAATGAATTTAATGGAAAACGTCCCTTTTTAAATGAAATTCAATTTTTTTTAAATACATTTTTAGCGGTTTTCACGTAAATAATTTTCTAAGTATTGGTAAGACAAACAATTCAGGCCTAGGCCACATATTTAGTTTTCGTGATTCAATGTAGGCCGCAAAAAAAATTCAAAAAAACGAGCTTATTTTTGATTTCAAGCACTTGACATACATCTCATTCAAAAAAATAAAAAAATGCTATATAATGCAACATTTTTCAGGTTCTGATTCAATAGGAACATATGGATGAAATCAAAAAATGTGATAAATTTTTGGGCCAAATTTGTGAGAAGAAAAAAGTGTTAATATTTCGGTTTTTTCTTAATGGAATCAGTAAGTTTAGTCATTATAAACCTAATTGCAAAAAATCTCTTCTACAAGTTGTCGCAATAACTTTTTTTGCACAATTTTAATTTTTTTTGTTGTAACGGAGTTTACATTTCTGCAAGCAAAAGATATAACAAAAAAAATTGGGTACGAATTTTCTTCAATTTATTAGTTTTTCGTATTTGGGGTTTCAACTTGCTTTGCAATGATACATAATTTGTGTTTATCAAATTGGCGGTTTCGCGAATAAAAATACAATTCATTCCGCGAAAAAAATTTTAATTTTTTTTTTAATTTTGTGTTTTTGGTCCTTTTAAATGCTTTTCAAAAATAAAAAAATTTTTTAAATCCAAACAGCAGTTGCCCAGTTACAAAATAATATATTAAAAACATAACATTTCGCGATCAAAAAATTCTTAAATTGTGTGAAACAAATTTAACTTGTCAAACTAATGTCAGTAATGACTCGAAATATCGATTCAAAACCAATGAAATGCAAAATCAATCGTTTTTCGCTCCATCAGCTTAGGGTAAAAAACTGATAACTTTTTTTGATTTGACGCAAAATTATTAGTTGAATCGTCTTTTGACGCATAAATTTTAGTTGAATCACCTCTGTTTATGGTTATTTTAAAATATTTTAAACATTTCTTTGAATGAAACCTGATGCAAACAATTGTGGTTACGGAGTTTACAGTTACGGAGTTTACATTTGGTTAATTTTTTCGTATTCTTTCAGAAACGCTTTGTCAGAATTTTTTTTCCGAAACAAAATCAAATGATGCCTACAAGGTGAATCCAAATATGGCATTGTTTTTCTTACTCGTTAAATAGTTTGGTGTAAAAATTAGGAACGGAGTTTACAAAATTTTTTCAAATCTTATTAAAGACATCTTTTTTCATCTCGAAAATGTTACATGCTAAGGAAAAGCTTCAAGTCTGTTATACTGGATGATTACTTACAGTCCAACGATCATTTGAGTATAAATAACATTATACTTTTCGCAATATAAATAATAGATAACTCCAAAATTCTGGTATATGCATTTTTATCAAAAATTATGACGAAAAATCGTTACAGAGTTGAAGTCGTGATAGCTAAGATATACGAAAAAGTTTGTAAAATATATTAATTTTTATTAAAAACGGCACTTTTCCTCTTCATAAAAATTTTTACCGTTAGTGGTTAGCTTTATTGGTTATTAAAATATAAGCTATTAAAGTTAAAAAACCTTATGAGTTACTTGTTACGGAGTTTACATTTGGCCTATAAAATTGGTCACAAATTTTATTTATTAACCAAAAATTGGTCAGATTGTTATAAATTTTGTAAAGCAGGTGACAATGCGCTGATATATATCGAAATATGTAACTCAAATGTAATCCATGCATTAGAAATTCGGTGGTTACACGGTTTTTATCACATTTTTTGATATCACCCATATATAATTTTTTTATTTTTATTTTTCTAAATATTCTAAAACGTTAAAAAGACCTGTTACCTTTTTTTTTAATTTTTGTTTAAAAGGTGTTTCTGTAACAGAAATTTTAAAATGTAAATGTGTACCTGTAGTTGTGTAATTCATTTACATATAACATACACTACAAACGTGGTGTACATTCTAGTATATAAATGCAGAACTTAAAAGAATAAAATATTAAAGTGAATATAGATTTTACGAATTAACAATTCAGATTAATTTTATAATTTTCTATAGCACAAACATCTAAGTAAATAATTAACAAACCAAATAGCAGCTACAGATAGACGCATGGCATGTCAGATATCTTACTTATGTAAAATTTAAGTGGTCACTATAATATTGGACCAGAGGCACGTATTTTTTAAAATTGCGCATCTTAAGCCCGTATGACACAAACTTTATTATGTATTGATCAAATATTTGAGAACAGTGCATATATATAGTCATAGGAAAATTACATTAAGTGCAGAAAGTACAACCATACTTACATATCAGGGAAATTAATGACAAACTGCCAAAAAAAAATTTTAAAAATTTTAACTTTATAATGACATTATTCATTGATTGTCCAGAATATTGTCAATTTCCTAATTTTTTCTCTTTTTCTTGAATTTTTGCTGTGATAGTAAAGATTTGTTTTTAGCGATTTTCCTTTCGAACAAAGTGGACATCATTGTTTATTTGTTTACAAATTGTATTTCTTACTCTCTCTAATATTCGTTGTTTCATTTCATCAATCAAATCAATATAAAATTAAGCACTTGTCATATGGGCCTTACCACTTCTCGTCCGAATTAACTTTCACTGAAAGATGCGATCACCAGAAAAGTTTTTCCTGATTATTTGTGATGTCTGGCAATAAAAATCAAAGTCGTAGGCAGAGCCATTTTTTCAAAAAGATCTTTCAAATAATGTTGGTTTTTAATTTTTATTTAAAAAATAAAAATTGTTTTTTCGACCTTTTTTATTGATTAATTAGAAATTTATTAATTCAGTTCAGTTATGAATTAACATAAGTACTTTTTTTCAAAAACTGCTATTTTTCTTCATCAGGATATTCTCCTAACAAATACTTCACAGAGTTTTTGCTTTCAAAAACCTCTACACTTTCTTTTTGTTATTATATTTGTTGATGTAGCCGATTACATTTAATATGAGATTTTGATGCTTCAAACTGCATTGCACTATTGCCACCACTTTCTAAAGAAAACTGAAGAAGGGGACCTGGAAAATCCCCGAAACGATCGTCTTTTCATTGCTGAAAGTGTAGAGGTTTTTGAAAGCAAAAACTCTGTGAAGTATTTGATAGGAGAATATCCCGATGAAGAAAAATAGCAGTTTTTGAAAAAAAAAAACTACTTATTATGTTAATTCATAATAAGGAAATTGGCCCCGAACTGAATTAATAAATTTCTAAATGATCTTTCAAATATTTTAAAATCCCGCCTATCGTAACATCAGCACTCATCACTTATCCTTTGCGTATCACAGTGGGCCAGCATCATAAAATTTGGCCAAAACTAGAATATTGAGTATATAAGACTAAAAAGTATTACCAAGGGGCCCAGTGTAGAAACGGTAATGACATATCATTATTTTTTGGACTACCAGTGATGACACCCACTTACCTTCTGCATTATTTTAAAACATATAATAATGAGTAACTGAGAAAGACTTATTTTTATCATTATTTCAAATAGAAAACAATTTTCTAGATCTTTTTTAATTTTTTGAAATCTATTTTTAGACTCAATATTTTTTAAACACTGGTAAGGATATATGTAACTACATATTTTTTGATTTTTTGTATGTTGGCGAGTAAGCTTACTTGTGTGCAGCAGGTCAATTATGTTTTTATCTATTAAATATTACATGTCGATATAGCTCAGATGGTAGAGCAATTGACTGACAATCTGTAGACCCAGGTTCGATTCCCGCACCAGCAAATTTTATTTAAAAAAAAAATACAATAAAAAATATTTTTTTTAATATAATTTATTTTTTTGAAAATGTATTTTTAGACTCATTATTTTTGTCAGCACATAGGTAACGATATATTTTTTGATTTTTCGTATGCTGGTGTGTAACCATAACTCATTATTTTTCGCGACATCGCCATATAAAGGTAATAAGAAATGTAATAACAAAAGTAACTAGTTACCATTACCAAGTATGTAGTTACATAATATATCATATCTGGTAATGATTTTCTACACTGGGAGGGGGGGCGGTTTAGAAGTTGCTGATCACGAATATGAAGTAAAAAATTTGAAACCCAAAATGGCGGATCCAAGATGGTAGCCATGAATTTTTAGTTTTTAATATATTGAACTTAAAATACTCAATTATATAGGTCTAGGTCCGCTGATTAAAAATCTAAAATTAAAATTTTAAAATTCAAAATGGCGGATTCAATATGGTGACAAACAATTTTTTCATTAAATTTCTTATGTCCTCTGATTTACTTAAAATTTCCACCAGGGAAAGTTTTTGGGTAGCAGATTACAAATTTGAAATCAAATTGTAAACATTCAATATGGCGGATCCAATATGGCGGCCATTGTTTAAAATTGTTATATGTTGGAAAATAAATTACACTCTACAAAACAAAATAAAGTTCTGACAACTGATTCTGTTAGAGAGTACCAAAGAAAAATATACTTGTATTGGCGTTTTAAAATTTTACGTCTGGCCCTATGTTTTTGGGGGGTTAAAATGTTCCCCCTTTTTAAATGTTTATTGTGCATAGCCAAAGGAAACCATTTGAATCTTCCATTTTTTCCATTTTAGGTATAGGTATATATACCTAAAATTGGAATGTCCTTCGTATATAACATTACGAAGGACATTCCTGTGGAACATTTTAACCCTCTAACTCTGCAACTAAATGGTCTTTTTTGGCCCCTTTTTAAAAGTGTCAAAAAAGAACCGTAAGTTAAAATGTTCCGCAAAAATATTTGTCTTGAATTTCTACTATAAAACATTAAAGTTTAAGGGTTAATTTCGTACTTATTCAGTATTTCAAATATCTCTTGGAACATTTTGGAGTAAAATTAATAATTTCGTTATTTTTTTCGTAAATATTTAATAGGTTTTTTTTATTGTTTATTTCTTTTTTGTATTTCTTTATTGTTTCGTTATAAAATAAAAAAAATGTCACAAAATTATAAAAAATTATAAGATTTTGAATGTACAATTGAATTGTACTTTTGGTCAAAAAACAGCGATACTGGCCCACAATCCATAGGTAGAGATAATTTTTATAGCCAATTAGAGTTTTCCTACCTTTGGCCACCATTGTATGAAATAAGATGCAAATCACAGCCTTAAAGTTATTCTGGGCTTAATTAAGAGTTTGAAAGTCCACAATTAAATTGTATTAGTAAAATTTGCAGCCGAATGTATTAGCTGAGCATTTAACCCTTAAAACCGGATATATTTTGGGCATTTGTTTAGTATTTCTGGAAATAGAACTTAAATGATTTATAAGAAAGCGCCACGAAAACTATTTTCGTTGTGGACATCCAAATAGAGAATTCGGCTCAAAAGAACTTTAATACTGTTTTTGCGTCTTATTTAAAAAAAAAAAACGTTAAATTTTTAACGGTCAAGTAACTTCACAACACCCTTACATTTTAAGTGTCGAGTACCAAAAAAAGAGACAACTACTCGAAACCAACTACTCATACTTTTACCAGCACAAAAAGACAAAAAAAAATTATAGAAGTCTCTAACAACTCTGGATAAATGCATAAAAAATGTATGCTAATGACTTAATAGGATGTTGGTGACTTTGTCAGCGAATGATGGGCTGACGGCATAATTTTTTTGTATGTATGTGAGAGCTAGTGTTAGTATGTGTGAATATGTAAGTAAATGTATGATAGTAAAAGTGTTGACATCAATTTATAGCGAGTGTTTTTGTGAGTGAATAGTTAATGTTGCATTTAATTCAATTTTCATTTAAAATGTTTTATTTTTATTTTAATCCCTTTTGCACACAAAATACATTTAAATGAAAAGAAAGAAAGAAAAATTGTATAAAAATATTTAACAAGAGTTTAATTTTAATCATTCTTTTGAATATTCTTTTTTTTTTTACTTGTCAGAGAACTCTTAAAGAAACTTTCCGTTAAAGCTGGTTTAATTGGTTGTTTCCGTGGTCTAGTGGTTAATGGTGAAATACTCGATATATATAGTTATATGTCTGTTCATCTATCAGAAATCATAAAAGATTGTAAACCATCCTGTGTACCAAATCCTTGTAAAAATGGTGCTGAATGTAAAGAACTATGGAGTACATTTAAATGTGTGTGCAACAATTCATGGGCTCATATTGGTGAATTCTGTGAAACAAGTAAGTATTTTTGTGTGTGTTATAATTGATTTATTCATTGATTCTTAACAAACACACACACTCACTCACTCACTGTAATGTTCTTCTTTTTTATCAATCAACCAAACCCATACACACACAGATGTTAATGAAAAGGCACTTACTTTCATTAATCGTGAATCATTTTTGATGCGTAATTATTTGAGTGCCACTGCACAATCCACCGCTTTTCAGGGTATTGTAGAGGATGAACGTGAAATGCTCAAAGGTATTTTGCATTATGACATACTCATTAATCTGCGAACTTATGATACAAACTCATTGGTTCTGTATGCAAATGATCATTACAATAATTTTGTACATTTGTACATAACGAACGGTCAGGAAATTGTCTTTTTATACAATTACGGTGATGAGATTGTCAATCTAACAGTAGTGGATGATAGTGTCAGCACTTTAAAGAGTATTCAAGTTGCTATTATACGCGAAGAACAACAAACTCGTATGCATGTAAACGAGCAGAGTATAAGCATTGACCGTGGTACATTATTATTAGATGAATATGCAAATAAACCATGGATTAATCCGGAAAAAGGTGAGTAATATATTAGATAATCATATTTTACACCCTCAAACTCTAATGTATACAGTGGGACAGAATTAAATTATCTTGAAAATTTCACACAGCCACAACCACAGCCAAAGTAATTTCAAGCTTAAATATTGACCACAGTTTCCATAGGAAAACTTAACCCTTTCACTACCGACTTTTCGTTTGCGGATATATCGTTATTTTGACTACAGATTCTTGTTAAAAGACCTAAAATTAAAAAAAAAAATATGTAACATCCCTACGGGAAATTTTAACAAACTGTCACCGAACTGGCCCCTTTATATGAAATAGAGTGGTCACTTTTACATGGCGTTGTCATAGGAGGGGGAAATTGACCCCGTTTGACATGTCACAAGACAAATCCTAGGACAGGTTACTGAACTCCCATAAAAAAAACAAAGTTCAGGTACCTGTCCTGGGATTTGTCTTGTGACATGTCACAAGGGGTCAATTTCCCCCTCCTATGACAACGCCATGTAAAAGTGACTACACTCAAAAAAAAAAGTCAGTAAAGTCAGCAAAAAATGTTGCTGTGTCAGCAAATTTTTAGTCAGGAGCGTGCTTGCAAAAAAGTTGGTAATTTCAGCAAAAGGTTTGCTGAAAATCAGCGAGCTGATTTCTACCAAAAAAATAGTAATCTTCAGCAAAAGTTTTGCTAACACTTAGTCGACTGCAAATGAAAAAAATCCTTGCTAAAATCACTAAACTTTTTGCTGAATATTAGTAGACTGAAAAAAACTCAAAAAACTTGTAGCGAAATTTTACTTTAGTTATTTATTTGTTGAAAATTTAAATATAGAATATGTGTAGAGTTGTTTTTATTTTTATGTCATTTCCGTTTCCAGACGAGTTGCGACATCTACATCTTGTCTATCTGGTTGTCGTCCACGCTATGAATGCGGTTATCAGCACAATTTTTGTAGCAAAATAAATTAGTAAAACATTAGTTCAAAATTAGTTTAGTGCTAAAAAAATATAACTAAAATTTTTGCTGAAAACGGAATTTCAACAAAAAAATTTCTGAAAACTAGTACACTTGATATACAAGACGTTTTACTAATTTTTCTACTAACTTATTTTTTTGAGTGTACTCTATTTCATATAAAGGGGCCAGTTCGGTGACAGTTTGTTAAAATTTCCCATAGGGATGTTATAGAAAAAAGTCTGTAAAATAATTTAGTTAAAACTACTAGAAATTAGTAAAAAAAAATAATGCTGCAGAAAAAAACTGCGAAATTATCAGATTTTTTTGCTATATATTAGTAAAATAGGAACAGCAAAAATAAAACTGTTAAATATACATAATTTTAGTTTTATTTGAGTTAAATTTTTGTTAATAGAAAATCACAAATTAACCTACCAAAATCAGCAAAATTTTTTTTAAATGCAAATAAAAATCGAGCTGTTTGAAAACTGTAGTTTGCAATTTTTTTTAGCAAATATTTCTACTGATTTTAGCAGTATAGACTGCTATTTGCATTCAAATAAATTTAGGTTAAAAATAGCAAAAATTTCGTATATATAACAGTTTATTTTTGCTATTTTTAGTCTACCAATATTTAGCGAAATTTTCTGCAGATTTTACAATACAATTTGCCATTTTCAATTAACTAAAAATTAACTTAAATATAACTAAAATTCTGTATATTTAACAGTTTAAATTTTCCTAGTATTTTGCAAAAAAAAATTCCTAATTTCAGAAATTTTTTCTACAACATCATTTGTAACTAATTTTTAGCTGCTTTTTCTGCTATTTTTACTGATTTATTTCTATAAGCATAGAGAAAAAATAAAAAGTGCAAAATTAAAAGAAAAAAGTTGAAAAACTGTAAGCATGATATTGAACAGTGACTAAAAAGTTAAAAAAGTAAAATTTTAAAACTTAAGGATTTTTATAAAAAAAACTAAATAATATTTCAAATTTAAAAATCGTTAACAGTTTCTAGTAGTATCGAGTATACACTCACAATATATTTTCCATAACCGATTGAGGTTTATTTGAAAAGTAATAGGTAAAGTATTATTTAACATTTTTTATAAGTCAATAAAAAACAAACTACAAAAAAATACGTATCATCTGTAGGAGTTGATATTTTCAGTCAAATGTTCTATTTTTAGTTTTCTATTTTTAGAAAAATTAATTTAAATGATTTCGTTGTTTTCTGTTTTAAAACAAAAAATTCAAATATTTTCGGTTTTCTTTTTTGTTTAAATACACTCAAAAAAATAAGTTAGTAGAAAAATTAGTAAAACTTCTTGTATGTCAAGTGTACTAGTTTTCAGCAATTTTTTTGCTGAAATTCCGTTTTCAGCAAAAAATTTAGTTATATTTTTTTAGCACTAAACTAATTTTGAACTAATGTTTTACTAATTTATTTTGCTACAAAAATTGTGCTGATAACCGCATGCATAGCGTGGACAACAACCAGATAGACATCTACATCTTGATGTCGCAGCTTGTCTGGAAACGGAAATGACAAAAAAAGAAAAACAACTCTACACATATTCTATATTTAAATTTTCAGCAAATAAATTAACTAAAGTAAAATTTCGCTACAAGTTTTTTGAGTTTTTTTGAGTCTACTAATATTCAGCAAAAAGTTTAGTGATTTTAGCAAGGATTTTTTTCATTTGCAGTCGACTAAGTGTTAGCAAAACTTTTGTTGAAGATTACTATTTTTTTGGTAAAAATCAACTCGCTGATTTTCAGCAAACCTTTTGCTGAAATTACCAACTTTTTTGCAAGCACGCTCCTGACTAAAAATTTGCTGACACAGCAACATTTTTTGCTGACTTTACTGACTTTTTTTTTTTGAGTGTAGTTTATTTATATACAAAATTATTTCAATTCAAATTATAAGAAATTCTTTACTTTAAAATATGAACGTGTGTGTTGTGTATGGTGTAGTGTTTTGAAAATTCAAACAAAAAAAACTTTCAAATATGAAAAAAACAAACCACAAAATCGTGTTTTTTACGTTTTGTCAGTTAAAAATTGATGATTGTTTTAATAGACTTTTCAATTATTGGTTTGAAAATGTTTAGCAAAATGGTTTTAATATAATGAAAACTCAGTACACTCAAAAAAATAAGTTAGTAGAAAAATTAGTAAAAAGTCTTGTATATCAAGTGTACTAGTTTTCAGCATTTTTTTTTTTTTTTGCTGAAGTTCCGTTTTCAGCAAAAGTTTTAGTTATATTTTTTTAGCACTAAACTAATTTTGAGCTAATGTTTTACTAATATATTTTGCTACAAAAATTGTGCTGGTTACCGCATTTATAGCATGTACAATAGAGCGTACCACCTTACAGGCAAAAAAAAAAAAAAAGTGAGCCGTATACCCTCCAATATGAAGTATTTTTGCAAGGAGGTTTCAAAAAAAAATTTTTTATTTTTTTTTTGCCGAACATAGGGGTCGCCATTTTACATTTTTCGTTATATCTTTGGTATTTACAGTCGGATCTTAAAGTATGATATATCGATGTTTTTCTCTCGAGGAGACCAGTGTTTTGCTCTAAGGACATTTTGACCTCAAGTATCCCGTTCTAGTAGTTACCCACCAGATCTCAGTTGCTACCACCCAAATGTACGACCCTAATGTCAGAAAATTAAAGCTCGCAAAAAATCATTAAACTTTTGCTAAGGAAGTTTTTCGCTAAACCCAGTAGAAATTTTTTTGATATATTGGTTGCCGAACGTAGGGGTCGCCTTTTTAAATTTTTTTAATTGGATTTTTACTATATAGCAAAACACTGGTCTCCTCGAGGCAAAAAATCGATATATCACACTTTAAAATCCGATTTTAAATGCCAAAGCTAGAACAAAAAATTAAAAAAATTGAAATTGCCTTCCAAAAATACATCATATTGGAGGGTGTACGGCGAACTTTTTTTTTGAGGTACGGTCTAATGTACAAGATAAACAGACAAGATGTAAATGTCGCAGCTTGTCTGGATGTAGTACAGACGATGGAAATGATAATTTAAAAAAACAACTCTACACAATTTATTTAAATTTTCAGCAAATAAATTAACTAAAGTAAAATTTCGCTACAAGTTTTTTGAGTTTTTTTCAGTCTACTAATATTCAGCAAAAAGTTTGGTGATTTTAGCACGGATTTTTTCATTTCCAATCGACTAAGTGTTAGCAAAACTTTTGCTGAGATTACAATTTTTTTGGTAAAAATCAGCTCACTGATTTTCAGCAAACACTTTTGCTGAAATTACCAATTTTTTTACAAGCACGCTCCTGACTAAAAATTTGTTGACACAGCAATATTTTTTGCTGACTTTACTGACTTTTTTTTGAGTGTAGTCCTTTTTTAATTGTGTTTTCAATTAATTTAATATGTATTTTAGGTTGTTGTTAACGACTAAATATTGTGAGTGTACAAATTAAAAATATCGAGTAGTATCGAATATAAAAAAGTAACCTTATTTACTAGCGCTAGTTCACAAGTTATGAGCAAAGATGTAAACATACTTTTAAAATATTTATTCAAATTTGTGTATTTTAACACAGACATCTGGAGGTGAAAAATATGTATTATTTACCTTACAGTTATTTCTTACTTTTATTTGTTTTCTACGATTTCCATTTTTCACTGATTTATCCGCTGGTCATGCATACATATTTGGGTTTATGTCCCGGGAATTTACGGGACGGAATTCCCGCCATTTTTTCAATCCCGCAATCCCGGGAATTTTGTGCTGGTTTTCCCGGAATTTTTTTTTTTTACAGAGCTTTTAGCAAGTATATAACAATTTTGTAGGCTTTATTTAAATATAAAACATTAGTTTTTTTTTTTAATTGATTTAGATAAAAAATATTTAAAATTAAAAAATGCTATTTAAAATTTTATAAACTGAACTGGTTATAAAAATATTATCTGGGCCTAGTTTTTGGATGTCCGATGAACTTGGTTAAGTTAAACTGAAAACAAATTAACTAGCCATTGCCAAGATTACCAGCAAAAATTTCTCGAAAAATTGTTTTTTATTTAAATTGATGATCTTTGTTCAAATAAAGGAAACATTTCAAACAGCATTTTAGTTATAAATATCTCCGAAAACTCGGCATTAAAATTAAAAAAATTAGTCATATTTTCGTATTTTCAATTAATATAAGTATTTTCAGTTTTTTTACTTCAAATAATTTCATTTTAATTTCAAATACTATTCCTTTATTTCAGTTGCACTTTTTAAATTTTATTTATTTTGAAGGAAAAACAAAAAAGCGATCTTAATTCTGACTATAAAACTGGCGCTTAGTTTTGTTTTATATCGTAATATATAAACCAGGTCTCAAATTTTAAGTTTGTATAAGACGCAAAACGAAAAAATAAAAATATTTTTTTAAATCTCTCTAATATTCATTTTAATAAATTTGTTATTTCAACGTCCGACAAAAGTTTACACCCATTAACAATTCCAATATATTCCGAAATAGGGGATGAAAATAAAATATCCGTGTCTTTCACTTTTTCTATATCAATTCGTTTAAACAGCGGAATTTCCCGGAATCCCGGGAAATTCTAAGAAAAATCCCGCTGTCCCGAGAAAAGAAAAACCCTAATAAATATACATTGTGTATACAGGAAATCTAAAGCAATCGTGGTCAAGTAAAATATTTCAATTAAGCAAACCACAAATCAACAAAACCATATTAAACACACTTAAATGACCACTATAATTTCCCCCCAAACTGGCATTGCCTTAAATACATATTCGGTTTATGATAGTGTTAGAATCATAATTTACACTTAATTACATGTTGGAATATGTATTGCATAGTACTTATTTAGTACCTACTTTATAATCGTTGTTGAAGTGTATAGTAGTTAGTAGTCGTTTATGTGGTCTATATATGTCAGATATCCTTTATATGTACACCACGAATATTCAATAGCTTGTTATTGTTTAAATTATGATTATTAATTAATGTTTATTAATTATTCTTCTAACTAATTTTGCAGAGGTTTTATCACCACATCGACCACCAGCACCACCAACCGAATATTTTCAATTTAATATTGGCGGTTATGATCCAGCAAATTTATTGCGCACCAATCTTGATGCACCAACTCTAGAGGGTTATATTGGTTGTGTACGTGGCTTGAAGATTGGTTCGAATCTTATTGATTTGGCTGAAATTAATGAAAGGAATATTGCACCAAGTAAGTACAAGCATGTGTGTAAGATTATCAAATGAATATTGTTGTTGTTAGTTAAGAAAGTCCGGTGAGGCAGAGTACTGTATGTTTTGTATGCAAGAGTGTTGGCATATATATGTTGACATATATTTGTATGTGAAAATTTATTATGCATATGTATTTGTTTGCAATTTCCTATATGGTTAGTTGAACATTTTTGAAAGTACAACCCAATGTACTATTTGGGGAGGTGTTTTTTGAATAACTTAAATTGGATGTTTTAGAAACTAATAAGCATATATTAACATAATAATTCGGTAGTGACAATCGAATGAAAGGGTTGTGGCAATCTACTTCAGTTGTCGTAGTCGAATTTAAGAGATTGTAGAAAAAAATTTTATTAGAACAATTTGTACGAAAGCTCCCTAAATACGTCGGACATACAACTTAAAATATTGAAAAATGATCTAGTGTGAAGTTGGCTGCAACTAAAATATAGCTAACAGGGATGGAAAATATGTTTTATATTTCGGTTTCAAAAAAATATTGGTACTCCTTTTGACTCCAATAGTAGTAGGGTAGAGGGGGGATCCTTCGCCAGTGGGGCTTATACACTAATCCCATTTTTCTCCGATGTTAAGGGAGATAAAAAATTGGAAAAAATATATTTTGTGCATTTTTCAATCACCTTTCCTTCACACCCACTTCGATGAGTTTACATCACATGTGGTAGCAGATAGAAGTGCTTTTGTGTTTTTTGGGGTGGCAAGAAAATACATTTTGCAATAACTTCCTCAAATCGTGTGATAAAAAAATAATTTTTCATTATGTCAGACCTATGATCCTAGGCTTTCAGAAAATAAATGCTTAAAAAGTGTGAAAAATATTAATTTTATATTAGTGCCTGTCTCTGAGGCACAATCACCAGATGGCCCCTGGAGCTACGAAGATCTGGTGCATCCCTGCCTAAAATGCTCTATAAGACTTTTCTATATATTTAAAATATGTTTAGTAGTAAATTAGAATTATCGTGTTCATTCTTAAATTTATATTAATTATTCAGTTTTTTGTAATTTTGAAGAACCATTATCCCGAGTAAAAATAGTTATATATTGTCATATATAATGTGATTGGGCTATATCTGACAATGAATGGAGTTACATTAAGACACATATCATAATATACAACTACATCTGATATTATTTTTTCAACGAATTTTTTGTATGTTAATTTATATTATTACATATCCCCAAATCTGACTCCATATATTACTACATAAACCTTATAAAAATAATCAAATTATATGTAGTGACCGATATGATTATATATGATTTGATACTAAGTTTTATAACACTGTATGTGTCGTCGTACTAAAAATATATTTTAATTTTATATAACTTTCTATATAATCCCATACAAATTAATAGTTAATTACTCCATAGCCAAATATATTTCACTTGATATTTTTGCATGTAATATCATATTAAAAAATGATGCGTACGATTTAGAAGACAAAAGTATTCAAATAAATTTTTATTTTATGTTTTAAAATTTGAGTCTTCAAAATTGTTAAAACCATAGACATTTCAATGTCAATTTAATAGCTGGTATGCATAAAAAGTATGCCTACTATCAGACAAAATTTTATAAAATCAGATATTTTTGTATCGAATTAGATATAATTTGATGTCCTGGATATGGACAAATCTCGGATAAAACTGTATCAAATTATATCTAATTTGATATAATTAGACACATGTAGATGACCCATTTTTCGGATCAAGTTGTATGTCGTTGTATATGGGGATTTATCAAAAAAAGATTTAATTAGATTTTTACGCGGGATATTATAGTTTTGAATTATTTTTTTTTTAATGCAGTGGAGGTTTATTGATTGGTAAGAATCACATATATTTAAGAACTTATTCTGAATTATTTATTTCAGTCATTAAAACATTGACTTTGCCGTATTAACAATATTTTCTTGTTGAAATTGTATCTAGCTCTTTTGGCGAATATCCCCCAAGTGTGGGACAGTTACGCCGATTTGGGTTACTTTGAAAATCATTAAAAAAGCAATAGAAAATATGCAAATAATTGGAATAAAAATCATAGAAATTAAAGCCAAGATATGTAGATCTTCAATTTGAAAGTAATTTTTAAAAAATAATTAGGGGTTAAGAAATGACAGTGCTTTAAAAAAAAGTGGCGAAGGATCCCCCCTCTACTCTACAATTATTTTTTTTGCTTTTGTCTTTATTACACTATGCGACAGTCAAAATCGGGATGGGATGAAACCAACGGGAAATGTTATATCGGTCAAAAACAAGTTATACGTGTCCCGGCGTTTCGATGGGTCACCTCTAGGAATCGAGATATATCTTTTTTTTGACATAACTCGAGAACCACTAGTCCAATTTTGCTCAAACAATTTTAAAAAAATTAAAAATTACAATTCCTTTAATCTGTTTATATAACGTTTTTCTATATACTCAACAGTTTTGCCGGTAAAAATAAATGTTTGTTACCGCTACCATAAAAATCAATAACCTTTTGTTTATTACTTTTTTTTAATATTTTAGGCAAAAAATATTTTTTTCTTCATACATTTATTTTTACCGGCAAAACTGTTGAGTATATAGAAAAACGTTATATGAACAGATTTTAAAATTGTTTGAGCAAAATCGGACTAGTGGTTCTCGAGTTATATCAAAAAAAAGACCACCAAAGGTCAAATCGATATATCTCGATTCCTAGGGGTGACCCAGCGAAACGCCGGGACACGTATAACTTCTGTCTCACAGTGTTATATAAAAAAAATATTTTTTATTTTATTTTTTTGTTTAAATAAAATTTGCTGGTGCGGGAATCGAACCTGGATCTACAGATTGCCAGTCAATAGCTCTACCATCTGAGCTATATCGACATGTAATATTTAATAGATAAAAACATAATTGACCTGCTGCACACAAGTAAGCTTACTCGCCAACATACAAAAAATCAAAAAATATGTGGTAACATATATCCTTACCAGTGTTTAAAAAATATTGAGTCTAAAAATAGATTTCAAAAAATTTTCAAAAAAATCTAGAAAATTATTTTCTATTTGAAATAATGATAAAAATAAGTCATTATCAGTAACTCATTATTATATGTTTTAAAATAATGCAGAAGGTAAGTGGGTGTCATTACCCGTAGTCCAAAAAATAATGATATGTCATTACCGTTTCTACACTGGGAGATAAAAACATAATTGACCTGCTGCACACAAGTAAGCTTACTCGCCAACATACAAAATATCAAAAAATATGTGGTTGCATATATCCTTACCAGTGTTTAAAAAATATTGAGTCTAAAAATAGATTTCAAAAAATTTTCAAAAAAATCTAGAAAATTACTTTCTATTTGAAATAATGATAAAAATCCATTCCATTTCCTTGCACTTGCTCCGTTCCATTCCTCTTTTAACTGCAGTGTTTCAATTCCACTCGTTCCCCATTCTATGCCATCTCGCTCCTCATTCCATTTCGTTCTATAGTCCATTCCATTTCGTTCCCTCTTCCAATCCATTTCCTTTGTCTATAATTTCAATTCCACTCGTTCTCCATTTATATCCATTTCGTTCCACTTGTGTAGTGTTTCAATTCCACTCGTTTCCTATTTAGTTTCTTAATTTTAGTGTTCCATATACACTTGTTCTTTAAGTTTTAGGTTTCTAGCTAAAGACGCAGACGTTAAGGGGGGGGGGGGGGGGGGGGGTGGGAAATTTTCCCCTTTTGAACCACCATTTTTACCACGTTCCTGTCCAAAGTCCTAAAAATGCCTTGTCGATAAGTTAGCCCATACTCCAAGGAACATATGTTTTACATTTCAGGTTTCTAGCCAACTTTTACTATTTCTGCCCCTCTCGGTAGGAATTTCCGAAAATTCATCCACAGGGAATTTCAGCTTCCTAGTTCCAGAAGTTTGAGCAGGCTGTCAAGGGGGACACTTTTTCTTTTTTCGTCCCTCCCGGTTGGAATTAGGCTCGAAGGGGAACCTAAGTACCGAATTTCAGCTTCCTAGTTACAGCAGTTTGAACAGGTCGTTAAGGGGCCACTTTCCCTTTTAGAGCCCCCATTTTATAACGACCCTGTCCAAAATTCAAAAACGTATCTTTCTAATAATTTAGCCCTTACTCCAGGGACCCATATTTTAAATTTCAGGTTTCTAGCCGAGGGGTTTTTACAGGTCACCAAGGGGAGGCTTGATGGAATTTACAAAAATTCCATCTTCGCGGCTATCTGCGATGGATGAGGGAGGAACATTCATACCAAATTTCAACTTCATTGCCTAAGCGGTTTGGGCAGGCCGTTATTGGGGATATTTTTCCCTTTCAACCACCATTTTTACTATGTTCCTGTTCCAAAATAGAAAAATTACGTTGCCGGTGAGTTAGTCCTACTCCAAGGAATACATATTTAAAATTTTAGGTTGGCCAAAAGGGATTGGGCAGGCCGTCAAGGAGGAGACTTTTCCCCTTATTTCCCCTCCCGATAGGAATTTCAAAAATTCCGTCTAAGCGGACGCCTACACAGAAGGAAGAACTCATTTGGTTTTGGTATATCCTGTAGGGAATTCCAAAAATACAAACTTAGTCGATGTCTACTACAGTGGAGGAACCTTTATACCAAATTTCAACTTCTTACCTACAGTGGTTTGGGCAGGCACTTTTGCGATTTCTGAGACTGTTTATGGTGAGACTTTTCCCCTTTTTGCCCGTTCCGCTAGGAATTTCCAAAAATCCCGTCTTAGCGGACGTCCATGCCGAATATCAAGGCACCTTGTTTAAGTGGAGATATCCATGGGGGGAGGAAAAAAGTACTTTTTTGATATTATATTTTTTTAAATGGTAGTTTTTGGAAAAATCTAAATTTTTTGTAAAAAGATACTTAGTTTTTACAAAGTACTTTATTTGAAATAGGTATTTTTTTTGGAAAAATGTATGTTTTTTGGAAAAGGTACTTTTTTTGGATAAAGGTATTTTTTCGGAAAAATGTATGTTTTTTGGAAAAGCGTAAGTTTTTTGGAAAAGGTACTTTTTTTTTGGAAAAGGTAAATTTTTTTAGAAAAAGGTACTTTTTTTGGAAAAAGGTACTTTTTTGGAAAAAGGTACTTTTTTGGAAAAATGTACTTTTTTTTGGAAAAAGTACTTTTTTGAAAAAGGTACTTTTTTCTGAAAAATGAACTTTTTTTTGGAAAACGGTACCTTTTTTTTGAAAAAAGTACTTTTTTTGGAAAAAGGTACTTTTTTTGGAAAAGGTACTTTTTTGGAAAATGTTACTTTTTTGGAAAAAGGTACTTTTTTTTGTAAAAGATACTTCTTTTGTCCCCTTTTTGTGCCTCCCGATAAGAATTTCCAAAAATGCCGTCTCAAAGGACGTCTACACCGATCGAGGAACCAACATACCAAATTTCAACTTCATAGCTCCAGCAATTTGAGCAGGCCGTCAAGGGAGAGACTTTTTCCCCTTTTTGCCCCTCCATGTAAAAATTTCCAAAAATCCCGTCTTGGTGGATGTCTACGATAGGGGAGGAACCTTTATATCAAATTTCAACTTCCTACCTCCAGCTGTTTGGGCAGGCCGTCAAGGGGGGCCTTTTTCCCTTTTTAACCCCATTTTTACAACGTCCCTGTCCAAAATTCCAGAAAGTACTTTCCAGAAAAGTTAGCCCATACTCCAAGGAGCACATATCTTAAATTTCAGCTTTTTAGCCAAAGGGGTTTTGGCAGGCCGCCAAGGGGCAGACTTTTCCCCTTTTTGTCCGTTCCGGTAGGAATTTCAAAAATCCCGTCTTAGCGGACGTCTACACCGGAGGAGGAACCTACATACCAAATTTCAACTTCCTAGCTTCCGCGATTTGGGCTGGGCGATGTTGAGTCAGTGAATCAGTCAGTCAGTCACGTTATTCTTTTATATATAGAAGATAATTTAGATAAAAGTATAATTGCAATTTTAAGAGAAAACATCACATGTCACAATCGTGTATGCTGGGTCGCAAAGGGTTAAACACCAACTGAAGAATACGCCTGAGTCCTGAGAGTTGAGATAATTAAGTCGCAGCATTTTACAAGAAGTGTTTAATAAACACAAGTTTTAAGCACCAATTGAAATGATTACCTGAATTCTCAATGTGATCTAGCATGCAGTTGGTTGAGGATTTGTCAAAATTGAATTTTATAACTCAGATGACTTAAACGGTAGGATTAAGATAAAAAAAACGGATTTAGAAATAATATTTATTGAGTCGCATAATTGTGCAAGAAGGGATCATAGCACAAGTTTTAAGCACAAATTGAAAAATTTGCCTGAAGGCTTAACCTGAACTAGAATGCAGTTGATTAAGAGTTTGTCAAAACGATGTCTTAAACGGTAAGATTAAATTAAAAAAAACGGATTTAGAAATAATTTTTGTGAACAGGTCAAAGATACAGAATAAATTATTTTTTATAGACCACCACAAAAATTGCAGGTACTTGTTTGAACCTAATTTTCCCGATGCAGGTAGCAAAATTGGATTGGCTAATTTTTTATATAAACTTGTGTTTGTTTAAATTTGTGCAACATTCTCATTTGGGAAAACAAACAAATAATATCAAAGAAAAAAATATATTCTTTTTTACAAATTTTAAACAAAAATGGCAACGAAATCCAATACATCTGTCAGTTATACTTTATTTCTTTACCGTGAAGAATTACGCCGTAAAGAAATGAGTTTTAAGCGTTTAAATAAAACAAAGATTTTCCTCACCGATAAATTAATCTCGAAAAGTATACGAAATATCCAACAATGTTCCACCGAAGATTTACGGGCCATTAATCGGGAGCTGTTATTCAAAAAGAAATTGAAATATCAAATGCAACGTATACATAAATTGGAAAAATTGGGTGTTAAAAACGCCAATCCAAATATACCAAGTACGGAATTGTAGTGGCCAAGGAATGGATTTGAAAACTGGTGCAGAATAAGTCTAATAATATGGAGCAAGCAGAGATGGCAATGGAATTAAAAAAAAAAAAAAATTGCAAATTTAAAACGACCAAATCGGAAATTAAAAAATTTTTAATTATAAAGATTTGTTTCAATTGTAAATTCAGTATTAATTAAATTAATTTAAATGAGTATAAAAATTATTATGCAGTATATAAAATTGTAAATAAAATTGAATTTTAAATATAATTTTTCTTTATTACACTATGAGAATTATGTCGGTAAAATTAACTACAATTGTATTTAAAATTGACGGATATTACAGCTATTTTAACTACAACTGAATATCAAAATAACTGCAATTATAGTTAATTCCAATGCAATTGCAGTGTACACTTTTCTAACTGCAATTGCATTTAATTTTACGACGTAATTCTTTGAGTGTATTTATTTTGATATTATATACCCACTAGCAGGTTTCAGCTTTCGATTTTGTGGAGGGGGGGGGGGGGGGTGGATTTCGTTTATTACTCACACCTCATGTCTAACGAATAGGTTTCCTCTATGGGTGGAAACTAAGCTATTCAATTAATCGGCTTTTTATTTTAATCGATTAATCGTGCAAATAATTATTCGGGTTTTTTTCTTAACCGGTTAATCGAACAAAATTTTAAAAGTAATCGATTAATCGAAAAAAATTTATGTAAAATTATATACATACACTTGTGTTTTTAATAATTTTATTAAAAAAGGAACAAAAATAAATTCAGTAACTCTTCTGAAATTCATAAAAATAAAAAAAAAATGTAATAACTGAGATCAGATTTTGTCATTATTTTTATTTTTTCTGTACCCTCTTTCACATATTAAAATTTTATCCAAATCGGGGAGAACCACACCGCAATGAGTTAAAGAGTTAAAGAAGAATATAAGATCCCGTACATTAATTTGTATCTCTTTCGTATGCATTGAATACATAAAATCGTAAATGTAGAGGAATTCTGATGAGAATTGATTTTTCCTCTACGGTTCCGTACCTCCGTACCTCCATCCCTTTATTTTATTTTATTAATTTAGAGTGCTCACTTTATTACATTGAGCATTAATTATAATTAATAAATTTAATAATCATTAATTACAACAATTATTATTTCTTTTGTTTAATATCAACGTTTAAAAAGTCGTAAAAAATAATTAAAAATTTATTATACGTAAATAGATGTCACTACTTTACTAGATAAGTCACAACAACAGAGTAGTAATTTGGAAGATGACAAAGCAAACTGTGTTAATTTTATACTGTTTTTATTTTTTCTTTGGGATTAAAGATGTTTATTAACGCTCCTACTTGAAAACATGAAATTGTCATTGAGTTGAAGCTAACAAATATTTCTAGAAATTCTAAAAGGTCGTCCCTTAGTTATTTTCTTAGGCCAGCATGAGATCCGGATATGTACAAGCCTACAGCAAATTATTTATCACAATTTTTTTTAAAAAATTTTGAGATTTTAGCACATTTACTTTAATAAAAACTATATTTTTTAAATATTTTTGTAATTTTCTACCAATTTCGATTAATCGATTAATCGTATGAAATTATTCGAATTATTCGTTATTCAAAATTTGGACATTTTAAATTATTCTAAAAATTTTTGAGAAAAATTATTCGATTAATCGAATAACGATTAATCGTTTGAATACCCTAATATAATACAACTTGTTTAATAAAATACTGTTATTTAACCAAAAATTATTTAAAATCTGAAGACCGCCTTTAGGCGGCCTTGTGCATTAGAGGCTTAAGAAGAAATTAAGTAATTTTACGAAAGTAACGAACACCTTTTGTAATTATTTAATAATCAATTGGCTGTTTTTTTTAATCACTGGATTTATTTTTTCATTTATTTTATTTTACTTAAAAAATTATCTTTTCGTTTATTAATTTTCAAATTTATTGATATTTTTATCAAAATAATGTGAAAGAAAATCATCAAATTTTGTGAAAATGTGAACACAGGGATTGAATTAATCTAAATCCAAAATGGATTTATAAATAAAATAAATTCGTTTTGGATTTAGCTTAATTGCACAAATTTCATTTTCGCAAAATTGAAATTTTTTTCTTTCACATTGTATTAGCGAATATGTATACTGTTATACTAAATAAAAGGTGGGTTTATGTCCAATATATTTTAGTGTACGAAACATCAGCACAAACTTATACCCTGTCCAGGTAGTTTACAAAACAGAATCAATCAAAACGAATATGACGTCAGATTTTTAAAAATAAAATTGTCGGACCCACTATGGCGGATAATTTCCAAAAATGTTGTAATTTGCGAAAAATATGACAATCGATGGTTTTGAAAGTTTTGCCTCCTTACACTTTCCCCCTTAAAAGTTTTTAAAAATATCGTCTTAGGAACATACATGCCAAATTTTAAGTTTCTAGCTCCAGCGATTTAGACTGGACGATTAAGTGGACGATTTTCTTAATTTTAGCAGTAAATAAGTCTTCAGTAAATAAGTCCACAGATCAGGGAAAACATATGTTGGATGAGATCTGTGAGATTTCAACTACATTTCAATTATAATTACTTGCAATTTGTGATTGAAAATTTTTAAATAAAGTAATTGCAAATACAAGAATTCAATTACATTTTTATTACATTTAGAATTAAAAAAGGGTTTTTGTTAAAATTTAAAAGAAACAACTCGTTGGGATACACGTGAGTATTCAATCAATTAATCGTTATTCGATTAATCAAACAATTTTTCTCAAAAATTGTTCGAATAACTTAAAATGGCCAAATTTCGAATAACGAATTATTCGAATAATTTAATACGATTAATCGATTAATCGAAATTGGCAAAAAATTTCAAAAATGTTTAAAAAATATATATAATTTTATTAAAGTAAGTGTGCTAACATCCCAAAAGTTGCTTAAGAAATTGTGAAATATAATTTGGTGTAGGCTTGTTCCAACACGACTTTCATTCTGGTCTAAGAAAATCATCAGAGGACAACTTTTTAGAATTTTTAGAAATATTTATTAGCTTAATGAGTGTTATGACAAATTTATTATCTCAAACTCAATGAGAATTTTTTTTTCCTTAAGAAACATCTTAAATATGAAAGAAAAAAAAACAACAAAAAATTTTAACAGTTTGCTTTGTCATGTTCCAAAAATACTAATCTGTTGTTTCGACAGATCTAGCAATATAGGGTTTATTTAAGTATAATGAAATTTTTAGTTATTTTTTTTTTAATTTTTTAAACATTAATATCAAACGAAAGCCATGATAATTATCATAATTAATAAGCATTAAAATTGTTAATTATAATTAATGCTCAATGCAATAAAGCTTCTTTAGTGAGCACTCTGCATTCATAATATCCTTTAACAAATAAAATAAATGGGTGGAGGGGCGTACACATAAAGGGAAAATAAATTCTCAACAGAATATTTCCTTACATTTGCGTTTTTTATGTCTTCAATGCATATGAAAGAGGTACAAATTAATATACGAGTTGTTCTACTCTCATTTAACTCATTAAACATATGATAGAGAGCTACGTTTACGTCTGGCTAAAATGCGAAATTTACCAGAAAGGTCTGCGGTGCGTTTTCTTCCGATTTGAATAAAATTTTAATATGTGACAGAGGAGATAGAAAAAATAAACATTTTGACAAAATACAAGCTCATGCTATGAGCACTTTTCGTTTTTAGGAATTTTAGAAGAGTTACTGAAACTATTTTTGTTCCTTTTTTTAAATAAAATTATTAAAAATACAAAAAATTATTTTATATAAAATTTTTTTCGTTTAATCAATTAATTTTTAAATTTTATTCGATTAATCGGTTAAGAAAAAACCCCAAATAATTATTTGCACGATTAATCGATTAAAATAAGAAGCCGATTAATTGAATACCCTAGATACACGGGAAAGGTGTGGTCAAGCCTAACAAGAATGCTTCATGTTGTGTTGATTCCTAACTCGCGCTTTTGGTTATTATTTTTTTCCCAATAAAATGTAATTGTACTTGACATTTATTCAATTACAGTTACATCTAATTGAACATTTTTAATTACAATTACATTTAATTGGTCACAGAAGTCTGTGTTTAAGCCTAAATTCAATAATTTATTTTTATATCTGAAATATTTTTCATTTTATAACGTTTTCTACTTCTCCTGTAAAATTACAAAAAAGTGACGTTACCTACTTTTGGGTTTTCAACGACGATATGTAATTTATGTTTGAATTGTGCTTGCATTTGTTTATTTGTTTTGCAGTCAATATAAGTAGATCATTATCAATTATTAACCCATAAGGCATGGATAATAAAGATGGGTCTGTAGCGGGACCCAAAAATACGTATTCTATCCTGCTGGCCTTATCGATTTTTTTTTTTTGATTTTTGTTCTTTGCATCTAATCTCAAATCTAACATAAACGAGTAAAAAGGTTAAAGTCGGGCATGCCTACTATACAATACCCTACATCAGTCTGGTTAAAAGCCAACTAATGTTTGAATCCGAAATTCGAATGGGTTAAAATGGGGCTTGTGTCAAAATTTTCTATAATGTGAGTTAGCGCACCAAATTTCATTAAAATATCTTAATATTTACCATCTGCAGTTTGTAACCAAGCCAATTTTGGGGGGACCCTTATATGGGCACTAGGTCTAAACATGGACCGATGTTCACCAAAATCAATAGGCTTCGTTCTTGGGGCAAAATAGGTCTGTGTACCAAATTTCATCAAAATATCTTAATATTTGCGACCTGCAGCGTATAAATCATATAATTTTAGTAGGACATTTATATGGGCACTAGGTCTAAACATGGACCGATTTTAACCCAAATCAATATGCATCGTCCTTGGGCTGACATAAGTCTGTGTACCAAATTTCATCAAAATATCTTAATATTTACGATCTGCAGCGTATAAACAATATAATTTTGGTAGGACCCTTATATGGGCACTAGGTCTAAACATGGACCGATTTTAACCAAAATCAATAGGCGTCGTCCTTGGGCCGACATAAGTCGGTGTACCAAGTTTCATCAAAATATCTTAATATTTGCGACCTGTAGAGTGCGCAAAAGAATGCATGGACAGACAGACAGACGGACAGACAGACAGACGGACGAACGGACGGACAGACGGACATCGTTAAATCGAAACAAAAAAATTCTGACCCGATCGGTATACTATAAGGTGGGTCTAGGACCAATATTTTTTGGTGTTACAAACATCAGCACAAACTTATAATACCCTGACCACATAGTGGTGTAGGGTATAAACATTCGTTTAAAAGATCAAGTATACATACCTTCATATAATATATGAATGTAATTTTAATTCAGTTTTTTCAATTGTAATTACACACAGAAAATAAATTGGTTGGAATTCCATCGGAACCAATAAAATATTTTCATCATTCAATAATTTTAATTGCAGTTATTTTAAATTCATCATCAGCAAAGTTTTATTTATTTGTGAACAGAAAAACACTGTCACCAAAACACTGTCACCTTATCCAAAATATTGGCTTTTCTAACCAATATTGAAAAAATACTAACTTCCACATTATCTTCAATACCAACAACCACCAATTTATCGAAGACTTAGTTATTTCAATAAAATATCGGCAGCAAAAATCTAGTATCAGTTGTGTTTCAATAAAATCGATCACTCTATCAAAAGTATTAGTTTTTCCAATCAATTTAAAATTTTTTTTAACTTTAGTAGCTTTAACCATTAATTTCCATTATTTTGGTAATTGTAATAATATATTGAGACAAGGAACAGAAGTTTTATTTATCATAATAAAATTTTGGAATCTATCATATTTTTTCGTTTCATACATATGCGTGTTTAAATTCTAAGTTAGACAAGAACTAAACGTAAGTATCTGTGGCGCAGGAGGTAGAGACACAGCCTTATAGCTTTAGAAATTTGAGTTCAAACCTCAACCAAGGCATTACTTTTTTTTTAATAATTTTTTTATTGATTCAAATTAAAAGACACAATTGATTTTCTGTTGTGAATATAATTTTATTCAAAAACAAAATATTCAAATTTTCAACCTGAAGAAATTCAAATTTTAAATTGGACAATAAAAATTTATGTCGAGTTTAGCCTAGAGGGAAAGCAATGGGCTGACAAACGGAAGGTCGCCGGTTCAATCCCAGTTCGCGATATAAATTTTTTAAAAAAATTTTTTTTTATTCAAATTAAAAGACACAACTGATTTTCGGTTGTTGATATAATTTTATTTATAGACAAAATATTCAAACCTGAAGAAATTCAAATTTGAAATTTGACTGAAAAAATTTAAATAGAGCTTATCTTAGAGGGATAGCAATATGCTTACAAGCGGAGAGTCGGGGGTTCGATCCCAGTTAGCGACAGAAAAAATTTTAATTTTTAAATAAATTTTGTGGAACGTGTTTTTCTATTTATAGAATTTATAATCCACAAACATTAAAGTAATCTATTAACACAACAAAAATTAAAAAATTGTAAATAAATTTCGGTAGTTACAATGGTATTAAAAATAAATAAAAGTGATTGTACCTGGAACTACAAAAATTCGGTTGGCGAAAAATTCGGTTGGAACTACGAATTTGTTTTCTGTGTGTACATATAATTGTGTAATTTAATACAAATGTAATTGAAATCCCACAGATTTTTGGATCGGATAGTAATGGAGGTATTTTCCCCCTTTTGGCCGTCTTAGTGCATGCCGACAATAGAGTATTATCAGGACTGCGAAATTTCAAATTAATAGATCCAGTGGTTTGCGTTAAGTGTTTAAGCGAAAACAGTTTCCCACGTGTGCCCCTTTTTTTAGTCCAGGGAAAATATATTTAAAATTTTTAGCCCAAGGGGTTTGGCCAGGACATAAAAAGGAAGAATTTTTCAAATTTTGACGCTCCCTAAATATCTAAACGTCCCATCTTGATTAAACCCTGCGTCAAATGAGAAATATTTATGTTCTTTTTTATGACATTTCCTGGTGAAAATCTGAAAAAATACTTTTTCGGTTAATGGACTCATACCGCATGCAACACATATTTTAGGTTTTAAGTTTCCTCCATTTTGGGCAGGTGGTCCTGCATTTTGGGCAGATGGTTGGGGAGACTTTCCCCCTTAACCATCTGTTATGTCACGTTCATAACAATAATTCAGAAAGTTACCTCTTTCGTCAATTATCGCACACTCCCAAGAGCACATATTTTAAATTTCAGGCTTACATTCAAAGAGTTTATGCAGGCCGTCAATCGGCTTAAATAATTGACTTTTTGAGTACTAAAGATAGAATTATTGGGTCATCCGCCGTACAGCCCTGACTTGGCACTCAATGACCCTTTCTTTTTCTTTTTGGAGATCTCTCACGCGGAATGGAGAAAATGCTATGAAAAATTGTTCGAACGCATGTGAAAGTGTTTAGATCATAAAGGAGAATATTTTGAAAAACAATTAAGATATTTTCAATAACAAATTTCTCTTTTTTTTCATTGTTAGGCCCACAACATAAATAGTTACCCTCTATTTTTGTTGTAATTTTTTAGGAAATCCACTGGTTTAGTCTGTTAAAATGCCAAATTGACAAACTAACTAATTATATTTTCAAACTGTACACTGGGTAATTGAGTGCTTCAATTCGATAATAGCATGTACTTTACGTGTTTTTGTAGCGATCGAATATTCTTTAACAACCCACAACTTATTTATGTTAAAAGTAGTTCTTGGCAATTTCTGTTTTAAAAGTACATAGTTAAGCTCCGTTCACATTATCACAAAAGTGTTTATATATTTTACTTCACACAAGTATGATGAAAATATCTTGAAACTATCAGCTTATGAAAAAAGTATAAGGGAAATTATTTTTAGTGTTTAGGCAGTTATGGAAACTCACAACAAATAAATGAAAAACTGCTATTTTTCTTATTTTTTTTTTATTTTTTCACTATTAATTGTTTTTAGTCTTGTTAACTTTATTAAATATATGCATGTGTGCAACGAATTGTATTCACACTATTGAACATTTTCTTTGTGCAACTCATTTCTGACATGTACATAAAGCACACTTGTGTGTTAATGTGAACGTGTCTTTAGCGGTCTCTAGGGTTATAGCTTTTACCAAATATTTTTTTTTATTTTCCATGATATTACTTTTTCGCGGTTTTCAAAATCAAATTTTTTGAAGTTTGAAATATACATTCACCCAGGGAATTATGTAGTTAAAATCAACTCCAAATGACAGTTAATATAACTGCGTTTGCAGTTAAAACTGTGTAAACTACATTTGCATTTAAATCAACTGCAATGTGAAGTTATTTTTAACTGTTAAAAATCAACTGACAAATGCAGTGAAAACAACTACAAATGGAATTAAAAAAACATGCATACAAATTACTGTAAAACTGTACAAACAACTGCAAATGTAGTTATAATAATATAAATACAAATTATTATAAAACTTACTAATTCAATAAAAAAAATTCATGTAAATACTCTTAACTTAATTATATTCTATAATAAATTAAAAATTCAGAAATCAAAATTTACACTTAATATCACTTAATTGTTCACTATTAACATATTGTTCTAGATGTCCCACTATGATTCGTCCCATGGACAAAAATTAAAAACAAAAAATTGTAATTAAAGAAGGATTTTCGTAAAGACCAGAAAGTAACTCAAACAAATGTGAAAAAAATATTTGGTGTGATTGCTTTTGCCGCCAAGAGAGGGCGCTAAACTCAGAGAATTTTATACAAAAATTACTGAACAGAGAAATGGGTTTTAATTGTTTCACGAAAATAATTCTCAAAAATACATTTTTTTAAAAACTTGTTCGAAGATTTGTTTTTTAATTACTTCAATATATTTGTAGTTAAATTAAAATATTGATTTTAGTATATGTTTACAAACCAATTATTTTTTATTGCTCCGAAAAACACATTTTTTTCGTTGAAAATCCAAAAATTACTTAAGTTTGATAGAGTAAAAAAAAATTATATAAAATTAGGTATTTTTTTTCCTATTTTTGTAAGTTTATACTATTATTAAAATTTTAGTCATTAAAAGTCATTAAAAAATTAGTTACTATTTTTTGCCACAAATTAAAAAAAAGTGGATTTTTTGAAATGCCTAAATTCATGAGTTTTACACAAATTTCACGCATTTAAGAGTGTTTAGTATTCAAACCATGTGAACCTTCCATTTTAGGTATAGGTTGTGTAGAGCGAACTTTTGTAAAATATTACGAGAAACATTTTTGTGGAACATTCTAACCCTCTAACTCTTAAATGAAAGGAAATTTTTTGGCCCCTTTTTAAAAAGGGACAAAAACGACCCGTAAGTTGAAGAGTTAGAGGGTTAAAATGTTCCACAAAAATGTTCTTCGTTGTGTTTTACATAAGCTCGCTGAACACATCCTATACCTAAAATGAAAGATTCCCATAGTTTCTCCCTAAAATCCAGGTTTGTGGGACATTTGAGAACCAATTCTGAATAAGTACGAAATTAACCCTTAAACACATTTTAAGTTTCTACTTATTACTGGCACTTAAGCTAAATTTTCAATGCTGATGTCTTCAAAGACTTATAGTAGAATTTCATGACAAATATTTTTGCGGAACATTTTAACCATCTAACTCTTCAACTTACGGATAGTTTTTGTCCGTTTTAAAAAGGGGCCAAAAAGGTCCCTTTAATTGAAGAGTTAGAAGTTTAAAATGTTCCACAAGAATATTCCTCGTAGTGTTTTACATAAGTTCGCTGAAGATACCCTATACCTATTTATTTAATTTTTTTTCTTTTTTTTGTTTTAGAAAAATCACTTTAAGCGTTTAAAACCCATTTTTGGTAAAAGTCATTTGTTTTTTTTTATTAATGAATCGATTTTACCCAAATTTGGCACAAATATGGCCTGAGCTTATATCAATTCACGAGCTAAATTTCATCGCAATCGGATATTTTTTGCAGGTTTTATAAAGATTTTAAAATAAAGGATATATGGCAGGACTAAGAGTCCTTGCTTCGATTTTGATAAAAATTGACACAAACGTTTCCAGTTTTATGTGCATCTCAATGGATACTTTTTGTATTTATACGTCCATTTATGTACCTAATATAATATTTTTAAATTTCAGGACTTATGGGAGGTGGGCGTGTCCTTGGGCCATTATTTCCAAAAATTAAAATTTTTCTTAACGAACGAGTTCTATGTCAGTATACCAAATTTCAAAAGTCTGTCTCCACTCCTTCTATTTTTGTCCAAGCATTATATGGGATCAAAGCATTGTGTCTCCGTCTGTGAGGGATGAAATGTTGTTTGGCTTCCTTTTTTTCTCCAGGTAGAAAGGGATGAAAATATAAAAGAAATGAAAGAAAACAAATACAATATTTTTTTAATATTCCCGTAAATGAATTTATATTTTATATTATAAAACTTACCTTATTATTTTAATAATTTAATAAAATATATAACCTTTTCCGTACTACGCGTCTTCACTCTTTAGCGTTGTTGTATGACTAAGACAAGAGAAAACATGTTCTTCTCATATTCGTTCACTAGAAATTTCCAAACAAGTACTTCCTACACACACTCTTGTTTGCTTAGTACACACATACAATGAAAAATTGAAGTATTTGTAACAAAATCCAAAATATCTGCATAAAATAAATGTTACTACAATTGTTTAAAAAAATAACTGTCAAAAACATTGAAAAATTTTGCTCTAAGTAAATTAACTGCAATTGTAGTTAAAATAACTACAACCGCATTACTACACAAATAACTGTCATGTAGTAACTGCAGAACTTTTCTGATTGTATGTTTTTTATATTATCAAACTTCAAATCAGTATTTCACCAAAACTTTAAAGTAATTATACGCAACAAAAAAGTGTATGGATCTTGAAGGATATTTTTAGTCACAAGCTCTTTAATTTAACAATTTTCAAGAATTTTGGCAATAAAAATTATAGGTTTATTTCTTGATATTGCTATCAAGGTGTAAATAACGACGAACACATTACGTAAAATATATCTTCAAACATTTTGTGGGCCTACTTCAATCCACTAATACAATTTTAATGAAAAAAAAAATTTTTTTTAAATAAAAGTTTGAAAAGAAAAAAAGTTATAACCCTAGTGGTCATACCACACACAAAATTAACAAATGTCAATCGGATAAAATTGTGTATATGCAAGAGCATTTTCATAAACTTAAATATTCAGCAAATAAACATATGTTCATAACAAGGGCTAGGAAGTTTATGCCTTTAAAGTCGCTTTTTATATAAAAATCGAAAATATGCATTTAAGATTTTCAAAATATCTATTTATTTTCAACGTTTGCAATGTTATTAACTAAATTTTAGTATTTTCTCTCTGAGGAAGTGGTTGAAAAATTAAAAATTACCATTAATCATTGTCATATGCATTTATAGCTAAATATGCAATAAATATGCTTTTATTGATAAAATATGCAATACTGTGAACACCATTTTGTTGCAAATGTGTTGATTCGCAATGATATTTGGTTGTTCTTCAGGTAACACCGACAAGCATATATTTACAAGATCTTCCTAGCCCTACTCATAACTAATGCACATATACACTGAGGAGCAAAAGCGTAATAGGGTTCATATTGTTCAGATATTTTGCTTCAAATTTTTAACTACCCGAGTAAAAAAAATTGATCTCGCGCAATATCTAATTATATCCAATTTGATATTGTTTAAGATCTGCTGTAATATGTAGCTGATCCAATTAGATCTCAAAATTGGGTGTATCCAATCATATCGTATTAGATCCCATTGTATATATGGGGATAAACTAAGATCAAGTTATATCTCAAAATTGGGAGGTCCAGTGATATCTTTGGGGATAAACTTAGATCTAGTTTTATCCGAAAATTGGCGGATCCAATTAGATCCAGCTATATATTTGGGGATAAACTTAGATCTAATTTGATCTCAATTTTGGCAGATCAAATTAGATCCCGCAATATATTTGTGGATAAACGTATATCTAATTTGATCCGAAAAAGTGGCAGATCGAATTAGATGTAGCTATATATTTGGGGATAAACTTAGATCTAATTTGATCCAAAAAATGGCACATCGAATTAGATCCAGCAATATATTTGTGGATAAACTTAGATATAAATTGATCTGAAAAATGGGAGATCAAATTAGATCCAGCAATATATTTGGGGATTAAGTAAGATCTAAATTTATCCAAAAAATTACAGATAAAATTAGATCCAGTAATATACTTCGGGATTGCGTAAGATCTTAACTTTTCCGATAAATTGCAGATCGAATTAAATCCAGTGATATATTTGGGGATTTGGTAGGATTTTTATTTATCCCATAAATTGCAGATCGAATTAGAAACAGCAATATATTTGGAGATTGACATCTAAAACTATCCAGAAAAATGACAGCTAAAATTAGATCCCGCATTATATTTGGGTACTACGTAAGATCTCCTTTTATTTGGGATTAAATAAGATCCCAGACAGATATTGACAATAGTTCAAAAAATAATACACTGGAAGAGCACTGATTTTATAAAAATTACAATATTTTGTTAAAATAAGGTTTAAACTCAGAAGGTCTCGAGTTCGATACCTTTCACGGCTATGCATTTTTTTTTATAAAAATGCGCATTCTCCTTGCTGGTCTTATCGAAATTTTTTCAATAATTTTTATTCTTTGTAATTTACTTGTAAAAATTGTATCATCTTTCTTTGATTTGAAAATAATTTAAACAAAAAGTAATATTAATTTATGATCTTGAGTCAAACTAAAATAACATTTATTTACTTAAAAATAACAGATCAACTAAAAACATTTCCCCCATTCAAAAGAATTTCTTTTTATAAAATTATAATTTTATTTTCAATAAATGCTTTTATAAAATTATATTTTTTTTATTAAATTTAATTTTTTTTAAAAAATAATTTTATTTACATATTTTTAACGCTCTACACCATTTCCAATTGTATCAATTGTTTTTAAGATTTATCAATTGTATTTCAGAAATAATCAATTGAATTTCAGTTTTATCAATTGTATTTCAGAACTTATCAATTATTTTTCAGATTTATGAATTGTATTTCAGAACTAGTCAATTGAATTTCAGTTTTATCAATTGTATTTCAGAAATTATTAATTGTATTTCCGAAATTCACAACTGTATTTCAGAAATTATCAAACTGTACTTCAGAAATTATCAATTGTATTTCAGAAATTATGAAATGTAATTTATAAATTTTTCTCTATTAACTATGATAAACCATCAACAAGTTCTGAAATAGATTTGATTATTTCTGAAATACAATTAATAAATTTCTGAAATACATTCCATAATTTCTAAAATACATTTAAAATTTCTGAAATACAATTAATAGCTTCTGAAATACAGTTAATATTGTAGTTGCTGATGAGTTACCATATATGACCATTAGGGTGGGTCGATTTAGCAATCGATATTGTGCCATCGATTTTTCGATAGCTTTTGGCATGAGGAAAAAAAATTCCACTACGACATATCAAAAAAATCATTTTCGAGGCGCCCAAATTTCAATTTTTTGCAATTTTTAAATAAATAAGTGCTAGATTAGCGCCATCTTGCTTTGGCTTTTTGAAACAACTATTCAAGTTGTAAACAATATAACATTACAACCTTTCCAGAAAGGTATTACTTATGAAAATCGGATAAAAAATGTGGCAACTAGCCAAAAGCTATCGAAAAATCAATGGCACAATATCAAAAAAATTTTGTCCATACAAATCGCCCCACTCTAATGACCATATATTGTTTAAATTGCACCATATATGGTATGTTCCCTATTAAAAAACAATATGGAGCTGTATATGGTAATACATAACTTAGAGTCATCCATGTACCATTTGATCCGAAAAATGGCCCGATAAAATTGTATCAGTTGTTTATCAGTTTTTATCTAATTGCATCATTTTAGATCTGACCTGATTAAATTATGTGTTAATCAGATGAAATTGTATCAGATTTTTCACCTGATACAATTTTATTGGTTTATATTACATGGTATCAGTTTAGGTCCAAATAGATATATTTGTATACAAAATTATATAGTTATATCCCAATTTTGACCTGATATTAGTTTAAAACTTTGATACAATTGTATAAGGTAAATGTCGGATACAATTATATTTTATTTATATAAAATTGAACCAATTACGATCAAACCGATAAAATTGTATCAGATCAAAAATCTGATACAATTTCATCTGATTAACACATAATTGAATCAGGTCAGATCTAAACTGATACATTTAGATAAAAATTGATAAACAATTGATAAAAATATATCGGGCCATTCTTCGGATGAAATTGTATATTTATACAGATATAACTTAATCACATATATGACTATATGTAACTATTTTTCCTCGGGTTGTTTAAATGATACGATATATCAAAGTATATGGTACTATATATGGTAGCATATATTATCATATCTGCATCTGTATTAAAAATGTCGTTCATCAGGTACCATATATGAGCATATATTGTTAAAATGGCACCATATATGACAATATATGGTTTAAATGGCACCAAATATGTTAATATATTTCTTAAATAACAGCATATATAAACATATATGGCACTATATAGTAGCATATATTATCATATCTGGAACTGTATTAAAAATGTTGTCCATGAGGTACCATATATGAGCATATATTGTTGAAATGGCACCATATATGATAATATATGGTTTAAATGGCACCATATATGGTAATATATTGCTTAAATAACACCATATATAAATATATATGGCACTATATATGGTAGCATATATTATCATATGTGGAACTGTATTAAAAATATTGTTCATGAGGTACCATATATGGGCATATATTGTTGAAATTGCACCATATATGAGCATATATTGTTGAAATGGCACCATATATGATAATATATGGTTTGAATGGCACCATATATGATAATATATAGCTTAAATAACACCATATATAAATATATATCGCACTATATATAGTACCATATATTATCATATCTGGAACTGAATTAAAGATTTTGTTTATGAGGTACCATATATGACCATATATTGTTTAAATGGCACCATATATGATAATATCTAGTTTAACTGTCACCATATATAATTATATATTGTTTAAATGACACCATATATAATTATATATTGCTAAAATGCAGCCATATATATTAAGATATAGTTCTATATATAACTATATATGCAATAAGATCAACCATGTTATGTAATATATAATTATATATGCCATATCTAATATTATGAAGGCCGATATCTAATTAGATGAAATTATATATGGCATAATATAAGGAAAATTTTTCGGAAAAACGTCATATATAATTATATATGGATATACATAACCACATGTCTAATTATATATTGTAATATATGCCACATATGATTATATATAATTTTTTTTTACTCGGGTATGAAAACAAATCTAATCATTCATTATAACGTTATTTGTTTATTAATCTGTCCTAATTACAAACCCAAAAAAAGTTTTTAACTATTTTATTTAACTGGGAAATATATTAAATTTTTCTTTGGGAAGACAAATGTTACACTTTTGCAATCGATTAATTTTCGATAATTTTCTTAACAAATTTTAAATACGAACTTAAAAATCATAAAATATTGGCTGTTTACATTCAGAGATTGTTAGTTATTCAAGTAGTATTTCAGTTTTTTTTTTTTTATTTTAATCGAAAATAACATTAAGAAATATAAATTTTAACTACATTCGTAAGTCATTAAAAAAAACATAAAATACTGAGTATTCATACTTCATACATATTCATTTTATGCAGTCGTTTTGTTAAAAAGAAATAAACCAAATCAAATGTAAGAAAGTAAATTTTGTTACCTGTTTTGACTAATTTGTGGTTCATTTTATTAAGAGTCAAAAACAAAAGAAAATGTAAGTTGAATTTAATAAAATGTTAGTAGTTCTGTGTTCAAGTGAAATTTTATTTGTTTTAAATTACATTTGCAGCTGCCTTTACGAAAAAAATACTTTAAGTGTACGTATTTCGTTGCAATGCTGTAATAAATTGCATTTATCACGTGAAAAATTTGGCAAGCCCTTCTTGAGGATTGGCGACACTTACACTGAAGTGAAAACAGCTGTGAAATCAACTAAAATCTATATTAAATTGATGAATGGGTGATCACTATACAACTAACAAAACCTATACATCAATTTAACGCATTGTTTGGTAGATTTATATTTTGACGTTTAACTATTTTATGTGGTGTTATTTTGAAAAAATATCGTCAAATACATTAACAAAAATTAGTTGTCTTAACAATTACATTTAATAAAATTGCATAATTATTTTACCAATGCATTTTATTCAATTCAACAATGCATTTTATTTAATTAATGCATTTTTTATCGATTTATTAGTAATGTTTAGACTTATATTTCATTATTTTTTATATTTCACCAATTTCAAATTTTTGTAATCAATAATATATATACAGTGGTGGCCACGAATTTAACACAATTCAAGTTTTTTCTAATTTTATTGCTGTTGCCTTTATTTTTAAAGATTAAAATAGTGGCTAAATTCGCCACGAGAGGCAAGGCGATGGTTCAGAAAATTGTACAGAATTTTAACATAATGTTTATTTTCTCATTTTGTCACTTGTTTTAAGTGGGCATGGCTTTTAACGAAAAATTAGCGATATCAACCTTTTATCAAATTACATAGTAAAATTTAGGCAGTACTGATCGGTTCTGTACAAACTGTATATTTTTGGAAATCCTATAAAATTTCCTTAAGTCTTGCATTATTTTTATCTATAAACAGTCACCAGACTTAAAATTGCACCACTTCAAACATGACCAATTTTTCTTCGTTTTTAGCGATTTGAAAAGAAAGTTAACAACACTGAAATTTTAACATTAAATGCTTTTTACTATAACGTAAAAAAAATCTTGACTCATTTGTTATATTGTGGTAAGAAAAGCATAAAACTATTCACTTTAAAATTTTAGTGCTGTTAACTTTATTAAAAATCGCTAAAAACGAATAAAAATTGGTCATGTTTAAAGTGGTGCAATTTTAAGTCTGGTGAATATTTGTAGATAAAGATAATGCAAGACTTAAAGAAATTTTATGGGATTTCCAAAAATATACAGCTTGTACAGAAACGATCAGTACTGCCTAAATTTTACTATGTAATTTGATAAAAGGTTATTATCGCTAATTTTTCGTTAAAAGCCACGCCCACTTAAAATAAGTGATAAAATGAAAAAATAAACATTACGTTAAAATTCTGTACAATTTTCTGAACCATCTCCTTGTCTTGCTTGGCAAATTTAGCCACTATTTTAATCTTTAAAAATAAAGGCAACAACATTAAAATTAGAAAAAACTTGAATTGTGTTAAATTCGTGGCCACCACTGTATATTTTTATAATGAATTTGATAAAATATAAAAAATAATGAAATATAAAATGGAACTTATAATATAGCACGTACTAAAAAATCTTTATTTTAAGCACATGAACCATTTTATATACAAAAACATATAACTTTATTTAAATTAATAATTCAAATACATTATATAACTTTAATTAATAGTTTGCCTTAAACAAAATAACAAAAAGATAGAGAATATGAAAATTAATGACAGAAATTTAAATGTACGATTTAATTGAGAACGTTCAAAATTATATTAAATATATTTCAATTAAAATTAATAAATCTTCAATTAGCAATGCACTTCAATTTACTGAATTTGTTAATTATCTATACTTTGAAAAACAAAAACACTTAATGTCAATTTATTGATATTTCCGACAATTACAAATGGCCCACACATGCTAGCACGAGTAATGACGCGACAAAGCTAACCTCACTAAACTTTTTTCCACAGATTTAATACTTTTTTTTTTCAAATTGAAAAAACATTATATCAAATTTACTTTACTGCTTTTTTACAAAATTTTTTAGAGTTAACAAATTAAATTTTGTTAAAAAATGGACAAAAAATTATCAAAACAACAATTGTTTCGCAGATTATTATTGACAACAACAAGTATGTTCATTTAAAAATATAAATAGTTAATTTCAAAAAAACACACATTAATTTGAATAAAAAATATATTGTTTTAATCATTCATTTCATCAAAAAGTAACAAAATTTTTATGTTGATTTCACTTACGACTTTTGGTTCAGTGTACCATGCTGATTTTTTCAGTGAACCCAAAAATATTTAATGTGACGATAGAATGGATCATTTGCCACATAAAAATCCATCGATTGGGTTGCTTTCCTTATTAAAAGCAATACTTTTGAAGACTATGGAATTAACGAATTTAGCCGAAATTCAAAATTTGTTGCAAAATATGTTTTATTTCTCTATAGCAGCTAGTAAATTCCGTTTTTTAATTCTAAGACATCAATTTTTCTTCAATATACCGTAAATTTGAAAAATCGAAATAAATACCATTTTTATCATGCCGCTGAAAATTTGAGTGAAATTATCAACAATGCATAGTGAAATGGGTTTCATCTAGGGTTGTGATTAATTTTGTCAAAATTGTTTCTTATAGAGTTGGCTTCTGAAAGGTTTATATTAATGAAAAGTTAGTTCTCATTTACGATTACTTAGTTCTCATTAAAGATAAATTTTGAAATTTCTTTGTTTTGCTTTTCAAACTGTATTTTGAAAAAACTTCTAAATATGGCGATAAAAATGAATTTATTTGCCTCTCAATTCGCACTTTATTAAGTTGAATCTTATGGCTCTCAATGATATCCTTTGCTAGAGAAAAGGATATTATGAGCCTAGAGTGTTAACTAAATAATATTTATTATAGTGAGCTTTAATTTTTAATATTTTCATTTTCTTTCAACATATAAAAATATCAACTAAAACAAACATTTTTGTAAATATTTAACGAATTTCGATTAATGTACTAAATTATTCGTATTATTCGTTATTCGAAATTTGGGCAATTTAAATTAACAATGTGAACGCTGCAACACTTTTGCTCCTCAGTGTACTGGATATGTATTGCATATTTTGGTTAAATTGAATTTCTAACCAGGACACCATAAATAAACTTATGATGGTGAATATATTTGTATTTTCAAGAATATATTAAGGAAAGGAATGTCTCAAAGGAAGCATGTAAAATGAAGAAAAATGGTTTTTGATCAAATTTACTAGAAATTTAAAGGAAATTTTGTAATAGATGTAAGTGGAAGCAATAAATATTAACAAGTTTTAAAATTCTAGTAGATCAACACCTACACCAGTTTGGGTCAGAAATTTTTATGAAAATGGACTTGGATTTTGTTTTATCCAATAAAGCTATTTGGCAAAGCATAACAATTTGAACTACACACAATGCAAAACTAAGATTTTAACCGGGAATAAATGGAAAAACAGACACACTAACACCATAAAAATTGTTAAAATTATAAAAAATCTCTATAATCGCAAAAAATAGGGAAAGTTAATAAAAAGCAATAATTTTGGGAATAATCCCTATAAACTGCGTCTAAATGTCCACCGATTTCCTCCAGATTTTGGACATTTCAATGAAATTACCTCCGAATTTTCGGATATCCGAAAAAACCATTTTTGGTAATTTTTTGGGAATATGTTAAGCTATTATTTTGCAATATAATATTTGTTAATGCTCGTTTTGAAATGAAATTTTAGAATAATCTGGGCCTTGCCATTCTTTATATTAAAATAAAACAAAATTTTGAGATAAGATGAAACAAATCCCAAAATTTCCATAAATGGGATTTTTACTCTTCTTGCTGTCTTGTCCATACTTAAAGCGATGTTAAAAATTGACAAATACAGTCATATTATAACTATATTGGGTATGTTTGCCCACTTTTAGTTTTTAAATTTCGGTGGTGCACTCAGAGAGAAGTAGTGTTAAAGTTGAAAATTGAATAAAAAGATGCACGAATTCGGAATGGTCTGGGGCAAGAGAAATTGACAAGTGGAGAATATTTTTCCGATTAGGCGCATCTAAAAGAATATTATATTATATTTGAAAAGTAAATAAATTAAGTAAATAAAAATCGATTAAATTCAGAAATAAATTAAATTTTGCATAAACTAATTTAATGATTGAATGAATCAAATGAGCTAAATCGACTACAAATTATTTTCGATTTAAAATGAAATTGAATCCGATTTTCAGAGATAAAATATAATCTACAATGAATTTTTATCAAAGTTCTTGCATGTTATTTTATAAAAAAAAATGCAAGTTTTGGTACTATAGGGGTCGAAAATGTACTATTTTTAAACTGGTTGGTACTATTCTGAAAATCAAATTTATCAATCCTTAATAGCACGTTACATATTTTGAGTACCTTAGCAAAAATTAAATACCACATTACGACTCGTTCTCGTTACATTTACGATCTAGTAACGAGACCTTAAGTTTTTTAATTAAATTTTTTTAATTATTTTGCAATTCTTTAAGTGCGTTTTTTTTTATTTATAATCTAGGGACTTTAGTTGCAACAAAAAAAAATTGCGAAAAATAAAATTAGCAAAAAGGAAGATTTCTGCATTAATACCCAACAAAAAAAATTAAAGTAATGCTTTACAAACTACTTCTTTCAATGCTTCACAAGTATCCGTTAGTGTATTTTTACTGAAGTTATTCTTAACAACTTCAAAAAATCACTTCTTTCATTGCTTCCAAAGTATCCGCTATTACATTTTTACAGCTTTTTTTGAATTATTTCTGGAGCACATCCAAAAAATCACTTAAACATTGCTTCTAAAGAGTAATTGCTCTAAAAGTGATTTTGGTATCATTTGGCATTTCCAAACAGAGGTTCCCGGGTTCGATTCCCGTCGGGACCAATATTTGTTGATTTTTTTTATTCTATTAATTTTTTTTTAATATTTATAATTAATTTGTTTAAATTCAATGTTTTTTTAATTTTGAAATTTTTAAAAATATGTATATATAAAGAAAATGGTGAGAAATTGCTTTTTATGCACCTGTAAAAATAGTACCGGAAACAATATTGCATTGGAGTGCACCTTTTACACTTGTTTAATAAGTACTTTTATTGAAGAGAATAAGGAACAATATCTCGTAGTAACAAATTGGTGTCTTTATGCCAGTCAACTTTCATATCAAAGAATAGCTCAGCGGTAGAGTGCTAGACTAGCAATCGTGAGGTCGCAAGTTCGATACCCGGTGGCGGCAATAAAATATAAAAATTATAATTTTTTTTTGTGAAGAAGTTTTTTTCTTTAAATTGGTGAAGAAGAACTTCCTTTGCACTCGTTCAAAAAGCACTGAAAAAATGTTAAAGTGGAAGTATTCCTCTCCTATGACAACTCAATGTTAAAATCATTAGTGTTTATGTTAAAAAGAAGTACATCTAGATCATCAATTGTAGTGCATTTTCTACTGCTTCGGCATTTCTTTTTTTGCTGGGTATGTTTGTTTGCAGAATGTAAATCACTGATTAAGTTTTTTAATTAATTTTTTGTATCATAATCTAGGGACTATAGTACCAATTTTTTACACTAAAGTTTGGTGCTCGGTTTGCAAAAAAAAATTGCGAAAAAATATTTGCAAAAAAGAAAATTTTTGCATCATTATATTCATTTGTAGATTGTTAATCGCTGATTGAGCTTTTTAATTATTTTTTTCTACCACAAAGTCTTTTTTTCGCGTTCCGCTATTATTTTGCATTTTTTTAAGTTCAATTGTTCAAAAATACGTTATTTTTCCATTATCTAAATCAATAAATCTGAAAATTTATTCAGGTAATTTATAAATATTTATCATAAAATTTTTATTTAAGGTAGTCATTTTAGAATCTGATGGTTTTTTGTAGGAAAAATAACATAGAATCTGGTAATTATTTTTATTTAAAAGAGTTTTTTCTAAATCGCTAATAAATGTAACGTGTTGTTCGAAGGGATGTATATGTCATATCGAACTCTTTTTTCATGTAAATTCTTTAGTAGGGACCTGTGAAATATCTCCAGATTAAGTACATTTAAATCTAAAGTTTTTTCGATACGATTTTTTTTTAAGTAAACTTTTTCTTTTGAACAATTGCAATATATGGCAAATTTTCAATACATTCATAAAGTTGTGGGCGCTGTGGTGTAATGGTTAGCGCGTTGGACTGTTACACGTGAGGTTGCGGGTTCGAGCCCCAACCAAGGCAACATCAATTTATGAAAAATAATAATATGTATGAGTTTTTTCTATCCCTCATTCATAACGCAGCGTCCTCCTTCGGTGTTCCCATAGCACTTAACCACACCGAAGTAAAAATAATATAACAGGGCTATGAACTAAAAAGCTTCAACAAAGTTCGCCAACTTACCATCAGATGGCGCGCAACAACTGTTCTAAAAATTCAACATCTCGCGCAATTACAGTGTTGCCATATTTGAAGCCCTTCATCTTTCACCACCTTTCACTTCTTCTCTATCCCCTTTCCAAAGGAAGCAACACGTTAATTAATAGGAAGAATTTCCTGAATGCTGCTTCTCTTAAAAAAAAAAAAAAAAAAAAAAAAAAGTTGTTTGAAATTTGGAGATACGAGTATTAAAGGATTATTTTCTAAAACACTTCGGTGAAGTGTTGCGTTATTTCTATAGAAATTCTTTTTGTTACAAAATTAATCCTTCTCTTCAACCAATCAAATAAAAAACTAGTTTTAGAATTTTTCTTAAATAACAGCTAATACCGAAAAGCGGGTGATTTTTAAAATTTTATATTCCCAGCAAAACTTTCTATTACCTGGTAATAAGGTTTGGAAGAAGAAATTAAGGTATGTAACCTCTTACTTTGCTATTCCAACAGCTATTATTTTAACAAGGGCATGTCATTGGAGGTATGTACTTTCCAAAAGAGGGCTAGGTAACAACATAAGAACATGTTACTTTAATGTTACATGTTAGGAGTTACGCAACCACTTACATAACCGATACTGAGCACAATACTACTTACATAACAGCTTAAAGTAAGGCCAAAAAAATGTGTTACAAACAGGTCTGAAATAACACATTAAAATTATGCGCTCACTTACTGTATAAAAATATATACTTACTTTTTACAAAAAAAATTAAAATAAGACGTTATCGTGTTGCTTTTTTATAAATGCTAAAAAAGCATATTCATATTTAATTAATATTTACTCAGATTAATATAAAGTTAACAAAAAACATAAAAGATATTTCAGTCAATATGTATAAAACATATAAATTATTTGTATCGAATATTTTAAATAGAAAATAACACTCATGTATCGCATTACAAATAACTCCTTATTTTGAGGTATTTGAATACACCATCGGTAATAAGTGGCCATTTCTATTAAGTGATCACGTATCACATTAAAAGTAACTCCTTATTTTACGGTTTTAAAATATCCCATCTGTAATAAGTCGCTGCTATTATTTAGAACTCATGTTGTGTATTACAAGTAACTCTTTTCTTTGAGGTGTTTAAATATATCATTGGTAATAAGTTGCTATTACTACCCAGTAGTTATGCAGCACATTATACGTAAGACATTACATTTTAGTTATGAAATAATGCAATGGTAAGGGGTATGGTATTACCAGGTAATGTGTTCTGTAATACCAACATATTACCAAGGTTTTGCTGGGTTATGATTTTAGGGTTATAATAATAAAAATATTTGATTATTAAAGTTTTGACGATTTTTAGCAATATTTTGACGATATTTTAAAACGCAATGACGATTTTGACGATTTTTTCACAAATATTTGACGATTTTGTACCCAATTAACCTGGCAACACTGGTTACAATTGATGTTTTGATTAATTAGTTTTGAGTCATACAAAGAGCGCACATAATGAACCTGCAAACATTTGGAAGATATCTTCCTAGAAAATAAGTATTAAAGCGATATCTTCTATTTTTCATTTGAATGAAAATAACCAAGTAGAATTTACTTTGAAATTGTCTTACTTTGAAAAAAAAATAATTCAAAAATTTCGGGAGTTTATTTAGCGATATCACCGTTTTATCTACCATGTGATATATTAACGATATCGCCAAATTATCTTCGTGGATTACTGATTTCGTAGTGCCTGGAAGTATTGCTTTCGGGTAACAGTTGTTTTCGACGGAGGAAACTTCCGGAATACGAAAATGATATTGCAGGCAATAAATATTTTCTTCCTGGCGATATGATCGGGAAATCTTCTTCGTATTGCCATGCTTGCTGGGTAATGTTTGATATAATATATGTAGTATTGGTTTGAGTATGTTCCTGTTCGAAACCACATTATAGAGCAAATGCTTTCTCAGTAATAGATAGTCTCCCCAATCTCTTTAATCTCTATACTCTTTCACCTTTACTATAAAAAAGAAAAAGTCGATTTTAAATCACAAAAGTCGACTATTATTTTAATTTTCGTACCATATAAAATATTTAAAATATACCTTAAAATTCTGTTTTAAATTTGAAGTTTTCATTTGTTTTTATTTTATATTTATGTATTTCGTTTTTATTGTTTTCAAATTTTGTTTACATTTATTAACAAATTTCCTTTTTAATTTCGAATATTTTGTTTTGGTTTTCAATTGGCATTATTTTAAAAGGTTTTTTTTTAAATATTTTGTATAGTACGGTTAAAACAAAACCGTTGCTTTAAAATAAAGTCGACTTTAGCAAAAATATACCTTTGAAAAATATTGGTACACACATAATAATCCATGCATAAAAATACGAAATAAATGTCAAAACAACAAAAACTTTCGTAAAATAAACCATTTTTCGTGTATTTTACGAAAATTTTTGTTACTTTGACATTTTTTCGTATTTTTATGCATGGATTATTATCAGTGTAGTAAGGCTGTTTGTTTTTATCAAAAAATTGACTTTAATTAAAAACGTACATTTTATTAAAAAATTACATTTTATAAAAAAATTACATTTTATAAAAAAATTACATTTTATAAAAAAATTACATTTTATAAAAAAATTTCATTTTATTAAAAACAAGCTTTTATCAAAAAGGACCTTTTATTAAAAACTATCTTTTATTAAAAATTACCTGTAACCAAAAAGGTACCTTTTGTCATAAACATTCCTTTTATCAAAAAAGATCCTTTTATCAAAAAAAAACATTTTATTAAAAAAATATATTCTATTAAAAAATTATCTTTTATTAAAAAAGTAAATTTTATTAAAAAGTACCTTTTATTAAAAACGTATATTTTACTTAAAAGTACCTTTTATTAAAAAAATACTTTTTATTAAAAAAGTACTTTTTATTAGTATTAAGAAGTATCTTTTATTAAAAATTTACTTTTTTTAAGTATTTTTTCTCAAAACAAATACCTTTTCTTTATAACAGTACTTTTGCCTAATAAAAATACCTTTTATTAAAAATATTCTCTTTCATTGTAGATATCGGTGGCGTTCTACCCAATTGTCAAATCAAATGTGATGATGAACCCTGCAAAAATGGTGGCGTATGTCGGGAGAACTTTGCCAAACAAGAATCTACTTGTGATTGTGAACACACCAGTTTCTTGGGTGATTTTTGTATGGAAGAAAAAGGTGCCGATTTTAGTGGCGAATCAACGCTGCAGCGTAAATTTGAATTAGCCGGCAAGGTTGACTATGTACGTTTACAATTGGCCTTCTCGTCGTTGGATTTAAGACGTGCCAATCGTGTTATGCTACTTTTACAAACTGCCGCGGATCGTAGTTATTATCTTATGATTGCCATTACGGCCGACGGTTATTTACTTTTCGAAGAAGACCGCGAAGGTCCAGCTGTTGGTGCACGTATTGATCGAAATTTCCTTAATAATGCACGTCATTCCATATACTACCAACGTAATTTAAGTGATGCCACACTTTATATTGACCGCGAACAAGTACCACTTGCTGCTATAAGTGCTAGAGCATTAACACAATCCGCTGATATGGGTGCTAATCGTGTACAAATCGGTGGTATTAATACAACAGATACACGTTTTGCTGTATTTAAAAGTTATAGTGGTTGTTTATCAAGTGAGTAATGAAAATGTTTAAAACAAGCACACACAAACAGTTATTTTTGAAATTGGGGGTACACCTGCAACAAAGATCTGTGGTGTGAATTTAATGGTTGTTCCAAAGGAATAGGTACATATAAATTGAGTATAAAATAAAGATCTATCTATATTTGTTTCTTTTACTTCTGCAAGGAGCATATGGCTATCCAATAGAGTACTAAAAATGTTAAAAAAAATTTTATAACAAAAATGTTCACAACATCTTTCAAACAAAATTTTACCCCTGAAAATATGATGTGTGTATTACCAGAGTTTTATAGTTTTGTCCACTCTATCACACATCCAAATTTGCTGTCTGACTAGGTTAGATAAGTGCAATTACCACATGTCAGTTCTGCGTGTAGTAAACTATAGTAGATAATTTAACTGTAATTACAGTTATTTTATTATGGGAAAATAAAATCAACTTTTATGCCAGTTACTTATAGAAATAACTAATAAAAAGTACTGCATTTTATATTTATTGGAGTTTTTTTTTTATAAAATTGCCTGATTAGTCACAATAAAAGCTATAAAGAAATTTATTAGATTTGACTGCTGAATCTTGGATTGCCAGTTATTTGTTACGACAATTGTTTGTAGTTGTAATATATTTATTAATGGGTTCTTGATCGAAATATACCAACGTTTTACTACATTTCTTTTTACTAAATTTAAAAATTTAATATAAAGAGTTTAAATATTACTTGCAATATTAGTTAATATTCAACTTATAATTCTAAGTAATTTTAGTTTAGAAGGTTTGAGGTTAAGAAGAAAAAGAATAAACCTTTTTCTCTAAAAGTTATAAACACACATTAATTTAGAAATCAGACTAGATCTAGTTTCTGCCTTTTTCTATGGACAGGCTTCATCAGTGATTTTCCATTATATTGTATTATTGTTTATATTTTATTGTCAGATTGTCTCTATATGGGTGTTATCAAAAAATGTGAAAAAAACCGTGTAACCACCTATTTTCTAAAGCATGGATTACATTTGAGTTACATATTTCGATATATATCAGCGCATTGTCACCTGTTTTACAAAATTTATAACAATCTGACCAATTTTTGGTTAATACATAAAATTTATGACCAATTTTATAGGCCAAATGTAAACTCCGTAACAAGTAACTCATAAGGTTTTTTAACTTTAATAGCTTATATTTTAATAACCAATAAAGCTAAACACTAACTGTATGAATTTTTATGAAGAGGAAAAGTGGCGTTTTTAATAAACATTAATACATTTTACAAACTTTTTCGTATATCTTAGCTATCACGACTTCAACTCTGTAACGATTTTTCGTCATAATTTTTGATAAAAATGCATATACCAGAATTTTGGAGTTATCTATTATTTCTATTCCGAAAAGTATAATGTTATTTATACTCAAATGATCGTTGGACTGTAAGTAATCATCCAGTATAACAGACTTGAAGCTTTTCCGCAGCATGTAACATTCTCGAGATGAAAAAGGTTGTCTTTAATAAGATTTGAAAAAATATTGTAAACTCCGTTCCTAATTTTTACACCAAACTATTTAACGAGTAAGAAAAACAATGTCATATTTGGATAAACCTTGTAGGCATCATGCGATTTTGTTTCGGAAAAAAAATTCTGACAAAGCGTTTCTGAAAGAAAACAAAAAAAGTAACCAAATGTAAACTCCGTAACCACAATTGTTTGCATCAGTTTTCATTCAAATAAATGTAGATAAATGTTTAAAATATTTTAAAATAACCATAAACAGAGGTGATTCAACTAATATTTATGCGTCAGAAGACGATTCAACTAATAATTTTGCGTCAAATCAAAAAAAGTTATCAGTTTTTTACCCTAAGCTGCTGAAGCGAAAAACGATTGATTTTGCATTTCATTGGTTTTGAATCGATATTTCGAGTCATTACTGACATTAGTTTGACAAATTAAAATTGTTTCACACAATTTAAGAATTTTTGATCGTGATATGTTTTGGTTTTAATATATTATTTTGTAACTGCTCAACCGCTGTTTGGATTTTAAAAATTTTTATATTTTTGAAAAGCATTTAAAAGGATCAAAAATACAAAATTAGAAAAAAAAATTAATTTTTTTTTCGCGGAATGAATTGTATTTTTATTCGCGAAACTGCCAATTTGATAAACACAAATTATATATCATTGGAAAGCAGTTGAAAACCCAAATACGAAAAATTAAAAAATTTAAGAAAATTCGTACGCAATTTTTTTTGTTATATCTTTTGCTTGCAGAAATGTAAACTCCGTTACAACAAAAAAAATTAAAATTGTGCAAAAAAAGTTATTGCGACAACTTGTAGAAGAGATTTTTTGCAATTAGGTTTATAATGACTAAACTTACTGATTCCATTAGGAAAAAACCGAAATATTAACACTTTTTGCGTCTCACAAATTTGGCCCAAAAATTTATCACATTTTTTGATTTCACCCATATGATAATTTTTTTCAACAACCCGTGGGCTGTAGGAATCGAACCTGTGCATTACGACATTACAAACGTAACTATACTCAAGTTCGACACCTTAGCCATCTAACCCAAGTAAGGCCTTGAATAAAGTGTGCTAATTCATAGCTTTTTTTTCCTATTCAGCTTTCTGTTATTGTTTTTTACTTTCAGAAGTGATCAAACAGACATATACAAACATTCTACTTTTAGACTTTTTTGTTTATCTTCTAGTCTCCTCCGTGTCTCCTTGTTCGCAAATGTTGCCACACTGACGTATGGTTTTTACGTTCATGAGCAGGCAATTTGTGTATATTGGAGACGGACTGCCAAAAGGGCATTTTTATAATGTATTTTAGTACAGTGTTGTTTTAACGTCATATAGACCAGTTGCAATTAATATGCATTTTATCAATTTTAATTTAGTAGGTTTGAGGTTAAGAAGAAGAATAAACTTTTTTCTCTAAAAGTTTTTTTTAAATTAATTTTAAAATTTTGAAGCATTGCTTCTAAAACTCTCATAGTGTATGTTTTCAAAGTAACTGTATTTATGTGTCTTTTATGTCCTAGTGCAATGGCTCCATATTTGTATGTCCTTTTTTTTTGTTTTTTGTTATGGACTTACAACGGTTTAGTAAGTTGTTAAAGGTTTTTAACGTATGGGCTTTAGTATACATAGTTTTTATGTCATTTTTGGGCAAATATTCTTGTACATATGCGTATGTTGGTTTTTTTTATCACCATCATCTCTATATACATAAAGTTCAATAAATTCCTGCGAATTGGCAATTAATTCTTAAAGCTTCGCAAAGTTTTTGAAAAGGGTTAGAAGTTGTATTTTTTATTGCAGTAAAAAGTCTCTAGTATTTGGTTTATTAAATTTATGATCACTTTTTTCTTTAAGAAAATTAATGTATTGACTAGAATACAAAATTTAAGAATTCAATAAAACCAAGTAAAAAATTAGAGTCGTCAAGCCCGAGCATGTGTCTACACCACAGCACGATTTAAAACATTTTATGATAAGCGGATCAGATTTTGGGAAAAGACCTAGTCTTTATTATATGGATGAAAAAAATTAACAGTGCAAAATATATAGAGAAAAATTTTAATGAAATTGCTGTTTATTTGAGCAAATATCGGCTAACTAAAAGACTACAGCGAAATATGGATTGATAACTTTAATTTTTGTATTGAACGCTTTTGTTCTTTGGGACGAAACATGTACCGATTTGCACTATTTTCAGTAGGTTTTGCCCTTGGAAAATTAGATGCCTATATACAAAATTTTATTTGATAACAGGTTCACCACAGAGTGTAAGGTACAATTATACATTAGGGTGTCCCTTAAAAATAGATTTGTCATTACACCCCCCAGTTTTATTGGAAATGGTCCCAAATGGATGAAATCGATTTTTGTTTTTTGCCTAATTTGGAGATGTCGATTGCTATTTGTATCACATAATAGTTGATATTGAAGAAAAAAAAAATAAATTGGAAAAATGATAATTCGAGTTTGTGTTTGGAGCGACTGCTTTCCAGGACATTTTACAAAAATTGCTCATTTAGTCAAAAATTTAACAAAATTTGAATGTTTTCATCAAATTTTACATATTTTTCGGAAAAACATCACTTAAATTTGATTAGACTATAATTATCTTTACATTTGTTTAAAAATAATTTAACCCTTAGTGGCCTGGGGTCAGAAAAGACCCACGAAACTTAATATTAATTATGACTACGAGATTGTAAAGCTTAAAAAAATAGTAAAACGGACGAAAGTAATAAAAAAATGTTTTGTATTTTCAGACGAAAATGTTAGTTAAATTTAAATGATTTCATTTAAATTGTTTTTTTTTTTTTTTGAAATTAAAACGATTGAAACAATTTTGAAAAAAATATATTCTCTTCAAGGTCTCTTTTTTAATTAAAAAATAAATAAAAATCAACAAATTCGATTGTCAAATTTTGTTTGGAATTTTAACAAACTCGTCTGTTGATATGAGAAAATACCCAGTGTAGAAACGGTAATGACATATCATTATTTTTTTGGACTACCAGTAATGACACCCACTTACCTTCTGTATTATTTTAAAACATATAATAATGAGTTACTGATAATAACTTATTTTTTATTATTATTTCAAATAGAAAATAATTTTTTAGATTTTTTTGAAAATTTTTTGAAATCTATTTTTAGACTCAATATTTTTTAAACACTGGTAAGGATATATGTAACCACATATTTTTTGATTTTTTGTATGTTGGCGAGTAGACTTACTTGTGTGCAGCAGGTCAATTGTGTTTTTATCTATTAAATATTACACGATATAGCTCAGATGGTAGAGCTGTTGAGTGGCAATCTGTAGACCCAGGCTCGATTCCCGCACCAGCAAATTTTATTTAAAAAAAAAATACAATAAAAAATATTTTTTTTTATATAATTTATTTTTTAGAAAATCTATTTTAGACTCATTATTATTGTCAGTACTGGTAAGCACATAGGTAACGATATATTCTTTGATTTTTCGTATGCTGGTGTCTAACGACAACTCATTATTTTTCGCGACATCGCCATATAAAGGTAATAAGAAATGTAATAACAAAAGTAACTAGTTACCATTACCAAGTATGTAGTTACATAACCACATATCTGGTAATGATTTTCTACACTGGGTATTTAATTTAAAATAAAATTCAAAAAAACAATCAAGTCAACAATATCGTTTTTTAAAATGTCAGAATTAAGAAAAAAAAAAAATTACAAAAAAATATGCAAATATCGAAAATAAAAAATAATCAGAAATTAGCCATCAAATTTCATTCTCAAAAATTTTTGTTTTTATTATTTTATTGCACTTTTTTAATTTCTGATATTACCAATATTTTTCCTATTTTTCTCATAATTTAGAGATGTTTTTGCCTCTTTATTCAAATTTTTTTTTTTTTTTTTTCTGTGAGACCATGGCATCATACCGTAATTGACGCAATTGTTTTGTCGATGTGCTATCCGATAGCGATTAGGACCCTAGTCTTATACCCTTCTTGAATCTAGTTCATAAAATATCTACAGATAGGGCTACCATATAAGATACGAAATATGTTTTGCCCCCTTGAGTGAATCCTGTATCCGCGCCTGTGTCAGAGTATTTATTACTATCAGAGCTTCGAAGAATTAATTCCCTAATTCCCTTTTTTTGAACTGAATTTATATTTTGGGAATGAATTCCCTGCCCAAACTTAAGGAATTGAATGAATTCCTTTTTTTTAATTCGATTTATATTAAAGGAATTCATTCATTTTTTTCTAATGCCTTCAAAAAATTTTATGAATTCATTCAACAAGGAATTCATTCAATTCTAGTTAATTCAACTTTTGGTAAAGGAATTCATTCAATTCTAGTTAAATCAACTTTTGGCCAAGGAATTCATTCAAGTTCAACTTTTGGTCAAGGAATTCATTCAATTCTAGTTAATTCAACTTTTAGTTAAGGAATTCATTCAATTCTAGTTAATTCAACTTTTAGTCAAGGAATTAAATTTATTTCGTTTAATTCCCTAGGAATTGAAATTTAATTCAGGGAATTAAACGAAAAAAATTTAATTCCTAGGGAATTAAACGAAAAAAATTTAATTCCTTAGGGAATTAAACGAAATAAATTTAATTCCTTGACTAAAAGTTGAATTAACTAGAATTGAATGAATTCCTTGACTAAAAGTTGAATTAAATTGAGTTGAATGAATTCCTTGACCAAAAGTTAATTTAACTAGAATTGAATGAATTCCTTAGCCAAAAGTTGAATTAACTAGAATTGAATGAATTCCTTGACTTCAAATTGAATTAAATAGTGTTGAATGAATTCTTTAGTGAATGAATTATTTAATTTTAATTCTTTACGCTTTGGTCAGGGAATTAATTCTATAAATTTGAATTCTTTGAATTCATTCACAGGAATTAATTCCTGCTTATGTCTTATTGATGAATTCATTACTTGAATTAAAGAATTGAATTAAATTTTTGGGAATTCATTCCAAAAAGGAATTAATTCTTTAAAGCTCTGATTACTATTATATGTTAGTATATTTACCAACTTTGTGCGTAAAAATTTTATTTAACAAAAGAATAGTAATCTTAGGCACAATGTGTTTATTTTTAAACACATAATGTCTTAAAATACTTTGTGTGTGTATTATTGTGTATGGAAGTGTGTACAAAATAATTGTACGTATTTTTTGTTTATATTTACCGAATTTTCGTAAAATTAAATAAAACTTTACCCATTTTATAGTAGTAAATTTACAAACATTTTTTAGAGTGTATGTTGTGTTTTTAACAATCAAGCTTTTAATTCATATAGTTGGCATGCCCGACTTTAACGTTTTTAGTTTAAAAATAACTACAATTTTAGTTAGTTTAAAGATTAGTACCTCTGTCGCTTTTTAAACTTCATATATTTACCTTTGTTTTAACTTCCATTTTTATTAGATTCTACCGACAAACTTTTGTGGATATAGATCTAATTTTGTACATAATTTAAAGCCACTAAATTTCATGTACATGAGGTTTCCCATTTATTTATCTGAAATTGTTTGGCAGTGTTGTTTAGTTGTAGATAATAAAATTTCCTTTCTTTTACAGACATCTATATACAAGTGAATAGTTATATAATGAAGCCACTGGAAGAATATATGTTATTTACAAAATCCGGTGCTGATAATATAACGGTTATTAATTCTCAAGGTGTGCGTAGTGCCCAATGTGTGGCGAAATTCGATATAACAGAACAACCTTCACAGGAACCCATGGTTAATGTTAGTTTGGTGAGTACGAATTTTTCCTTTAGTTCATACATGGTACTAATTAATTATTTGGACAAATTAATTGACAATTTCATTAGCATTAAATTGAAACTAAGGGTAATGAAATTTTTGGTATTATCATTACTTCGACATCGATTTCATTACTAATGCCAATAGTATTGTAAATTCATTACGATTACTAATGCCTCAATTATAAGAAAGAATTGTCATCAGTAAACGTTATTTTACAAATTTCGTGATCATTTCCGAGTTTGGAAAATTTTTTTTCGGTTTTCGCTATCTCAAAAACTAAGCATGTTAACGCAATACACTCCTGTAATACGAATAAGCCAGGTCAGAAAGAGCTGCCGATGGGTCCATTTTTATACAACAAAAACAGGGTGACATTTTTAATTTTTACAATTAACAATTTGAGTGACAATACAAATTAATGGATTGGAACATCGGTGCAAATCGGAACGATATGAAATGGAACGGGGAATGAGTAAATTTGAAACACTTTTCGCAAGGAACGAAATTCGTATTCAAATTAACAGAATGTATTAAATTCTATTAGCACATAAATTGAAAAAATGGGTCACCCTGTGGTAGTTTCATAAAAATTTACTCATCGAGATCCCACTAGGGCCTACCTGACCTGAATAATAGGAGCGTGGACATTGCCGTGCTTGCAAATTTTTTTCCGTTTTGATCTAGTTCGCTTAGTTTTCGAGATGCATGCCAGTTTGTATAATGGCCATTTTAAAAAATGGACCGTATTTGAGAAACTAAGCGAAATAGCGCAAAACGGGCAACATTTTTGCTCTACATAGTATTAACATACTCCCATAGTACAAATAGGCTTGCTCCTGGAGAGCTCCCGAGGGATCCATTTTTATACAACAGTCACAGTGTGATATTTTAAAATTTAGTTTTTTTAATAATTTATGAGATAAAATAAATTAACACACTCCTCCTGGGAACATCGGTGCAAGTTGGAACAATATGGAATGAACTGGGAAACGAGTAAAATTGGAATACGTGCTGCAGGGAACGAAATAGAATGAAACGAGGAAGGAAATTCGTATTCGTATTATTTTAGTGTATTAATTTCTTTTTCTATTATCTCATAAATTCAAAAAACTGGGTCACCCTGTGGCTGTTTCATAAATATGGATTCTTCGTGATTAGTGCTGGGAATCGAGTATCGAGTATTTGTCTTTTTTTTGGATACTCGATAGTTAAAACTTCTACTCGATATTTTTTAAGAGTTGCATTTTGGAAGGAAAAAATACATAAAAATATGACCTGCTTAAATAATTACCACAAAAATGTGACTCCGCTAAAATATTTATCACAAATGTACAACTCTGCTAAAAGGATGAAATCAAAACTAAAATATTTAAAACTATATGTTAAAAAATATAGAGATGCAACATCGATAATTTTGTAAACAAACTGTAGATGTCGCTAGCATGTGGGAAATTTTGTCAAGGGAGGATTTTATTTTGGGAAATTCTCTCAAGGGAGAATTTTTTTATATCAAATGAGGTTTTACAGAGTTGTCAGGTAAGCGGATTTGGGGCCAAATTAGGGATTTCGACTTCGTTTTGGGGACAGATTAAAAAATTTGTAAATTTTAAAAGATTTAGTTTTAGGCCCAAAATAAGAAAAATTTTGGTATAAATTATATGCGTATTATTTCAAATTAAAGTCGATTAAATTAGGTTTGTTAAAGAATTTAAAAATTTCTACAAAATATTTGAATTATTGAAGACATGTTCTCCTAATACTTATAAATCTTGAGATAACGAAAAGCAACCAAGCTCAATAATTAATCAAACAATTTTCTATTTTCCAAATACTGAAATTGTTGTATGCAAAGGACTCAGAAAAAATAAATTTTTTGTAGGCTCAAAAAGTACCAGGGGTTTTCATGTAACCTTTTATATACCTTCTGAATCGTGTAAACTCGACTTATGCAAACTTAATGTTCAAAAGAGTTTACGAACCCTAGAACTTACACCTTACTAGATTTACAAATTTCAGAAAAAAAAAGACTTTTCACCATAATGAAGTTCGTGTGAAAATTGTGTAGAATTTTTTCTCTCGAAAATTTAATATACGACTTTTATTTTTCAGCTTAATTCTGATTTGTCTTTCGTATAATAAAATTTTTTTAGGTTCACAATTTTAACAAAGATTTGGGGCCTTTAAAGTTCGAGTGAAAACGTAAATATTTCTTCGTAAAATATTCAATTTTATTTAATTTGCTCACTCATTTCTTAATAATTTACTGAACTTAAGAGCGATGCTAAATTAGCTCCTTTTTTTGAGTTTTTGTTTAAATTAAAATTAATTGGGTATAACATTGGGGATTTAAACATTTAAAATGGGAATAAGCTAAAACATTTTGGGCAACACTGCTCCCCAATAAAATGAAACAGTATTGCCAGAAAAAACAAAACAGCAGTCAGCACCGTCTGTTCCATTAAAACCCGGTGTTGCCATTCATTAGGACCATGGGAGACCCCTGGAATTATTAGTAAAAAAGTTCAAAATATGTTTACAAATTTAAATATTGAATTAACGGGAGCATTTTGGAAGAATTTTATTAAAAAAATTTAAAAAAAACATTTTTATAAAACAGCCAATGTAAAGCAATCTAAACATGTCCTCTTTTATTTGCTCAATTTCTATTTGTTTTTAAGACATTGGTGCAATGTCATTAGCATTAGTAGGACAATTTATAAGGTCGAAAATTTTATTATCATTAAATTTTAAAATTTTTCTTTAGATATTTTGAATTTACAATAAAAGACTTCTATCAATTTGATTTCTTATTAAAGACCATTTTCCAGTTTATACTTCTTTAGTTCTTTCACTCTCCTTAAGAACATAAATATTTATTTTAATCATTTATAATGAACAAACTCCTCCTGCTTCTGCTTGTAACCATATCATTGATTAAATTTCTGTTTACATTTACAAACCAACAGAGTGCAGAGAATTGGGTAGAAGAACCACCGCAACGCATACCTTATGTGGCCAAATATGTTTACGATGAATCAACAAAAGAGGATTCAACTCAAGTGGTTTTCATAACACTGACAACATTGTTTGTGATTATTGTTATATGCTGCCTGCTGGAAGTATATCGCAGTCATTTAGCATATAAAAGACGTATTGAACGTGAAACCGATGAGGATATAATATGGTCAAAGGAACAGGCAACGAAAATGCATGAATCGCCTGGTGTGGCAGGGCAACCTTATGCTTATAAAGCGGTAAGTTTATTAAAAAAAAACACAAAAAAGCGAGGAGAAAAACAAACAAACAGATCAGGGATTATTAAAATATTAATTTTATCTTAATAATACAAATATTTATAGTTGCCAGTCGATGAAAAGAAGCCAGGTAATGGTGCTCCCTTAGTAGGTATACTCAAGAATGGCAATAGTGCTAGCAACGGTAGTATAAAACGTAATGGTGAGGCACAAATTGAAACACGCATTGAAGAGGAAGAAGAAGAGGATTGCGAAGCAAACCCCACAAAAACAGATGAGTTAAGTAAAGAAGATTTAGAGGAAAATGAAGAAGCAAGTAAAATAGAAACCGATGATATGGATAAAAATGTCCAAGAAGAAAACGATAAAGACTTCAATAGTAATCAACCCACCAATGATATACAAACAGATAAACCCAACCCAGAAGAAAACAAAGAAAAAGGTAAATGTTTACTTAAGTTATGTGAAAATAAATTTTCAAAATTACTTCCATTTACTTACAGATCTCCCTTCGAAAGAATCTTTAAATCAGCAAGATTCTTTAGCCAGTAAAACCCCTGACGATGTGGCCTCACCTCCACCTTTAACCGATGTTAAAGAAAATGGTTTAACCACCTCCGCTTCCTCTACAACACTAGATCAATCAACGGTAAGCATTAGAACCTCTTTATCATCTAGCAGTGATGATATACCATACAAAAAATTGGCTCCCATCTGTACCATAAGTGAGATATCACTTAACTTACTAAATTGATTTGAAAAATGTCTAATTAAACGAAATTTCACTAGATAATTTCTTATTTCGTTGTAGTCGCTTGTGAAAATTTGCTTGTTGCATGCTTTCAAAATTGAATTTACAGTATTTATTTTTGTTGTTACTAAATGCAATCACATACTCTCACACACATATACAAATACCAATACATTGAATTGTTAATACTAATTATTTCATATTTAAATAATATCTAATTTTAATAATTGCCATATGCATGCAAAATTAGTTGAATTGTATAAATCTAATATTTGTAATCTAATATTTAGATTTTGTAAATATTTATACTTATGTATATGTACTTTTGTGTGTATTGAAAATATACGATTATAAAATATATTTATTTATTGTTTATTTAAATTTAATAATACAAAATTAAGCAACAGTTTTATTAGTTGAATTTTAATATATTTTGGACTGACTACATTAATGGTATTAATTCAAAATACTACATTGCGTATGATATGTGTTACACAGTGGGGTAAAATCAAAATATTTTGTATATAATTCAGCCATTTCTTACTGGCTGCTCCGATAGCCGTGGAATACCACGCAACAACAGCCAAAGTAATTTTAAGCTTAAGTTTCGACCAACGAGCGGCTTTACCACTAGGCGCCCCCAAATGGGGCAGCTCAAGTTTGCAAAAAATTTGAAAGACATCTAACATTAATTTTTTATGTATGAACGGATTTTGAAAATCGTCACATTTTTGTAATCTGCTAGCCAAGGTCTACAATAACCATGCTCACACACATACATGGGACTAATGAATTAGTCCGACTAAAAAATTGTTGATTTTATTTATATCAATTGTAATGAAATTATTTTCATTGCAATTTACTAATTAATGTTAATAATTTAAGGATTTTATTTTAGTGATTACCCGAGTAAAAACGTTTGCATATAATAGTATATGATTTTATATACCCATATATGTTTTTGTACGCCAGTGTATATAACCGAATATAATCATATATATCCATATATAATTTTTTCCCTCTCGACAAATTTGAATATGATGTCATTATTTAGTTAGATCTTATTACATATCGATTAATATGTAATTTTATATTGCATTTACAATTAATCAAATTGTATATGACGTTATACACTGCGGTGCAAAATTATAGCCGCATGTACTTTTTAGCAGTTTTGTGCATATACAAAACAAAATTCAGAAATCTGTGTATGCCATCTGAATGACCTTCAAAAATAATGAAAAAAACAACAAACAAATATTTGTTTTTGTTTTTTAAAAAACCATTATAACAAATTCTTTGTTTTTTTGTTGGTGCATAATTATAGCCGCAGTTTAAAAAAACAATTTATTAAGTTAACGGTAAAGCCAGTTTTAGTTTTTTTTCTTTTATTCTTATTTGCTTTGATTATTTATTATTTGCTAATTGCATTTTAGTCTTATTTTCGCTATGCCACGTGGTTGTTATTTGTCCGATATTGAAAAAGGCAAAATTACTGCTTTTCAAGAAGAAGGCATTAGTTTTCGAGGAATTGCTCGGAAAATAAACCGATCTGAAAAGGTGGTACGCAATTTTTTGAAAAATCCTTCAAATTACGGACAAAAGAAAAAAAATGCTGGTAGAAAACCCCAACTCTCAGATCAGAATAAACGCAAGATAATCAGAATCGCTAGCAACTCCACAAAAACTTCCTAGCAAATTGCACAGGAATGTGATTTAAATGTGTCCCGTTGGACTTTAAACCGTGTGCTAAAGCAGTCCTCAGTTATTTGCCGCCAAAAAATGAAGAATGCACCACGATTACTGCCACGGCACAAAAGTGCACGCTTGGATTTTGCAAAAAATAACATGACTACAGACTGGAATAAGGTAAGTCAAATTAAGATATCTCTAGCCAGCACTGATTTGAAAATTTCTTTTTACAGATAATTTTTTCGGATGAGAAAAAATTTTTTCGGATGAGAAAAAGTTATCTGTAAAAAGAAATTTTCAAATCAGTGCTGGCTAGAGATATCTTAATTTGACTTACCTTATTCCAGTCTGTAGTCATGTTATTTTTTGCAAAATCCAAGCGTGCACTTTTGTGCCGTGGCAGTAATCGTGGTGCATTCTTCATTTTTTGGCGGCAAATAACTGAGGACTGCTTTAGCACACGGTTTAAAGTCCAACGGGACACATTTAAATCACATTCCTGTGCAATTTGCTTAGAAGTTTTTGTGGAGTTGCTAGCGATTCTGATTATTTTGCGTTTATTCCGATCTGAGAGTTGGGGTTTTCTACCAGCATTTTTTTTCTTTTATCCGTAATTTGAAGGATTTTTCAAAAAATTGCGTACCACCTTTTCAGATCGGTTTATTTTCCGAGCAATTCCTCGAAAACTAATGCCTTCTTCTTGAAAAGCAGTAATTTTGCCTTTTTCAATATCGGACAAATAACAACCACGTGGCATTGCGAAAATAAGACTAAAATGCTATTAGCAAATAATAAATAATCAAAGCAAATAAGAATAAAAGAAAAAAAACTAAAACTGGCTTTACCGTTAACTTAATAAATTGTTTTTTTAAACTGCGGCTATAATTATGCACCAACAAAAAAACAAAGAATTTGTTATAATGGTTTTTTAAAAAACAAAAACAAATATTTGTTTGTTGTTTTTTTCATTATTTTTGAAGGTCATTCAGATGGCATACACAGATTTCTGAATTTTGTTTTGTATATGCACAAAACTGCTAAAAAGTACATGCGGCTATAATTTTGCACGGCAGTGTATATCATACATGGGCAAATGCGGCCCGTCAACCAATTTCGTGCGGCCCTTCACTAATTTTAAAGCAATAAAATTCCTTTTTTTTTAATTTTAAACAAAATTTAAAAAAAAATTAAATTAAATAAAAAAAAAGTAAAATCAGAATTTAAAAAAAAATACAGAATATAGAAAACAGCGATAACAAAATAATCATTAAATGGAGCTTTAAAAAGATTTCACCGGTCAACAAATATCGACTTTATTGCACAGACTTCCTCTAAAACTTTTTAAAGTATTTTCGCCTCCTACGTACGAATTTTTAGTGAAAAATTCCTTCTTCTTTATTTAAACCTTAAGCCTGGGAAAAATATTTTATGGCTCAATATAAAAGAACTTAGGAATCTCTTAGTTTTTTATAGGTTTGAATTCAAAAATATACCTTTCATTTAAGGAAATTTTTAAGGCCGTTCTACGGAATCCGTAAGGATCGCTAAAATTTACTTTTGGGAATTGATAGATTTTTATTCTCTCAAAACAATTAAAAATTAGAAATTTATTAATTTAGTTCGAGGCCAATTTCCTTATTATGAATTAACATAATAAGTACTTTTTTCAAAAACTGCTATTTTTCTTCATCAGGATACTCTCCTGACAAATACTTCACAGAGTTTTTGCTTTCAAAAACCTCTACACTTTCAGGAATGAAAAGACGATCGTTTCGGGGATTTTCCAGGCCCCCTCATGAGGTTTCTTTAGAAAGTGGTGGCGGTAGTGCAATGCAATTTGAAGCATCAAAATCTCATATTAAATGTAGTCTGCTACGTCAATTTTTTAAAAAATTAAAACCCAACATTTTAACAATTAAAAGTTTTCTTTGAGTTTGATAATTGTACAAATATACAGCAAAATTTGTTGATGATTCTAGCAGAGTAATTTTTTTATTTTAATTAACTAAAATTTAGCTGAAATATAACTAAAATTCTTTATATTAAACAGTTTTATTTTTGCTATTTTTATCTCATTAATATTTAGCAAAGAAAATCTGCTTCTTTCTGCAGTTTTTTTATGCTAGGTAATTTTTAGCCGCTTTAGCAAAACTTTTTACAGGCTTTTTTCTATTAGTGCACTTACTTGATCAACCAATCTACTTTTGACGGGATTATACCGCTTTCTAAAGTCTTGGAGGCGGCAGCCTTGAATTTTTATCCCGTTTTTAAAGCAAACAAATCCTCCTTATCCCAATTTTTTAATATGTTATTCAACTTTTGAATATAGTTTTCATAATTTATTTTTTCTAGAGTTCCCAGCCAGCAAACGAGTCCAAAAATGAATTAGAAAAGTGCTCAAAATATATTATTAAACTTTCACTTGTATGAAAGTGCTGCATTAAGAAGGGCTTTTTTTATTAAAAAATTACTCAAAGAAATATTTAAAAAAATTCTTTAGGCTAAAAAATTAATTTTTTTTGAGTCGTTTTTGAATTGCTCACAAAATGTTCAAATTAATTTATATTTTTAAGTCGTTTCTGAATCACCTTGGATTTAAAAATTTCCCTCAAATCTTTGTGCCTTTTATGATTCATTTTACTAAGACTGACTAACGAGCAATTTTTCACAAACAAGTTTAAAATTTAAAAAATATGTGCGTTTTTGAATAATTCTTGATTTACAGAATAAGAACCATAAAAGTATCCAAATTTTTAGGCTAGGTTATGAGTCTTGTAATTGAAATTTTAAAATTTAAGAATTAGCCCTGGTTTATCTATCTTGAAAATGGTCTAAACGAAAGCAAAATAACGAAAATTTGTTTTTGTTTCCCATGTAATTTTGTCGAAAGTAACTGTCAATTTCTATCGTTTAGACTTAGACAATGCCTTAATTTAATGCAATCAGAGCCTGAGAGGTTTGATATTTGTTATACATTTTCGATACGAAAATGTTGTTGACCTCTGAGTTTTAAATATCATTTACATTCACATTTTCGATAAAAATTATATTTTTACACGTTTTGTATCAAAATTATGTTCGCCACTTAATTCTTGTTACACATTCCAATAAATAAAACTAGGGATCAAAATCCATTAAGTAAATTTAAAAATATTTAAAAATTGAAAACTATATTTTCGAAGATTAATTCGACAAAGTTTTTTGACTTCAGAGGGGTTACCGCGTAACTCGATTCGAATAAAAATTGTCGAATTCGTAAATTTTGTACCTTTCGTAAAAAGAAAAGTTTAAGCAAAAATCTTACTTTTTGAATTTTTATGTGTAGTGTAAAAGTTTTAGGATAAAAATAAATTAAAAAGTAGAATTTTTATACAAAATTATATTTTTAACAATATTTGCGAGATTTACGAATTCGAAAATTTTTTCGAATCGAGTTATGCGTTTACCCCCCAGATTCGTATTAAGAAGGGCAATATATTTGGATCCAAAATCATAAAAATATAAAAGATTTTGACTCAGAAAGTATTTCCCTGGGTGAGGGAATAAAAAAAGAAAGACCCACAACTCGAAGGCTATTCAGTGGACCTTTTTTGACTTTAGATCCGGGCTTAGGAAACCAAAACACTCAAAAAAAGGTTTTAGCAGAAGGCTGTACAAAAAAATAATTTTTGTCGAGTAATGTATTAATTGGTGCGGCCCTCAGTAAGTTTGTGAAATCCCAAATTTGGCCCTTCAAGCCATTTATGTGCCCATACCTGTTATATATACTTCCCAGGGAAAAAAAGATGCCGAAGCAGTAGAAAAAGCACTACAATTGATGATCTAGATGTACTTCTTTTTTAACATAAACACTAATGATTTTAACACTGAGTTGTCATAGGATAGGATTACTCCCACTTCAACATTTTTTCAGTACTTTTTGAACGAGTGCAAAGGAAGCTCTTTTTCACCAATTAAAAGTTAAAAAAAAATTCTTCACAAAAAAAAAATTATATTTTTTTTTATTTTACAAAAGTTTTTTTATTGCCGCCACCGGGTATCGAACTTGCGACCTCGCGATTGCTAGTCGCTGAGCTCTACCTCTGAGCTATTCTTTGATATGGAAGTTGACTGGCATAAAAACACCACTTTGTTAATGCGATATATTGTTCCTTATTCTCTTCAATAAAAGTACTTATTAAACAAGTGTAAAAGGTGGACTCCAATTCAATATTGGTTTCAGTACTATTTTTACAGGTACATAAAAATCAATTTCTCACCATTTTTTTATATATTCACATTTTTAAAAATTAAAAAAATATTGAATTTAAACAAATTAATTAAAAATATTAAAAAAAATTAATAGAATAAAAAAAAATTTAAAAAAAAATATTGGTCCCGCCGGGAATCGAACCCGGGACCCTCTGTTTGAAAATGTCAAATGATACCAAAATCACTTTTTACGATCACTTTTAGAGCAATTACTCTTTAGAAGCAATACTTAAGTGATTTTTTGGATGTGGTTCAGAAGTAATTCTAAAAAAGCTGTAAAAATGTAATAACGTATACTTGGGAAGCAATGAAAGAACTGATTTTTTGAAGTTGTTCAGAATAACTTCTAAAAAGCAGTAAAAAATACACTAACGGATACTTGTGACGCATTTAAAGAAGTAGTTTGTAAAGTAAAGTAGTTTATAAACCAAAATAATATATATTTTTATATGATGTCATATTTAAAAAACACAATTTTGTTTTGGATAAAATTATTTTTTATCCCATTCAGAGTATCACTAGAAAATTTGCCAATCGTCTTTTAGATATAATTATATATTATATCAAACTCTAGACAAATTTTCTATCTCATTTTATATATAATCCAGACTTTGGCAACACCTATGCCCATGGGCGCTCTTTCACACCTACATAAGCTCACACATAGAACAAAAAATAAAATAAATTCGTTCAGTCGCGCACAAGCATTCAATGAAGTAGGTTGTTATATCACTTGTTTGTTAGATTTTTTTGACACTCCCACAATGTTTACTTAATGTAAAATGGGAGTATGACAACTTGTTTACAAAAATTTTTTGTGCAATGCAATGTGTTGTTGGTTTTTGATAATTGTTTTTGTAGTTGTTGTTTGCTTTTAAATTTTTATTTTATATTATATTATATTTAATTTTAAAATCTATAATTGATTTTAAAACAAATTTTTCATAAAAAAATTCATTTTATAAACTTGTTATAAGATTTTCAAATTATTATGCATAAGCATTTTAAAGTTTTCAAATTATTATACAAGCGTTTTTGTCAGTGCATTGAGAGAGAGAGAGAGAGAAGCTTCAACTCACGCATACAAGTATAAAATAAGGTTGTATATTAGAGCGTACCACCTTACAGGCACACAAAAAAAGTGTGCCGTACATCCTCCAATATGAAGTATTTTTGCATGGAGGTTTCAAAACAAAAAATTTTGTTTTTTTTGCCGAACGTAGGGGTCGCCATTTTACATTTTTCGTTATATCTTTGGCATTTACAGTCGGATCTTAAAGTATGATACATCGATGTTTTTCTCTCGAGGAGACCAGTGTTTAGCTTTAAAGGCCATTGAGCTCAAGTATCCCTTTCTAGTATTTACCCACCAGATCTCAGTTGCTACAACCCTAATGTACGACCCTAATGTCAGAAAATTAAAGCTTGCAAAAAATCATTAAACTTTTGCTAAGAAAGTTTTTCGATAAACCCAGTAGAATTTTTTTTACAAGTTGGTTGCCGAACGTAGGGGTCGCCTTTTTAAATTTTTTTTCATTGGATTTTTCCTTTATAGCAACACACTGGTCTCCTCGAGGCAAAAAAATCGATATATCACACTTTAAAACCCGACTTTAAATGCCGAAGCTATATCGAAAAATTGAAAAAGTCGACCCCTACGTTCGGCAAAAAAAATATTATTTTGAAATTGCCTTGCAAAAATACTTCATATTGAAGAGTGTACAGCGAACTTTTTTTTTTGAGGTACGGTCTATTGTATGTGTTTGCCTATGCCTGATATAATTATATCTAGGGACTTTCGACAAAACCACTTAAGGCGACTTAAGAATATTTTCCAAGATTTTTGTCAACAATAACCGCTTTTTTTAATCACTTGGATTTAATAAATCGAAAAAATAGTTTAAAAAGTGCTCAGCAGATGGGGTTAGATTCTCCCTATTTTAAAAAGAATTTTCCATCCGACACTTCTTCACACTAATTTTTAATACCGAATTCGATGATGAAGGATTTTACTTTAACTTTTAATTTTCAATTATATTTCACATAAAACAGCTACCTTTTCCGTTTTATAACTTCAATTTATATTTTTACACAATTAAAATATTCCACTGCAATATGTAATATTCACAAATTCGATTTAATTAAAATACTTTCAGTAGAGTGAAAAATTGCCATTTCCATTTCAGCTATTTCTCCATGTCCGAGATGAAAAATATGTATTTGGAGAGGTGTAGTGTTTTTTCTAAACATATTTAATAAAAAAAAATTTAATAAAAACCTTTTATTTGTTAGTTTTTCAATTTTTTTGTTTCTCTTTTAATTTTATTTTTTTCTCTTTCTTTCATTCGTATTTTTTCTGACATTAAATTAATAAGCTGTTTCATATATTTGTACTTTTATTGTGGATTTATTAAATCCAGCTTGTTTTTGAATTTAATAAATCCCCTTTTTGTATGAAAAATTCTAAATTCAGGTGATTAAAAAAACGCTATAAACAAAATTGTGTCTCAATTACTTATAACGTATGGATATTTTCGGTGTATAAATATGTTTGTCAGCACAATTTTAATAGCAAAAAAATTAGTAAAACATTAGTTCAAAATTAGTTTGTTGCTCGAAAAATATGACTAAAATATTTGTTGAAAACAAACATAGTATACCTGATATACAAGACGTTTTACTACATTTTCTACCAACTTTTTTTTTTTTCTTGAGTGTAGTTAAAGTGATTTAACCTATTATTTTTCCAAAAATTCGCAAGTTTTAACATTTTCAAACAAAAAAAAAACGAATTTTACCATTTTTAACCAACTACAACAATGAAAATCGACCAATTGTATATTTTAAGGGACATCCTAATGTACAGCAGTGCGTATAAGTGTTATTTAATAAAGAAAGTCGCAACACTCATACGTCAGGTAAACGTCATACAATAAAAGTGTTCGTCCCTTAATTGCATCAATTATGCATGTCAAGAGTTATTATTCTATATTAAAATATTTATTAAAAATGCATGTTAAATATATTTGCCTGAAGCACATGAAGTCTAATGGTAAACGAATAATTAAAAATACAAATTGAATAATTTAATTAAATGACTAGTACACTTTATATAAAATTACAGAATAAAACTCCACCTAATACGGTTAATATCGATCGTAAACCATCAGTTAAACGACAAGTATCTTGGGGACCACCCATGGTAGCTGAGGCAGATGCTGAAACGGTTAAAGTGAAAAAAGTCTCGAAACAAAATGGTTACTACAATAGTAGTGGTAGTAACAGTGCTGGTGGTAGTAGTCATATAAAATCAAATTAATTAAAACTACAACTAAAAAAAAAAAAAAATACAACTCATAATAATAATTAAGTATCTACTAACACAAAGAAAAGTACTTTTAATTAGTACATCTATGTAACTAATGTATTTAAGGAAAGTACTATGTAATTGTAAATATAATTTGTGATATAAATCTTTTGAGTATTAAAACCAAAAAAAAATATAAATAAATAAATTTTAAAACACAAAAAGTTACTAAAAATTGTAATAAATTAAGAAAATTACACAGATGAGTTTTATATATTTTTTTATTTTTTTATCTCATTATTCCTTTAATTTACTTTACACAATATTGTGTAAATATGAACATGAAGGCATGAATGAGTTTGAGTACATATGAAAAAAAAACATTTATTTACACTTGGCCAACATAAAAGTGTTACTTATGATGCAGTCAAGTGTAATTACATGTCACTCATACGCCATAAAGAACGCAATGTGTAACACTAAATGTTAAAGTTGCTGCATTTTTATTATTTCCCAAAAAAAAAAAACTACTTATATGTAGTATACAAGATAAAAGATGTAATAATAATTTTCGTAATTTTATTTACAAACACTCTACAAATACTTAATTAACAATGACCAAAAAGTATTCGGTATTAGAATAGTATTTAAATTAAAATAATAATTTTTATTTGGCATTACTATAAATGGGGGAATTATCTATTCAATTTGATGTTAGCAATACACAGAGAGAATTTTCTTGGACAAGTTTTAATGAAAATTTTCGACTGAACTTAAGTTCATAAATTTTATGAAAATGCTTCATAATTTTTTTGAAATTATTTTAAACTAAACCTTTTCATTGAGTGTATGAAATTTTTAATAAATAATATGAAATTTTTCATAAAATTTTACGAAACCCTGCATTATATTAATGAAAAATTTCAATGGACGAATTCCAGCGAAACTTCATTGAATTAATGTAAAAATTCATTAATAGCAAGCAGATAATTCTCTCATTGTTTGTTGCTGATTTTAACAACATGCTGCAGATGTAGAAATTCTATACCCACACAGAGAGAAACTTGCTGGTCGAGTTTTAATGTAATTTTTCAGTAAAGTTATGAAGTAAATGAAAATTTTCTTGAATTTAATGAAAAAGCTTCATATATTTTATTAATATAGTTTTAATGAAACTTTTTCATTGAGTTTATGAAATTTTTAATAAATAAAAAGAAATTTCTTACAACATTTTATGAAAAATTCCATTAGTTCAATGAAAAGTTTCAATGGAGGTGTTCCAGTGAAACTTCATTGGTGTTATGCAAAGATTCATTAATATCATGTAGATAATTCTCTCAGTGCATGTGAAGATCGAAATATATATGAACATACATAACTATACATGGTATTGTTTGTGATCAAACATGCTGGTATAAGGCTGTATATGATCATATATGATAATATATTTTATTTCATGAATCTTATATGAGCATATAGTACGACAATATAGGCCATATACACTCAACTTTTGGATCCGAAGATATATGGTAATACATAAGATCATGTATGGCCCTATAGTGAACTATGCATGGACATCTTTAATCATGTATGTCCATATAAGATCACAAAAAAATTGTGTGTTATTGACCGGGTCATATTTATTTGGGTGTAAAACTACGTCTCTAAAAAAATTAGGATAATCTGGTAACGGGAGCACGTGCCGCATCTGCTCTGAAGTTTGAAAACGGATTACAAGGGAAAAAATACCAAAACAATTTTATATCTTGAATAGTTTTAAAGATATAGTCGATTTTGTAATCATACTTTAGTCAAATTTTACCGCTTTTTCCAATTTTCGTGATATCATATTTCGGAAACCTAAAAAATAGTCTTGGCTCTTTGCTTTAATGAGCTGTTATCATGTACGATAGTTGTAGTAAATTTCATTGAAATCGGAGATGGTCAATCCGAAAATGCCACTTTTTTGTATTGAATTGACATGTTTTCACCCTGCTGCAAAATAAAAATTTTTAAAAAACGTCTAAAAATACCAATTTTTTAAAAATTCTTTAAAAAAAATTACAAAAGAAATAATTTAAGTTTTTTGCAATTTTTTCAAACAAATTTGTATTATCAAAATACAAAAATTTTTGAAAAACATTAACCACCCAGCAAAACCTTGGTAATGACTGGTCATTACTACATGCATTACTTAGATCTCATATCTCATTACCCGTTGAATTACTTTTAAACTGAATGTAATGAGTTACCGATAATTATACCCCACACATTACTATTTCACAATAGCTGAAACCAATAATATATGTTCTAAATCATTAAAAACCATAACTATGGCGTAGCCTAGTGGCTATCGTTTTTGCTTGACAGACATGAGGATCGCTGCTCAACTCGTCTTAGCTTCCATTGTTGTTTTTTTTTTTTTGTAATTTATATTAAACATCTATTTATAGAAATGTTGATGTTCATTAAGCAGTATTTAATAACAACAAGTTTTGTGAAAAATAGACATGTATAACAGTTGCCACAATAAATGTGTACATAAGTTAAAGCAATAAAAATCATAGTGATGTCGTGGTCTAATAGTTAGAGTGTTTGCCTGACAATCGAGGGGTACGCTGATCAATACGTGTCAGCTCCTATTGGTTTTTAAATTTTTATACTTTTTTAAATCTATATTCAACATCTATTTATAGAACAGCTGATAAACTACTTACAGGTAACATCAGTGTAATGACTTTCCTCCAATGACATCACCATGTTAAAATAAGTAGTTTAGTAATTAAAAGGTAACTAGTGAACACTTAAGATTTCAATACCTAAAACTCATTACATGGTAATGAAAGGTTTTGCTGGGAACTAATGAATTTTTCTTCACAAAATAAATGAAAAATTTCTTAAATTAAATGAAAAATCTTCATATATTTTATGAATCTAGTTTTTATGAATATTAAAACATTTTATGAAAAATTCCATTAATTCAATGAAAAATTTCAATGGACGAGTTCAAGTGAAACTTCATTGGTTTTATGCAGAAATTCATTAGTATCATGCAGATAATTCTCTCAGTTTAGGGGGTGCGACTTAGCTATAAAGATTACAGAAAATGCTTACTAAGAAACCGTCCTATACTTCTACCAAGTTTTGTTAAAAAATTCCCACGGAATTCATGATTGGTATGAAATTGGTTAATATTTGCTACCTGCAGGTTGCGAACAAGAATACATGGAAAAACATAAGGATGGACAGACGATGGTCGCTAATTCGATTTAGAAAGTGATTCTGAGTCGATCGGTCCACTAAAAGATGGTTATAGGCCCAATATTTGTTGGTGTTACAAACATAAGTAAAAACTCATTATACCGGCCCTATTCACGTAGTGGGAGGGAATTATGACCCCCTAAGAAATATTGTCTAGCTACACTAATGAAATAAATATATGTAAATTTTATTTTGGCTCAATTGTGATTTAAAATAAACCTTTTAATATAAACATAAATAATTTGATTTTAAAGAAAAGACTTCAACCATTTGTTTTATTAATTTTACGAAATTTCGAACTTGACACTTACTCGCTTCTAAGTAATATCCGGTATGCAGTTTTGTAAATATCCCTACGGGAAATTTTAACAAACTGTCACCGAACTGGCCCCTTTATATGAAACAGACTGGTCAATTTTACATGGCGTTGTCATAGGGGGGGAAATTGACCCCTTGTGATATGTCACAAGACAAATCCTAGGACAGGTTACTGGACTCTCATAAAAAACAAAGTTCAGGGACCTGTCCTGGTATTTGTCTTGTGACATGTCACAATGAGTCAATTTCCCCCTCCTATGACAACGCCATGTAAAAGTGACCAATCTATTTCATATAAAGGGGCCAGTTCGGTGACAGTTTGTTAAAATTTCCCGTAGAGTATGTTCCTGACACAAATTAAAGGTTCTTTTCTTAAATATAAACAAATTTAACTATTTTTAGATACAAGTTTCAGAATACTTTTCAATAATAATGTACAAATAAGTAGCACAAGTAAATGTATATAAATGCACATATGTACATAATATATTTACTATGTGTATGTTGCACTTATATAAATTTAAAATTATCCAATGTATAGACATGAAATTTTAACAATGTGTTATTTTATGCTTTTTATTCTGTTTTATTCATTTTCTTCTACAACTTTTGTATATACATTTACGACACTTTATATACAAAATAAAGGAAATTGTAGAATAATTTTTCTCTTCGTTGCATAAATTTTAATTAAATGTCACTCATACGACACATATGAATATAAAAAACACGGTATACATATGTAGCAGAGGTGGTCAAACTAAAGTACAAAAGATTATTAACCCTTTCACTACCGACTTTTTGTTTGCGGACGAATCGTTATTTTGACCTCAGATTCTTGTTAAGAGTCCTCAAATTAGAAGAAAATACGTAATGTATTTGGCCCCTTCCTCCTCCAATCTACCAAAAAGGACGTTCGAAAATCGATTTTTTGAAATCTCTCATGCTTGTACTACACCTTAAACATCCGAATAGCCAAAAATCCTTTGGTTGGTTTTCTTCTCATTACAAAGTGATGCTACATATATACCAAATTTCAGTTATCTATCTTCATTAGTTTATGAGAAACGCCAAAACCATCTTTTCTCGGAGATTATGTTATATTAAAGAGTTAAACTTCCTTAACAAATGTCGCGACTATATTAACATGTTGAACTGCTTATACATACATATAATGATTTTTATTTGAAGTCCAAGAGCCTAATAAACTTATTTACAAAAAGTATAAAGTTTTTTGCCTTATTAAATTTTTTATATTTATTCTTTTAAAGATATGTACACTAGAGTGTCCCTTAAAAATTGATTTGTCATTACACCCCCCAGTTTTATTGGACATGGTCCAAATGGAAGAAATCGATTTTTTTTTTTGGAAAACGTTAACCCATGCCGAAAGTTGGACGAAAATGGACCATTTGGGAAAAAAAGTGTGTTACTATTAAAAATTCCCAAAATTCGAAATTTCGAAAAAAATAATTCTTTATTCCACTTATTTATAGTCAAAATGATTCAGACTTGGAATTCTGACTTCATTGGATATCATTAACCCACTTTAGCCTGGAATCCAAAATGGCCCACGAATTTGATAAAAATGCAAAAACGTGTTTTTTTTAAATTAATTTTAAAGATTTTTTAAAATGCCTAATTTGGAGATGTCGATTGCTACACTCACAATATTTTATCGTTAAAAACAACCTAAAATACATATCAAATTAATTGAAAACACAATTAAAAAAGGACTACTGATTTTTCATTATATTCAAACCATTTTGCTATTTATTTTCAAACATTGTTTAAACAATCCATAAAAGAAATAAAAATAATTGAAAAGTCTGTTAAAACAATCATCAATTTTTAACTGACAAAACGTAAAAAAACGATTTTTTGGTTTGTTTTTTCATATTCGAAAGTTTTTTTTTTTGTTTCAATTTTAAAAAAACACTGCACACATAACACACAAGTTCTTTGTTTATTTAATTTCTCTTTAATTTAATTTTATTTCGTTTTAAATTCAAAGCAATTTTGTTTTGTTCCAACACCAGACACGATACGAACCAACGACCTTTGGTTTAGAAGTTCATCGCCTTACCCCTTGAGCCAAACTATATTGATACAAATAGTTTCATAAAAATTTTTTTATAATTCAAATTGTTTTTATTTTATTTGAATCTATCTTTTTAAATTTCAAATTACCCATCACACATAAATATAATAGTTAAAAGAAATGCCCTAAATGTAACAACGAACATGCTGCTCTTTTCAAATTTTTGGTATATAAATTTAATGCTTAATGCAGAAAGGCCCTAACTGGAATTAATATTCCATTAGAGGAAATGGAAATCTGAAAAACTTAGATTATACTTTTTATTTTATTGTTTTTGTATTAATATAAAGTTTCATTCTGAGAAACAATATTTCCACCGCTTTTATATTTTTATTGCCTTCCCCTCTATAGAAATTAAGAATAAAGATACACTGAGAGAATTATCCGCATGATATCAATGAATTTTTGCATAAAATCGATAAAGTTTCACGGGAACTCGTCCATTGATACTTTTCATTGAATTAATGGAATTTTTCATAAAATATTATCAAAAATTTCATTTTATTTGCTTAAAGTTTCATACGCTCCATGAAAAAGTTTCACTAAAACTATATTCATAAAATATACTAAGCTTTTTCATCGAATTTCACAAATTTTTCATTTATATTGTGAAGAAAACTTCAACAGTTTACTGAAAACTTTCACTAAAACTCGTCCAGAAAAATTCTCTCTGTGTAGCGTCTTTCTTTATTAAGCCATCGATCTTAAACTTTGGAGCAAAATTGCACAAAAATATTTTTATCATAAAATTATTTAAGATTTTAAAATCATCCTGTTTGACGACAATTATCTTAAAAGTGACAATACTCTCTGAATTAGATGAGAATAAGATTAGTCGACTGACTAGAAATACCAATTTACATAAATCAAACTCCCTAGTATTTTGTGTTTAACTGCAGTTATAAAATTTAATTTTAATTAAGAAGAACTTGCGTTATATTTACTTTTTTTGATTTTTAAGTTAAATTTTCATTTGAATAAAATTTATAACCCTGTGTTTATTTAATTTCTGACATGCATAAAACTTTTTGAGAATAAAAAAAAATTCATAAAATATAAAATCTTTCGTTTTTACTTCCACACAAAATTAAAAATAAAAACTCTGTAAAAAAAATTCCCTTCAAAGGGCATTATAAAAAAGCTTGTTTTTAAATTTTATTTTAGTATTTTATATTTTTAGTTTTTATAACGATTTGTATGGTAAACATTTAAAACGATTTGTATGGTAAATATTTTAGTCGTATATGCCGACCCTATTGCTAGCAGCTGACATCATCGAGATTTCTTCACATTTTTACAACCCGGCAACCCCGTGATTATCAAATCAATTTAAACACTTTTACTAACAATTCTAACAATTTTCTATAACTATGTATACTAGGGTTTGGGGTTCGGGAATTCCCGGGAAATCCCGGGAAAAGTTTGCCGGGAATTCCCGGGAAAATAATATATTTTTCCCGGGAAAACGGGAAATTTTAAAAATATTAAATTTTTTAAATTGTTTTTGTTTCGAATAGGATTTTTTAATTTTAGTCTTAAAAAACATTTTAAATACCAAAACAAAAATGTCATTGTTAAAATCTTTTAAAAGGGAATACATTTATTTGACACACAAATAATATCTTTGCCAAGTAATTAGGAGCATTTCAACTAATAAAGATTTTTCACATAACTTTTTCAAAATTTAAGTAGTAAAACCTAAAAACTTGGTAAAATGTTTAAAAGAAATATGAAAAAAGCTTTGTTTTTTACAAATAATCGCTCTTACTATCTAAATTTTTCAAATGTATAATTTAGGTAAAGTCGACTTTAGTTAAAATATTGGGTGGCAGTATACCTTGACTTGTTTTATTTTTGGAGCATTCTGATTGGTTAATTTATTTTCAACCAATCAAAATATTTGAAAATATAAATATTTTTGTAAGGTTTTCATATACAAAATGAACAAAACCGTTTGATTAAAAATAAAGTCGACTTTAAATTTATAATACTCCTTTATATTAAGGGTCAATAATTTTATAAGTAACGTTTTCATTAATAAATGTGAAAAGAAAAGACTGGTTAACGGTGGTATCTAAATTTTGATATCCGACATCTAAATTTGGTTCACAAAAAATAAAAAATTTGTAGTCATGCAACCTCTCTCTTTAAGAAAACAACAACAAGAATAACGTTTCAGCTAAAATTAGCAAAGTACCCGAAGAAAAAAGTGTAAGCTGAATAGGGCAAACATTTCCTGAAATGGTATCCAAATTAGCCGCAGTCAATCCGCACCATAACTAGGTCTTCGTTTATTGGACAAAGTTTTTATAATAAAACCTGGCATTGCAAAAAATGAAACCGATGTAAAGAACATTATATTAAATTACTACAATCATGTAAAAGATATCATGATAAAAGAAATATCGAGCAATATTTCTAACAATAGAAGATTTACTATAATCTTAGATGAATGGACAAGAATATCACAAAAGAGATATTTGAACATATGTATGAATAAATGGAAATAATTCATTTTATAACCTGGGGTTGGTTTATATATCAGGAAGATGTAATGCTGATGAAATAAAAAGAATTGTAGAAATAAGACTAGAAGAGTTTTATTTGTCTTTGGAAAATAACATTGTGGCCACCATATCTAATGTGCCAGGTGTGATGAAACGGTTTGTTTCCGACAGTCCAGTAGTGAGTGCTTTCTGCTGGAATCATGCAATTCATTTGGCAGTGCTGCGAGTAATTTATGTGAAATCAAATGTTCAACATTCTGATATTTTTACTTTGAATTCTCACTACACAGACTGCATTTGTACTGAAATAGTGTTTTTTTTTTAACAAAAATTACTTATATAGGTGGTTTTCATTAACAATTTTGTTCAAAAATATTTCCCGGGATTCCCGGGAAATAAAAAAGTACGGGAAAACCCAAACCCTAATGTATACACTTAAAATATTTTATCATTAAAAACCACCTAAAATACATGTTAAATTAATTGAAAACACAATTAAAAAATGAAAGGATAATTGAAAAGTCTGTTAAAACAATCGTCAATTTTTAACTGAAAACCGAAAATATTTGAATTTTTTGTTTTAAAACAGAAAACAACGAAATTATTTAAATTATTTTTTCTAAAAATAGAAATCTAAAAATAGATTATTTGACTGAAAATATCAACTCCTACAGACGATAAATATTTCTTGTAGTTTGTTTTTTATTGACGAATATAAAAAGTTAAACAATATGTTTCAATGTATTTTAATTGATTCTTGAATTGAAAACAAACTTTACCTATTACTTTTCAAATAAACCTCAATCGGTTATGGAAAATATATTGTGAGTGTATTTGTACCACATAATAGTTTATATTAAAGAAAAAAAATAAATTGAAAAAATGATAATTCGAGTTTGTGTTTGGAGCGACTGCTTTCCAGGACATTTTACAAAAATTGTTCATTTTGTCAAAAATTAAACAAAATTTGAAAGTTTTCATCAAATTTTACACAGTTTTCGCAAAAACATCACTGAAATTTGGTTAGACTATAATTATCTTTACATTTGTTAAAAACTCTTTACCCCTTAGTGGCCTGGGGTCAGAAAAGGCCCATGAAACTTAATATTAATTATGACTTGGAGATTGTAAAGCCATTAAATTGATTAAAAAAAATCTCAACTGGATAAAAATAATTATTTTATGTAACGTGGTCCATATGGGGTTAACTTTTATACTTTTGGCCAAAAACGCCCCACTAGGAAATTTACAGAATAACACCTTTCATAATTTTCGGAAAAATATCACTTTGAATAAATAAAAAAAAAAATTTTTCCAATTGATAAAAATTATTATTTTGAGTAACTTGATATAGGGTTAATGTTCTCACTTTTCGGGAAAAAAACCCACTTGGAAATTTTCTATTTATTTGTCATGTTAAATTACAAACTCAATGAGAATTCCTTGTTCTCGTCTAGGAGCGTTATTCAATATTTAAAATATCAAAGAAAAAACAACAAAATTTGTTTACCGTGCCATCTTCCAAAATACTACCCTGCTGTTTTGATAGATCTAGCAATATAGTGACATCTATTTACTACTAACTCATTATTATATGTTTTAAAATAATGCAGAAAGTAAGCCTGTGTCATTACTGGTAGTCCAAAAAGTAATGATGTGTCATTACCGTTTCCATATTGGGATTTTCAGTGCATTTGTATCATCAAAAGTTACCGAAGTTTGTACAATAGGAGTGACTTTTTCAGGTGGGAGAAAGTCGGAGGATTGTAGAAATAAAAAAGTGCATGGTGATTGGACAAAAATGAAGAACCATCTCCAACGGAGTTCGATCATTAAATTAACAAATGAAGTATTCGAAGCTTAACTCTCCGATTTGTATTAAATTTGGATATATGAAAAAAATGGTAAAAAACAACCAAATTTTCTCAGCTCGCAAGCTTTTGAAATTCGTCATATCTTTTTCATTAAAAAGGCTTTCAAAGGAAATATTAAACGAAGGAAGAAAAAAACTTGCCACCCCTTATCTAGGTCATTAATTTTAGTGCCTTTTCTACTGCTTTTGCATCTCCCCTACGGGGAATGAGGGGTCAATTGCCCTGAAAGTACCTATCCTGTGAGTGGTTAAATCGAGACTTGTCACAGGATTGGTATAATTTACCATTGCTGTGGGTTAAGCAGTGAATATTATACTTAAAGGACTAGTCCCATGACTGGTGGCATACCACTTAATCATCCTCAAAGTACCTATCCCGTGACTGGTAAAAAGAGGACATACCACTAAATTGCCCTCAAAGTACCTATCCCGTGAGTGGTTAAAGATGGTCTTGTCGCAGGACTGGTATAATTTATTATTTCTATGGGTTAAGCTCTGTCAATTATAGTTAAAGGACTGGCCCCAAGACTGGTGCAAAGAGGACATATCCCTTAACTGGATAAGTGTGTTATAAAAAAACCCACAAGTAAGACTTTATTTTTTTTTAAAGAGAAGCAACACTCAGGAAATTGTTCCTATTAATTAACGTGTTGCTTCCTTTGGAAAGGGGATAGAGAAGAAATGAAAGATGAAGGGCTTCAAATATGGCAACACTGTAATTGCGCGAGATGTTGAATTTTAGAACAGTTGTTGCGCTCCATCTGATGGTGATTTGGCGAACTTTGTTGAAGCTTTTTAGTTCATAGCCCTGTTATATTATTTTTACTTCGGTGTGGTTAAGTGCTATGGGAAAACCGAAGGAGGACGCTGCGTAATGTATGAGGGATAGAAAAACGCAACATATTTATATTTTTCATAAATTGATGTTGCCTTGGTTGGGGATCGGACCCGTAACCTCACGTGTAACAGTCCAACGCGCTAACCATTACAACACAGCGCCCATAATTGGTCGGTTTCCCAGTACACTGATAGAATTATCCTTCATGATGAACAGTTTCATAGAATTTTTTTAGCAAGTTCAATGAAGAATTTCGTTAAATAAAATGATCAAAAAATAGTAATTTGTGAAAAATTACGATTTTTTGATAATTTTAGTTCTAGTTCTAACAAAGATTATATACTTTATAGATTGACTGGGCTACTCACGGTTCTGTAGATAATTAGCGAACTCGGGCTAAACTCGGGCAAAGAGAAAAATGTATAAGAAAACCTATTTATAAAAAATGCCACCAAATAAATTGAGCGAAGGTTGAGCGAGATAATGTGGATAGAAACCCAATGGTTATAAGCACTTGGAGTTTTCTTTAAATTTTAGCATAAATAACCCTTAGCTTATTGCTAACAACTTCAGCTCCAATCTTTTGGAGGATTTTACAGGAATTTTAGAATCGGTAAAAGGTTCGAGGCATATATATGTATATCTTATATCTTAAAAGAACATCTTAAAAAAGGAATATTTTTTTTCTGTGAAAAAACATACCAAAATTCTTCAAAAAAAAAAACAAATTTTTATATTTTAATTTGTTGACAAATGAAAATATTTGTGCTTTTTATTACATAACAATTTTGTCAAGGTTTTGCTGTGACAATTTTACTTATAATACCAAAACCATAACAATTTCCATTCACCTCAGTTTTGTCACTGTTTTTGTCAGTTTTGTAATGGGACTGGTTCTGTATCAGTTCCTCTTAGGTGAGTTGGGGACATGTCACAAAATATACAAAGTGTGACTCATTTTTTGACGGATCCTTTGGGTTAGTTCGGTGACATGTCTCTTTAAGTCAGTTAGGCGACATGTCCTTTGGGGCTAGACCTGCGACATGTCAAAAGGTGTCTAATCTGTGGCAATACGTCATTTCCAATGACAACGCCATGTTAAAGTGATATGTCTCTTTCAAAGAAAAAGACCGATCAACGACCTGTCTCTGCCCCCTTGGGACCTATCCTGCGTGTCATCTGGGACCGGTCCCTTTCCCCGTAGGGTCTTTTTTTTCTATGACATGCTTGGCCCGCCACAAAACAAAATTTAGTTCATACTTTACATATATCATGTGAAAATCTGTGTGTGAAAATAAACAGAGATTCATTGAATGCACTTTTTTAACGCTACTTTTCTGCTTTTTTTGTTTATTTTTTTTTTGTATAATATGTGTAAATTGTTGACAATCATTTACTTTTTATTTTCGTAGAATCACTTTGGAAACTAAAAGTGAACCTTTTTATTTTCACACAATAACCAAAATGTCCTTCCATTCAACTACGTGTGCAAATGTATGTGTGTGTGTGTATGTGTGTGTGTGTGTGTGAGTTAGTTTGTGGTAGATATATTCTTGTACCAACACACATAGAATAACACATTATCAGACCAAAGACTTTCAGTTTAAAGAAAGGACATTGTTTGGAGTGTCATAGAGGATAATAAAATATACAAAAAAAAAAGAATAAATATTAGTGGCATGTGTTGTTTAGATATAGTTTATTGAAAATTTCGTAAATATACTATTTAATACAAATTTTTCTTAAAAATACACTTGAGTATATAAACTTTTTTGATTATTGTTTACCAAAATGAGCACTTTAATTGAGGTAGTTTTATCTCCTTCACTTAATACAAATAAATGTTAGTGCAATCGGATTTTAAAATGATCAGATCTTTTTTTTTTGTTAAAACTTATATTTATATTCTTGGAAAAGGTTTTTACATTTTACAATTTTTTTTTAATTTCATAAAAACATATATTGCAAATCCCTTTATATGATACGCCCCTATTTAATTTAAACACACTGAACCTAAGAATGTACTTGTTTTTCGAAACAATATATCCCTGCAATCATTTGGAAGATATCAGGGGCATGGCATCACCAAAAAAATAAGTTATAAAAATATCGATATCACTAGATGGCACTTTGTTCAAAAAATTGACAATTTCCTTTTTTTTAATTTAAATATTAACAAACAACAAAGCAAAAAACAAACGGATATTTCAGATTTTATTATTTGAATATATTCCGCGCTTGTTTTTTTCTTTATTTTGAGCAGTTACGGCTAAAAAATATAGGCTAAGTCGATACTAAATAGTTGCCCAGATAATACTAAATTTCAGCGCCCTCTACTGGTGAGTACTCTAAGTTCATTCGAATGAAAATAATCGAGTACACTAAAAAAAATAAGTTATTAGAAAAATTAATAAAAAATTGTATTGATAGTATGTATACTAGTTTTCCGCAACTTTTGTCCTGAAATTGTATTTTCAGCAAAAGTTTTAGTAATATTTTTTTATCATTAAACTAATTTTCAACTAATGTTTTACTAATTTATTTTGCTACCATAATTGTGCTCATAAACACATTTATAGTGCGGACAACAACCATACAGATAAGATGTAGGTGTCGCATATTAGAAATTAGATGTAGTGCGGACAAAGAAAATGTTATTTAAACACAATTCTTCTGAGACTTAGAATAAATACAACCGTGAAAAATTTTTGTATCTATATTTCATACATAAAACAAAAGGACACCAAAAGATGCGTATACATAAAAATATAACACAATAAAATAAATAATGATTTAAATTATACACAAAATAAATTATTTAAATTTAGTGAAGATAAAGATAAAAAGTGAATGTATAAACAAAATGTTTATTAATATTGTTAATGTGAAATACAAGGACAGACATTTTTTTCAGTAGTTTGGGTAATTTTTTTGTGTTCCTTTCCGCTTTTTTAAGAAAAAGATTTTTGAATGAAGGGTATGTATGTATATCGATCTTTTACATTAATGTTTTTCGTTCGATTTGAGATCAAATATATTAAATAATTTAAAAAAGAAAGAGATATAACATATATGAACTCAAATCGAACGAAAAACATTAATTTACCAAGTAAAAAATCAACTCTACATACCCTTCATTCATCTTGACACACAAGATACATTGAAAAATATAATTTAATATTTCTAATTGTTTACTATCAACATGGATTTATGTTGTAGTTTAAAAATGGTTATAATATTCATTTAAATTAAACCGTTCGTTGTCGTTCATAAATCTGTATTATCATCAGAGAAGGCAGAAAAAGCAAAATCTGATGTGTTTAAAGCAAAAAAATATTGTAAAAAAGCAATAAAAAAGCAAAAGTAAAAAAACTTGGAAAAAAAACAGTTTTAAAAAAAATCAAAGTTAAGAGAAAAAATACTTTTTTGTGAACAAAAAAGTATTTTTGGGCAAAAAGTCTTAAAAATCTTAAGAAAAACTATTTTAAAGCTAAAAAAAACGGAAAATCCAAAAAAGCAAACAGAAGGAAATATGAGTAAAACAAGCAATAAGAAGCATAAAAAGCAAAAACAGCAATTTTGTCTTCTCTGGTTATCATACACAGAGTTGAATAGAAGCAGCTGCGATACTTTAAGAATTAAAGTCCAAAGCAAAAACAGGAATAACAAAGGATAAAAATAGCATTCTTAGATTTCGTTGATGTTAGTCTAGTTGATTTCTTAACATATTATTATTTGTTTCCCACTTAGCATAAGTAGACCATTATCAATTATTAACCCATCAAGGCAAACGACACTGGCGAAAGCCGAAAACACGTATTCTGTGCTGCTGGCCTTATCGAATTCTTTCAATTTTTTATTCTCTGTAATTTACTTGTAAAAATTGTATCATCTTTTTTTAATTTGAAAATAATTTAAAAAATAAAAAAAAATTATAATATAAAAGCAACACGCAGAGAAAAGATAGGGTTGCAATATGATCACAGCTACCAAACTGTGGTCACTACTGTAATACATGGTTGTTGCAATCAAATTATTAATGTATTAATCATACTTTACAAATGATATGGTCACCTATAATCATTTTATAGTTAAAGTCTCTCTTTTTTCGGTTATCATTTCATTTCTCTCGTCTACAATCATATATTATCTGGACAATCATATTTCTCTCTTCGAATTGCAATCATATTATAATCTGAGTTGAGAGAGATCATAGTCACAATCATTGGTATAGTTTCGACAACCATGAGGTGATCAGTATATTTTTCTAAGAGCGTCATCTATTACGTTAGCGTCAGTCTTGTTTAAGATTTTGTGAAAAGAAGTTGTAAGAAGCACTAAAATAAATAATATAATATATATGTATTTAAAAAAAATACTTAAAAAATAAAAAAATATCTTATTGGTATTCATTTTATACCGACATTGTTTTTGGAAGAAACAACTCGCTCTACCCAATAAGTCTAGAGAGATATAGATTGTCAAGCAATCCTCAAATAAAATTATTGTTTATTATGCAATAAAGTGTTTAGTGCTATAAATTAAGTGAAAAAAGTATTTAATTTTTTTAATTTTTTGTACTCACGTAGCAAAAAGATTGTTTCAGAGCGTCTTTAATAAGAAGTGTGATAGGTTTTAGTTTTGTACGAAAACAAAATTGAAAAAAGTGGAAAATTTGAAAAAAAAAATGTAAGTGCACGACGAAATGATCATAATATTTTCGTACTGATCATATTATGTTCCTGATGATCATAATATTATTCCAAATGATCACAAAATTTTCTTCATTACCATAATATGATCATGAGGAAAATATTATGATCATTAGAAATATAATATTATCACTGAGAAAATGTTATGATAATTTCGGATGCATTGTAAAATTGTATTTTTAACAATATTTTTCTACGCACTGTTATCAGATGTTGTTTCCATAATTTATTTTTAGTTAATATAAGTGATAAATAAATAAATCATTAAATAAAAAAATGTACTATTTTGAATAAAACAGATCGTGCACAGCTTTTTTACTCACCTTCAAGAGAATGCTGGGAAAAAACTATAGGGATCATAGTATAATATACAGGACTATAATATGATAATATTGGGATCATTTTGGAATTATAATGTAGTAATTAAGCGATCATATTATAATATGATCGCTTAATTACTACATTACTAATTATGATAGAAAAAGGTATTTAATACTTAATATAATTGTCGCAATCATAAATCCAAAAATATATGATGCTCTTCGAATATGGTCATCCCAACCATGTTTTTTCCTTGCGTGCATAGTTTATTTCCTTTTTTGTTATTTAGAATTTTCTACTTTTATGGAAGTCCGGACATTTTTATATTTTACGAAGCTTCCTAAATAATGTTTGAAAGAATAACAAAAACACAATTTTTGTACTTAAATTTTCAGCAAATAAATTAACTAAAGTGTAATTTCAAAGTGTTGGTTTTTAGTTTTTATTTAAAAAATAAAAATTGTTTTTTTCGACCTTTTTTAATTGATTAATTAGAAATTTATTAATTCAGTAATAATTTCTCTAAAAAAATTTTTGAGTTTTTTTCAGTCTACTAATATTAAGCAAAGAGTTTTATTGATTTTAGCAAGGATTTTTATACCCTACACCACTACGTGCAGAGGGTATAACAAGTTTGTGCTGATATTTGTAGCATCAAAAAATATAGGACCTAGATCCACCTTATAGTATACCGATTGGCTCAGAATGTCTTTTTATTTCGATTTATCGATGCCCATCTGTCCGTCCGTCCGTCTGTCTGTCTGTCTGTCCATGCATTCTTGTACGCACTCTACAGATCGCAAATATTAAATTATTTTTTGGTACACAGACCTATGTCGGCCCAAGGACGAAGCCTATTGATTTTGGTTAAAATCGGTCTATGTTTAGACCTGCTGCCCATAAAAGCGTCCCCCAAAATTGGCTTGTTTACACGCTGCAGATACGCAAATACGAAGATATTTCAATGAAAATTGGTACACAGACCAATGTTAGCCCAAGAACAAAGCCTATTGATTTTGATTAAAATCGGTCCATGTTTAGACCTAGTGCCCATATAAGGGTCCCCCAAAATTGGCTTTGTTACATGCTGCTGGTCTCAAATACGAAGATATTTCAATGAAATTTGGTTCGCTGACTTACAACGTCCCAGTAACAAAGCCTATTGATTCTAGATAGGATCGATTCATATTTAGACCTATCGCCCATATGGGCTATATTTTCGATTTTCTCTTCTTTTATCATTTTATAAATAATTTTGACACAAGTCCGTTTTTTGTTGACTTGACTGACTTTTGGTTTTGAGTGTAGTATTTTGAAATTGTCTTTCTTTATCATCTTTAAAAAAAGAATTAAAAAATTTAGTTTTTTGCCATCATTTTTTATGATAATATTGCGGCAATATTACACTAATAGAAAAAAGTATGTAAAATATTTAGTTAAAACTACTTAAAATTAGTTAAAAATGATGCTGCAGAAAAAAAAGCTGCTATATAACACTATGCGACAGTCAAAATCGGGATGGGATGAAACCAACGGGAAATGTTATATCGGTCAAAAACAAGTTATACGTGTCCCGGCGTTTCGCTGGGTCAACCCTAGGAATCGAGATATATCTTTTTTTTGACATAACTCGAGAACCACTAGTCCGATTTTGTTCAAACAATTTTAAAAAAATTAAAAATTACAATTCCTTTAATCTGTTCATATAACGTTTTTCTATATACTCAACAGTTTTGCCGGTAAAAATAAATGTTTGTTACCGCTACCATAAAAATCAATAACCTTTTGTTTATTACTTTTTTTTAATATTTTCGGCAAAAAATATATTTTTCTTCATACATTTATTTTTACCGGCAAAACTGTTGAGTATATAGAAAAACGTTATATGAACAGATTAAAGGAATTGTAATTTTTAATTTTTTTAAAATTGTTTGAGCAAAATCGGACTAGTGGTTCTCGAGTTATGTCAAAAAAAAAAAGACCACCAAAGGTCAAATCGATATATCTCGATTCCTAGGGGTGACCCAGCGAAACGCCGGGACACGAATAACTTATTTTTTACCGATATAACTTTCTCCGGTAGTTTGAACATTTCCCGATCACTGACCCCTACCATTTGTCTCACAGTGTAATTAGTAGCCTAGAAAATCATGAAAAAATTTTAAGTTTTCGGAGTTTTTTTTAGATTTTTTTTAAATGCAAATAAAAATCGATCCTTTTGAAAACGGCAGTTTACAATTTTTTAACAAATATTTCTGACTGCTATTTGCGTTTTTGCTATTTTTAGTCTACTAATATTTAACAAAATTTTCTGCAGATTTTACAGTACAATTTGTCATTTTCAGTTAATTAACAGTTATTTTAACTATAACTAAAATTCTGTAAATTTAACAGTTTTGTTTTTGCTGTTCTTGTTTTACTAGTATTTAGCAAAAAATTTGCTAATTTAGCAGTTTTTTCTGCAACATAATTTTTAAGTAATCTGTAGTTGCTTTTTCTGCTATTTTTACAGGTTTATTTCTATGAGTGTACCTTTTTATCATCTGGAAGATAGAGAAAATTTGTTTGAAATTTTTTGTCATTTTGGAAAAAATTAAAACAAAATTTGTACAAATACAATTAACAGACATACAGGAAACAAACTTGTCCAAAAATCAAGAATTAAAGCGTGGAAAAATCGGTCATAATACGAGTAAAGTCAAGATAATTAATATGTTGGCCAGTGGTTTATGTATGCAGATATTTTTTTTCCAGCTTACATTTAATAATGAAAAAATAAATCGTTTATTTTGTAGCGGAGAGTTTATTTAGCGATATCGCCTTTTTATCTTCCAGGTGATTAATAAGCGATATCGCCCATTTATCTTCCTGGGGTATTGCTTTCGTATTGGCTGAAATTCTTGCTTTCGGTTAACAGTTGTTCCCGACAAAGGGAACTTCCGCAATTCGAAATTAATATCAATAGATATTAGAATTTTTCTTCCTGGCGATATGATCGGGGAATCTTCTTCGAATTGCCATGCTTGCTGGGATATCTTGTTTGTATACATGAAAACTTTTATACTCGTATGTACTTTTTATATCGAAAAATGTTTGGAAAACTTTTATGGTTTTTTTTATTTAAAAATATACAAAATTGTGTTCCAAAAAACAAAATATATAATCGACCACAGCTGGTTAAAAGAAACAAACTTATCTTCACTATCTACTAAACTAATCTATTCTGCAGGAAACTTATCAACATTTTATTTTCGCTCTCAAAATTTTAGTTTAATATAAAAAAATTATTTAAAAAGTTTAATTATAAATTTTTAATAACCACTGGTATATAATTTAGCAAAATTTGTTTCAAAAAAGTTTTTAATTTTCTAAAATATAATACAAAGTTTTAGTTAATTTCAGTTGTTGAATAACAATTTTGGTTTAAAATTAAATGTCACTTTAAACCTTATTACACACGCACAGTAAACAAAAAATATAAATTGCACTAAAAAAATAGTTTTGGACAGATTTTAATCCTTTACTGCATGCAACAGTAGATGTCAATAAAATATATACATTTAAAAAAATGTTTAAGTTAAATGGCTCAAAATGACATTTAAAATGAAATTTGAAAAGACTAATACTCGTACTACATTTTCCATAAAAATAACTATTAATTTAGTAGTTTTAAATACCTACTATTTTTAAGATCATACCTAGGGGAAGACCATTGAGGCATTGTTCTTTTTTTTCATATAAATGCTAATGTGAAAGCACTGGCATTTATTTATATGAAAAAAGTAATGCCTAAATGCCTTACCAGAGTATATTAAAGATAACTTGCAATATTTATATAATATAAGTTCTAATTTATTTTATTTTATTTTTCTTTTATTTACCATTGGTCACCATTTTTTTTTTCTTCAAATTTCCATCACTCTTTTCTTACTAATTTTCCGTTTTTAATGCTCCAAATTTTATAACAAAAACATCTTTGTTAACCACAAAAGCAAACAGACTTTTCCTAACCTTATAACACGTACTAACCAAATAACCCAAAACTCCTTTTACCAGCCCATTCTAGTGAATACAATAACACCAGGAGCGAATTCTACTGCAACAATTCTACGAACTAGAAAACCAATACCACGCAAAAAAAGAAGACCAACCGGAACAGTTGTAAGTTTTAAATTGCCTACGGAAAATGATAGAGAACCATCAACACCACCAATGACAATACTGAAAACAGGTGATACTGCTACTACTAATGATGATGATGGTAGTGATATTGGTAGTACTGGTGGTGATAGACCAAGTGCTATATTAACACATCCTGAAGTCATGAATGCAATTGTTATGGAAATAGATGATGTTCCACTACGGGCTTTTGTGGTTAAACAACAAAGTGCTCATGTGCCTGCAGCGCCAGTATACATTGATGGTACACATCGTCAATTTGCAAATCCAATTAGTTATTTAGGTGGTCCACAATTAAAGCCACGTAATAGAAATAGTATTGAATCAATATTATCATTGGATTAAATTTATTTTAAAAAAAACACAAATTTATTAACAAGAACCAACAAAATAGATATACATATATAGTTAAACTAAAAAATTATTTATTTTTTGATAATTATTGCTGTAAAGATATTTAATTAAACAGTCATTCGAACGAAATAAAATAAACTAGTCTAGTCTCAAATTTAGTTTTAAGTTTTTATGTTGTTGTTTTTTAGATTATAGTTAGTAAAATAAAATTGAAAACAAAAAATTAAATAAATTTTCCAAATCCTTAAAAAGTCATTTACTTCATAAACTATAAGCGATAGCGCAAAATAGGCTTCACTACGCAATCACCAATATTTTCAAACAAATATGTGTTTTTTGTAGGAATTTTATTTAAAATATCTTTATTATGCAATCACAAATATTTTTAACCAAAAATATGTTTTTATAAGAATTTTATTGAAAAAATCTAAAAAGTCGTTTAGTGAAATCTAAAAAGTAATAGAGCAGAGATGGTTATGTGAGCAGAATTTTACATGATTATGCTTGAGCGAACCCTAAATTTACTCACATAAATGTAAGTGATTGTTAATAGAAAAACAATGTTCGTAAGTGTGCGTGAATCAATTGTTTGCCTGACAAGGAGAGAGTCTATTTCTGGTTTACTGCAGATTTCGTTGAAATTTGGTTGTATGATAGAGGGGGAAAATTAAATAATTTTCGGTTCTAAACATATCAGCCCGAATTGGTAAATATTTAGGTTGTAAAAATGGGTTTCAAAGTTGTTCGAAACTTTTTTGTTTGAAAACTTTATAATAGCACTGTACAACAATTTTGAACTTTTTCAAATATTACGGGGATCTGACAATGGATTATGATAGAGGAGACCAAAAAAAAATTAAACGTGAGCCGGCGTTTTGAAAGTTTACATCGGAATTTTATTTTAAGTTGGGTTAATGTTTCCCCCCTTTTTCAAATGTTTATTGTGAAACGGCATAGTAAAACATGTGAATCTTCCATTTTAGGTATAGGATGTGTTCCGACAACTTATGTAAAACACTACGATGAAAATTTTTGTGGAATATTTTAACCCTCTAGCTCTTCAATTATAGGGATTTTTTTGGCACCTTTTTAAAAAGGGACAAAAATGCTTACATCATTTTTAAATATTTAATCCCTAGAACCAAAAAAAAATAAATTAAAGTGTAGCTTTTTATTAAAAATCCCATATTTTGCAATTGCGCATTCTTTTTTTTAATCGAGAGTTGCCAAATTTTAGATAAATTCATTCTTTTTTGCCATTAAAAAAATTGCAATATAGAAGTAGAGGTGTGTAGCATCCGATGCAATTTAAGTATTTACGATCCGATGATTTTTAAAGAAAATACAAATGTTGAAACTTGCACACCTTTTGTGATTTTTCGTTTTTCGAAAAAAGAAAATCGCGATAAAATCGGGAGCTTTTAGTAGTTCTAGAAAATAAAAATGGCAATCTGTAGGTGGTTACATAGAGTTCCAGGATGCAAAATATAATTATAATCAGAAATCCCAATATCAGATTTTGACCGATCTGTCGTGTAATGGCCGATATATATTTTTTTCATAATAAAAATAAATTTAATAAATTTTATCTAAATCAATGTTTTTAGATTAGTGTAAGAATCTATTAATATTTTTTTTATGATTTTTTTGATTTTTTTGTGCAAGTAAATGAATTTAGCAGGGTTGGCAGGCAATACCGTTAAAATACTCTTATCGGGTTCTCTCAGTTGAAACTCTTGGCCACATCCAATTAATTGTGGCAAAAAATTTCAATTTGTTTGATAATTAAAAAAACATCAATCAAAGAAGAAAAGAATTTTAGCAATTCAAATAAAACAACACAACAGCAACAACAAAAGCAACAGCAACTGACTACCGTTACCCCTAACATACCGTTACCGAAATACCCGGAATACCGTTATCCTTAAAATACCATTACCGAAATAAATGAAATACCCGGTGTCCTTAAAATACCGTTACCGAAATAAATGAAATAGCTTTATCCCTAAAATACCGTTATTTTTAATTTTCTGCTTTTGCTAATTTCACCTGGTTTTTGAGTATTTTTTGTACATTAAGTTGATAAACTGGTTCTGTTTTTATTCTCGTTTGTTTTTTGTATAAAAAAAATTGCGGGATGCATCGAAATAACTCACTACCGTTACCCTTAAAATACCGTTACCGATATAACTGAAATACCGTTAGCCTTAAAATACTGTTACCGAAATAACCCAAATATCGTTAGCTTTCAAATACCGTTACCGAAATAACTCAAATCTCGTTATCCTTAAAATACCGATACCGAAATAAATGAAATAGCGTTACCCTTAAAATACCGTTACCGAAATAACATAAAATATCGTTACCCTAACGATAACCGCATTCGTTTCGGAAACCATCTATGGAATTTAGTAATATTTTTGTTTTTTCTGAAGGATTGAAAATTATTAGGGGTTTTCATATAAACTCGTAAATTCATTGTAAATTCCATATTTTTAATGTATGGAGTTTTACATTAAACTCATAAATATACCAGGTTTACACCGTTTACGAGTAGAATTCGAGTTTATATAAAAACCCCTATTACTTATAATACTAACAAATAAAATTTCATTTTCATTAAAAATGGGTTTTTATTAAAAACTATATTCGGGAAATATTTGGGGATTTAGAAAATTGTTTTGGGGATTTGTGGAGATTTCAACTTTTCAAATGGGGATATGAGCACAAACTTTTCTGGCAACCCTCGTATTTGTTCTCCTTTTATCAGTGTTGCCATAACGGCGATTTTCTCGTCAGATCTAGCGATTTTATTACGCCCCTAGCGGGAAGAATTGTCCTATTGCTATTAGCCAAAAATCTAGCGATTTTTTATCTGCCGTAATATAATTTTTAAAAATCAGTTTTATGTCGAAAAATATTATAAATTTCGCATATTGGTATTCCTTTATTATAAAACAAACTTTTTAAACGATTTTAGTAAAAAAAAACTTTCTTAAAATACACATTTTGATAAAAATATGGGTATGCAGTTTACTACCGTACAACGTCCTCTTTTGAGTATTTTTAACACCAATATTAATTTAATGAAAGTCGGGAATCATTATTTGAAGCTTAATCGTAAAAGTTTTCATTATTTAAAAGTTTATAACACTTCTTATGAACATATTAAAGAATATTTTGGGTAAAAAAACTTCTTTAAGTACCATTTTTCAAAAATCTAGCGATAAAATCGGTAAATTTTTGCACTGTTTATAAATCTAGTAATTTTCTATCGATTTTTGGGTCAAGATAACAAATGACAGTTTTTATCACTTCACCGCTTGCAAACTATTCAGAAGCGGTCCAAAGATCTCACATGATCCTGAATTATAGCAATACCAGTTTTTAATGCATCAGATGGCGCTGACTGCTGTTTTAAATATTTTTATATAAAGAGAAAGACCGTTCTAAAGGGTTTTTCAATAAGGCAATAAAACAAACTATGGGTAAGGTACACCCAGAAAACAGTCTCAGTTGTGGCCACAGAATTTGTTGCCAATCGAATTCGTACGGTTACGACAACTATTTTTATATTAAATTATATTTTTTCGTCGTGAAAGCCAATATTCGGTTGTCTAATTCAATATTATATTCCACATAAATATTATTATGTTCCACAAAATTTTATTGAAATTAAAAAACTTTTTTTCACTTCTCCGGTATTGAACCCGCTCATTCTGATTAATAATCCACACTCTTACCCATTGCACCACAACTACTTTTAATTTTCTTAGCCATATTTACTTTTTACACTTAAGAATATTTTATTTTTATTAAAAAAACAACATCTAAATTTTTGTCTTTTCCGGGAATCGAACCCGGAAATCTGGTTCGATTCCCGGAAAACTCCTCACCCACTAAACCACAAACACTTTTTAATTTTAATGTCTAATTTTGAATTTATATGTTTAGTTTGGAAAACAAATATAGTATATACTTCGTTTACCAATACCAATTAATAGTTGAGTGTGTTATCAATACAATCCACAATTCGTTTGGTTCTACAGAAACTCGACTTTAAGGTCTTATTTGATTAGGATACCCGTATTTATAGGTACCACTTTCGAATATTGAAATTTTTTTAATAAAGGTGATAGATAACACCAATTTTCTTGTATATTCACTAAATAAATGGCTGCTTCTACTGCATAGAATTACTAAACTGATATTAATTTTAAAATTTATTGGAGATACCAATAATTTGTTAAAACGATTGTTTTTTAGTTTGCTTTCCCTATTTTTAATACCTAGTAAAATATTTTTGGTGTAGTATTCAATTATAGGTAACTCCAAATAAAATAACGTCCTGGCAAATTCAGTTTAATAGTTCTGATCGAATACCAACCAATCTTTTTCCTGGGTGTATCTACGAAATTCTGTTTTTATTTGAAAGAACCATGCATGCCATTATGTATGGAATATAACATCGTTCAAATGCCTGCCGCGATTTCTTACGGTGGCACGAATCCGAGTGATCCAATTTTCAATGACACTGCCGCACAGACCCGGCTGAATTTGAGCAATGACCTCGGTTATGTTGACTTTAATGGCATCGGTCGATTGCGGCTTATTGGCATAGACCTGTGACTTCCGGAAACCCCACAAGAAAAAGTCTAGTGGGGTCAAATCGCACGATCTTAGTGGTCAATTCAAGTCACCTCTGCGAAAAATAACCATACCCTCAAATCATTCATGCAGAATGTGCATCGTGGCCTACACTGTGTGACACGTAGCGCTAACCTGCTGAAAATACATATCGTCGACGTACATATTGTTCAATTTGGTCCAAAAGACATTGGTTATCATCGTTCTTTAGCGGTCGCCGTAAACGGTGATGGCGCAAAATTTACACCAAACAGTAACTTTTTGTAGATGCATTGCCACCTGGTGAACCTCGTGTGGGTGGGGTCGCACAAAGCTTTGTCTCATAGACAAAAATCAGAAAAAAAATTTGTCTCTGATTTCGACGAAAATATTTTTTTTGTATATACACACAGAAAAAAACAGGGGGAATATTACCTAAGAGCTATGTAATTATACAACTACATAATTTTCAAGTTAGTTTTACAAAGTTCTAGTAAAATATGCAAATTTTTTTGTAAAATATATACAATCCTTGAAAAATATATACATGTGTAGCGGAAAATATCCGAAAAATTACATATACTTGCCTAGAAAATTGTAAAACTTACTTCGAACTTATGTAGTTGTATAATTACATAGCACTTAGATAAAGTTCCACCTGTTTTTTCTCTGCGTGTACCCCTGTAAAAAAGATTAGATCTGATCAGATCTTTTTGGATCTAAATATATATGATTGAATCTAATTAGATCCTGTACCAGATCTCATCAAATATGATAAGATATGGCATATGTGATAATACCTTATGGCAAGATCAGATCTAGTACCAAATCTGTTCAACTCTAAAGTGATCTGGATTACTGATCAGATCTAATTAGATCTCAAATTTGTCCCCAATTTTGAGACCTAATTAGATCTGGTAAGATCTACTGAGATCTGGGCAGATCTGATCTTTTTTACACGGGACGCTATTAATTATTGTTTACAAGTTTTGTGAATGTTTTAATTATTTTTACAAATTTAAAACAGATGATTTATAAATAACTAGTGATTTGACAGTTGTACCATTTTACACGAACAAAAAGTACGGGTAACTTTTGGTAAAAAGAGAAACAAATTATTCTCTCATTAACGCTCTCATTTACCCAATTTTCAACAATAGAAACGCTTTTTGGTAAGATTGGGTACCCGCGGGTACCAAACAATTTTTTAAAAATTTTTTCTTAAATTTAGATTTGTTAAATTTAACAAAAAAAAAGTGTTCAAATCAACAAATTTTATTTTAAGCCAAAAAACATGAATAAATTTTGTTAAAGGAACAAATTTTTCTGTTCAGCCAACAGACTTATTATTTTGAGTGTAGAAATTCTAAAACCGTCGTCCCCTGACGAATTCCTTTTTGCAAGAATGAAATCCGGGTAGGGACATGTCTTCAGCAGAATATTTTTCACAATTTGTTAAATCAGTTTTGGGATTTAAGCATATTTAATTCCTTTAATGTACACTCATAAAAAAAGTTAGTACAAAAGTCTGTTAAATGCGTTATTTTCTCTAAAGGCACATGTACACGGGATAGAAATCTCGTAGATTTTGTGCTAAATTTGTCATCTGTAATATAGTTGGCACTAATTTTAATCGTAAAAGTATCATCTCTAATTGTCAAGTATTTGTTTTTATTAAAATTGTTGTATTTTAAAGAATAATTTTTTCTTCAAATACCAAAAAGTGTATTTAATAAACTGAAATGTTCAATAATGCTACAAGACATTTTAAAAATTGTTACTAATAAAGAAATATTGTATTATTATCAATGGCCTAGAGATTACATTTCGTAGAATTATACAGGGCTGCATTATCATATAGTCTAGCGAGTTTTCTATCCCATGTAGATGTGCCTTAAAAACGTCCGTACAAATAGGTCAAAATTCTGCTAAAATAACAGGACATGTATTTGCGCCAGCACAATTTTGACCTAATTGTACGTATATTTTTTATGAATGTAGTAAATTATGATTTTTCGTAAATTTGACAATTTTCTATATTTAACAAAATCATTCTATTTTACAAAGTGCTATATCGTTAGCACTTTGTAAAATAGAATGATTTTGTCAAATATAGAAAATTGTCAAATTTAAACTGTGAATTCCTTTATTGTTTATTAAATAAAAATTAACATATTTTTAATTCTACATTTACACTTAACCAAAAGCTAATAGTTTCTGAAAACTACTTGTATTTAATTGTAAAATTAAATATAAATTTTTAACCTAAAACTAAAAGTTTTTAAAACGCCAGTTATTTCCAAATAAAAAAAAATTTGAAACACTATAAAATATGCAATGATATTCAATCTGTCAACAATTCCTTTGAAATAATGCGAAAAAACACTAAAAATAAGGGTGATATCAAAAAATGTGATAAAAATCGTGTAACAACCTAATTTCTAATGCATGGATTATATTTGAGTTATATATTTCGACATATATCAGCGCATTGTCACCTGTTTTACAAAATTTATAACAATCTGACCAATTTTTGGTTAATACATAAAATTTGTGACCACTTTTATAGGCCAAATGTAAACTCCGTAACAAGTAACTCATAAGGTTTTTTTAACTTTAATAGCTTATATTTTAATAACCAATAAAGCTAAACACTAACTGTAAGAATTTTTATGAAGAGGAAAAGTACCGTTTTTAATAAAAATGAATACATTTTGAATCGGGGAATATTTAGTTGATCTCTTATTTTTAAGTAAATGAATGTTCTTTTTAGTTTGACTCTAGATCATAAATTAATATCACTTTCTGTTTAAATTATTTTCAAATCAAAGAAAGATGATACAATTTTTTACAAGTAAATTACAAAGAATAAAAATATATTTGAAAGAATTCGATAAGACCAGCAATACAGAATACGTATTTTCGGCTTTCGCTACAATGCCATCATCAGTGTATTTCGTCTTGTGTGGGCTAATATTTTAATGTTGTCTACTTATGTGACCGCTGAAAGAAAATCTAATTTCGTATCAACAACTCAACTTAGACTAACGTCAACGAAATTTAACAATGCTATTTTTATCCTTTGTTATTATTACTCTATTTTGCTTTGAACCGTAATTCTTAAGATATCTCAGCTGATTCTATTCAACTCTGTGTATGATAACCACAGATTTTTGAATTACAACGAACCGTTAAATTTAAATGTATATTATTTTAAATTATATTTTTGCACCGTGTCAATGTGTTTTAAGATGAATGGGGGAATATTTAGTTGATCTCTTATTTTTAAGTAAATGAATGTTCTTTTTAGTTTGACTCTAGATCATAAAGCCGAAAATTAATACGAATTTTGGATAAACTAAAATCAAATAAAATTTGCATTATTTGAAAGCAATTTTACTTATTGGAAAGAAATTTAACTTATTTTTATTAATAACTCATATACATTGTTTTAGTAAAGTGAAACCTTAATTTTAGTTCATACAATTTTTTGAGTGCATTTTAAACTTTTTAATGCATATTTGTGCATATTTTTAATTTTTTAGTAACATTTTTTAAATTAGTTTAAAAAATTTATAGATTTTTATATTTTGATACAAACAGAAAAATTTGTTTTTGTTATTAAAAAAAAAAAAAAAGTTTTCTTTAAAATCATGATGATAACATATAAAGCAATCAGCTCGGTGTTTATTTGAAAAATAACTGAATTATATACATTTTTATATTTTAAGATGCTTCATTTTTGCAAAACTAAGTATTTTTAGTGCATATTTCATATGTTTTGAATGCATATTTTTTTCTTTTTTAGCTGCATTTTTAGGCGCATATTTTCGTTTTTTAAGTACATGAAATTCCTTGCCCTAGTTATTAGTTATACTTTGAGCTTTTAGATGGCCTATCAATTTATGTATATTATGTATGTATGTTTTATTACAAAAGATTTATAATAATCTTAATTAAAGTTAAGATAATTGTGCGATATAAAACGAGGGGATGACTTTGTTCCTCACCCTGTTGATGCCGTATATGTTGTTGAGGTCTCATTTGTGTTTCCAAATTTGTATTTTGTTGCTGTTGATGTTTTATCATTTGTTCTTGTTGATGTTTTATCTTTTGTTCCTGTTGATCTTTTATCTTTTGTTCCTGTTGATCTTTTATCATTTGTTCCTGTTGATCTTTTATCATTTGTTCCTGTTGATCTTTTATTTTTTGTTCCTGTTGATCTTTTATCACTTGTTCCTGTTGTTGTTTAATCATTTGTTCCTGTTGATATTTTATCTTTTGTTCCTGATGAAGTTTTATCAATTGGTTCTGTTGATGTATTATCACTTGTTCCTCTTGATGTTTTATCATTTGTTCCTGTTGAAGTTTTATCATTTGTTCCTGTTGCAGTTTTATCATTTGTTCCTGTTGATATTTTATCTTTTGTTCCTGATGAAGTTTTATCAATTGTTTCTGTTGATGTATTATCGCTTGTTCCTCTTGATGTTTTATAATTTGTTTCGGTTGATGTATTATCGCTTGTTCCTCTTGTTGTTTTATCATTTGTTTCTGTTGATGTTTTATCATTTGCATTTGCATAAGGCGTGTATGATGTTGATGACGTTTTTGATATTTTATCATATGCTGGGTGTGTTTCTTAAGTGCAACTTGCATTTTTAAATTATTCTTGAATATGATTTGCCGACCAAGAATATGCAAATCATCTGGTGAGCATTTATGAATATTTTTAACTGTTTTTGTGATGAGTTCTTGTGTCAATTGGTATTTTGTATAAGATATATGCAAAGGGGATGCTTTGGGTTTTTCTATTTCTTTACGATGTAAATATAGAATATATGCAATCGATGGTTCGGTTGGTCGGTAATAACAATTGTTAACGGTTATGCTGGAAGATGGTACACATTTCTGAGATGCCATAGTTTAGGCAATTAGCAGTTTTATTTATTTTTTTTTTTCTTTAGTTATATGTTTTGTCAAACGTTGTTTGATTAAAACTGATGGTGTTTTGAAAGTTACGGGGATATTTTATATATGAGCAGGTAGAATTCAAACACCCTTAGAATTCGTGGTCAGGTAATTAATCAATGGTGGTAGGCAGTCATGATCGCTGTTTAGTTGCTAACCCTCCTCATAAGAAAATGGTTAATTCTTAATCTTGCTGTTATTTGCTGTTTTGTTGGTCAATAAAATATGTGTTAATCAGGGTTGGCAGGCAATACCGCTAAAATACCGTTATCGATTCAAACCCCTTTCAACTGACTACCGTTACCTCTAAAATACTGTTACCGAAATACTCGGAATACCGTTATCCTTAAAATACCGTTACCGAAATAACTGAAATACCGTTATCCTTAAAATACCGATACCGAAATAAATGAAATATCAATACCCTTAAAATACCGTTACCGAATCAAATGAAATATTGTTATCCCTAAAATACCGTTACCGTTATTTTTAATTTTCTGCTTTTGGTAATTTCACGTGGTTATTGAGTATTTTTTGTACATTAAGTTGATAAATTAGTTCTGTTTTTAATCTCCATTGTTTTTTGTAAATAAAATTAAGGGATGCATCGAAATAACTGACTACCGTTACCCTTAAAATACCGTTACCGATATAACTGAAATACCGTTAACCTTAAAATACCGTTACCGAAATAACCCAAATATCGTTATCTTTAAAATACCGTTACCGAAATAACTCAAATACCGTTATCCTTAAAATACCGATTCCGAAATAAATGAAATAGCGTTACCCTTAAAATACCGTTACCGAAATAACCTAAAATATCGTTACCCTAACGATAACCGCATTCGTTTCGGTTACCATCCATGGTGTTAATTGATCTACTACCCTTTAACAAAACAAAAATTCTTATTATAATCCTTGTTCTTAGTTTTGCTGACAAACAAACGGATTAGTGGTGATTTGTAATATGCTGTAGGCAACTTGCATTGTGTATTTTACACGATTTCTTTCTTTAACCGTAATAAAATTTTAAACAAAGTTTTTGTTTTCGTCACAACTTACCCACCTATCAATAGTGTCAAGGTTGGTAATAAAATGTATGTATGTGCCCGTACTTTACCACGATTACACAAACTAATCCAAAAGCTAATCCGTACCAAAAATTGCGTGTAAATTGTTGTTGTTTCGGGAGTTTTGAGTTCCCGCAGGTACCCGGATTAAAAGAGATTACCAGGTTTTAAGATCCTGATTATTTTTTAACTACAGAACGTTTTTATTTCTTGAAAATTTTTAAAATTATTTTCATTATTTTTTTTATATTTACTTTACTTATGAGAAGCTGATTTTTTATATTCGAGTTATAAATTTTAAATTCTTGTTGTTTATTTAAGCGGGGTATCGACTCTAGCGAAAATTTTGTTTTCGAATTTTTTTATATTTTATTTGGATAGCGCATACTCTTCAGTATATGCTCAGAAAATATGAATGAAAAATTCGAAGAAATAAAATTTCCACATGTTTTTTTGTAAAATATATTTTAGTCACAAAGTAATATTCTATGCACCAAATTTGTACACAAAACTTTTTGGGAGCGTTTTTTATCATTGTCTTTATTACAAATCTTATTTCGCATAAAACAGCAGAACAAAAAGAAAAAAACTACATCCAAAGATGCAAGAATTGCACGCAGTCTTTATAGAAAAGACAATGACGGTTCCGCGATGGTGGGCGAAGGCACGTTATATTAGGCAGGTACTGATGGCTTTTTATAAGCCATAAAAGTAAAAAATAAAACACAGATTTTAAAAGATTTTGACCAAAATGAAATGTCTAATAAATTCTCTACCATCGTTTTTAAGAATATTAGGGTTAATATATAAAATAATCTTAATCCGATTCTTCCCAAATTTGGTGTACATGCAGAGATATATATTTTGTTCATACAAGGCGGGTTAACCGATTTCGATCCGGGTTTTTTTCTTTCGTAGGCAACAAAAAACTCTAGTCCTTTCGTGGCCTTTTTTTTGAATTTTTGTCAAATAAATTTTATATCCCCGAGCAAATGTGTTTTGTCTTGCCTTTTTTGGAATTTTTAAGTTTTAAAAATAAAATTCGGGCAACGATAAGGGCTAGAGAATTTATCTGGGATTAAGAATCACTTTACATTTTTATTTTACGGTAATTAATGAAGGCTGCACAGTGCCAGCCGATTTTGCTTTTATAGAAATAGGCCAGTAATGAAGTGGAAACTCTGGCGATTTTGGCTGGAGAAATATAAAACTGATATTTTTTAAAAATACTACAATAACATCATTTTTAAATAAAAAAATAAAATATCAAAAATATTGTTAATTGAATTTTTAACAACCGTTCAAATATGCCCTTGAAAATGCTGTTGTTACAGTATTTACCCCCCTTAACCTTCTTTTTTAATTTTTAACTCCACAATTTTCTTGAGCGTAAGGTTTATTTTTTATATATAAAAAGTTCTTTATTTTCGATATTTCGTTACTCCATTGTATAGCATCTTCAGGAAATAACAAATTAAGGAATTATAAATAAATTTGAAAGTTTGAAAAAGTTTGAAAAGTATTTTTCAAATATAAATTCCTTATATGTATACATTTATACCAGCAAAGAAAAGGGGTTTTCATACAAACTCGTATTCTACTAGTAAACTGTGTAAACCTGGTATGTTTATGAGTTTAATGTCAAACTCCATACATAAAAAATATCGTTTGTATTTATACAAGGTATACAAGGCATTTACGAGTTTATATGAAAACCCCTAAAGTTTTAAGAATAAAAGCATAACAAACAAAAATAATAATAACCCGATCAAAAAAACATTATAGTAGTCATATCTCATTTGATACAGATCGACATTAAATCCAAGTTCATCTCAAAATTGGGGTATCCAGTAATATCCAATCAGATCCCTCAAATATATTACAGGATTAAATTAGATCCAAATAGATCTCAAAATTGGGAGATCCAATAATATCCAATAATATAAAATTAAGATCCTGATATATCACAAAATATCCTATGGGATTAATTTAGATACAAACGGATAAGCTAATTTTGACAGATCGAATTGGATAATTTGAGATCAAAAGTTATCCTATGATATATTTGGAATTATTTTAATTTTAATAAAATTTAAAAAATAATACAAAAAATTAAAAAAAAATATTTATTATTTAAAAAATATTTATTTTATTAAAAAAAAAAACGCCGTCGGCAGGATTTGAACCCAGATTTCTGGCGTTGTAGCCGATCACTTAACTCACTCAGCCACACACTGTTATACAAAATGACTGATTATATGAGACAACATTGTTCGTGTTACTGAGTTATATATAATTATGTAAATTTATAAATATAGATGACTTAGAAAAAATAAATTAACAACATTCTTGCAAAAAAAACAAAAATTTAAAATCTTAAATTTTTTCCACTCACGCAATTTTTTTGGTGAAGAAGATAAAAAATGTTTGTTGAAGGGTCTAGGCACCGATTTATATGACTCAAAAGTCTAAGTATCAACAGTCTGTATTTGCGAAATTAATAATGGGATAAGAACAACCCGAGTAAAAAAGTTTATATATATTATATATAAGAATATAAAATAATCATATAAGTGTTTACATAATCTCATCCGCAAAATGGGTCTATAAAATTATATCAGATTGTATTATTTTAGATACAATTCAATCTAATATTATACAATTGCCTATACTCTGATCCAATTGCATCCCAAAATTGTGCACATCTAATTGAATAGTAATCTAATCTGATATAGTTATATACTATTTAATACAATTGGATTTCAAGATTTATACCCAAAATATGTTGAGTTTTGAAATATGTTTGAATTGTAAAGCAGACATAAAAAATATTTTGCTTTCGAAATTTTTTCTGATTTTAAATAATATAAATTTTTATCAAAAATTGACTCAGAAAATATTTTAAATTAAGGTTTATCGTAATTTATATATAAAATGACTTAGAAAATGTTTTGGAATCTAAATTATATAAAGTTTTATCTAAAATGACTTAGAAAATATTTTTGATAATTGATCATATAAAGTTATATGTATGTAAAACAACTTAGAATTTTTTTTGATTAAGATTTATATTAGGTAAATTATATCTAAAATGACTTAGAAAATGTCTTCAATTTGGTTTTATATGTGATTATGTATTGGGTTATATCTTATTGTATAGTAAACCTCAATTTATGGGATCAATCATATCTGATTATATATAGTTATGTGTAACATTAACACATTTTTTGGTATATGGTTTTATATGGTTATACATAAGAAAATTTCGGGAAATATTTAAAAGATATTATAATATATCAACCCGAGTAAAAAAAATTATATAGGAAATTATATAAATTAATATGGACTAATATGATTATATATAGTCAAATGTGGCACTATATCTTTGTGGATATAATTCTGTATAGCTTTGAGTTTTTCAAAAATTTCTTATATGATGTCATATATAGATCAGTATAAATATACATGTCCCCATATATATTAATATATACCATATTTAGTTACATATGCTATAACAATTTTAATACAGCGTCATATATAATTAAAAATGGCGCAATGTAAAAAAAAAATTCTATGTTTTTCTGAGATATACATATTTACGTATGTATGTACAATGTATGATTTCTAGTATCCGACCGAACAGTTCGGCCAAAAAGTGAAAATTCGTCGATTTTCTGTTATTTGAAAGCATTAGGGAGAAACTTTCATACTGCTAAAATATTTGTTGAGCCGATCTAATTCGATTTTGAGTATCAGATTTAAAGAAAACACGGTAGTTTAGCCGTAAAGTTAACTGTTCGGCCGCCGAACTTTTTTCAATTTGGCCAAACTTTCGGCGGCCGAACAGTGAATTTGTTGCTTAACCTCAGACTTTTCCTTAAATTTTACACTCAAAATGCACTCTAATCGGCCCAACAAACATTTTTCCATAAGCAAAATTTATCCCTAATGCTTCAACATACCAAATAACAACCATATACATTTTCAGGCCGAACTGTTCAGTCGGACATTAATGATTTCAAAATATAAAAGCGTACTCATTATAACTCCTAAATTCCTTGTAAACCTTGTATAAATACAAGCCATATTTTTTATGTATGGAATTTGACATTAAACTCATAAACATACCAGGTTTACACAGTTTACAGGTAGAATACAAGTTTATATGAGAAAGCTTAAAATGCTTGGTTACAATTATGTACAACTACTTCTAAATACTTATGTGTAAATTCATAAATGCTTTATAAAGTTATAGGAGGCTTATGAAACAAATTTTGTATGGAAATTTGTTTTGTAAACCTCCTAAATTTTATAAAACATTTATGAATTTACACATTAAAGTTTTATTTAAATTTTGAATTCTTAGCTTAAGGGTGTTATTTTTTTAGTACTTTTAAATAGTTTTTGTTTTGAGCCGGAAATATAATGCGTTATATAATTATGTCTTTCTACATCAAATTAGATATGATTATATCGGGTCAAAATCCGGATAAGATTCTATATGATTTAATATATTTAGACCTTATCCGATATAATTTTATCCACCATTTTTCGGATCATAGCATATCTCCAATTATACTAAATTAGATATCATTACATATGACATCATATTATTTTTTTTACTCGGGAATACATATGGATGCAAATCCATTTTATATTACTATATGTTAATGTGTGTTTATACCCTACACCACTATGTGGTCAGGGTATTATAAGTTTGTGCTGATGTTTGTAACACCAAGGACGAACAAGTTTGATTTTTTTGAACATCGGTCCATGTTTAGACCTAGTTCCCATATAAGGGTCCTACCAAAATTATACTGTTTATATGCTGCAAGTCGTAAATGTTAAGATATTTTGATGAAATTTGGTACACAGACCTATATTGGCCCAATAATGCAGCCTATTGATTTTGGTGAACATCGGTCCATGTTTAGACCTAGTGCCCATATAAGGGTCCTACCAAAATTATACTGTTTATACGCTGCAGGTCGTAAATATTAAGATATTTTGACGAAATTTGGTACACAGACCTATATTGGCCCAATAACGCAGCCTATTGATTTTGGTGAACATCGGTCCATGTTTAGACCTAGTGCCCATATACGGGTCCTACCAAAATTATACTGTTTATATGCTGCAGGTCGTAAATATTAAGATATTTTGATGAAATTTGGTACACAGACCTATATTGGCCCAATAATGCAGCCTATTGATTTTGGTGAACATCGGTCCATGTTTAGACCTAGTGCCCATATAAGGGTCCTATCAAAATTATACTGTTTATACGCTGCAGGTCGTAAATATTAAGATATTTTGATGAAATTTGGTACACAGACCTACATTGGGCCAATAACGCAGCCTATTGATTTTGGTGAACATCGGTCCATGTTTAGACCTAGTGCCCATATTAGGGTCCTACCAAAATTATAATGTTTATACGCTGCAGGTCGCAAATATTAAGATATTTTGATGAAATTTGATACACAGACCTATATTGGCCCAATAACGCAGCCTATTGATTTTGGTGAACATCGGTCTATGTTTAGACCTAGTGCCCATATAAGGGTCCTACCAAAATTATACTGTTTATACGCTGCAGGTCGCAAATATTAAGATATTTTGATGAAATAACGCAGCCTATTGATTTTGGTGAACATCGGTCCATGTTTAGAACTAGTGCCCATATAAGGGTCCCCCCAAAATTGGCTTGGTTACAAACTACAGGTCGCAAATATTAAGATATTTTAATGAAATTTGGTGCGCTGACTCACATTATAGAAAATTTTGACATAAGCCCCATTTTAACCCATTCGAATTTCGGATCCAAACAATACACCAGACTGGTGTAGGGTATTGTATAGTCGGCATGCCGGACTTTAACCTTTTTACTCGTTTTGTATTAAAAAATATAATGTTATATATGAACTTTTTTACTCGGGAATATACATGTTGTTGAAAAGGTAATATAAATGTCTTTTAAATAAGCTATGACATGTATAAGCTTAGCAATCCTTTGGAAAAAATACTCTTATCCAACACTTTTTCACAAGCTGTTTTGTTGGTATTAAAAAAATAGGAGTAAAAATATAATATTTCCAAAATTGTATATAGAAATATTACAAAAAAAAATCATTTTCGCTCTGGAAGAACTCAAATTCACAACTTTAACGAAATTATTATATATTACGATATCTAATTATATATTTATACCCTACACCACTATGTGGTCAGGGTATTATAAGTTTGTGCTGATGTTTGTAACACCAAAAAATATTGGTCGTAGACCCACCTTATAGTATACCGATCGGTTCAGAATTTTTTTTTATTTCGATTTAACGATGTCCGTCTGTCCGTCCGTCCGTCTGTCTGTCTGTCCATGCAATCTTGTGCGCACTCTACAGGTCGCAAATATTAAGATATTTTGATGAAATTTGGTACGCAGACCTATGTTGGCCCAAGGACGAACAAGTTTGATTTTGGTGAACATCGGTCCATGTTTAGACCTAGTGCCCATATAAGGGTCCTACCAAAATTATACTGTTTATACGCTGCAGGTCGTAAATATTAAGATATTTTGATGAAATTTGGTACACAGACCTATATTTGCCCAATAACGCAGCCTATTGATTTTGGTGAACATCGGTCCATGTTTAGACCTAGTGCCCATATAAGGGACCTACCAAAATTATACTGTTTATACGCTGCAGGTCGCAAATAATAAGATATTTTGATGAAATTTGGTACACAGACCACCTATGTTGGCCCAGTAACGCAGCCTATTGATTTTGGTGAACATCGGTCCATGTTTAGACCTAGTGCCCATATAAGTGTCCCACCAAAATTGTACTGTTTATACGCTGCAGGTCCCAAATATTAAGATATTTTGATGAAATTTGGTACATAGACCTATGTTGGCCCAAGGACGAAGCCTATTGATTTTGGTGAACATCGGTCCATGTTTAGAACTAGTGCCCATATAAGGGTCCCCCCAAAATTGGCTTGGTTACAAACTGCAGGTCGCAAATATTAAGATATTTTAATGAAATTTGGTGCGCTGACTCACATTATAGAAAATTTTGACACAAGCCCCATTTTAACCCATTCGAATTTCGGATCCAAACAATACACCAGAGTGGTGTAGGGTATTGTATAGTCGGCATGCCCGACTTTAACCTTTTTACTCGTTAAAATACTATTAATTGAAAACATAATTTGTAGATGCTGTTCACAGAAAATGGTTTAATCTTTTTAAGATCGGTAAAAAAATATTTATAAGTATATGAAATTGAGTTAAAAAAAAGTTTGTGCTCGAGCTGGGATTCGATAATAGTACTTTAGTCACATATATAATTACGTGTGGGGTTATATATGACAATATATAAATACATATTAAAATATTATTAATCCCAAGTTGCAGTAAATATAACTTTCAGGTGCTGTTGGCAGAAAATGGGTTAATTTTTTTAAGATCTGTAAAAAAAATATTTACAAGTAAATTAAATTGAGTTAAAAAAGTAAAAAAAAAGTTTTTTTGTGCCCGAGCTGGGATTCGATAGTAGGGTCTCTCAGGTAATATGTGACTATACATATATAATTATTAGACCGACTCACGAAAAAAAGTAAAAAAATTGCCCCCCTCAAAATAAACGTTGGTTTGTTTTATGATGATTCCCAAAATTTTTCGGGTCTAGCAACGAGATCTCATGAGCTGGACCATTTTTAAAAAGGTCTTTTTTTTAGTTTTTGTAAGAAATTTGCATATTAGTTTGTAAGAAATTTGCATGGGTATCATATGAAAGGTTTTTTTGAGACGCTTCCAGCGGTATATACAACATGTTCAAGCAAATTTTGTTAAAATTTTTTAGTTACTGCAATCTGCATTTGAATTCAGTATCTAATTGATGTAAGATAAAAATGCAACTTAACAGAAAAAAATCCAGCACGCGCTTTTTTTTGGCGGAATATCTTTTTTCGCGAAAAAAAATTTTATAAAATTTTAATAATTTTAATTCAGGTTCTAGTAGATGTAAGGATAAAAATGCAACTTAACAGAAAAAAACCCAACACGCGCTTTTTTTTGGCGGAATATCTTTTTTTCGCGAAAAAAATTATTATAAAATTTTATTTAGGGTCAGAATATATTTAGATTTTTCTTAAAAAATTACAGACACGCGTATTTTAATAAAATATTTTATTTAATAATAAATCTACAAAAAATTTCATAAAATTTTTTTTATTGAATTGGGGTAACTCCAAATTTTATCAAAATTTGGTCCAGAGCATCGTGAAAAATGTATTAAATTAGCAAAATTCTAAACTACATCCACGTAGCGATTATTTACTTATCTTACTTGATATCTAATCTTATGAAAGACAATATATAAAAATATATGGTTATATAAGGTACCACATAAGAAACATATAATTATATATGGCTATTCATGACAATATATATACTCACATATTATAAGATAAAACAAGATATTACTATATATGACTATATATAAATTTTTTTGATCGGGTCAGAATTATATATATTTAATACAAAAGAAATAGCACACATTACATTAATTTATTACATATATTATATTAATACATTTTTTATTGTTAATTATTATTATTTTTGTTTGTTATCCCGTAAAAAAACGATTAGATTTGATCAAGTTAGATTTGATCCAATTGTATCTATTCATATAAGAGAGTAAATAACAACGTATAAAATTAAAAATGAGTTTATCTGTGATTCCGATTTTCAAAATTTTCTTATTCGTTGCCTTTATATGTCATTTTATATGCCATATACAAATACATATACTTGATCAAATTAAATTAAGATAAATTTGTATATTGTTTCGAACAACACTTTATAAAACTAAATGTGACCCAAAAATACCCAGTATAGAAACGGTAATGACATATCATTATTTTTTGGACTACCAGTAATGGCACCCACTTAACTTCTGCATTATTTTAAAACATATAATAACGAGTTACTGATAATGACTTATTTTAATCATTATTTCAAATAGAAAATAATTTTCTAGATTTTTTTGACAATTTTTTTAAATCTATTTTTAGACTCAATATTTTTTAAACACTGGTAAGGATATATTTAACCACATATTTTTTGATTTTTTGTATGTTGGCGAGTAAGCTTACTTGTGTGCAGCAGGTCAATTATGTTTTTATCTATTAAATATTACATGTCGATATAGCTCAGATGGTAGAGCCATTGACTGGCAATCTGTAGCCCCAGGTTCGATTCCCGCACCAGGAAATTTTATTTAAGAAAAAAAAATACAATAAAAAATATTTTTTTTTATATAATTTATTTTTTTGAAAATCTATTTTTAGACACATTATTTTTGTCAGTACTGGTAAGAACATAGGTAACGATATATTTTTTGATTTTTCGTATGCTGGTGTGTAACCATAACTCATTATTTTTCGCGACAATGCCAGATAAAGGTAATAAGAAATGTAATAACAAAAGTAAGTAGTTACCATTACCGAGTATGTAGTTACATAACCACATATCTGGTAATGATTTTCTACACTGGGTATTTTAGATAAAATTATTTACTATCTCGAATCGAACAAAATGTATGCGGATTTAAATACTACGGGAAATTTTAACAAACTGTCACCGAACTGGCCCCTTTATATGAAATAGACTGGTCACTTTTACATGGCGTTGTCATAGGAGGAAGAAATTGACCCCTTGTGACATGTCACAAGACAAATCCTACTAACGTATTTTCGGCTTTCGCTACAAAGCCATCGTCAGTATCGTTTGCCTTGATGGGTTAATTGAATGCTTGCTTCACTTGCCAAATCGATTAACTCCATAAAGAAAAATGAATAAGTCTCAACAAAAAAAATTAGTTAAAAATGATGCTGCAGAATTTTGCAGATTTTTGTACTAAATACTAGTAAAATGAGAACAGCAAAATTAAAACTGTTAAGTTTAAAGAATTTTAGTTATATTTAGGCTAAGTATTAGTTAATTGAAAATAGCAAATTGTACTGTAAAATCTGCAGAAAATTTTGCTAAATATTTGTAGACTAAAAATAGCAAAAATAAACTTTTATATCTACAAAATTTTTGCTATTTTAAGCTAAATTTAGTTGAATGCAAATAGCAATCTATTCTGCTAAAATCAGCAGAAATATTTGCTAAAAAATTGTAAACTGCTGTTTTCAAAAGGCTCGATTTTTATTTGCATTTAAAAAAAGAAACTTCGAAATTTTAAAATTTTTTTTGTGATTTTTTAGGCTACTAATTCTTTTTTGCTGATTTTAGCAGGTTAATTTGCTGTTCTCCATTTACAAAAATTTATCTCAAATATAACTAAAATTCTGTATATTTAACACTTTTATTTTTGCTGTTCCTATATTACTAATATATAGCAAAATAATCTGCTAATTTAGCAGTTTTTTTCTGCAGCATGATTTTACACTAATTTTTAGTAGTTTTAACAAAATTTTTTACGGACTTTTTTCTATTAGTGTAATATTTATTATCAGAGAAATTTGCTTTGGATATTTTACAGTTAGGGGTCAATAAAGTGTTTTGAAATTAAAGTTTTATAAAATTCTGAAAGTGGAGTTAATCGGTTTGGCAAGTAAAACATTCAATTATTAATCTACTTATGCTAAAATTGAAAACAAATACAATATGTTAACTCAACTAGACTAACATCAACGAAATCTAACAATGCTATTTTTATCCTTTTGTTATTACTGTTTTTGCTATGAACTGTAATTCTTAAAGTATCGCAGCTGGTTCTATTCAACTCTGTGTATGATAACACAGATTTATGAACGACAACGATCCGTTAAATTTAAATGTATATTATTTAAATTATATTTTGCACAGTATCTTGTGTTCTTAAGGCACATATACACGGGATAGAAATCTCGTAGAGTTTGCCTCAAATTTGTCACCTCGAATATTGTTGACACTAATTTTTATCGTAAAAGTACCATATCTAGTTGTCAAGAATTTGTTTTTATTAAAATTTTTGTATTTCAAAGAATAATTTTTCCTTCAAATAGCTAAAACTGCATTTAATCAACTGAAATGTTCAATAATGTCACAAAACATTTTCAAAATTGTTACTAATTAAAAAAATTGTGTATGACAGCAGTTGTCAATGGTTTAGAGATTGCATTTCGTAGACTTATACAGAGCTGCATTTTCATAAAATCTCGCGAGTTTTCTATCCCGTGTAGATGTGCCTTTAAGATGAATGAGGGGGATAAAAAATAAAAATTCTTGTTTTTGAAGTATTTTTTCGGAATGTTTCGCAGACCTCCTATGATGCAATTACAGACACTCAGAGGTTCGTGATCAACATTTGGAAAACGTTGTATAATTAAATTTTCATATCAGTTGTGATATAGCCGTGGGAGCCAGTTGCCGTTATTAACAAAAGGAATTACTGGCCAACTTTGCTTACACTAACACTCCGCCTTTTAAACCCGACTAAAAAAGATGTTATATAATCATATATCACCATATATAAACCCATATATATGTTCATATGTAATTTGATTCGAATATTGGAATATACATATAATTATATCAAGCGAGATAAGCATGTTATCTAACCTGATACAATTTGATCCGAAAAATTGGCCTATCTAACTGCATCAAATTATATTGTATATAAATACATATAATTTGATGAAAATTTTCGAATAAAATTTTAGCAAATATTGTTGAGATCACTTATTTTCATTCATATGGTATACTAATGCCCGACAAAACGGTTTGGCTAACAAAGTGGGTATTGGTGAATATTTGGTATTTTGATGCAATACATAAACATTTTATTGATGGAAAGATGTTTGAAATGAGGACTGAATACGATTTCGGCCGTTTTTAGAACGCAGATTGTAGTTAAACTTAGAATGACGCAGTTTGTAACTGAAATCGTTCTTTTGAAATGTGGTTTATTTTGTTTTATTTCAATAAAGACCAAAATTCAAAACGAGAAAAAGTTGTTTAGAAAAATTTTTGAAAATAGCTGACAAAATAAATTTTTAGTTTAACTCAACATTACAAAAAATTGTCGGAACAACTTTTTCTAGTTTAGAGTTTTGGTCTTTCTTATAAAATAAAAAAATTAGCTTTCACAATTAATTTTTTTTTCACGGAAAAAATAACTGAACTTAAACCGTATTTATTTCAACATATGAAGGCTTAGGCTTGGTATCTTATGTGATATTAAACAATGATTAAGAAGAGAATCATTGTTTAGGTCTTAATTACAGCAACTTGTCGAATTTTAATCTCTGATTCTACTCTAAATATTGATTAAATTTAATTACAGAAATTTCTGTTATTAAGCCCTTAAACATAGATTTTTCACCCTACAATTCGTGTTAGTACTTACATTTTTTTACTAATGTTGGTAACTTTTTAAAAAGTTTTATGTAGACCAATTATTTTCTAAAATAAACACCTTAAAACACATCATTATGTCCTCTAAATGATGTACATCTTTAGTAACTTGCCTAGTAATGTCTATCTTCTCTAAAAAGACCAATTTTAACTAGGAATTATTTGGCGGAAATTAGAATAAATGACATAAATTGGATAGTTAGAATCGGTCATAATATTGATATTCCTTTAGCACAAATAAGCCACGATTCGTGGGGGTAAAATTTTACCCAAAAAAGTGAAAACAAACATTTTCTTCTGCATGTATTTAAGGTGTCTCAGAACAATTTTGCAGTTCTGCCAAATTTCAGCTAATGGGTATAATTTTTTTTATTATATTTTTTCACAATTATTGAACCAATTTTTACTATTTATCAAAATTTACTCATAAAACTTAACTTACCACATGTCCATACACTGAGAGAATTATCATCACTCCAATAATGAATCTCTTCATAGTTTCAATGAAAATTGTCACAGCAACTCGTCCATTGAAACTTTTCATAGAATCTATGAAACAGATTTCATTAAAGTCAATGTTTATGAAAAGTTCATAAAATTAATGAAACTCTTCATAATATTAATAGGCCACTCGTCCAATGAATAAATCATTCAGCCAATGAAGAGCTTCATAAAATCTATGAAGCAATTTCATTTACTATTATTTATTATAGTTGGTTGTTGTCGTTGCTAAGCTGGAGTGGATAAATAAAAAGTACTTAGCAAATGCAAAAGGCCTAATAAAATCGTAGCATATTTTACGGATGTACAAAATATATCTAAAGAAAAAATTCATTAAATTAAAAAGTTTCATTAAAAAAAAGTTTCGAAAAAATTAATATGATTTATAAAAAAAAATCATAGTCTAAAATTAATAATAAAAAATTAATTAAAAAAAATTATAAAAGATTATTCTCTCAGGAAATGACGATATTTTATAAAAAAAAATTTAAAAAAAAAGTAAATACTATTGAACAATTTCATATGTATAAAGAACATTTTCATTAAATTCACGGATATCTAATTTATGAAATTCAATGAATTTTTTTAATGAAATTATGAAATTTTATGAAAGAAAAGTTATAAAAAATTTCATAATATTAATTAAATATTATATACACAATGAAATTCTTCATTGGTTCTACGAAAAAAATTCTATGAAATTATATCATTAATATCATGAAGGATACTTTTCTCAGTATAGGTGACCATATCTTGAAATGTCGGACAGAGCCAGTTAACAGAAGTTAAAATTTATGCATACTCTTGAGATTCTAATATAATGAGAATTTTTAAAGACGTCATTAGAGATGAGCGATATTTTCATACCGGTGATTTAATCACAGTTATTGATAAATCACTGGTAACGGCAGTGATCAAATATTTCAAGTCGCAGTTACTCGGAATGTCGTTCTTTTAATATTTTTATACTATTCTTTCTTGCAAACTTCATTGTACACAGTAATACATGTTTTTTTAATAACAGTGACTTGCTTTCACACTCTTCTGAATAAAATGTCTCCTTCTATCATGTCTTTGTTACCGGTCGCAACTATTCTTCTTTTTTTAAGGCCCAGTTTTTAGGAAGTGGATTATCTTTAAACTTAGTTTAACGCAGTTTGTAACTGGAATACTGCTTTTAAAATGTCCCAGCCAGCAAATTCGGAGCGCTCATAAATAAGATTTTTAAATGGCTCATAGAAATGATTATTGTTTTTTTGAAAACACTCTTTTTATTGGTAGAAAATATGAACCCTCAGAAAACAATCCAAAAAGTTGTCTCTACAATCTAAAAAGCTGTCTCAAAACGAGGGTTCATTTTTCGGACTCAAAGAAGATTCCAAAATTATTTAAATTTATGAAGAAAATTTCGATTTTATACGTTCTTTTTTCTGAGTCATTTCTGAGTACACAGGGGGCTCTTTTGGACGGACCACTTTCATAGGAAAAAGTGGAAAAATGTTTATGTTTTTGGAGCTCATTTCTGAGTCATTAATGATCATCTTTGTTTGCTGGGGTGGTTTATTTTGTTTTATTTCAATAAAGAAATAAATTATAATCGAGAAAAAGTTTTTCTGGCAAATTTTTGTTAATAAACTTTGAAATGGCTGACAAAATTCGTTTTCGGTTTAACTAAACCAAGTTTAACTGACATTTTAAAAACTCGCCATAAATATTATTTCGTTTATTTATTTGTCGCAGTCTTTTCCATAGAAAACCCGTGATCACGATCACAGTTTAAAAGAACAACGATTTGCAAATCACATTCACTGAGAACAATGTTACTGAAAAATCGCCAGATCGCCCATCTCTATTACAAACCCGTAATCACGGTCACTGTTTAAAAGAACGGTGATTAGAAAATCACGATCACTGGTAGCAGCGTTATTCAAAAATCACCGGATCGCTCATCTCTAGACGTCATATATTTTTCCACCAAGGATTAGTTTTCGATTCATATCTTTTATTTTCCACAAAATTTCTAAATTTTAATTTTAGCAATCATTCTTTGAGAGATGTCACTGCATGTGTATATTAAATTTGATCAAGATATGTTTTCCTAAACCAATAACAAATAATGTACAGGCATAGGTTGATTTGTTTCCTTTTGGACCTAGTTTCCTAATTATTTCAAACTATAAAGTTTGGATTGAATGTAGTAAAAAACATCAAAAATCATCTTATCCTTCATAAATATTTCTTAACAACACCTTCCTGGACTAAAATAAAATTTATAATTATACACACTTACAAAACAATGAAAAAAAATTAAGAGATGCATGTAGCATGCAAAAAGACACTTCCTATTTGAGGCATTTAGCGATTGCAGATTTAAAAAATAACAATTTAGTCATCTATTGTATAATTTTATCACCCCGTGTTATGCGAAAAATTCAATAAAAAACTCGTATTTCGCGAGTTTTCAAAACTTTTTTATTTTCTTTTATTACTTATTCGTATTGTCAAATGAAAATATCTAAAATTAACAAATCATTGATTAAATTGTAATAAGTTACCGACATTATTTTAGTGTATTTTTCATAGATTTACAATAAATTTTAATTCAAATTCAATAAAATAAAATTTATTAAAAAATGTTAATATATAAAAATGTTTTAAAAAATTATTCCCATACCCAGTGTAGAAACGGTAATGACGTATCATTATTTTTTGGACTACCAGTAATGACACCCACTTACCTTCTGCATTATTTTAAAACATATAATAATGAGTTACTGATTTTTATCATTATTTCAAATAGAAAATAATTTTCTAAATTTTTTTGAAAATTTTTTGAAATCTATTTTTAGACTCAATATTTTTTAAACACTGGTAAGGATATATGTAACCACATATTTTTTGATTTTTTGTATGTTGGAGAGTAAGCTTACTTGTGTGCAGCAGGTCAATTACGTTTTTATCTATTAAATATTACATGTCGATATAGCTCAGATGATAGAGCTATTGACTGGCAACATGTAGACCCAGGTTCGATTCCCGCACCATCACCATTTTATTAAAAAAAAAATACAAAAATAATATTTTTTTTTTATATAATTTATTTTTTTGAAAATCTATTTTTAGACTCATTATTTTTGTCAGTACTGGTAAGCACATAGGTAACGATATATTTTTTGATTTTTCGTATGCTGGTGTGTAACCATAACTCATTATTTTTCGCGACATCGCCTTATAAAGGTAATAAGAAATGTAATAACAAAAGTAACTAGTTACCATTACCAAGTATGTAGTTACATAACCACATATCTGGTAATGATTTTCTACACTGGGTATTTGTATTTAAAACGATGGCAAAGTACTTAATTTGTTTATTTTCTAACGATTTGACAGCGTTAAAATTGGTATATTGTAGTAACGTTTATTGACTGTCGAGAAAGTATATTTTTTTGGAACGGTTTGACAACGATATAAAATACCACCCTGAGACCGTAAATCATGGTTATCATTTGGGTTGTTTTCACAACGCTCTGAAATTGTAAACCAGAATGTTCTACATACGCTAATTTGACGGCTGAAAAAGCATTTTAAGGTTTTTTACTGCAACGCTTTGAAAACGTTATAAAATACCACCCTCACACCGTAAATCATGGTTATCATTTGGGGCGTTTTCAAAACGCTTTAAACTTGTAACTCGATATATTCTGAAAACGTTTGTACCACTTTTTTAAATGCTTTTAAAACGTTTTCACGATCGTATTTTTCCACCTGGGTTGTTATTTTTATATTACAAAACCTATTATTTTAGCAAGGACATGTCCATCGATGTAACTCCTTACCTAGTAACATATTCTTCTTTACTTACAGCTAAGGAGTGTTCAAAAACAATTTTAAATTTAAATTTTTTTAACTGAAAATTAAATTTAAATTCACAAGTTTTTTCAAAAAATTTAGGTCCTGTTTATCTATTATGAAAATAGTTTAAACCAGGGCTTAATTTATAAATTTTATAGAAAAGCGAATAAAACTTCTAAATCTCTAAATTTGGTGTTTTGGTAGATTTATATATAAATTTAAAAAAAAAAAAACATTTATTTTGTCAACTATAAGGGATAGAGCAAAATAAGCTTTAATATGGAATTTCAAATATTTTCAATCGAAAACGTGTTTCCATATAAATTTTCAAAAAATCTAAAAAACAATTTGTTTCATCAACCGTAACAGATAGAGAATCATCAATTTTGCGTTCAAAACTATGATTTAATGCAATTTGAGGAGTTGCAAAATAAAAAATATTTTTTATTGTTTCTATTTCACTCTTTAATTCATCATTTATTTTTGTTAGATTTACTGTTATTCTCACACATACACATAATTATTTAGAAATCTATTTTATTTTATGAAAATAAATTAAGAATATGTTTGTTTATTCGATATTTTCAAAACTTTTAAGTTCATTTTCAAAAACTTTTAAGTTCGAGTTTAACTTTTGTTTTGGTTAAGATTGAAAAGAAAACATCGTGTGCAAACATAAAATTGTATACAAAGTATTTAATTTTAAAAAAAGTGAGGAATTCTAATATAATACACATCTTAACTTAAAATATGTTAATTAATTATTATTATTATTTTTTTTTTTTAATTTTCGGTACTTCCTAAGTATTTTAATTGTATGTTTCTGTGTTAACAATTGTTATTGTATATGGTACGAGGGCTTTAAATAACATTTTGTAATTACTGACGTGTGTAATTTTTCAATTTAATTAATCTTTTCAGACCTACGCTCACATTTGCGGGCTTAAGTTTCTTCTGAAAATTTTTAACATTTTTATTTACATCCCAGCAAAATCTTTCATTACCAAATAAGTGGTTATATAATAGAAATTCATAGCTCCGCACAACTTATTTTTTGGCGTCTAAACTCATTATTTTTGTTTGGCGTGGTCGTTTTTATAAGTAGTCACGCTTACCCGCTCGCTTACGAAAAAATGAGAAATAAGTAGTTATGAGACTTTGAATAATAAGTGGTTACACACATGCTTACAAAAAGTTGAATTATAAGTGGTTATCCGATGGCTTACTTGATTCTTAAAAATAAGGAGTTAAGCAAATACTATTAGCTTAAAGAAGTACATTCAGAAAAATTTAAGTTTTCTCTAGTGTGTAATTTGAGACTCGTCATAAAATTTTTAACATATTTACATATAATAAATAAAAATTTATAAAATTTAACTGTGTAAAAAGTACTTATTTAAACTATTACGTGTAAGTCATTATTTTATATTTAGAAACAATGAATACAATAGGCCGTTATTAGGAAGTCATTATTTTATAGTACAAAATAATGCAAAAGGTAATGATATATCATTATTGGTAATGCAGACAGCAATGAGGTGTCATTACCAATATTTTGCTGGGATGTAAATGAATGTAATTGAGTAACTACATCTGTTTATAAATTAACAATATACATAGTTCCCATATCTGGTATTAAAAAAGATTCATAAAAGACGAATCGTTTCAAAGCCACAAATGTGAGAGTAAGTCTGAAAGGGTAAATGTAATATTACACAAGTTACTAAATGCAAAATGTAATTGAAATACCCCAGGTCTGGATGCAATAAGTAGAGGTGCTGGTGATAATTGAATTGGATGCATTTTCTATTGTACTTTAAAGTACTTTCTGGTGGATGATAGAAAAATGATTTAGATTAAGATTTGTTTTAAAACATGTCACTGAATAGCGAAGGAGACAGAGAAAAAAACACAAAATGTATAAAAACTTAAAATAAGCGCTATGTTAAATTAGGTTTAAATTTCGATGTACGTTTTATTGGTTTCTATAACCAATTACGGCCACCACGTCATATGTTGTTTTCTTTTTTGGTATCTTCACCTTTAACAGGTTCTTCCATTTCGGTTGTATCCACTAGAAATAAATTAAAACAAAAATAAATTAATTAAACTCTGAATTATTATTTAATACTACGTGCTCACTTTTCTCTTTTTCATCTTGAATTTCGGAATTTTCTGTTACTTTACCCTCTTTTTCTAAACGTGGCCGTTTTCTTTGACCCTTGTAGGAACGATTGTCTCTGCGACCGCCCTCTCCCTCATCCTCGGAATCAGAGAATTCATTATCGGGCACAATGCGCTTATCTTTGTCGGCTTGTGTTATCCTTTCATCTTTATCGGCTTTATCATCATCATCAGATTCATCATTAATGGCATCTTCGGGTATCGATTGTATTTGAACACCTGGCGCATGCGGTAACATGCGTAAATTTTCAAAAAGTCTAAAAAAAAAGAAATAAATAACTTAGTGAGTATACAAAAAATAGAGCCGGTTAGCGTCACATTTTTTAAAATTCTGGTAATTGTTAATCTGTTAAAGGGTTAGTTAATCTTTTAAACAGAGAGAGAAAGATTGCTTTATTTAATATCTTAAATCAAATTTACTTTTTTCTCATAATGTTCTAATAACCCAGCAAGCAAAGATGATCATTAATGACTCAGAAATGAGCTGCAAAAACATAAACATTTTTCCACTTTTTCCTATGAAAGTGGTCCGTCCAAAAGAGGCCCCTGTGTACTCGAAAATAACTCAGAAACCGAAATTTTCTTCATAAATTTAAAAAATTTTATAATCTTCTTTGAGTCCGAAAAATTAACCCTCATTTTGAGACAGCTTTTTAGATTGTAGATACAAGTTTTGGGGTTGTTTTCTGAGGGTTCATATTTTCTACCAAAAAAGAGTGTTTTCAAAAAAACAATCATTTCTATGTGCCATTTAAGAATTTTATTTATTTATTTTTTTTTTTTATTTTAGTTACGAATATTAAATATAATTAAAGTTTCGTCACTCATCTTTGCTAGATGCTCCAATGGAAGAAGAATTAAGAATCTTATTTATGAGCGCTCCGAATTGCTGGCTGGGAATGCAATAAATAAAGACTACCCAGCCAGCAAATTCGGAGCGCTCATATATAAGATTCTTAAATAGCTCATAAAAATGATTATTGTTTTTTTTAAAACACTCTTTTTTGGCAGAAAATATGAACCCTCAAAAAACAATCCAAAAAGTTGTCTCTACAATCTAAAAAGCTGTCTCAAAATGAGGGTTCATTTTTCAAACTCAAAAAAGATTCCAAAATTATTTAAATTTATGAGGAAAATTTCGATTTTATACGTTCTTTTTTCTGAGTCATTTCTGATTACACAGGGGGCTCTTTTGGACGGACCACTTTCATAGGAAAAAGTGAAAAAATGTTTATGTTTTTGGAGCTCATTTCTGAGTCATTAATGATCAGAGCTTTGAAGAATTAATTCCTTAATTCAATTTTTCAATTCTGAATTAAAAATTCGATGAATTAATTCACATAGCATCATATATTGAATGGAATTAATTCATATTTGTTTTCGTTCGATTTATTTTGTTACGAATTAATTCAATTGCTATAGTTCTTTTTATTAAATCAAATGAATTAATTCACTGGTGAACGCGTTCAATTTTATAAATCGAACGGAAAAAAGTGAATTAATTCACTACTGAATTAATTCACCACTGAATTCGTTCAATTTCATTTTCGTTCAGTGAATTGAAAAAAATAAAATTACGTTCAGTGAATTAAAAAAAATAAAATTACGTTCAGTGAATTAAAAAAAATAAAATTACGTTCAGTGAATTAAAGCCTGTTTTCTGCCGTTCAGTAGAAGAAAACATTTATTTACAAATAAAATTTGCAACTTAGCAATTTTACAGCGTTTGCTAGTCAAAATAAACAAATTACATATATATATTAAGTGCTAGAGAAAGCCGATGCACTTTATCAAACTACATGATTAAAAAATAAAGCCATTTACTATTAAAAATAAAAACTTTACAGATATAGATGAATTCAGAAAAAATATAACTATTAATTTTGAAAACTTATGCTTCCCAGTAAAATGTAGATGCTTGACTATGACGTATTTCATTTATACGTTTTTACAATACAATGTTTTCTTCTACTGAATGGCAGAAAACAGGCTTTGAATTCAGCGAACGTCATTTTTGTTTTTCGATTAAATGAACGTAATTTTTTTTTCAATTCAGTGAACGTATTTTTTTTCTTTTTTAATTCACTGAACGTAATTTATTTTTTTTTAATTCACTGAACGTAATTTTATTTTTTTTTAATTCACTGAACGAAAATGAAATTGAACGAATTCTGTGGTGAATTAATTCAGTAAGGAATTAATTCAGTTTTTTTTCCGTTCGATTTATAAAATTGAACGCGTTCACCATTGAATTAATTCATTTGATTTAATAAAGAGAACTATTGCAAAGGAATTAATTCTTTGAATTTATTATTTGATGAACGCGTTCAGTTGAACGAATTCAGTGAATTACTTAAGAAAAGGAATTCATTCAATTCTAGAGAAAATTGAATTCGATTGGTAGTGAATTCATTCAAAAAAGAATTAATTCTTCAAAGCTCTGTTAATGATCATCTTTGTTTGCTGGGTAGATACTAAAATTACAAGTGATAGAAAAAATGTTCTTTAATGGAATCACTAATAATTACAATCCAAAATTGGTTTTTAAAAGGTTTTTATTTAATAAGATCTAAAAAGTCTTTAATTTTATTAACTAAAAATATGGAACTGAACGCGCTTCTATATAAAGATACTAATTAAATATATATGATGGAGAATGACTACTACATATTCTACAGTCATGTGAAAATACCAAACTTTAGTGTCGGCCAAGAGCGGATGTTTTCTCCATACAATTTGATATTTAAAAGCCACGAGCGGTGCTGTCGTGATTTGTAATCTATTTTATATTGATGGTCGTTTCAGGATTTTCAGATTTATTTAGTCATTTTTCGCTAAACAGAGTAACACAATCAGTGTTCTGCTATTACTACCCAGTCAGAAATTGCCAATGGTACAAAAAATCAAGGGCTGGCATACCACTGGACCTACCATGGTGTTAAAAATAAATGACTGTCAGAACATTCATTTGGAATGCTTTTCCAGCGTTTGCAAAAATAATTTTGCCAGTACACTTAAGTCTTCTTTTATGCGGTAGATGCGTTCAAAAAAAAAACCGCCAAAATAAAATCCGCATAAAAAAGAACGCTACTTCCATACAAAAATGGGAGATGCTCTCTGAATATTTCAAAAACCGCATAACTTTAAAATAAGGAAAGAGAATTGGACTAAAATCGCATAAAAAATTATATAGAATAAAAAATCCCAGCAAACAAAGATGATCATTAATGACTCAGAAATGAGCTCCAAAAACATAAACATTTTTCCACTTTTTCCTATGAAAGTGGTCCGTCCAAAAGAGCCCCCTGTGTACTCAGAAATGACTCACAAAAAAGAACGTATAAAATCGAAATTTTCTTCATAAATTTAAATAATTTTGGAATCTTCTTTGAGACAGCTTTTTAGATTGTAGAGACAACTTTTTGGATTGTTTTCTGAGGGTTCATATTTTCTACCAAAAAAAAGAGTGTTTTCAAAAAAACAATAATCCTTTCTATGAGCCATTTAAAAATCTTATTTATGAGCGCTCCGAAATTGCTGGCTGGGATTAGAAAAAAAATTGTTCATTTATTTTTACTTTTAACACAAAATAACACTTGTATATATGGATTCATACAGCCCAGTCAAAAAAATACAAACGGGAAAGCGGTGGTAAAGCACTTTCATAGGTGGTACAAGTACTGGCAAAAAGTGCTTTCCCATTCCCAAAACGATAACATCATTAGACAAAAGGACCGGCTGTTCAAAAAGCGCCGGAAAAGCACTAGAGAACAAAATTTTTAATCGTTGATCAAACTAATAAATAAGTGGTCTGAAAATATATTTTCCGAAATAAAATTTAAAAAAAGTTCATATGTATTTTTTTGGTCCTGCCGTGATTTGAACCCAGGCCGTCAGATTGGCAGACGATTGCTCTACCCACTGAGCTAACGAGACATATAATATTTGATGGCTAAACACATAAATGAGTGATAATAGCTGGACAACTACTGGCTGTACCAAAATGCTAGTACTGGCAAACAATTTTTTGAAACTAGTATGCCAGTGTTGGGAGGGCAAAAAAAAAGTTGGTCTTGAAGGTTCTTTCCCACAAACAAAAAAATTGATTTTATAAAACAAAAAAAAAATTTTAAATTAAAAAAAATTCAAAAAAATTTTTGCTTGCAACCGGATTTGAACTCGGAACCTTCTGACTACAAACTTTTTTAACGAAGCGTCAGTATTTTTATGAAATCATTGGTCTACCAGTGAATTGATTTTTGTACGCCTGGTAGCATTGGCTAGGTAGTACTGGGGGGTAACCGCGTAACTCGATTCGAAAAAAAATTTTCGAATTGGTAAATCTTGCAAATATTGTTAAAAATATAATTCTGTATAAAAATTCTACTTTTTAATTTATTTTTATCCTTAACCTTGTACACTACACATACAAATTCAAAAAGCAAGATTTTTGCTAAAACTTTTCTTTTTACGAAAGGTATAAAATTTACGAATTCGAAAATTTTTTTTCGAATCGAGTTACGCGGTAACCCCCCTGGATAACCACCGGTTGCAAACATATCACTCTAAGCCAATTCATTGCCAGTGGTTTTTTTATAAACCACCAAAATTTTTGTAAAACAAATACTGGTAAAACGCTTTTTGCAAACGCTGGCAAAGCGTCCCAAATGACTGTTCTGCCAGTCATTTATTTTTAACACCGTGATTACCCAGTGGTATGCCAGTGCTTGATTTTTTGTACCACTGGCGATTTCTGACAAAAAAAAAGTTGAAAAACATATCTCTTTGCATTTGAATAATCATTTAAAAATAAATGTACGGATAACTTTTTAAAAAAGCTACAGTCAGTTGCTGTAATAATAGGCCTTTTTTTAATCATTGGATTTATTTTTGGATTTATTTTATTTTGTTAAAATATCCATATTTTGTTTTTTAATTTTCAAAATTTATAATTTTTATCAAAATCTAATACTTATTCGACAATATAACGTGCAAGAAAATCATTAAATTTTGTAAAAATGTGAACACAGAAATTGAAATAAGTTAAATTCAAAATGGATTTAAAAAATAAATAAATCCGATTTGGATTTAGCTTAATTTTATTCCAGAAATTGCATTTTCGCAAAATTAAAATTTTTTCGTAAATGAATGTTCTTTTTTAGTTTGACTCTAGATCATAAATTAATATCACTTTCTGTTTAAATTATTTTCAAATCAAAGAAAGATGATACAATTTTTACAAGTAAATTACAAAGAATAAATAAGAGATCAACTAAATATTCCCCCATTCATCTTAAAATTTTTTCTTTCACATTACATTAGGGAATAAGTGTTAGATTTGGATAAAAATATAAAATTTTGATAATTAAAAAACAAAATGTGAATTTTTTAACAAAATCAAATAAATCCAAAAATAAATCCAGTGATTAAAAAAGGCCTAATATTTTCGGTGCTTGAAAGTTTCGAAAATGCAAAATATAATATTGTGTCGAAAATAAGTTTTTATGGGTAGGTCTATCAAATTTTGAATGTATTATTTAAACATTTTTTTCAGCATATACGTAGCTGAATATATTTAGTTGCATTTTTACAAAAAATGCATATTGAAACTAAGAAAAGACTTGACATTTTAAACCACTCTTTAGGGCTAACCCTAGGTCAACAAGTCCAAATTTTTGGACGTTTATGGGAAACAATATAAAAGTTATTAAATTTTAATATGAAAACCGACAACAAATTTACAAAACTTTGCATTTTAAAACACTCCTTGGAGGCAACCCTTTATGCGAATAAAATGATGTTCAAGCATATAACGGGAAATGTACCAAAAAATGATGTGTGCAAAATTTGGGCGTTCATCTGCAAAAATTGTAAAGTTAATGATTTTTCATCAGCAAATGACCAATATTTTCCACTGCGCACTGGTAGAGCAATGATTTTATAAAAATGATTACGCTTTGTTAAGTGGTCAGAAGGTTCTGTCAAAAAAATTATCAATTTTTTTTAATTAAAAGCAAGGACTTATCGTGTGTTAGATGGTTAAGCTGTCGAACTCTAGTATAGTTACGTTTGTAATGTAGGAGTACATGGGTTCGATTCATACAGCCGACAGGTTGTTGAAAAAATTATCATAGAGACAATCTGACAATAAAAAATAAACAATAATACAATTTAATGGAAAATCACTGATGAAGCCTGTCCATTAAAAAAAAAGCAGAAACTCGATCTAGTCTGATTTGCAAATTAATAATGTGTTTATAACTTTTGAAAAAATGTTTATTCTTCTTAACCTCAATTCTACTAAATTAGAATTATTAAAAATGCATAATCCCCCTGATTATGTAAGGCGTAGGCGTAGATGTTTTTAGGCGTGTTTACAGTAAAATCGTTATAAAAAATGATTTTGCAATATTTAACAGTCAAATAAGACTTATATTTCACTAAAATTGTATTAGATTCGCCAAGAAAATTTCACTTTTTGTTAATTTCGATTTTGAAAAATTCGATTTGTATGGTGGCGTTTTTATTAAATACGCCAAAGCGTGTTTAGTACCAGGGGGATTAATTACAATATTAATTGCAGTTGGTTACATAAAATTGTTTTGTTTGTGGAAAAGCTCATTAAGAGCGGAAATATCCAGAATCCCGAAAATGTTCACTATTCTTCACAAAAGTGACTGCTGTTAGGTTCTACCTCTGCTGTTGGTGTTGTAGCTGTTGTTGTTGCTGTGGTTGTTGCTGTTGGGACGGGATCGGGGTCATTGTAACCGATGGTGCCAGGGCCGACGATGTCGCCGACGTTGACGACTCTGATGACGATGAGCTGCTATGTTAGCCAGTACAGCATGAGGTCACGTAGTTTTCATCCCAGTCCCTATGGGTTCTTAACCCACTGCAGTTTCTACTGTTGTCCTTCCTGATTGCAGATATTATACCTGACCATGATCCTGGGTTTTCTTCGATTCCAGCACGGACCAAAGGGATTTGGAGCAAATTCGCCGGATAAAGTTGATCCAGATTAGAAAAAAGAAGAGGACATACATACACATTGTAGGTTTGTTGAGTTGGTATTCCCTGGTCGGGGCTTGTTGGGCTCCGAGACGTTCCGGTACAAAGAACCGAGTGCCGTGGGAACGTGTAAACCTTTACCGTTTTTCTTGATAACGACTTTTTGCCAGATGTGTCAAACTAATAATAAGCTGACAAAATATATTTTGTTAACATTTATTTTCTATACGCTTTTCTTTATTTTTATTTAACAGTGGTGAATGTCGAAATATCGTGCCTTTCATGCAGATGTAAGGGCAATCTTATTGTTTTTTCTATATTGTTTTTTCCGAGTGGTGTATATCGAAAGCTCGGGATTTCGATGCAGATGTAAACGCAGCCTAAGTCTAATATTGCCCTTTTCAAGGAGGTACCTACATACTTTTTAAGAGTTTTACTTAATTTTTTTTTTTTTTAATATTATTAAATATTTTGAGATCTTTTAAATTTTCAAATAAAGTTAATTTTTCATTTCTGCCCGACCGTTTTCGATTTTAATTGTAATTTTAATATATTTATAATTTAGCTAGATACTGCATGGTATGAAAATATCACCAAAATATCATCATTTCCATATAAATGTGTTGAAATACAAAAACCTTTGTATGTCGAGATTAAAGTGCATAACTCACCTATTTCTTATTTTCTCCAAATATTCGGCTGTATTTTGATTTGTCATATTACTGGGACTGATGTGTAATTTAAAATCAGGACCAAAATATTCAAAGTAATCATTATACGGAAGTTCATTAGCAATTTCAACACCCAAAGCCACTGATGTTTCATAAGTCCAACAACGTGAAACATTACGAATGGTATAGCCACCACCGCCAACCATCAAAAATGGTAAATTGTATTTCTTAACAAACTCGACACAACGGCCATGACCCTTAACGGTCAAATTAAAACAACCCAAACGATCACCGGTCAACGAATCAGCACCGCATTGTAAGACCACAGCAGCTGGTTGAAAAGTTTCCATAACTTTGGAAATTATAGGTTCAAATATTGATTCATATGCGTCATCGTCCATGCCATCACGCAGAGGAATATTGACGGCATAATATTTTCCCTTGCCAGCACCAATATCACGTAAATCACCCGTACCAGGGAAATATTCACCATACTTATGAAAACTAACAGTCATAACACGATCGGTGGTATAGAATGCCTCCTCAACACCATCACCATGATGGACATCGATATCAATATACAAAACACGTTGATGATATTTCAGCAACTCCAATATACCCAAAACAATATCGTTAACATAACAAAAACCAGAAGCTTCGGACTTTTTAGCATGATGTAAGCCACCACCCCAATTGATACAAATCTCTGATGCCTGTTTATTTAATTTGACAGCAGCCGCTACCGAACCACCTGCCGAAAGTTGACAAAATTCATAAAGGCCATCAAAAACGGGACAATCTTCGCCAACATTAAATCTTTGCATTTGTTTATTATATTCAGTCATATTATCGGGACGTATAGAACGTAAGAAACGCACATATTCATCGGAATGAAATTTTGTCATTTCATCGGCAGTGGCTTTATGAGGACGCTGTAAAAGGAAAGTTAAAGTATTATTTTAGATCTTAGAAACTGAGAATTTTTTTGAGAAAAAGAGTCCTAAACATCTACGAATTTTTCTATAAAAAAGCAATTAAAATATGTTTATTTTACTGTAGGAAAAATGATTGAGAATTTAAGTTTCTCTAAGGGAAAACATTTCTGCAGGAAAAGGACCTAAGAATCTCAAAATAATTGTATAGGAAATGTCTCAGAATCTTAAAATTTGTCCATAAAAAATGTTTTAGAATCTGAGAATTTTTTACGGAAAAAATGTCTGAGAATCTGAGAATTTTGCTAAAAGAAAAATGCCTTAGACTCTAATACCCGTATTCAAAATGAAAAATTTTATGCTAACTAACTTGGTGCTAACGTTTTTACACACAAATTCCCATAAGGGAAAGCTGGCAGCTAGTTATTTAGTATATGCTTTTCCATTTTGAATACGGGGTATTTTTCTATGGAAAAAATGTATGAGGATCTAAGAAATTTTCTTTAGTAAAATGTCTCAGACTCCAAGAATTTGTCTACAGGAAAACGTCTGCGAACTTGAGAGATTTTCTGAAGGAAAAAGTCTTAGAATCTGAGAATGTTTCTGTAGGAAAAATGTCTTAGAACCTAATTATTTTTTTATTGAAAAAATCTTTCAGAATCTGAGATTTTTCTTCAGAAAAACTGTTTTAAAAACTGAGTATTTTGTAATAGTTAAAACATTGAAGAATCTGGGAAATTTCCTATATGAAATATATCTCAGGATATCAGAATTTTTCTATAAGAAAAATATATTGGAATTTGAGAATTTTTCTATAGGAAAAATGTTTCACAACCTGAGAATTTATGTATAGGAAAAATATTTCACAACCTTAGAATTTTCTATAAGAAAAATATTTCAGAAATTGAGATTCTTTCTGTAGGAACAATGTCTCAGAATCTAAGAATTTATCTATAGAAAAACGTCTCATAATATGAAAATTGTTCAGTAATAAAATAGCCTCCGAATGTAAGAATTTTTCTAAACAAAAAAGGTCTCATAACATAAGAATTTTTCCATAGCCAAAATTCCATTGAATCTGAGAACTTTTCTGTAGTAATAAATCCTCAGATTCTTACAGGGAAGGTCTGCTGTGTGGTTGGTTCACTATGATTTGTTTCAAATATGGATTTGTAATTAAAAGGTGAATTTTTTTCGTTTATTTCTAACTTTTTAATGTTCCCGAGTAAAAATATGTTTTTATATAATTTTTTAAGAATTTATAGAATTATATGTCATAGTTAACACCAAGTCTAATTTTAAATGATTATATCAAAATATATTTAACTAGCGGGCGCAGCCCGCTACGTTGTTAGCGTGCCTTAAAGGTTAAGGGGGGGGGGGGGAGGGCGCAGCCCCCCACAATTTTTATTAAATTCGTTTTTTTATTTAAAGTTTTTTTATTTAAAGCCTTCACCCAGCCACCACAAATAAATAATTCTGCACAACAATGGGTTTAAAATAAATAAATATTTGATCACTTTTTCTCATGAAAGTGGATTGTTAGTAATGAATCCATAATAAATTGCAATATACGTGTGTATGTTAAGATAATTTGGTAAAGTGCGAACTTAGGTAGATAGACCCGTAAGTAGTTTTGTTCATTTGTGTTTTGAATGAAAATAAATAACGTAAAGCAGGGTTGGAAAGCATTTTATAATATTAAAAATAGCGGGCAAAGCTACGTTGTTAGCGTGTCTTAAAGTTTTTTTTTTTAATTCCAGTTTATGTAAAGGTAGACCTGGCAATTCAAGTAAATTCACAAATTCAGTTGGAAAATTTACTGCGTCGGTTTCTTCCACCGGTGCTTCGTTACACGAAGTTTAAATATCGGAATATAAAAGTTCCATTCCTTTTCTAAGGTTTTTTCTCTTTCAGAAAATTTGTTTAACTTTTTGGGGAGTATGTTTCAATGCTACATAAGTTTCATATTCCGTTGATAGTGTTTGAACAGGTAATTCCCTCTTCCAATCCATTTGCATTGTCTATAATTTCAATTCCACTCGTTCAACGTTTATATCCATTTCATTCCACTTGTGTAGTGTTTCAATCCCACTCGTTTCCTATTTAGTTTCTTAATTTTAGTGTTTCATATACACTTGTTCTTTAAGTTTTAGGTTTCTAGCTAAAGACGCAGACGTTAAGGGGGGGGGGGGGGGGGGGGGGGGCAATTTTCCCCTTTTGAACCACCATTTTTACCACGTTCCTGTCCAAAGTCCTAGAAATGCCTTGTCGATAAGTTAGCCCATACTCCAAGGAAAGCATATTATATATTACAGGTTTCTAGCCGAAGGGTTCGGTTAGGCCATCAAGGTAGAGAATTATTCCGTTTTTACCCCTCCCGGTAGGAATTTCCAAAAATTCCGTCTTAGAGGACGTCTGCGTTGGAGGAGGAACCTACTACATACATAATTTTAGGTCTCTATATCCAGCAGTTTGGCCAGGCCATCAAGGGGGAAGTTTTTTCACTTTTTACCCCTCCCGGTATGAATTTCCAAAAATACCATCTTAGGGGACGTCAACGTTGGAGAAGGAACCCAATTTAAGATCCCTTGTTCCAGCAGTTTGGCCAGGCCGTTAAGGGGGAGACTTTTCCTGTTTTTGACCCTACCTGTAGAAATTTCCAAAAATCTCATCTTAGCGGATGTCCACAATAGAGGAGGAACTTTAATACCAAATTTCAACTTCCTACCTCCAGCGGTTTGGGCAGGCCTTTAAGCGGCACTTTTCGCTTCATTAATCCCCATTTTTGCAATGTCCCTGTCCAAAAAGCACCGTCTCGGTAAGTGAGCAGATACTCCAAGTAACATATGTTTTACATTTCAGGTTTCTAGCCAAATTTTACTATTTGTGCCCCTGTCGGTAGGAATTTCCGAAAATCCATCGACAGGGAATTCCAGCTTCCTAGTTCCAGCAGTTTGAGCAGGCTGAGAGGAACTTAAGTACCGAATTTCAGCTTCCTAGTTCCAGCAGTTTGGACAGGTCGTTAAGGGGCAACTTTCCCTTTTTGAGCTCCCATTTTATAACGACCCTGTCCAAAATTCAAAAAGTATCTTTCTAATACGTTAGCCCTCACTCCAGGGACCCACATTTTAAGCTTCAGGTTTCTAGCCAAAGGGGTTTTTACCGGCCCCCAAGGTGAGGCTTTTCTTCTTTTTGCCCCTCCCTTTAGGAATTTACAAAAATTCCATCTTCGCGGCTATCTGCGATGGATGAGGAACATTCATACCAAATTTCAACTGCATTGCCTAAGCGGTTTGGGCAGGCCGTTAGTGGGGACATTTTTCCCTTTCAACCACCATTTTTACTATGTTCCTGTTCCAAAATAGAAAAATTACGTTGCCGGTGAGTTAGTCCTACTCCAAGGAATACATATTTAAAATTTTAGGTTGGCCAAAAGGGATTGGGCAAGCCGTCAGGAGGAGACTTTTACCTTATTTCCCCTCCCGATAGGAATTTCAAAAATTCCGTCTAAGCGGACGCCTACACAGAAGGAGGAACTCACATACCGAGTTTCCTTTTGGGATATCCTGTAGGGAATTCCAAAAATACAAACTTAGTCGATGTCTACTACAGTGGAGGAACCTTTATACCAAATTTCAACTTCTTACCTCCAGTGGTTTGGGCAGGCACTTTTCCAATTTGTGAGACTGTTTATGGGGAGACTTTTCCCCTTTTTGCCCGTTCCGGTAGGAATTTCCAAAAATCCCGAATTAGCGCACGTCTATGCCGAATATCAAGAAACCTTGTTTTAGTGGAGATATCCGTGGGTGGAGTTAAAAAAGTAGTTTTTTTGAAATTATATATTATTTTAAATGGTACTTTTTGGAAAAACGAAATTTTTTGGAAAAAGATACTTTGTTTTTACAAAGACTTGTACTTTTTTTGCAAAAGGTATTTTTTTTTAAAAAGTTGTTTTTTTTTTGGAAAAATGTATGTTTTTTGGAAAAGGTACTTCTTTTGGAAAAGGAAAATTTTTTTATAAAAAGGTACTTTTTTTTTGGGAAAAGGTACTTTTTTTTGGAAAAGGTACTTTTTTTGAAAAAGTTATTTTTTTGAAAAAATGTATGTTTTTTGGGAAAAGGAACATTTTTTTAGAAAAAGGTACTTTTTTTGGGAAAAGGTACTTTTTTTGGAAAAGGTACTTTTTTTGAATAAGTTATTTTTTTGGAAAAATTTATGTTTTTTGGGAAAAGGTACTTTTTTTTGGAAAAGGTACATTTTTTTAGAAAAGGGTACATTTTTTTGAAAAAGGTACTTTTTTTAAAAAAAGGTACTTTTTTTGGAAAAAGGTACTTTTTTTGGAAAAAGGAATTTTTTTTGGAAAAAGGTACTTTTTTTGGAAAAAGGTACTTTTTTGGAAAAAGGTACTTTTTTCGGGAAAAGGTACTTTTTTGGAAAAAGGTACTTTTTTTGGAAAAAGGTACTTTTTTTGGAAAAAGGTACTTTTTTTGGAAAAAGGTACTTTTTTTTGGAAAAGGGTACTTTTTTTGGAAAAAGGTACTTTTTTTGGAAAAAGGTACTTTTTTTGGAAAAAGGTACTTTTTTTGGAAAAAGGTATTTTTTTTTGGAAAAAGGTACTTTTTTTGGAAAAAGGTACTTTTTTTGGAAAAAGGTACTTTTTTTTGGAAAAAGGTACTTTTTTGGAAAAAGGTACTTTTTTTGGGAAAAGGTACTTTTTTTGGGAAAAGGTACTTTTTTGGAAAAAGGTACTTTTTTTGTCCCCTTTTTGCCCCTCCCGATAAGAATTTCCAAAAATGCCGTCTCAACGGACGTCTACACCGGTCGAGGAACCTACATAGCAAATTTCAACTTCATAGCTCCAGCAGTTTGAGCAGGCCGTCAAGGGGGAGACTTTTTCCCCGTTTTGCCCGTCCCTGTAAAAATTTCCAAAACTCCCGTCTTGGTGGATGTCTACGATAGTGGAGGAACCTTTATACCAAATTTCAACTTCCTACCTCCAGCGGTTTGGGCAGGCCGTCAAACAGGGCCTTTTTCCCCTTTTTCCCCTTTTTAACCCCCATTTTTACAACGTCCCTGTCTAAAATTCTAGAAAGTACTTTCCAGAAAAGTTAGCCCCTACTCCAAGGAACACATATCTTAAATTTCAGCTTTCTGGCCAAAGGGGTTTTGGCAGGCCGTCAAGGGGGACACTTTCCCCCTTTTTGCCCGTTCCGGTAGGAATTTCCAAAAATCCCGTCTTAGTGGACGTCTACCCCGAAAGAGGAACCTACATACCAAATTTCAACTTCTTAGCTTCAGCGGTTTGGGCTGGGCGATGTTGAGTGAGTCAGTCAGTCAGTCACGTTATTATATAAAATATAAAATTACTCACACAGAACCAAATTTGTTCATAAATAGTATGAACAGCTTTCATTGATTAGAGTTCATACTATGTATGAACAAATTTTTACTATTAATGAATGAATTTATGTAAAAAATTTTCATTTTCAAACAAGTTAGTTTAAAAAATATATATATAAAGGGTGAACACACCAAAATTGCGACACTTAGAAACTAATACCAGAAAAAAACTAGATGGCTTTGAAATAAATTTTTTTTATTCGAATACTTTGAAGTTTAGAGGTAATAAAAATATTAAAATATTAGTTATTATTTGTTGCATATGCAACTGATCGGACTTTTGCACGAGTGCATCATCGACTTTTCGCGACGCCGGCAAACACTTGGTTTTGAATTCTGCAATATATTTTACCAGTTCACCTGTCTTCTTCATGTTGGAAATATACTTTGTCGAAAGACACTTCCCTAAACCAACATGAATATTTTAGTTTGCTTTGGGAAATATTTAATGTAAATATTTTGATTTTTGAGATAATTTTTCAGTTTCGTTTTGTGACTTTTTACATATTTTGTGTTAAATAAAATTTATATAGAAAAGAACAATTGTGGTCAACAAATTTATTAATGACTACAAAGATTTTCCAATACTTAAATATTCCCTTCACTATTGACCAATATTCCTCAATAGGGCGTAGCTCTGGGCTATTGGGTGGATTGCAGTCGCGAGGTACAAAATCGATTTTATTTGCATTGTACCACTGCAATGTGTCCTTGGCATAGTGGCAGCTTGCCAGGTCCGGCCAGAACAGTGGTTTGGTGACGTGGCTCTTAATAAATGACATAAGACGCTTATTGAGGCACTCATCCCGATAAATTTGAGCGTTCAATGTTCCAGAGTTAACGAAATGGCTGCTTTTACGACCACAGGAGCAAATGGCTTGCCAAACCATTTATTTTTTTGGAAACTTGAACTTCATTTTCAATTTACAGCTTTCAGGAGCATCTTTACGACTTGCAGCAGTATAAAAATCTTAGCCAGCAATATACTTGAAATTTTGAAAGCAGTAGATTTCGTCGTCCATGACAATGCATTCATATTTCGTGATTTGGGATTCGTACAACTTGCGGCTGCGCGATTTCGTCGTAACATTCTGCTTTGCGTCTCGATCTGGTGCCGTTTGAGCTTTAAAACTTCTCAGTGAATCTTGCCGCTTTACCTTTTGTAAGAAAGACTGCGATTTACGCACAGATTTTGCAACAAAACGTGACGAAATTTTCGGCTTTTGCGAAAATGCCCTGAGGACCTTCCGAGCACTGTTTGTAAGTATCACTTTGGTCATGCTCACCTCCGCTACCAGGCTTTCTAGCAATTGTCAGACCTTCTCTGTAGCGATTTGAAACCCTGGAAACTGTCGAGTGGTGCACTTTTACATTTTTCGCAATTTTACGCGCACTTAGAACCGGATTTTTTATATATTCGAACAAAATAATTTGCCTCGTTTCTAACTCGGTGGTCATTTTTGACGAAACTAAAATGAAATTTCTCATACATGAATTTTAGGTCATGGCATGTGAATTTCAAAATATATAAATTTTTTTGTGTAAGTTACAAGTTTTCCAAAGTGTCGCAATTTTGGTGTGTTCACCATTTAAATAAATTGTCAGTGCTGTTCTCAGTTCCGAATCCACATAAAGAAATTCTTAAGTGGAACATTCCGAACATTTTTGCTGTTTTGTGATTCACATCCACAAAAATTTTTGTGAAGTATTCGGTGTATAAAAAGCTGGGTGGAAGTAAAAACGAATGCACTTTTTTCTATGAAATATTTATTGAATTATTAAAAAAAAACATTTGTAAACAAAATTTTGAAATGTTTTCTTTGTATTTTCACTAAAATAATGAAATTTGTAGAACATTTTATACATAAAAAGATTATTTTAAAAACTGTCTATAAATTTTAACATTTTCTTTCGGAATCAAAAAAAGAGGAAGAAGAAGAAAAAATGATTTAATAAAAATTTCAAATTTATTTTCACAATTGTTTTTTGTTTATATTTACATCAGCTGTGTTAGCAAAGTTTACCCGAAGAAAAAATGTCTGTTCCCATACTTTACCGCAGTTACCCAAACTAACCCAAAGGCGTTCCCGTACTCAAAATTACGTGCAAATTGTTGTTTTTTGGGCTCTCATTAGCGCTCTTATTTACCCAATTTTCGAGTACGGGAAAGCTTTTGGGTAAATTTTGGTAACTTTGGGTAAATTTCGTTAACTTTGGGTACGTACGGGAACGCACTTAATAGAGATTTTAGACTGAGCAAAAACTACCTAGTTTTTGTACAAAACTAGTTTTTGTTTGTTTTTATATATGCGTTTTGACAATTAAAAACTAACGAAATCCAAAAACTAGGTAGTTTCTCCTCGGTCTAAATGCGGTATAATATGTGAATACCAAAACAGCAAATTTCCGAATATTTTAATTCCATGTGCTTTTAAAAATCCATTCTAAATCAAAACCCTCTAAACTCAGAACAGCAGTGATAGGCTTTTGAAAGAACAAGAACGAACGCACTTTTACATTAGTGGGCCACAAGGAAGGCTCAAATAGATTATCATATAATTCAGCAGAGATCCCTATTTTAAAAGAAATACTTTTCAATTTAAAACATTTTAGATGTGTTTTGGCAATATTATTCACTGATTCATAAAATGAATCAATTTTAATGCGAGTTTATTCAAAAAATGATTATCTTTTTCAAGCTCTGGTTAAAATACTGTGGTGGCAAATTTAATTGAAACGATTCAAGTTTTTTCTAGTTTTATTTTCGTTGCTTTATTTTTAAAGGTCAAAATAGTGGCTAAACTCAACCCGAAACGTGAATATTTACCCCTAAATTCATAAACGATTTGTAAAATTATAGGAGGTTTATTGAACAATTTTGTATGAAAATGACGTTTTGTAAACCTGCTATAACTTTACAAAGCATTTATGAATTGAGGGTTTAGTTTACAATGTTGTGCAGAATTTTAACGTAATGTCTGTCTTTTTATTTTGTCACTTGTTTTAAATGGGCGTGGCTTTCAATGAAAAATTAGCGATATCGACCTTTTATCAAATTACATAGTAAAATTTAGCGAGTACTGATCGGATCTATACAAACTGTATATTTTTGGAAATCCTACAAAATTTCCTTAAATCTTGCATTATTTTTATCTAGAAATGGTCACCAGACTTGAAATGACAATGCCTTAAACATAAAATTCTTTGATTTTAGCGATTTTAAAATAAAGTTAACAATACTGAAATTTTAATACGAAATGCTTTATACTTAAAGCACCGTAAGTTGTTTTTCACGTGGAAAATTTTCACTCGAACTTAAATGCCTCAAAAGTTACTTTAAATTCGAAAAGTTAATAATTTTTTTATTTTTTTTGAAAGATCTAATCACAATAAACAGAAAATGACACTTTTTCACAAGAAAAATAATAGTCTTGAACATTAAATTGGCGTGAAAATAAAGTCTACACAATTTTCACGTGAAACTCATAATGTGCAAGACTATTATTTTTCTTGGGAAAAAGTGACATTTTGTGTTTATTTTGATTGTGTCTTTTTTATAAAATTAAAAAATTGTTTATTTGTTTAAATTAAATTGCAATTTGAGGCATTTAAAGTTCGAGTGAAATTTTTCTCCGTGAAAAAACAACTTACGGTGCTTTATAGCATAAAACCATTCACTTTTAAATTTCAGTGTTGTTAACTCTGTTTTAAAATCGCTAAAAACATACATTTGCAATATTATGTTACTACTTTCCAAGTGGTGCAAGCATATTGACCGTATATGTATTAAATTGAAGGTTGAGCAATATTATGTAGTGAATCAAAAAACTTTTGATTTTTTTGGCAAACTTGAAATATTGCATAATCTATTGGCAAAACTGTGCAATTTTAATTTTGCTCTGTTTATGTTTGTGTGCATTTTGAGGTTATGTTTAATTCATATATTGCATAAAATATTGTGGCAATCTTTTGTTACATATACTATGTTGCAATTTATTGTATGGTGTGTGGCAAAACGAGAAAAATACTGTGCCATTATATTGGACATAATAGCTCTGCTTCTTTAGTTTTTGGGTAAAGTTCGGTAAAATGAGAGTTAACAAGAAATACTCTCCCGAAATAACAAAAATGCACAAAAGTAAACGAACGCGAAGAAACACATTTGAAGCCCGAAAAACAAATGTCAATAGATTTGTGCATTATAGTTCGTTTTGGTGAGCGCTCTTTCTAGTTCTTGTTCAATTTGTTGTAAAAATCTAGATAGCTTTTCTTGTTAAACCCCTTTTTAAATCAAAAATTTAATAAAAATTTCCTTTTTAGGCATTTCTATTTACAAAAAGGAATACATAGTTTATTAAATTTGGAAAAGATTTTAATATTAAACAAAAGCTTCGATTTATTTACATATTTAACTCTTTAACACATTTAAACAAGCGTCTTCACAAAATTGTCGGTAATTTTATGGAGTTGTAAAATCACCGATAGGCTTTTGCAACTATTATACTAATTTTTGTAAATGATAAACATATTTTCAGAATGAAAGAAATGATCGATTGAACTAAAAGAGCTATTAGTTGTGAACTAGGTCTTTGGTTCAAATCAGTGAAGAGTTCAATTGAACTAGTTGCACCCAACTGATGATATAACAGCTGATTAAAACTATTTACCCAAATTTACACGAAAAAAAGTCTGGGCTTTCTCGTGCAAGAAGAACAAGAATATTACTCTTTCATGACAGCTCTCATTTACCCAATTGTGTAGTAAGAAAACGCTTTTTGGTAAAATTGGGATCCCGCGGTATCCCAATGTTGAGTACCCGAACACAGCTAATACGTCTCAACCCCTACTAAAAATCAGAAAATTAGTTAAAAATAATTTTCAAAACGGCAAATCAACTGGAATGATTTTGTTAGACATAAAAGCTGCGTTTGACTCCGTTTGGCATAATAGATCCTTCAGCGTTTACTTGGGGAAAACCTGTTCACAACAAGTAAATATTATTACAGGATGTCCACAATGTTCTTGCCTGTCGACAGTTCTTTACAACATCTTTACTGCTGACATTCCAACATTTTCCAATTGCATTACGTCTATATTTGCAGATGATACATCAATTCTTAGTTCTGATGTATATTCAGCGGATATTATTACAAACTTGCAGTCTGCTCTTACTGGGTTGAGTAATTATTTTGAAAAATGGAAGATTTTGGTTAACACTGAAAAAACGCAGGCTATTATTTTACAAGAAAACTTTAGTCTTGTTTTATACCCCAGAGTTTACCTCGTTTCATGAACCATGATATTCCATGGGAAAACAACGTCAAATACTTGGGCGTAATGCTTGATACAAAGCTTAATTTTAATAATCATATTCCCTATGTAGTTGACAAAATTCACAAATCCACCCGACGCCTACATAGTCTCGCTGGCTTCGAACTCGTTCTGGATAAAATCGAAAGATTGACTCTAAATTTTAATGGAAGATGCCAACTCTCACAACATGTACAATCAATGAACTGATCTCATCATAATTTTATCTACTTTATTTTTTTCTCATTTTTATCTTATACCTCTGCTTCTTAAAGGTTTTTGTAAATTTTTTCCTTCCGTTTAATAATAATGTACATAAATTTCATAAATTAAAAAATATATTTATATATCTAAGTAGAAAAGGAACGAAGAGCAAAGAGCACTCTTTTTGTTAGAATTTTTTAATAGCAAAAACTAGCTCTAAGTTTAAAAATTTTTCTATATAAATAAAACATATAAAAAAGTGAGTCTCGGAATTTTTCTACAGAAAAAATGTCTCAGAATCGGAAATTTTCGTTACAGGAAAACTGTTACCGAATCAAATATTAAATTATATTACGAAATAGTCCTGAGAAGGTAAGAAATGTTCTGTAAGAATAGATCATCAGAATCAGCAGTTATTTTTCTATAGTAAAATGTGCTCGGAATCTATAAATATTTGGCGTTTTTTTTTAATCACTGGATTTATTTTTGGATTTTTTTATTTTGTTAAAAAATCCACATTTTGTTTTTCTATTTTTAAAATTTTATATTTTTATCCAGATATAACACTTATTCCCTTATATAATGTGAAAGAAAAAAATTAAATTTTGCGAAAATGGAATTTCTGGAATAAAATTAAGCTAAATCCAAAACGGATTTATTTATTTTTTAAATCCATTTTGGATTTAGCTTATTTCAATTCCTGTGTTCACATTTTTAAAAAATTTAATGATTTTCCTGCACATTATATTGGCGAATAAGTATAAGAATTTAATAAAAATTATAAATTTTTCAAGTTAAAAAACAAAGCATTAATTTTTTAACAAAATAAGATAAATCTAAAAATAAATCCAGTGATTAAAAAATAGGCCTATTTATACTGAAATATAAATTTTCTATAACGAAATTCTACGTTACAAAATTTTAACAATTAACTTCTAAGAACTTACATAAATTTCCATTTTTCTATAAAGACCATAATTAAGCAACAGATTATGGGTCATACGTATGCGATGAGGCTTCATGGGATGTCCCTGTCCATAGTAATAATTACCAATATCACCTAGAATATAATAAAAATTTGTAAATTATCTAGCAATTTTTGGTAAAAAAAAAATTTACAACACAATAACAATTTAACACAAAAAATAAAAATAAAAATTTTAAATCGAGTGTCCCAACAGCGTCATGTGTACATGTGGACATAGAACACTTTTTATTTAAAATAAACGACCGTATTTTCTGTAATCTACGAAGACGCGCGCATAATATACAAAAAACAATCCGAAGAATGTGTCTGGTATACGTACAACTGCCGGCAAAGGTAATAACCCAATTATAAGTACACGTTTTAGTACGGTCGTTTTACATGGTCTGAAATAAAAAAGTGTACTGCCACACAAAAGCCGATGGTACAGTCAAAGTAAATTATAAAAAATTATGAAAAATAAAAAAAAAATTAACATAATTTTCACAAAAACTTTTAATCAGAATTAAACAAATAATTATGTGCATTAATAGCTTATTTTAAATAAAATACTTAAATATTTAAACAAAATAACTTACTGTCGTAATAATAGCAAACTCTTTTTTTGGTAGCCGATTGCATTTTATGTGATTTTGGTAGAAGCCTTTTATAAAATACACTTGTTTATTGTTACTTTATTACGATTTCCTAAATAACACCCAAATTTAGTGATTTCTTTGTGTTTATTTGACCACTAAAGAAAACCGCGTCTTTACTGGGCGAATTATATTTGGAAATGTTTAACTTATTTTCCTCAATTTTCTTTTGTACGAATCACGATGTTAAAATAGAACTTAAAATATTCATACACAAAGTGAAGTTGGCTGCAGTTTGCTAGTCGACCAGTGATGGAATACAAGTTTTTAAATTTTGTACTAACCACACAAAAATATTGTACTTTTTCGATCCTCACGGTACCGTATCCCTTTGAGACCCAGCATATGCAGCCTATAGACTACTCAAGTTATTTGCACAATAATGGGTTTGTGCCAGTGATGGTATTTGAGAATTTTCGTTTGGTGCCTAAATGATGCCTAAAAAGTGCCAAAAAAAGCTTTAAAAGTGCCAAAAACAATTAAGCAACATGCAAATGTTTCAAAAATTATGTTCAGCTTTTATTTCAAATATTTATACATTTACACCCTTATTCTAAACTTTATAACAATAACAAAAGTGTCACAAAACTGGTGTGTATGGAAATTATTATAATTTCGGTATTCTGAGAAAAATTGTCACAGCAAAACCTTGACAAAATTATCATTTAACAAAAAGCACATAACAACAAATATTTTCATTTGTCAACAATTTAAAATATAAAAATTTTATTTTCTTTTGAAGAATTTTATAATGTTTCTTCACAGAAATAAAATATGAAATACCTAATTCATATTTTGAGATATTATTTTAAGATGCATCGAACTTTTTACCGATTCTAAAATTCCTGCAAATTCCTCCAAAATATTACGTACATATTAACATGGTATTTTTGGGGCTGAAGTTGTTAGGAATAAGCTCAGGATGCTTGATGCTAAAATTTAAAGGAAACTCCAAGTGCTTAGAACTAGTTCTCTTGTGTTCTACGGTTCCTGGACATTTTTTAAGTTTTCATTTCATTTAAGATTTCATAAAATTATCGAAAAAATCGTAATTTTTTACAAATTACAATTTTTTGATCGTTTTATTTTATTTTTGGCAGAAAAAGCTTTCACCATTGTATGGTGAAATTTTTAAAAATTTTGCTTGTCATAAAAAAACTAGAATACCATAACAAATTTTTGAAAAATTCCAGTGACAACAATAGAATCAATTAAAGTTTTTCTAATTTTATCCCCATTGCTTTTATTTTTAAAGATCAAAGTAATGATTAAATTGTCGCCGAAGAACTGGAAGCTGGTCCAGAAAATTGTAGAAATTTGTAGTGCTGCGATTGTTTTTTTAATTTTGCTACCCGTTCTAAGATAATGAAAAACCAGCGATATCGACCTTTTATCAAATTATATAGAAAATTTCTTAAAAAGTGCCAAAATTCTATAAAGAGTGCCATGGTGCCATTGAACATTCAATAGTGCCAAAAATGGCACTTTTGTGCCACTTTTACCAACAGTGGTTTGTGCTAGAGTTGGGCTTAATCGTTCTTTTTGGTGACTCGGTCATATCGTTCAATAAATTTCATTGAACTAGTTCGTTCAAATCGTTCAATCGTTCTTTTTTGTTATCGTTCTTTTTTGTCATGAGCTGTGTCTGAACAGTGATTCGTGAACGGCGTCGTTCATTCGACAATTTATTGGCGCACTACATGTTACATGCACGCAGAAAAAAACTGGGGGAATATTATCTAAGTGCTATGTAATTATACAACTACATAATTTTCAAGTTAGTTTTACAAAGTTCTTGTAAAGTATGCACATTTTTTTGTAAAATATATACAATCCTTGCAAAATATATACATGTGTAGTGGAAAATATCCGAAAAAATGCATATATTTTGCTGGAAAATTGTAAAACTTACTTCGAACTTATGTAGTTGTATAATTACATAGCACTTAGATAAAGTTACCCCTGTTTTTTTTCTGTGTGTGTTTATATTAATTTTATTGTGCATAGACTAATAGTGTCAGAAAATTACAATTTTATTAAAAATATGAAATTATTAAGAAAAACATTTAATTCTGTAATAAAATTAATAAGAAAGGTATACAAACTTTTTATGACTACAAAAAAGAACGAAATGAACGATGAACGAAAAGAACGAATAATGGTGAACGATGTCATATCGTTCAATGAACTGAACCGTTCAAATGAACGACACAACTCTAGTTTGTGCAGGTCAGTTGAACAGTGTATGGCTTGGTTTGTGTACTTGTACAAGCATATTTTTAAACGGCCCATACATTAAAGGCTTATTTAGCCATACGTAACGTGACGAATCAGCTGATTCAATCTAAAATAATGAGTAAAAACGAAATAGACTGTCAGCTATGCTCTTTTGACTCATTAGATTTTCCATAAGGAGTTATGTCACGTTACGTCCACATATAGCTAATTCTACCTTAAGGAACATTCGTGAAAAAATGCCCATGTTTTTGTGAATGTGTGTGTGTGTTTATATGTGCGTGCGTGTCAGTGTTGCCAGCAGTGAAACAAAAAATTACACAAATGTAGGTCAAAAATTATCCAAAACCTCATGAAATTACACAAAAAATATAATTTTTATATTATTCCAAAATTAATTCTCCTGAGCATAGTGGGTCAGAATCAAAATATTTTGGAAAAAATTTCGCCATTTTTCAATTTATATACCAATTTTTAAAAGCGTAAAAAATTTTGTAATCTGCAAAGTGCGAAAGTTAGTTGCATTTTAAAACTAAAATTTTTCATTTTTGCAAATCCAGGCAAATTTTTCTGTAAATTGTTATGACAATTTATTCTATTAACTAAAGATACTTTCAATGCAATATCTTTTTCGGGCTTAAAATCGCGTGCTTTCAAATTTGAATATTAAAAAAATGGTGTTTTATCCATTTTTTTTTTCTCAAAAAGGTAACAAGACTCTTTTTGGCCACATCAAAAGTTTCTTTCAGAACAAATTATTTATCAAAATGTTGGTTCTTTAATTTTTATTTAAAAATAAAAATTGTTTTTTCGACCTTTTTAATTGATTAATTAGAAATTTATTAATTCAGTTCGAGGCCAATTTCCTTATAATGAATTAACATAAACCCACATCTACACGAGAGACAAAATTTCTAGAGATAGAGCAAAAAACAACTCTAATTAGCTCTATTGTGAATGATTTGAGCTAATTAGAGGTGTTTTTTGCTCTATCTCTATCAATTTTCTCTCTCGTGTAGATGTGCCTTAATAAGTACTTTTTCAAAAACTTATATTTATTTATCTTTATCAGAAAGGCTACTCTCTCCAATTTTAACCATTTTTATTCAAATTTAACCAATTTTTCTCTGAGTGCAAAGTTGGGATTTAAAAACAAAAAGCTGGAGTAGATTCTCCAATGTGTCCCTAATGTGGTATGCCTTATGAGCCCTATTCCAGCCCAGCTTTAAATGTCGGCAAGACAGCAAAAGTTTTAAAAATTATTGTGCTAATTCATAAAAAAAATTTATTTGGTATTTGAAGCTTGCTATAGTTAAAGTACATATTTCGCTTAATAAAGAGTTATTAGAAATCTTGATTCATAATCGTATTTTAACTATAAATTAATTTTTCGATTTGATACTGGCAACACTATTGTTTATTTTCTCTCTTCTCCCAAATAAGTCGTAAGTGATGTACAAATTTAGTAAACGATTGACTCGGTAATCGGAAGTTAAAATGTATTTTCTTAAATTAGAGAACTAATGATGTGCTAAGATAAATTTAAAAGCCTTTAAAAATATTTTTTTTTTTTTTATTTATAACGCAAATCAATGGAAATGTGTGTAAAAAAGTAATTTTCTAAAACATATTATTCGAAGCATAGAAAAGTAATCGAATTTCGAATAATGTTTTGACAGTCTGTACATCACTATTGTTTTGTTTTTCTTTTTAATTTTATTTTTACATCTTTTTGGAAATTTTTTCGAAAAAGGTCATTGGCTACGAAATTGTTGTACACTCAGGGAATTATGTAGGTAAAATCAACTGCAAATGAGAGTTAAAATAACTGCATTTGCACTTAAAAAGGTGTAGACTACATTTGCAGTTAAATTCACTGCAATATGAAGTAATTTTTAACTGTTAAAAATCAACTGACAAATGTAGTAAAAACAACTACAAATGCAATTGAAACAACATACATGCAAATTATTGTAAAACTGTACAAACAACTTGCAAATCTAGTTAAAAAAACATAAATAAATTTTTTTTTTTAATTATTCATTTAATAAAAAAACAAATTTATGTCAACACTATTAACTTAATTTTATTCTATAATAAATTTAAAATTGAGAAATCAAAATTTACACTTAATGTCACTTTTTTTCACTATTAAGATATTGTTGTACATGTCCGTCTGTGAGGGATGAAATATGCTGTTGTTTGGCTTCCTTTTTTTTCTCCAGGTAGAAAGGGATGAGAATATAAAAGAACTGAAAGAAAATAAATACAATATTTTTTTAACATTCCCCGTAAATAAATTTATATTATAAAACTTACCTTATTATTTTAGTAATTTAATAAAAAATAAATAACCTTTTCCGTATTACGCGTGCTCACTCTTTGGCGTTGTTTTATGACTAAGACAAGAGAAAACATGTTATACTCATATTCTTTCACTAGAAATTTCTAAACAAGTGATTCATACACATACTTCTGGTTGCTTCGTGTGTGTGCATACACACTTGAAAATTTAAGTATTTGTAAATAAAATTCAAAATAACTGCATAAAATAAATGTTACTACAATGTAGTAATTTTTGTAGTTTGTTTAAAAAAATAACTGTCAAAAACATTTAAAAATTTGGTTCTAAGTAAATTAACTACAATTGTAGTTAAAATAACTACAACCGCATTACTACATAAATAACTGTCATGTAGTAACTGCAGAACTTTTCTGAGTGTAGGTTTTTTCAGTTTGATGGATGCAAGTTGTTGGAAGCCACACATTCTAGGGATGGGAAGGCTTTAATAAATCATTTCATGCCTAAAAATGAAATAATTAACAATTAAATGGTGGCTTCCTCACTCCAAACTTTATAAAAGGTTTAAAGTTAATGAGTACCAACTATAAACCTTTATTATTTTCTTCGTTATTAAGCAAATATGAATATTGTTTTTCACAAATTAGCTTAAAATCCTGCAATAAGACTGTTGTAAAAGTTTATGAATCAGACCATATATTTTTGTAAAATTTTGCATGTTTTCTTCAATTTTTAAATTAATGATAGCAAGGCATTATTTAAAAATAAAATTTTTTTTTTCGACCTTTTTAATTGATTAATTAGAAATTTATTAATTCAGTTCGAGGCCAATTTCCTTATAATGAATTAACATAAAGGCACATCTACACGAGAGACAAAATTTCTAGAGATAGAGCAAAAAACAACTCTAATTAGCTCTATTGTGAATGATTTGAGCTAATTGGAGGTGTTTTTTGCTCTATCTCTAGCAATTTTCTCTCTCGTGTATATGTGCCTTAATAAGTACTTTTTCAAAAACTCATATTTATTTATCTTTATCAGAAAGGCTACTTCATTTAGATGCCTTGCATGCAAAAATATTACCCAGTTGCTAATTATTCTCTCCAATACCTCTCCAATTTTAACCATTTTTATTCAAATTTAACCAATTTTTCTCTGAGTGCAAAGCTGGGATTTAAAAACAAAAAGTTGGAGTAGATTCTCCAAGGTGTCCCTAATGTGGTATGCCTTATGAGCCCTATTCCAGCCCAGCTTTAAATGTCGGCAAGACAGCAAAAGTTTTAAAAATTATATTTTTGTAAAATTTTGCATGTTTTCTTCAATTTTTAAATTAATGATAGCAAGGCAGAGCTTAACCTGAAATTTCTTTGCAATATGTGTATCAACAAATTTTATTTTGCAAAATAAAAATATAACATTTTCATAAAAAATTACCGACATTTTTTTCACAAATTTCATTCGATTCGGCTGAAGTCTTTAACATGTTGGATTTACAAAATTCTAAAATGTTTTGAATCTGCTCCACTTTTCTGCGTTAGCAAAATTTTTTCTCATCAAACTCATGTAAACTACAGGAAAAAAAATTTCGGACATTAGAAAATCACAATCATAAAAAACCCAAACTCTTCCACTCTTTCGGTAAAGTTTTAAATGGTCTTGCAAACCAAGAGAAGTTTTAAAAGAAGCTTGACAATTATTTTCGCAAAAAATAAACAAAACATGGTGCTTTAAACAAAACAAAAAAATACATAGCATCCATAGATTACATAGATCTCAATCTATGATAGCATCATTGTGGATTTTTTTTTTTTATTTGAAAAAATTTACAAAAATATTTTACCAGAAACTGGAGATTTGTAGCAAATGTTTCACAGACAAACTCGTTTTGTCTTAATATCGACTAATATTTATTTAATAAAAAGCCATGGGACTTTTAAAAATTTACGGAAATTTCGGCAGAGAAACCTTAAACTGTTACTTACTCTGCTGAACGATGTTTTCTTTGTTTTGTTTTTAAATACATTTTTTCTATATTTTCCTTTGATTTTTTAAATTTTTTGCAAGGTTGGCTTCGAAACGAAAAACGGTTTAGGTATCGGTATTGGTGTCGATTTTTTATTTGTTTCGGTATCGGTAACGGTATTTTAATCATATCGGTATCGGTATAACCGATAACGAAACATTAATACCGGTATATACCGGTATTATTGAAAAAATTTACAAAAATATAAAAAAAACGTTCTTAATTATAAAAAACTCAATTTTATTAAATTTTTATAAAGGATACCCAGTAGAAAAAAATACTAGTTCAGAACCAGTTATGTACTAGCTTATTTGAACCAGGCAACTAGTACGAGTTCTACCGCCTCTCCATACAAACAACTGTAGAATTTAACATGGAGATGTCATAGCGATGGGGATAATTGTCGCCATACTCCCACTTTGGTACTAGTTGTAGAACTAGTTTGAAAATTACAATTTAAGGACGAAAAATAGGGAGCAAAACTGGTACTAATTTGACACTCGCGGAACCAGTTCCGAAGTGAGTCTTTGGAAATAGTACTGTACCAGTTGGTAAAGACCTAATTTACATATATACGTAGATGAAAAACAAACACTTTTTCTTTGATGAAATGTAGATTAGACCGATAGTTTCCTTACTGAAATAATTAGGTCCATTTAACAAACGTAATCTAAAATATTTTGTGTTTATGATTTCTAATCACAATAAAAAATTTTAGTGTTTATTCGCAACTTCAGACTATATTACTAACAACAAATGTAAACAAAACTAGAATTTCAAAACTCCTATTTAAATTTAATCTTTCGAAATAGTCTCGAATTGTTTCAATGAAATTAATAGGTACACAAATGGTTCAAAATTGTTTTAAGAATAAAAACAGGGAGCTGTACTGGTAATTATACGAAATTTACCAAACTAGTTCCGGAGTGACTCTTCGGTACCAGTACTGTACCAGTTGATTTGCACCTAAAAGCAATTTACAGTAAAAAAATTTGGGTGTTTATTTGCAAACTCTAAATACAAATATAAACGAAATGAGAATTTCAAATCTCGCATTTTAATTTCTTTTACAATCCCTACATAGATCGTATTTAACTAGTACACAACTGGTTCAAAATGGTTATTTTGAGAACTAGTTTTGTAGTTTCTAGTCAAAAAACTAGTACTTTTTAGAACTAGTTCTACCATTTGCTACTGGGTAACTATAGTTTATGGAAATGTTTTTATAATATGAACAAAAAACAATAAGTTATTAACGGTGGGTCTCATACTGCAGGTTTAAACTTGGGTTAATAGTTAACCCAAAAATTTGTTGTTTTTTTGTGTATATTTTTTTGGCATTTTATTTTTTTTTAGTTAAGTTAAAGTTAAACCTGTTGTATGAGACCCACCGTAAAAATTTATAAGTGTTTTATTTTTTAAAAACAAACATTTTTTTAAATCTATTAGGAACAGAAGTTGATTCACTACAAATATTTTATATTTGTATTGAGATCATATAATAAAATAAAAAAAAAATAAGTTTATAAAATTAATAAAAGGATTCTCTAAAAGAAACTGTAAATTCAATTAAAGGTTTAAGAAACCAGTTTATATGTTAAATTTTATTTACAAATTTGTAAATTTGTGGCCCTTTGTTCCTAATGGAACCATAGGAAATAATATATATATACATATATAAATTTGTTACAAGTTAGAGAATATTTATGAAGTTAAATAAATTAAAAACAATGTTGCCAATGCAAATTAAAGGCTGATAACCGCACTTTGAATTTGTAATACGATTTTCTATTAACAATGAATAAAAGAGTTTAATTGTTTAACAATTTTGGAAATTTTATATTAAAAAAAATTAGTATTTTTGCTAAAAACGTGAAAAAAAACAATTTTTTTTATACCGATTCCATACCGGTACAACACCGGTATTAAGGGAAAAGGTTTTTGAATACCGGTATTTTTTTAAATCAAGAATTTCGGTATTGGTATCGGTTGTCAATTTGAAAGGGTTTTGAAACGGATAACGGTATTATAACTGTATCGGTTGCCAACCTTGATTTTTTGTTTTTGAATTATAATTTTATGTTTTTATTTGTCACTCATACAAAACAAAAAGTTTTTAAAAACAACAACAACAAATGTATCACTATTTGATCAAAAGTAGCAAACATTTTTTACGCTACCAAAATATGACAGCGCTACCTGAGTGCTCAGACTGAGCGGTTAGTGATCAGGTCGTTCAGCAGATAGTTGCACAACTGTTGTAGAACTGTTTACTGTCAAATTGTATCTGCCGAACGCACCCATTATGATCGAAATCGAGTTAAAAGTAGATTTCGACGGAAATCCAATAAAAATTTGGGGTTTCAAACAGATTTCCCATAGCAAATGAAATCCCAATTTAATTTGGATTTCAGCGAATTCTAAATTGAAATCCAAATTTTCTCCCATATTTGCAAAAAAGTAGGGAAGTTTGCAGAAAAAGTGTATGCTGAAATTAGCACAGTTTAGCAGTAATTTTTTAATAGTGAACATCATAAATACGGAAAAAAAATTAAAAGTATGAATAAACGTAAAGTAAAAAATGTTAATATAAATTTATTAACATAGCCAACGAATTTCAGGTATTTGGGACTTCGCAAAGTGTAAAATTAAGATTTTAAAGACTAATATTTCCTCATAGCAATAACAATCCGCTACATGTTTCTGCTGCTACGTGTAAATTAAAATGAATATTGTACAGTTTCTTGAATGGTGTGTGACTTGAACAAACTCGTTGTTGTGCAAGTGACTTGCATAGTCTATTTGCCGCAATATACTCGATTGTGAGATGTGATGTTTTCTCTTAACCTAGTGTCTTCAAATGCAATGAAATGTGCAAAGAAATTTGAAAATAACACACAAAACAACAACAACGAAAATTTTTCAAAGACAAAGTCGGCAAGAGCATTTCAATTTAATTTGTTTTATTTTGCTCATTTAAAGCATATTTTGGGATATTTGGTCTACACCGTTGATTAAAATACCGTTGGAATACAGGTATTTTTGATAAATGTAGATGGAACAGGGCAATTTAAGATAAGTGTTAATTTTTTGATTATATCTTTTAAGAAAATTTATGTATTTGTTTTTATAGAGGAACTGCAGATACAAGAGGGCATTTAAGAAAGCATTTTCGAAAAAGAAACGAGTTACCATATGAAACCATGAATGGCAATATAAAGACATAATTTAAAAGAAAATAATTTATAAAATATACGATACAATTTTTATTTTTGTAAAAATATTAAATAAAAGTTAAAAAACTCTGTCACAGATTAAAAAAAAAAAAAAATTGGTCAGTACTATTAATTCTTTAATTTTAACTAAGAAATCGTTCCAAGTAACTCATTGTCAGTTACACATTTTGACACTGTATTCGACTAAGAATTTAGTTATCTTTAATTAACTTCTTTAACTGAGCCTCAGTAAGGGGTATTTCACCTGAGACTCAGTTGAAAATTTAGTAGCTTGCAACCGAGTAATTTTTTCGGTGTAGTGTCTTCAAATGCTATGAAATGTGCAAAGAAATTGGAGAATAACACACAAAGCAACAACAAAATTATTTTCGTTGTTGTTGTTTTGTGTGCAATAATTTCAGCTGCATTCAGCTTGACAGTAATTTGTTCTTCATAAAAAAAAAATTTCAAGATTGGTTACCGAAACGAATAACGGTAAGGGTAACGGTACCGAATTTTTTTTATTTTATTTTATCGGGATATACATTAATTGCATTAAAGGAATTATGCTAAAATCCCAAACGTATTTAACAAATTGTGAAAAATAATCCGTTGTAGACATGTCCCTATCCGAATTTCATTCTTGCTTAAAGAAATCGTCAGAGGACGACGTTTTTAGAATTTCTAGAAATATTTGTTAAAAAAAAGTACTACTCTGTTGTTTTGACAGATCTAGCAATGTAGTGACATCCATTCATGTATGAACAACAATAGAAAACAATGTTTTCTAAAGTGTCAGTAACATTTAAATTTGCACAAACACTTGCATACTAGTTTTTTTTTATTTTATTTTATACATTAATTGCATTAAAGGAATTAAACATGCTAAAATTTCCCGAATTTTGTTTGTTTCGGTAACGGTATTTATGACTGTTTCGGTAACGGTATACCGTTATCGAAACAACAATACCGGTACACACGGACATTCAAAATTATGTTAAAAGCATATAAAACCAAGTACAAAAAAAGCATATTTTTAATTTTAAGTGTTAAAAATACATACATACACGCAAAAAATAAAAAGTGGATAATTGCCGAAGTACTTCGGTAAAATAAAACTTCAAAAGTTTTCTGCTAAGTTACACAATTCTTTAATTAAAATATAATATTTTCTAAGACAATTTATAAAAGAAAAACTTAGGTAACTTAACATATTTATAAGTGCGTGAAAATGGAATAGGTCAAAAACTAAGGCAAGTTGACAAAACCAAAAATTTATAAATCTACATGTATTTTTTTACTAACTTACAAAATATGTTTTTGAAGTTGTATTTTACCTAAGTACTTCGGTAATTATACACTTTTTATTTTTTCCGTGTATTATAAGCTATAAATTCAATGCTGGTAGTTTTGATTAGTAAACTTATGATCTACAAATTTTTTTGTAAGAAAAACTAAAGATTACAAAATAAAAAGGTTAAAAAATTGGTATTTTTTATAAATTAATAAATACCGCTAAAATACAGGTAACTACCTATAAAAATAACGGTATCGGTAACGATAACGGTGTTTTAAATTTTTTTTAGAGGTATTGGTAACGGTATTCAATTTTAAACGGTATTCTAGCGATTACGGTATTATAACGATAATGGTAAGCAGCTTCTTGGATGTGTTCAGGCACTGAGTCGTTGAAAGCGGCTAGAAGTTGGGCCGCCGATTAGCCGCCGGTCGTTCGTATTGTGTACGTTGCCATATAGATGAATTAGCGCAACACTGTTGCCAATTTAGCTATTTTCTCGTCAAATTTAGCGATATTAAAAAAAAATATGATTTACTCCCAGTCTAGATTAGCAATAAATATGTTGACATCAGAGCTTTGAAGAATTAATTCCATAATTAAATTTTTCAATTCTGAATTAAAAATTCGATGAATTAATTCACAAGGTACCATATATTGAATGGAATTAATTCATATTTGTTTTCGTTCGATTTATTTTGTTACGAATCAATTCAATTACTATAGTTATTTTTATTAAATCAAATGAATTAATTCACTGGTGAACGCGTTCAATTTTATAAATCGAACTGAAAAAAAATTGAATTAATTCCTTACTGAATTAATTCCCCACTTAATTCGTTCAATTTCATTTTCGTTCAGTGAATTAAAAAAAAAATAAAATTACGTTCAGTGAATTAAAAAAAATTAAATTACGTTCAGTAAATTAAAAAAAAAATAAAATTACGTTCAGTGAATGAAAAAAAAATACGTTTAAAATTTATTTGCAAATAAAATTTGCAACTAAGCAATTTTACAGCATTTGCTAGTAAAAATAAACAAATTACATATATATGAAGTGTTAGAGAAACCCGATGCACTTTATCAACCTACATGATTAAAAAATAAAGCCTTTTACTATTAAAAATAAAAACTATACAGATGTAGATAAATTTGGAAAAAATATGAAAAAAATATGAAAAAAAAATGAATAGTTATTTTTCAAACTTAAGCTTCCCGGTTAAATGCAGATGCTTGACTATGACGTATTTCATTTATACGTTTTTACAATACAATGTTTTCTTCAACTGAATGGCAGAAAACAGGCTTTGAATTCAGCGAACGTATTTTTTTTCAATTCAGTGAACGTATTTTTTTCTTTTTTAATTCACTGAACGTAATTTCATTTTTTTTAATTCACTGAACGTAATTTTATTTTTTTTAATTCACTGAACGTAATTTTATTTTTTTTTAATTCACTGAACGAAAATGAAATTGAACGAATTCTGTGTTGAATTAATTCAGTAAGGAATTAATTCACTTCTTTTCCGTTCGATTTATAAAATTGAACGCGTTCACCAGCCAATTAGTTCATTTAATTTAATAAAGAGAACTATTGCAATGGAATTAATTCTTTGAATTTATTGTTTAATGCACGCGTTCAGTTGAACGAATTCACTGAATTACTTAAGAAAATGAATTCATGCAATTCTATAGAAAATTGAATTCGATTGGTAGTGAATTCATTGAAAAAAGAAAGCTCTGGTTGACATATATTATAGCAAATGTCAAAATTATGTTATCTTCAATGTAAACCCCTCAATTGCGTACATATTTATTGCTGGCAACATATGTCGCATTAATTTCTGGCGAATCTTCATTAACAATTATTGCCGACATACTGCTGAGATGAAATGTCAAACTCAGATGAGATTTTAGTTTGACATTTATAAAAAAGGATGCCACTAATAAAATAAGAGAAAATAGAGCAAGAACAATAAAAAAACTAATTAAATTAGGAAAAATTAAATACAATTCAACTAATGCCTGATTCATACTGAACCAAAAACTAGTAGTTTTCAAATTTATTGTGTTTTCGATTGTCAAATTCCATACAAATTTCAAATCAGAAAATAAAAAAACCGAAAAATTCTAGTTTTGGCTTCAGTATGAATGAGGCTTAATTATAAATAAAAGAAACAAAAAATTATTTACTAGTAAGCTTCGCATAACGAGCGAAAAAATTTCGCTCTATGTTTGGAGCTCAAAAACTATAACAAAATGCACTAATTTTTTATGGTCTATAAAAAGTTACAATCATAATTAATCCAAATGTCACTTTTTAGCTACATTTTCAAATGATCCTGTCTATTAAATTGATGCGCAAAAAATTCCACCGCAATTTCGCAACAATTCCACACAAGTGAAAAATCATTTTTTTTTATATGGAGTTTGACAGTACGAACAAAATACCGGGCTTTAACATAATTACGTGTTCTCATACCCTTAACATAAACTCGGCAATAAGCAATTTTATGCCGTTATTCTGCCAACGTACTTAATTAAGGGGTTTAAGCTCATGGAGATCAATAATAGCTGTGTTTGTGTGACTCTCTATAGGCGCATCTACACGGGATAGAAAACTCGCTAGACTTTATGGAAATGAAGCTCTTTATAAGTCTACGAAATGTAATCTCAAGGCCTTTGGCAATCGCTGTCATTCACAATTTCTCTAATTAGTAACAATTTTTAAAATGTTTTATAACTTTATTGAATATTTCAGTTTATTACATCAATGGCCTTGCAACTCTCTCAATATTTTTTATTTGAAAAAATATTATGCGGCTTGGAACAGGAACGAACTCCGACTGGTTAATCAGGGATTGAAAAGGCTCACTTAATCGGGCTCTTATACCAATAAATGTTAGATCGCTCTTACATATTTAAAAATGTAAGTAACTGAAAAATAGCTTCCTTTTTGGCAAATATTAGCACAAATTGTGAAAAAAAAATTTGCAAAAATCGAAATTTTTGCAACAATATATTCGTTTGCAGAATGTCGATCGCTGATTAGCTCTTTTAATTCATTTTCTGTACCATAAAACTTTTTTCGAATTCCGCCGTTATTTTGCAAATTTTTAAGTGCAGTTTTTTTTAAATATATAACCTAGGGATTAAATTTTTGTACCATAAAGTCTTTTTTCAAATTCCGCTATTATTTTGCAATTTTTTACGTGCGATTTTTTTTTTTAATTTATGATCTAGGGGCTATAATACACATTTCATACAACAAAGTTTGGTGGCTAGTTGCAAAAAAAAATCGCGAAAAATAAAATTTGCAAAAAGGAAAATTTTTGCATCAATATATTTGTTTGCAGAATCTAAATCGCTGATTACGTTTCCTAATTAATTTTTTGTACCACAAAGTCTTTTTTTCGCGTTCCCCTTTTATTTTGCAAATTTTAAGTACGTTTCTTTTTAATTTATAATCTAGGGACTATAATACACATTTCATACAACAAATTTTGGTGGCTAGTTGCAAAAATAAAATCGCGAAAAATAAAATTTGCAAAAAGGAAAATTTTTTTTATAAATAGCCCTTTTTTTAATCATTGGATTTATTTTTGGATTTATTTTATTTTGTTGACAAAATCCATATTTTGTTTTTAATTTTCAAAATTTATAATTTTTATCAGAATCTTATACTTATTCGCCAATATAATGTGCAAGAAAATCATTAAATTTTGTAAAAATGTGAACACAGCAATTGAAATAAGCTAAATCCAAAACGGATTTAAAAAATAAATAAATCCGTTTTGGATTTAGCTTAATTTTATTCCAGAAATTGCTTTTTCGCAAAATTTAAATTTTTTCTTTCACATTATATTAGGGAATAAGTGTTAGATTTGGATAAAAATATAAAATTTTGAAATTTAGAAAACAAAATGTGGATTTTTTAACAAAATAAAATAAATCCAAAAATAAATCCAGTGATTAAAAAAAGGCCAAATATATTTGTTTGCAAAATGTAAATCGCTGATTAAGTTTTTTAATTAATTTTTTGTACCATAAGGACTTTTTTCGAACTCGTTCTGGAGAAAATCGAAAGATTGGCTCTAAATTTTAATGGAAGATGCCAACTCTCACAACATGTACATATAAATGAACTGATCTCATCATAATTTTATCTACTTTATTTTTTTTTTCATATTTTTATCTTATACCTCTGCTTCATAAAGGTTTTTGTAAATTTTTTTCCTACCGTTTAATAATAATCCCAATAAGCACACAGGTTTTAAAAATTCAAGTGCTTTAAACTTTGCTTGAAGTAAAGTAGATTTCAAATTCTAGCATTTGTATATTTAACAAAAAAATTTCAAACTTGAATTTTTGTTTCCCTTTTGCTGGAGTATGCTATTGAAATAAAATGCAATTAAAGTTGTATTCAAGCCTTGAAACTGGAAAACAGCGCTGGAATTGAACTTGTTTTCAACTTGAATTCCAGTGAAATTGTTTATAGGGAATGTACATAAATTTCATAAATTAAAAAAATATATTTATATATCTAAATAGAAAAGGAACGAAGTTCCTAAACTCTTTGCTTCTAAGTCAAATGTAAATAATATAAATATTATAAGAAATAAATTGAATTGAATTCTTCTTATAAAGACTTTTTTCGCTTTCCGCGATTATTTTGCAATTTTTTAAGTGTGGTTTTTTTAAATTTATAATCTAGGGTCTATAGTACCAATTTTATACACAAAAGTTTGGTGCTTAGTTTGCAAAAAAAAAAAAAACAAAACCGCAAAAAAAATATTTGCAAAAAGGAAAATTTTTGCGTCATTGTATTCATTTGCAGATTGTTAATCGCTGATTGAGTTTTTAATTATTTTTTTCTACCACAAAGTCTTTTTTCGCGTTCCTCTATTATTTTGCAATTTTTTAAGTGCGGTTTTTTAAATTTATAATCTACCGAGTATATTGCCCATTTCATAAAACTAAGTTTGGTGGTTAGTTGCAAAAAAAGAAAATTTTGGCATCGTTTGCAGAATGTAAATCTTTTAATTAATTTTTTGAACCCCAAATTCCGATATTATTTTGCAATTTTTTACGTATGGTTTTCTAAAATTAATAATCTAAGGCTATAATACTGTTGGAATAGTATAATTCCATAGTATAGTTCCATTCTTGATTTTTATAACTAAATTATTATTTTCCATCCCTGGTTACAATCGATGTTTTGAGTCATACAAAGAGCGCACATAATGACCCTGCAAACATTTAAAAGATACCTTCCAAGAAGATATTAAAGCGATATCTTCTATTTGTCATTTGAATGAAAATAATCAAGTAGTATTTACTTTGAAATTGTCTTCCTTTTATCACTTGGAAGATAACTCGGCGATATTTGGAAAAAAATAATTCAAAAATTTTATCTTTTGTCATAACTTTTTATGACAATAGCTGTATTTTGTCTTATGCCTATCAACGTTAAGTATTTAAAGCGAAACTACGTTAAACCGATTGTAGTAAAAAAAAAATTTAAACAGGTTATGTTTATAATTGTTCCGTTATAATCGAACGTATGTCAGCAAAAGTTTTTAGGAAGTAACGCGAATAAGTTACGCTAGATGTCAAAATGTATAAACGTTGAGTTTTCAACTTTGATACTTATCCGTGTTGAAAGTTAACGTGCATACGAAAAGTAATATGTTAGTTTTCGTCTTAAACGCGTTTTTATGCACTTTGGGTTTTTTAGGAGTTAACGGATATAGTTAAGTCGAAAACACAGCTAATATTGCGGCAATATCACCTTTGTATCATTTGGAAGATAAAGCAAATTTGTTTGAAATCTTTATCAATTTGGAAAAAATTAAACCTAAATTTGTACAAAAACAATCAAAAGATATATAGAAAATAAACTCGTGAAAAGTTAAGATTAATTGCGCGGGAAAAATCGGCTAAGATGAAATCAAGATAATTTATAAGTTGGTCAATGGATTATGTATGCAGATATTATTTTTCAGACTTAAATTTAATAGTGAAAAAATTAAATCGTTTTTTTATTGTACCGGGAGTTTATTAAACCATATCCCTTTTATCTTAAATATGTGTTATTGCTTTCATATTGCCTGGAAGTATTGTTTTAGTGTAACAGTCGGAGGAAACTTCCGGAATACGAAATTCAGATTGCCGGCAATAAATGTTTTCTTCCTGGCGATATGTTCGGAGAATCTCCTTCGTATTGCCATGTTTGCTGGGTAATATTGGTTTGAGTATGTTCCTGTTCCAAGGCAGTGATGGTATTTGAGAATTTTCGTTTGGTGCCTCAATGATGTCAAAAAAGTGCCAAAAAAGCTTTAAAAGTGCCAAAAAAAAAATTAAGCAACATTTAATGTTTCAAAAAAAATATGTTCAGCTTCTATTTCAAATATTTATACATTTAGTTACTTTAACCCTTAAATGCATGGTGTAGCCATTTGGCAACATACCAGTTTCTTAATAAAAAACGCCACTTGATGCATAAAACTCAATTTTTGGGCATTGGGGCCCTTTCTGCACAAAGTGCTCTTATAAACTATAACTCAGAGTTTTTAAACAGTTATAGGAAAAATCTTGGTTTTGCTTCGTATGTTTGTGAAAAATCTAAAACACGCGTTTTTTTTTTACAAAAAGTGCAATATTCAAAAATGTTTGTTTAAATATTTAAAGTGGTATTCTCGCAATAAAATTAGTTTTGGCAACAATAAATGTATAATTAATATTTCATATATTTTTTTTGTTTCTTTTTTTTTCATACACGTTAAAATAATCACAATTTAGCTATTTGGCAATTTTTTTTGGTATTTTTCTTGAAATGTACACGCCTTTAGAAATCATATGTAAAAAAATTGTTAAAATTGTAGAGATCATGCATTTAAGGGTTAAGTAAAAAGACAAAAAAAGGCGGGAAACTTATCTAAAAAGTAACCCGAGTTTAACATTACCTACCACAAATATTTTCATATAAAAATGCCATTCTTAACTATAGTAAAGCACTAAACTTACGTTATTTTAAGATAAGTTAGCAGGTCCAAGACTTTCAAAAAATTTTACAATTAAATTTGACAATACAATAGAATCAATTAAAGTTTTTCTAATTTTATCCCCGTTGCTTTTATTTTTAAATATCAAAATAATGATTAAATTGTCCCCGAAGGACTGGAGGGTGGTCCAATTGTAGATATTTTTAGTGTAGCATTTGTTTTTTTAATTTTGCTACCCCTTCTTAATACGCGTGGCTTTTAATGGAAAACCAGCGATATCGATCTTTTATCAAATTATATATAAATTTTCGTAAAAAGTGCCAAAATTCTATGGAGAGTGCCAAGGTGCCATTGAACATTCAATAGTGCCACAAATGGCACTTTTGTGCCACTTTTACCAACAGTGTTCCAAGGCACATAATAGAACAAATACTTTCTCAGTGATAGAGAGTCCCCCAATCTCTTTATTATGTATACTCTTTGATTACATGCACCTTTTGGTATTTGGAGAAAAAATTTTTATTTAAAAAACAACAATTTTAATAAAAACAAATACTTGACAATTAGAGATAATACTTTTACGATAAAAATTAGCGCCGACTATATTAGAGATGACAAATTTAGCGCAAACTCTACTAGATTTCTATCCCGTGTAGATGTGCCTTATCAGTATTATCAAGAACGATTTGACAGTTTTTTAAAGTATTCCGGCTTTCTACTGTCAAAATTGTTCGAGATATCATTGGTAGCATTCGGCAGAGAAACCTTAAACTGATACAGGTGACTTGTAGCGATTTGTGATTACTTACTCTGCTGAACGACGTTTTCTTTGTTTTGTTTTTAATACACTTTTTCTATAGTTTCCTTTTATTTTTTTTAAATTTTTGTTTTCGAATTATATTTGTATGTTTTTATTTGTCATTCTTACAAAAAAAAATTTTATTGTAAATGAACAACAACAAATGTATAACTTATTGATCAAAAGTAGCAAATATTTTTTACGCTACCAAAATATGACAGCCCTATCTGAGCGCTCAGACAGAGCGGTTAGTGATCAGGTCGTTCAGCAGATAGTTGTACAACTGTTGTAGAACTGTTGACTATTAAATTGTATCTGCCGAACGCACCCATTGATAGGAATGCCGCACAAACGTAGCTAATTTTGCTATTTTCTAGTGATTTTTTTATTTTGATTTAGCGATATTTTTAGGAAAAAAGTTGGCAACAGAGTGGCGGAGACACTTCAACAATATTACGGCAATCTGGCAATGTACATACGGTTTTTTTAGTTATTGAAAATTTTTAGAAAACAGTCTGGTTGGTGCGGTTCGTGTGTGGAGAATTTTATATAGCAAAGACGGTTTTCTAATTATTGAAAAATCATAGAAATGGGAAAATTGTAACTGTGAATTTAAATAACCAAAGTGAAATAAGTAAGGATTTTATATATCTTAATATATATATATAAATAATTTAAGTGAAAAGCAAATACAAAGTTTAATCGCATTTTAGATGTGTAATTTATAATAAATGTAAAAAAACGTGAAGGAAAAAATAAAATGCATAATTAAAATAACTTCACAAAAGAAACAAACATAAAAAGTTAATGAAAAAAGTCATAATTTTCTAATAACAAATTAAAAAAGTGCAACTATAAAAAAAATAATTTGTAAAAACATGAATTATTAATAAAAAAAAAAAAACTAAATAATAAAGTATAAAAGAGAACGTGTACAGAGTTATGTGTGTGTGTAAGAAGGTGCGACCAGTTATTGTACTTTAGCTGTTTAATTTAAATTTTTTTTAATTAAATTATCTTTTCATTTTTTATAATTTTTTCAATGTCTACCGATTTTTTTCCTCTGTCTATTAATCCATTAGTTTTCTTATCCTATTTTCTAGTCCGGTGCAGAATTTAGCACTTTTTCTTATTTTTCTTTGTCCTTTTGTTAACTTCTTTTTATTCTATTTTTTATGTATTTAGTTTGTATGTTTTGTAGTTGTTAGTTGGTTGATCTGCTATTCCATCTTCTTTTTTCCATTATGTTGTGTTATTTTTTTTTCTTATTTATGTCCATATACAAGGCAATACCAACAAATATAGTCAGGACTATAAAAGAATTAATTCCAATGAAAATTATTGTTTTTATTACAGAAATTTTTAAATTTAATTTTTTTGAATAAAATCAGAAACGAGTCTTAATCCTAGGATTGTTGAGAACGAGTAAAATTTCTAATTGAATGAAAATTGGATTTTTAGCGCCCCAATCTCATATCTGAGGTTTAAGAAGTGCACTCAAAAAAGTTTGTACACGCAGAAAAAAAAAACATCTTTGTGCTATCAATTATACAACTACATAAGTTCCAAGTAAATTTTACAATTTTCTAGTAAAATATATGTATTTTTTCGGATAGATTTTACTGCACATGCATATGTTTTGCAAGGCTTGTATATACAGTCGTGGCCACGAATTTAAAACAATTCAAGTTTTTCTAATTTTATTTTTCGCCTGCGGCGCTTGTCCCGCAATACATACAAAACCCCCAAAATTCAATAAATTTTAATTTTTTCCAAAAAAAAACCAACTTTTACAAAAATAAAGCTTATGTACGCTATGTACCAAAAAATGAAATTTTTTTTTAAAAATTCCCGCGATTTTTTTAAAACTTTTTTCGACTGCGACGCTGTCTCCCATAATATACAAAAAAACCCCTAAAGTTTGTAAAATTTTCACTTTTTCCTAAAAAAATCCCACACTTTTATCACCAAAAAGTTTACGTACATTTTTCAAAATAGTATTTTTTAACACCTAAAATGACAAAAATGCACCTAGCCCGAATTCTATTTTCCGGATCTTAAAACAAAATGCATATTTGGAATCGTGAGAAAATTTTCTTTAATTTGAATCTTCACACGTTCCATTTTGGGACCTAGCGGATCCTGGGGGCCCCGGCCTCCTTAACACCATATAGAAAAAAAAATTTTCTTTTTTAATTACAGAGTCATATTTTTTTTTGAGGGGTGCCCCATAAAGTAAAGTTTTGCGCAATTTTCACCAACACTATATTATAAGATTAAAACAACACTATATTATGTGATTCCAGTTTAGTTTTTATTTATATTTTTAATTATAATTTTGACATCAGATTGCGATTCAAAACAAAATAATTTCATGCACGAATCTAAAAATATGGAAATAACACGAATTTATAAATCACTTGAATCATCTATGAAAATATCAATGAATCAATTCTTCAAAGCTCTGAATTCAAAACATAAGAATATATCGAGCCATGACCTCCCAAAAAATCTAAGAGACATGGTTTACGATTTTCGTTTTTTAATAAAAATCTATAGTACTTAATCAATTGCATCATTTCCCAAAATTTTAACTCTGGGAAGTCTCGTTACGAATTTAAGCAAAAGGCAAATATATCTTAGGGTGCGTACAGAGTGGCCGCTTGTTGCCGAGCCGACTGATGCTTATTGCGAGAACCAATGCGAGAAAACTGGACTGTACAAATTAGTACAAATAAGCGCGAACAGGTCATAGTGGGCGCCGAGCTGGTCAGAGCGCAAAGCTGATTGAATGCGAGAAAACAGTTCCAAAGCGTTTTTCAGCGCCGAAAACATTGTTTATGTTATGTTAATAAAATAAAAATTAAACAAAAAAATAAAAATTCAAATAATAAAAATTAAATAAAATTATAACAATTATAAAAAAATTAAATAAAATTATAACAATTATAAAAAAATTAAAAAAAACTTTTAAACAAAATTTAAAAAAAAATTTAATAAAAATTTCAAGAATAATTGAAGAAATGCGTTAATAAGTAAAATTTTAAAACTCAATGTCAGAATGAACAACAAACCCAAATGCATACAAACATACATAAAACACAAATAATAGATAAAATATCAGTGCTGAATCTCGCATCCACTATGCACACTCAAACTTGTTTCTCGCATGACAAGTTCCCGCAATAAGCATCAGTCAGCTCGGCTCGGCAACAAGCGGCCACTCTGTACGCACCCTTAAGTGCCAGCTCCTATTCAGAAACTATAGATTGTTTCCATTTTTCGTGACCGCAAAGTGCCACTTAACATAATTTTTTTTTATTCAACAACATAAAAACTTTGAAACGCTCGGAAATATAATATACACCGTTGGATACCTCGTTCAAATTTCTTTCTTTTGATACATAATATGTTTATTAAATTTTGGAGCCAACATGAAAGAACGGGAAAAACTAAATTGGGTAATTTACCTTTTGAACCCCTAAAAGCGAGATTGGGCAGCTAAAAAGTAAAAATTATTTATTTTTATATCCTTTATAACATATCTAAATTTCATCAAAATCGATCCACTGTATGGTTAACTCAGATTTCCCAGAAATGCAGCCGTTTTTGCTCTGCAGGAAATGGGTCTTAAAATTAGCGTTTTTGGTCTACTTGCGCCAGTGGAAGGAGTTGAAATAAAAAAAAACGCCTTTCTTCTTTTTGATGCAAAAACTTTAAAAAAATAATATCCCAAAATCAAAGAAATTTAAATATTTCTGACGAACTCTAATACGTATATATATTGTCCGAATTCCATTATTAATGAGGAATGTTCAAACTTTGAACTGAAATAACTCCCGAGATAGCTCCAACCAACAGAAAAAAAGTTGTTCTGGAATCCTAATAAAAAGTTGTACCTGTTGTAAAAATTTGGACCCGATCGGAGCTGTGCCCATAAACTCAACTTTAACCGATTCTCTGATGTGGAGGTTGTAAGATGCCTTTATAGTTGACTATATTCATATGGTTACAATATAGTGAAAGGGTTAAATACAAATTTATGTGGACATAACTATTTTAAATTTCTGCAATTGTTCAAATATGTATGTTGAATTAGCAACGTAGTTCTCAGTTTATGCTTTTTACTTTTTTGACCGGAGTCGTTCGTTGCCGTTACTGCTGTTGTTTTATTATGCTCCTCTTTTCTATACATTTTTGTTTTCCTTTTTTTTTTTTGCGTGTCGTCATCACCATCATCACCATTATTGCCTCCATAACCACCACCACCAACATCATCATCATCATAATCATCATTCAAATTGTTGTTACCGTTATTTGCCTTACTAAATATTTCTTTCCTTTATTTTCTATACACCTCATCCACTTGATACATTCATTCTTACACACATACACACTCAAACGCAGATGAAAACTTCAGCAATGTTTTCCACCCCCACCCACTTGAATGTTGTTGTTTTAAACCATGTTGTTTTAAACATCATTCTTTAATGAATGCATGTTTATAGACTCATTCTTCGTTGTAGTTTTTAACATTTGTTTTTCATTTTCACCGGTGTATCGATAATGTTTTCCTCTTATTTTATATGTTTTTTTCTGTTGTCCTTACTATCTTCCAATTAGCCATTTATCCAAACGAGCGAGTGGTCTGTGTGTGCTTTATTTTGTATTTACTCTACGTTAATATATTGATATCCTGTTATACTACTCTTAGCCCATTTGTTTAAACATTCAATCAAACCATCAATAAATTATTGTTGAAAATCATAAAAAAGTGTTCAGAAAAACAAGTAGTTTATTAACAGTAGAGAGAAAAGGATTAATATTTAAAAATAAGGTAAGTCTCTTTTAACGAATGCATATCTAAAAATAAAATAAGCTTAAATGGCTTTTTAAATTATTTAAAAACTCTAAAAGAAGAGAATATCAATAACAAAACTTTTTGTAATAAATTCTGTTAAAATCATACCAAATTTACTTTTATAATAAAAACATAGAGTGGGTACTTTATTTTGGAATCACTAATATTTTCTACCAAAAATTTGTGCTTACTTGAGTTTTTATTGAACATTTAAAATCTTTGTTATTTTTGTGCAAACAGCATTTTTACCAATTCGCGCTTTTTTAAAAAAAATATTTAACAAACTTTTAAAAATATTTTTATCTAATTTTGGTTATAATCTGAATTTTGCCAAAAGGCGGGTGAAAGGTGTGTTTTTTTTTTAATTTATTAGACAAACTGTAGAAGATAGAACAAAAAAACTTAAATTTGTAATAACCAGGGCAGCGACTTTCATGCACATAAAAATTGAAAGTATACGTTTCAAATATGCAGTAAAAAATTCAAAATATGCACTTAAATAGAAATATGCACTAAAAACCAAAAAAATTCGCACTAAAGATCCAAAAATAAACGCTTATAACCAGGGAACTTTAAATTCATCGACTTTTAAAAATCATATTCATTACTCGAGAGCGTTTGGTTAAAAATCAAATCCAATATAAATGTCAAAGCAGATGACAACTTTACTGTTTACCTTTTAGTTAAGTGCTGCTATAAGGTAATCAAATTCTTCCTTTTCTTTATTTTTAATTAAATCTTACTTTTAGTTTTTAAAAAAATATGCAATTTTATTCGGAAAAGTATTTGGTCAAAATCATTTTGGATTAATGCTCTACGGGAAATTTTAACAAACTGTCACCGAACTGGCCCCTTTATATGAAATAGACTGGTCACTTTTACATGGCGTTGTCATAGGGGGGGGGGGGAATTGACCCCTTGTGACATGTCACAAGACAAATCCCAGGAAAGGTCCCTGAACTTTGTTTTTCAGTAACCTGTCCTAGGATTTGTCTTGTGACATGTCACAAGGGGTCAATTTCCCCCTCCTATGACAACGCCATGTAAAAGTGACCAGTCTATTTCATATAAAGGGGCCAGTTCGGTGACAGTTTGTTAAAATTTCCCGTAGGGTGATTACAAGCATGCGTTTGCATTAAATTCGCTGCTCTATACCAATATTTTTAACCAAACATTTTTTATATGGGTGATATAAAAAATGTGATAAAACTAGTGTTTCCAATTCGGTTAATCGATTAACCGATTCCTCGATTAATCGCCTATATTTCGGTTAATGTCGAAACAAACAATTTAAAACTCAAATAATTATATGACCCGAATAATCGGTTAAAATATGTCGATTAACCGGTTACATTTTTAATAAGGAATTTTTCCTTTATTTTTTCCCAAAATTTCATAATTTTCTTAGCATTGCCTAAAAAATTGCAAGAAAAGCTTATTAGAAAAACAAATACTAACTAAAAATACCACCAAATTCTTTAAAAATCGAGAGAAAGAGGTCTTTAAGCCTTTAAATACCTTTTTTGAAGAAACTCCAAGTAAGTCGGCATTGCAGCAGCGAGACACTTCATCTGTTTTAAGAGGCTGATAAATTTTAATAAAATTAGTTTGCAAATATTTTAACAAAATATCGAAGTTTCAATTTGTAAAAGAGAGTTTTAAAAAACATCGCGAAAGGCCCATATAAAGGTGTTTTTTAAAACTTTGTTTGGCAGGTTTTAGGAAATACATACAATAGACAATGTTTCATTTCTGTTTTAATTCATCTAAAAATTAAAACTAAATTATATTTCCATGTTACTTAAGACAAAGTTGCATTTGTTTTAAGTGTCACACAATTGTGTTCGTTTACTCGAATTTCTTACTACTTTTACTACAATTGGCAAGTTTTGTTTACTTTTTGTATTGAATTTTTCCAGCTGTAGTACATGTAGTAACTTGTAGTAAGTAAACGAACAAACATAATAATTCTGTAAGAACTCTAGCTTTTCTTACTTCTCTCAAGAAAGTGTGTACAATCGGTTCAAAACCACATCAATTCTACGACATGTTCCACTAGAATACCATGGAAGCCGAACCCGTTTAAATGAAATGAAATTTTTATTCGAATTAAAACAAATAACCAAAAAGCAGAAAATGAAAGTTAACGAGTAAAAAGATTAAAGTCGGGCATGCCGACTATACAATACCCTACACCAGTCTGGTGTATTGTTTGGATCCGAAATTCGAATGGGTTAAAATGGGGCTTATGTCAAAATTTTCTATAATGGCTCGTATGAATAAAAAATAGATATTACTAATAGGGGAAATACAGGGTTTTTTAAGCAATTACTTCACAAATCTAGTCTGATTGGGAGTAGACTAGAAATTTTTTTTTTTTATTTTCATTTACATTTCATGCTATTCTACCAGCCAATTGGTAAATTTGGACTTAAAAGCCATTCCTAAGCCCAAAGTAATTACTTCGAAGTAATTGCAAAGTTTTATTCATATGACCCAATGTGAGTCAGCGCACCAAATTTCATTAAAATATCTTAATATTTGCGACCTGCAGTTTGTAACCAAGCCAATTTTGGGGGGCCAACATAGGTCTATGTACCAAATTTCATCAAAATATCTTAATATTAATACCTGCAGCGTATAAACAGTATAATTTTGGTAGGACCCTTATATGGGCACTAGGTCTAAACATAGACCGATGTTCACCAAAATCGATAGGCTGCGTTATTGGGCCAACATAGGTCTATGTACCAAATTTCATCAAAATATCTTAATATTAATACCTGCAGCGTATAAACATTATAATTTTGGTAGGACCCTTATATGGGCACTAGGTCTAAACATGGACCGATGTTCACCAAAATCAATAGGCTGCGTTATTGGGCCAATTTAGGTCTGTGTACCAAATTTCATCAAAATATCTTAATATTTACGACCTGCAGCGTATAAACAGTATAATTTTGGTAGGACCCTTATATGGGCACTAGGTCTAAACATGGACCGATGTTCACCAAAATCAATAGGCTGCGTTATTGGGCCAATATAGGTCTGTGTACCAAATTTCATCAAAATATCTTAATATTTACGACCTGCAGCGTATAAACAGTATAATTTTTGTAGGACCCTTATATGGGCACTAGGTCTAAACATGGACCGATGTTCACCAAAATCAATAGGCTGCGTTATTGGGCTAACATAGGTCTGTGTACCAAATTTCGTCAAAATATCTTAATATTTACGACCTGCAGCGTATAAACAATATAATTTTGGTAGGACCCTTATATGGGCACTAGGTCTAAACATGGACCGATGTTCAAAAAAATCAAACTTGTTCGTCCTTGGGCCAACATAGGTCTGCGTACCAAATTTCATCAAAATATCTTAATAGCTGCGACCTGTAGAGTGCGCACAAGATTGCATGGACAGACAGACAGACGGACGGACGGACAGACGGACATCGTTAAATCGAAATAAAAAAAAATTCTGAACCGATCGGTATACTATAAGGTGGGTCTACGACCAATATTTTTTGGTGTTACAAACATCAGCACAAACTTATAATACCCTGACCACATAGTGGTGTAGGGTATAAAAATTTAAATTTATATGGAATTTGACTTTTATAACTGCACACTGAGAAAATTGTGTACATGCTATTTATGAATTTTTACATTGATTCAATTAAGTTTCGCTGGAATTCGTCCATAGAAAGTTTTCATTGAACTAATGCAGTTTTAGATAAAATTTTATAAAAAATTTCAACTTTTTTGAGCGTGATCGTGATTTCAACAGACAGACAGACGTATACGGCTATATCGGTTTCGCTATTGATAACGATCAAGAATATATATTTTTTTTATGTCCCAGATTTTTTTTTTCGATGAGTTACAAACGGAATGACAAACTGATATATACCCTTCTGCACAGTGGGATGGAGGGTATAAAAAAAATCAAATTTGAAAGGAACATTAAAATAAAATTAATAATAATTTTAACTCGATTATAGGAATATTCAAATAATATTTTAGATTTGAATTTGAAAAATGGGATATAGGAAACTTTTTAAAACTATATGTATTATGGTTTAGGAGAAGGCATAAGGCGATGTACTAACAAAACCTGTATTTTCGATCATACCTATCAACGTTAAGCATTTAAAGCAAATCTACGTTAAACCGATTGGAGTATACAAAAATTTTAAACAGCTAGCGTTTACGACAGTTCCGATATAACCAAACGTACGTCAGCAAAATTTTTTAGGTAGTAAAGCGAAGAATTTGCGCTAGATATGAAAATCTATAAACGTTGAGTTTTCAACGTCGATAATTGTCCACGTTGAAAGTTAACATGCATACGAAAAGTTATATGTAAGTTTTTGTCAGAAATGACTCAGAAAAAAGAACGTATGAAAACGAAATTTTCCTCATAAATTTAAATAATTTTGAAATCTTCTTTGAGTCCGAAAAATTATTTTTTGGATTGTTTTCTAAAGGTTCATACTTTCTACCAAAATAAAAGAGTGTTTTCAAAAAGGCAATGAGCCATTTAAGAATCTTATTTATGAGCGCTCCGAAATTGCTAGCTAGCATATACAAAACATTTACAGTCGAATACACAAAGTTTCTAAACAGTTTAATTAAACGTTTTTAAGCTAATTTGGCAAAAACATTATGCATAATTTAATAACGAACAATTTAACAATCTGTTAAAGTAGGGTCAAGCCTAAAATAAGCGTTTCATAAAGTTTGGAAAATAAAAATTTCTGTTGAAACTAAAAATATTGAGTTTTCATTTATTTAAAGCTTTTTCAAGACTCATTCACCCAATAATATATAGAACCTAACATTTTGTAGCCAACAAATTAAAAAAAAACCTGTAACAATTTTACAATTTAAACCTTTTTTCATTAAATTTTCTCAAATTTGTGTACAAATAAAATAAAAGTAAATTTAACAAAATAGTGATGTTGATGTAATCAAAACATATTCGTCATTCGAATATTTTCAGTTTTCGTAGTATGAAATTGTCTTTAAAATAAATAACCAAGATATATATAAATTATTTGTGTTGTATTTATTCATGTTTTGATTTATTATACATTATTTTTATTGATAAAATCTTCATAGTTAAATAGAATCAGCTGAGATATCTTAAGAATTAAGGTTCAAAGCAAAATAGAGTAATAATAACAAAGGATAAAAATAGCATTGTTAAATTTCGTTGACGTTAGTCTAAGTTGAGTTGTTGATACGAAATTCGATTTTCTTTCAGCGGTCACATAAGTAGACAAACATTAAAATATTAGCCCTCACAAGACGAAATACACTGATGATGGCTTTGTAGCGAAAGCCGAAAATACGTATTCTGTATTGCTGGTCTTATCGAATTCTTTCAAATATATTTTTATTCTTTGTAATTTACTTGTAAAAATTGTATCATCTTTCTTTGATTTGAAAATAATTTAAACAGAAAGTGATATTAATTTATGATCTAGAGTCAAACTAAAAAGAACATTCATTTACTTAAAAATAAGAGATCAACTAAATATTCACCCATTCATTATTCATCTATGATTAACGAGTCAATAGTTTGCTGACTTTATAAATCACTAATAACAGTTTATTTGAAAGTGGAGACACATTTTTAATAAACGTTTAATAAGGAAAAAGAATACTTTAGCAATTGTATTCCTTAACGCAAAATTAAGAAAAGTTTATACATTAGAGCCTTAGTGTTTTTAACCTCCTTTAGGTAGGGTTTTTTTTTATTTTGTTGTTTCTATGAAGTACATTAATATACTCAAAAAAATAAGCTCGTAGAAAAATTAGTAAAACGTCTTGTATATCAAGTGTTCTAGTTTTCAGCAATTTTTTTTGTTGCTGAAATTCCGTTTTCAGCAATAGTTTTAGTTTAGTTATTACTAAACTAATTTTAAACTAATGTTTTACTAATTTATTTTGCTACAAAAATTGTGCTGATAACCGCATTTATAGCGTGGACGAATACCAGATAGACAAGATGTAGATATCGCAGCTTGGATGGATGTAGTACACTCATAGAAATAAATCTGTAAAAATAAATAAATCTGTAATACAAGTTAAATGAGAACAGCAAAATTAAAACTGTTAAATTTACGAATTTTTGTTATATTTAGGCTAACTTCTAATTGAAAATAGCAAATTGTACTATAAAATCTGCAGATAATTTTGCTAAATATTTGTAGACTAAAAATAGCAAAAATAAACTGTTAAATCTACAAAATTTTTGCTATTTTTAAGCTAAGTTTAGTTGAATGCAAATAGCAGTCTATTGTGCTAAAATCAGCAGAAATTTTTGCTAAAAAATTGTAAACTCGAAATAAAAACTTCGAAAATTTTAAATTTTTTGGTGATTTTTATGCTACTAATTATTTTGCAAAATTTTTTGGTGATTTTAGCAGGCTAATTTTCTATTCTCCATTTACAAAAATTTAGCTCAAATATAACTAAAATTCTGTATATTTTACAGTTTTATTTTTGCTGTTCCTATATTACTAATATATAGCAAAAATAATCTATTAATTTAGCAGTTTTTTTTTGCAGCATCATTTTAACTAAATTTTTTACAGACTTTTTTCTTTTAGTGTACAGACAACGGAAACTTATATCCTCTTATCTGAGTTGTAGAAGTCAGTTTGTTTCGATTGGCGTTTGTTTTTCATTAACGAAACCAATAACCAGTGGTGTACCTCAGGGGTCTGTTATTGGCCCACTACTGTTCATGATTTACTTGAATGATCTTCTTACATTTGGGAATGGTCTATCATGTCAGTCTTACGTTTATGCGGATGATGTTCAGTTTCTTTGCTATGCCGATTCGCAATTTGTAGATGTCTTGGAAGAGGGTGTAAATTTCATCATACATGAGGTTATATCTTGGTCTTCTGGCAATGGTTTTGTTGTCAATCCAAGAAAGACGAAGTTAATGGGTTTTGGTTTCGATACTGATAATATAATGGTTACTCTCGATGGCATGAGAGTTGAATTTGTGGAGAAGATTAAATGTCTTGGAGTTTTAATTGACAATCATTTAAATTTCTCATCGCATATTAATAACGTTTCTTCGAAAATATCATTCTTGTTGAGAAGGTTGTATTCTCTTGACTTATATCTGCCTCTCTCAATTAGGATGCGTGTGGCACATGCCTTGTTGATGCCTCATATATTATATTGTGTCGAGGTATTTTCTGGTACCACAGGCGGTGAATTTAATAGGTTTACCAAGGTTTTCAATAGAATCATTAGATATGTTTTTGGCCTAAGACTTCGCTCTCATGTGACTCCGTACGTAATCCAATTTCTTGGGTGCTCTTTTGTTAATTATGTAGGTATGAGGTTATTGATATTTTTTTACAAAGCAATGGTTAATGGGTTTCCGGACTATATAGTTGACAACTTTCTTTTGTCCAACTCGGAAAGAAACCCCCAACTGGTTTATCCAACACATCATACTACTATGTACGAGCGATCATTTCAGATTAGGCTTTCAAGAATATGGAACGATCTACCTCTATACCTGAGAGGTTTTGCTTTTTCACCCCAGGTCTTTAGGCGAAAGCTTAAGGATTATGTAGCTACTCATGAGTTATAGCTTTTTATTTGTGCTACTATTTTTATCTCTCTCGATCTGTTCTTTTTTTTTTATCGCTGCACTTAGGAAAATCTGGTGATTGTATTATTTTTTTTTTAAATATCTATTTATATTATTCAAGATAATGTTTTCAGTATTTTTTTTATATGATAGTTTTACTGTATTTTTTACTTATTTTTTTTATTATTTATTTTTATTATTATTTATTTTTATTATTATTTATTTTTATTATTATTTATTTTTATTATTATTTATTTTTATTATCTTATTATCTTTATTTAAATTATTTTTTTGTAGTAGCTTTTATTAATCATATATGGCCCCAGGGCTTTGGTTATGTAATTTGAAGTAAATAAATGCTGTATTTATTATTAAAAAAAAAAAAAAAAAAAAAATAAAAATGATAATTAAAAAGAAAACAACTCTACACAATTTCTATATTTAAATTTTCAGCAAATAAATTAACTAAAGTAAAATTTCTCTACAAATTTTTTGAGGTTTTTTCAGTCTACTAATATTCAACAAAAAGTTTAGTAATTTTGGGCAGGATTTTTTTTCATTTGCAATCGACTAAGTGTTAACAAAACTTTTGCTGATATTACTATTTTTTTGTTGGTAAAAATCAGCTCGCTGATTTTCAGCAAACACCTTTTGCTGAAATTGCCAACTTTTTTGCAAGCACGCTCCTGACTAAAAATTTGCTGACACAGAAACATTTTTTGCTGACTTAACAGACTTTTTTTTTTGAGTGTAGACTATTGGCAAAATAATTATTTTTTAGAAACAAAAATGTTAAAATCCTTTCAAGAGACTGCTTTTGTGGCAGGAAAGATCCAAAAGCGTTGTCCTAAAATGCAAATAAGTTTCATTTCCGATTTTCCTTAATAAATAAAAGGCAAAAAAACTTCCGACGCAATTTTTTTTTTTAATTTCAGAGCAAGTGAAAGATAATATTTGTTTTTTTATGGAGTTTAATAGCTTTTTTTTGCAAAAATTATAAACAAAATAGATCTTTCGGAAACTGTGTTTATGTGGTAAAAAAACAAACAAAAGGCCCATTTAGTAAGAACAACTTTTAGTTTTAAAGGTGGATTCACACTAATGGGATAATTGACGCTGCGGATTGCTTTCAGGAAAGGAAAAAAGTAGTAAGTGTCAAGATTTTTCGCAAGTTTTTTTTTGTAAGTTTTATAAAGAAAATTTCCATAAGTATATACCAATACAAAACGGTTATTCGAACCGGTTTTCAATTAAAAAAAAAACAAAAACCAAAAATTGGGTTTTTAAAAGGAGGGATTCAGAAGTATTTGAAACCGGTTTTTCAAATAGGTCGAATAGTTTACAACTCTAGGAAGTAGGACAGATTAAAAACGCAAACATTTTTTTAGCGGTTTTAAAAGTTGAGGTAATGACAACTTACTGATCCGTGCTGGAAATGTCAGTGAAGATTTTTCAAATGATATGACATCGTTTATTCGACACTTGACACAGCGTTCTTTTTTTCATTCCAAAATATTCTGCATGCGTTCGAAACTCTTGTCATAGTGTTTTTTTTTCATTCCGCGTAAGACACCTCCAAAACATGCTGTTTGAATGCATCTAAGGCTTCTTCTGCTGACGAAAATCGTTGTCCGAATATTTTCACGTGTTAATTCCTGTTTTTAGCCGAATACTTTTAACTAACTTTCACTTTTTTGTAAACAACACAACCAATGCTGAAATGACAAAAAGTTCTAAACAAGGTTATGGTCAAAAATATTAAACTTTCTAGCGAAAATATCGACGCGCTCCTAACAAGTGTTACAGTGGCCAAGGCTCACAATATAAATAGTTACCCTCGTACCTGCTTAAGTGCCTTACCAGAGCTTTCCCGTTTGTATTTTACTAACTGGATACTTTCTCATAAAAATGTTTAATATCCTATTGTAAGCTAAACTGCCGTACAGTATTTTTTAAATTGTGAAATGTGATATACAGAAACAAATCTAAAGTTTTACAAATCAACCAAAGCGTAATAAACTTTTAATGGATCAATATAAAATCTAGTACATATGTATTCGACTGAGTATTGATATGATAACACTATTGATTAATACAAATACTAATGTCTTTGAAAAAAGATGTTATCAGTACATCATTAATAAAAAACATGAATGAACAGATTTAAAGATGGGAATTTTATAAGCTTAGGGTAGATAAAATTTGTATTCTAATTAAAATCTTTTAGAATGTTAAATTATAATTATGTATAATTACATAAGTGATTCCCAAGTAATCAGTGTTGGCAGGTAATACCGCTGAAACACCGTTACCGAAATAAATGAAATATAGTTATCCTTAAAATATCGATAACGATATAAATGAAATATTGATACCCTTAAAAAAAAGTCATCGATATAAATGAAATAACTTTCTTAAAATACTATTAATTTTAATTCTCTACTCTTAGCAATTGGCTGTGTGCCTGTCAAAATACCGATCCCGAAATAATTGAAATGCAGTTATACGAAATAAATGAAATAGAGTTACCCATAAAAAACCGTTACCGAAATAATCTAAAAAACGTGATACCCTTATCGGAAAACGTATCGTTTCGTTTACCTTCTATGCAAGAAACCAATCAAAATGGCTCCACTTGACCACAACTTAAGAGCCTCTGACATAAATAAATACATACATATAATGCAATAAATGAAAATAAAAAAAATATTGCTTTTTCTACTTTATCTCAAAACGTGCTTTAATAATTGAATCTAGGGTGAACAGTTTTACAAAGTAAACACTTAGATGAAGAGAGAATAAAAGAAAATATATATAAATTTCAATAAAATAAGTGGGTTGACTGACTACTACTCTATCGAGTAGTTTAAACTGTTAATATTATTTGATGCGGGGGTAGCAAAAGTTCATTTATTTATTTCAAATACATTCTCTACAAAAATATATAATAACCCCGTGTGGAAAATCATGACCAAATATTATATATTAAGGAGTCCCTTAAATTACAAATTGTCAAATATATTCGGCATGGATTAATGACCGTCGTGGTTGTAAACTTTTGCTAATATTTGTTTCAAAAAAATTTCAGTGTTTTATAAAAATCACTGGCAAAGAGTTGGTTTAAAATGCTGAGCAAACGTTTCGGAAAAGTGGTTATCTAATACAACCCAGTCAGAAATTGACAACGGTATAAAATCAATGGTAAATCATTTTTATAAAAATGATGACGCTTTGTTAAAAAAACTTTTTAGTGAGAGGGTTTCGAGTTCAAATCCGGTTGCAAGCAATAAATTTTTTTTTCTGAAAAAAAATTTGTTTTATAAAATTGTTTTATAAATCCATTGTAGAAACGGTAATGACATATTATTATTTTTTGGACTACCAGTAATGAGACCCACTTACCTTCTGCATTATTTTAAAACATATAATAATGAGTTACTGATAATGACTTATTTTTATCATTATTTCAAATACACAATAATTTTCTAGATTTTTTTGAAAATTTTTTGAAATCTATTTTTAGACTCAATATTTTTTAAACACTGGCTTAGTCGGCAAACCTGTCAAGTCCAATTTTTATGCAAATTGAGTTTTTGATGTAGTATGCTAGTGTAACTCAAAACACATAATTTACAAAAAAAATGCCGTTATGTTGTTTTTTCTTGTTGTTATGCAATGGTAAGCAATTCTGTCAAGTCCAAAAAAACAAACAAAACATCGAAAACCACATGCTAAGTCCAGCTGAAAACAACACACATTTTGTTTCAACAAATTTCTTCAATAGAATTAAATGCGACTTTTGTTTATTTAAAGATTAACTAAATAATTATTTAGTTATTTTAACTTTTAAGGTACCCAGTGTACAATTGGAGTCCGAAAAGACTCATAAAAGAGCCCTTAGACCTTCTGAAATCATAGATATATGAGGTTGTTTTTCTTCACCAATGAAGCCTCTTTTGAGCGCACTTGAATGACTCATAAAATACTCCAAATTATGAGCATTGCTGGAACATTTTGAATTTTCTGAGCCATTTATGAGTCATTTGTGACAAATTTTTGAGTAATTTATGAGCATTGAAAAAATTTTGAATACGCTCATACATAAGAGTATCCCAGCAAAACCTTTCATTACCATGTAATGAGTTTTAGGTATTGAAATCTTAAGTGTTCACTAGTTACCTTTTAATTACTAAACTACTTATTTTAACATGGTGATGTCATTGGAGGAAAGTCATTACACTGATGTTACCTGTAAGTAGTTTATCAGCTGTTCTATAAATAGATGTTGAATATAGATTTAAAAAAATATAAAAATTTAAAAACCAATAGGAGCTGATACGTATTGATCAGCGTACCCCACGATTGTCAGGCAAACACTCTAACCATTAGACCACGACATCACTATGATTTTTATTGCTTTAACTTATGTACACATTTATTGTGGCAACTGTTATACATGTCTATTTTTCACAAAACTTGTTGTTATTAAATACTGCTTAATGAACATCAACATTTCTATAAATAGATGTTTAATATAAATTACAAAAAAAAAACAACAATGGAAGCTAACACGAGTTGAGCAGCGATCCTCATGTCTGTCAGGCAAAAACGATAACCACTAGGCTACGCCATAGTTATGGTTTTTAATGATTTAGAACATATATTATTGGTTTCAGCTATTGTGAAATAGTAATGCGTGGGGTATAATTATCGGTAACTCATTACATTCAGTTTAAAAGTAATTCAACGGGTAATGAGATCTAAGTAATGCATGTAGTAATGACCAGTCATTACCAAGGTTTTGCTGGGATATTATGTTTCATTTATGACTCTAAGATTTGAGCACTCGGAAAATGTTCGTCTTTCAGAGTCTTTTATGAGTCATAATTTCTGAGGGCTCAGAAAAATGTTGGCTGGGTAACTATTATAAACTTTTTCAGGAAAAACATTGTTAATTTATAAATTTTATTAGGCGATTGTCATGAATTCTGCTGACGTAAATAAAAATAAAATAAAATAAAAAAAAAAAGAAAATCTGCTAAGTCCACAAAGTTGAAAGAAAATCTGGCAAGTCGACATTTAAAATAGAAAATTATAAAGAGCAAATGTGCTAAGTCCAAAAAGAGCCTATAAGTCTGCCAACTTTTATTTCGGAATTCTATGATTTTTTGTGGTTAAACAAGATGAACTAAAGAAGAAAACTGCGTTTACAGATTTAAAAAAAGTTAACCCAAAAAAAGTTAGACAGTTTTTTGTCTCTCCTGAAAAATTAAAAAAAACGGCCTTGACAGGTTTGCCGACTAAGCCAACGATATGTAACCACATATTTTTTGATTTTTTGTATGTTGGTGAGTAAGCTGACTTGTGCGCGGCACGTCAATTATGTTTTTATATATCAAATATAACATGTCGACATAGCTCAGATGGTAGAGTTATTGACTGGCAATCTGTAAACCCAGGTTCGATTCCCGCACTAGCAAATTTTATTTAATAAAAAAAAAAATACAATAAAAAATATTTTTTTTTATATAATTTATTTTTTTGAAAATCTATTTTTAGACTCATTATTTTTGTCAGTACTGGTAAGCACATAGGTAACGATATACTTTTTGATTTTTCGTATGCTGGTGTGTAACCATAACTCATTATTTTTCGCAACATCGCCATATAAAGGTAATAAGAAATGTAATAACAAAAGTAACTAGTTACCATTATCAAGTATGTAGTTACATAACCACATATCTGGTAATGATTTTCTACACTGGGAAAATTGTTTTTTTTGTGGAAAAGCTTTTTTAAGAACTGGCAAAAAGTGCTTTCCCATTCCCAAAATAATGTCATTAGACAAAAGGACCGGCTGTTCAAAAAGCACCGGGAAAGCACTGGGGAGACAACATTTTTAACGTTGGCAAAACGCTGGAAAAAGCTGGTCTAGAAATATATTTTCCAAAATAAAATTTAAAAAAATTGCCTATGTATTTTTTTTGGTCCTACAGTGATTTGAACCCAAAAAATAAAAAAAAATTTTTTGCTTGCAACCGGATTTGAATTTGGAACCTTCTGACTAAAAACATTTTTTTAACGAAGAGTCATCATTTTTATAAAATCATTGCTCTACCAGTGAATTGACTTTTGTTTTGAATTTTCTCACTAGGTACCACTGGTTGCAAACCTTGGCATAGCACTCTAAGCCCATTCTTTGCCAGTGTTTTTTTTTATAAACAGCCGTGATTTTTGTAAACAAATACTGCCAAAACGCTTTTTGCAAAAGCTGGTCAAAAGCTGGTAAAGCGTCCCAAATGAGTGTTCTGCTAGTCATTTATTTCTAACACCGCGGTTACCCAGTGGTATACCAGTGCTTGATTTTTTTATCACTGGCGGATTTTTGCCACCAAGTATTATGTTTATCGTTAACTCAGTGGCTGTAGCTCTCGTCTGCCAATCTCACGGCCCAGGTCCAAATCACGAGAGTACCAAAAAAAAAAAAAATTAGTTAAAAACAAGGTTGCTTACCGTTATTATTATAATACCGTTATCGCAAAAATACCGTTATTAATACTTCTAAAAAATTTTCCAATTTTTTTCGTTACCGATGCCTTAATTTTTTTGGTATTTACAGGTACGAGGGTAACTATTTATATTTTGAGCCTTACAGTGAAACAGAAATGTTATTTAAAATGTCTTTATTGTTTTTCAAAATATTCTTTATGGTCTGTACACTTTTACATGCGTTCGATTCACTTGTCATATCATTTTTTCCATTTCGTGTGAGACACTTTCAAAACATGGATTTTGAATGCTCATTGTCCACGTTGTTTATATTTGATGTGCGGGAACCAGAAAGAGTAATTGGATATTAAGTCAAGCCTGTACGGCGGTGGCTGACCCATAAATTCGATCTTTAAGTACTCAAAAAGTCACTTGTTTGAGCCGATGTATAGGAGCTCGCGTTATCATGGTGAAGAATTATCCGTTTTTGGGGGTTGGTTTTTCTCATTTCTCCGAACACTTCTGGCAAACAAATGGTGACGTACATACCACTCAGAATTAACTGTTCGATGAGGCTGTGATGTCACATGACCAGTTTTTCCAAAAAAACATGCGACCATTTGTTTCGAAGTGCTTCGAGAATGAACAACTTTTGTTGGATTTCGTTCATCATGACCACTGTTTAGTTTTAGTCTCATATGCATATATCCATGAGTTTTTACTTGTAACTTGATCTTATGCACGTCCTTTGAAGCACCGCTGTTGTAGTTCTTGAGCATTTGTTTACACCAATCGACCCGAGCATCTTTTTGAACTGTACGGGGGCAATACGAAATGTTCTTAGACTGACATAGAGATAGCGGTATAAACAGCAAAAAGCTTTGTATAATGGAAACCTCCATCCATCATATGAACACATGTTAAATTTCATTTCGATCTGTCAACTCATTCGTATAGTAACAGGTGTTCAAAAAAGGCGCTTCAGTGATTTTTTTGTAATTGAAAAATTAGAAATAAGAAAGGTTTATCGGGACAAGAAATTCATAATGATATGTGAAAGTGCTCCTTCAAATGCAACAGTAAAAAATTTGGTTGCTGAATTTAAACGTGGTCGTACAAGCATTGAAGAAGTGGACGTCCAAAAACTGCAATAACGCCGGAAATCATAGCTAAAGTCCATGATATGATATTAAAATAAAATAAAATAATTTAAAAAATCTAGCTCTTGTTTTTCATTGTTAGGCTAAGAACATTTCGAACTGCCCTCGTAGTTAAGTTATGAGGAATCCAACCAGAACAATTAATTTTTATGGCTCGAAATTCGTTCGAAGGACGTTCGCGATTAAATTCGTTATACCAGCGTTTCACAATTGCAAAGGATTCAGGACAAAAAATTTAATTAAATTTGTCTATGCACTCTTGTCTAGATAATTCACATCAAAAATCGTAATAAATCATTGCCCGAAATTTTTCACGTGTTAATTTCATTTTTTGCTGACACACAACTTTCACTTTTTTGTAAACAATAATAAATAATGCTCGATTTACAAAAAGTTTTAAGCAAGGTTAATTCAAAATTCTGTAAATTTAACGGTTATATTTTAGTTGTTCTTCTCCTCCTAGTATTTAGCAAAAAAATCTGCTAAACAGTTAAACAGTTTTTTTCTGCAAGGTCATTTTTAACTAATTTTAGTTGCTTTTCCTGCTATTTTCACAGGTTTATTTCTATGAGTGTACCTAAATAATTTTTTCAAAGAAGTTGTTTAGAAAAAAACAGCATCAGAAGAATTATAAAGAATTAATTCCGACCTATGACAACCCCATGTCAAATTCAGCGATGAAAATGCCGAATTGCAATGACCTGTTTATAGAAATATTATTGCCGTGTATTTTGATGAAATTTTTTATTTACAAAGAGAGAATTTTCGGCCATCGAAACTTTTCAAATGAATGAAAATTAAATTAATACCATTAAAATACATCGCTCTGTGTAATTAAACTATTTTATTAACTTCTATCTTATGTTCGTTGTTTCTACTGACTTACTATTTCAGTATCTGAACATTTATTTGTTACAATGTAGTCATTTAAATTTAATTTTCTCATGTTGCTATTTTATTTTTTATTCCGTACTTCTTTATTGTGTCTTAATAGTAAATTTTATTCTCTTAGCTCATTAAAGTTCTACAGAGTTAAAATTATTTAGAGTTGAAATAATTTGACATCATTTTAAGTACAACAAAGTCTCATTTTAAGCTTCTCTGGAGGGCGGAGTAATCAACAGAAAAAAGTAGTTATTAAATTTAATTCTACACATTAGTACTTATCAGCTATAAAGAATATTGGCATTGTTTTCAACTAACAAATAAAAAACCTTTTGTACCGATAATAAAAAAAAACTGTATCGAAATTCTGTAGTTTCGTATGAAGAACAATTACCCAATCAGAAATCGCCAGTGGTACAAAAAATCAAGCACTGGCATACCACTGGGTAACCATGGTGTTGAAAATAAATGACTGGGAGAATACCCATTTGGGATGCTTTGCCAGCGCTTGCAAAAAGCGTTTTTCCAGCATTTGTTTTATAAAAATTTCGGTGGTTTATAAAAAAAACCACTGGCAAAAAATGGTTTGAGAGTGATATGCCAAGGTTTGCAACCAGTGGTTATCCAGTGCTACCTAGCCAATGCTACAAAAACCAATTCACTGGTAGAGCAATGATTTTATAAAAATGCTGACGCTTCGTTAAAAAAGGTTTGTAGTCAGGAGGTTCCGAGTTCAAATCGGGTTGCAAGCAAAAAATTTATTTTTGGATTTTTTTTTTAATTTAAAAATATTTTTGTTCTATAAAATAAATTTTTTTGTTTCTGGAAAAGCTCCTTTAAGACCAACTTTTTTTTTCTCTCCCAACGCTGGTATATTAGTTCCAAAAAACTGTTTGCCAGTGCTAGCTTTTTAGCACAGCCAGAAGTTGTCCAGCGATTATCACTCATTTACGTGTTTAGCTATCAAATACTATATGTCTCGTTAGCTCAGTGGGTAGAGCAATCGTCTGCCAATCTGACGGCCTGGATTCAAATCACGGCAGGACCAAAAAAATACATATGAACTTTTTTTAAATTTTATTTTGGAAAATATATTTCCAGACCACCTATTTATTGGTTTTGCCAGCATTTTGCCAATGTTCACAAATTATGTTTCTCCAGTGCTTTTCCGGCGCTTTTTTTAACAGCCGGTGCTTTTGTCTAATGATGTTATCATTTTGGAAATGGGAAAGCACTTTCTGCCAGTACTTGTACCACCTGTTAAAGTGCTTTCCCGTTTGTATTTTTCTGACTGGGTAATTTCTAAAAGTTTTATGCTAGGCAGTTTTTACACATTTCTACATTAATGTTGTTTCAATCAAAATTCGCGGAAGCCGCAAAATTTACACCCTTGCATCAAAAACTATCCTTAGGCGTCGATAAATAGCGTTTGAGTGTAATTACTATTAAATTTTGGAGATATATTGATTTTTAGTTTGATTAAATAACAAAAATTTATTCCAAACTTCAAGAAGAATATGCGGAAACTTTTATGAAAACCGCGCAAAATTTATATCATGTTTCCTAATAGTTTTGGACTTTACGGCTATGATAGGTAAAATTTGGAAAGTAAAATAAAATATCAAAAGTTATAACCCTAATGTAGACAAATTCGAATTTGACTATCAAAGACACAAGCCGCATATTTAACCAAGATCCGTATAAGGGTTAACAAAGCACAGACAACAATAGAAATAACATTGAGGACATTTGTACACAATAAAAAAAAGTCGGTAAAAATTTTAGTTAAAACTACTAAAAATTACCTTGCAGAAAAAATGCTAAAATTAGTAGATTATTCTTGCAAAATTTTGGTAAGATAGGAATAGCAAAAATAAAACTGTTAAATATACAGAATGTTAGCTATACTTGGGTTAAATTTTAGTTAATAGAAAATATCAACTTAACCTGCTAAACTCAGCAAAAACAATTTGCTAAATAATTAGTAGACTAAAAATTCACAAAAAAATGCAAAATTTTCCTAATATTTTTTCGATTTTTTTTTAATGCCTTCTGAAATCAGCAGCTTACTATTTTTTAAGCAAATCTTTCTGTTGATTTTAGCAGGATATACTGCTGTTTGCATTTAACGAAATTTAACTTAAAAATAACAAAATGTTTGTACATGTGTATATTTTACTATTTTGCGTCTACTAATATCTAGCAAAATTTTCTGCAGATTTTACAGTATAATTTGTCATTTTAAATTAACTGAAAGTTAATTCAGATATAACTAAAGTTCCGGAAATTTAATGGTTTTATTTTTGCTGTTCTAAGTTTACTAGTATTTAGCTAAAAAAATCTGCTAATTTCAGCAGTATTTTCTGCGAGGTCTATTTTTGCTATGAGCAAGGCAAGGAAGTTAATGCAATAAAAATAGTGTTTTACGTACACTCATGAAAAAAAGTTAGTCAATTGAACTAATTTTTCTGTGAGTTTTTGTCTTAAAATTTAGGATTGACCTAATATTTTTTATATCCAACTTAGTATAAGACTTACTATCATCACTATTATTTGAACTAACCTTGCATTCTAATTTTTAGTACTTTGTTAATTTTTCAAATTTCTTAGCTAATTTAGAGTTACAGAACTTTAAATTAAAATAAAGCAATGAAAAATATTCTTAATATCAATTAAACTGGCTTTATTGGATAGATAATTTTATGCCATTAATGTTTAAATATGATTTGGACATGAGGCCGCTACGCCTGGCGCGTACATGGCGCATTCTGGAATTCCAATTTTCACACACTTCGCAGCATTTGCGGCCTTATGACTTCGCCTGCCCATAAAGCGCTGCAAACACTAATTTTCTGTGGATGTAATGGTGTTTGGACAAAAGCTTGTGGAATATCTTCACTCCAAATGCGGCAATTTTGCTTATATACGTACCCATTCAACCAAAAATGAGCTTCATCGCTGAACAAAATTTTGTATGGACGAAGTGCACGATAAGTTTGACAAACAGAACAATTATTTTGATAAAAAATTTCAACAATTTGCAAGTGTTGCTCAGAGATGATGAAATGACAAACCAAAGTAACTATCAGCTGTTAAATCAGTTGTCACATAAAAATACCCGTTACAATTATTTCTAAATGATTATATTTGTGTGTTTCTGCTATCAATATCACACAGAGATGGCGCTATCTTTTCATAATTTTTATTGCATAATCATAAAGAGTCTTATATCTCGGCAACTAAGCGACATAGAGCAAAATGGACAAAAATTCGTTATTCTGTAATTACTAATCCCTTATAAACCACTTTTACTTCCAATGCTCCCAATAATAAATATGGGCCTGTTTTCGGACAGATACGGAGAGTCCAAAAACCCAGATTGTAAGCGACTTTTAAGCAGAAATTTACAGTTAAATCAGATAAAATTTCTGTTGAATTTAGCTTAAATTTCTGAGCTAATTTAACTAACACTGTCTGTGTATTTTTAGATTACATAAATTTGTGTAAAATTTAGCTAACATAAATTTAGCAGACCACGTTTCTCAATTTTATTTAAAATTCTCCAGACAATTACGATTAAATTATAGGTACAGACAAACGAATATTTGTCAATTTACCGTTATCTCGCTTAGATGTAAGCCATTTTATGATTCTACAATAAAATAAATTTTGATAGCAGGGACTCAAAAATATATATGTGACGCGCAAAATAGAAAGGGACCTAAGGCTCCCTTAGGTCCCTTTTTTTTGGGGCATGGGATCGGTCTCATTCGATGCTCAGATGTTGTCCACATCAAAAAAAAAAAATTGATTTTTTACCCTTAGGTCCCTTTCTCCATGCGCTGTCACATATAGTCATTTGAAAATAATCATGGTTCAAATTAGCTGGAAAATTTGTAAAATAAATAAACACAAATTACTAAAAATTAGCAAGTTAATGCAAATACGGATGAAATTAATTGTTGTGCTAAATTGGAATTACAACAAATATTATTATTATGCTAAATTTTAAGACATAACGCATTTAACAGATTTCTGTACTAACCTTTTTTTTATGAAAGTACTATGCAGTTTTTATATCTAAATTCGTACGTTTTTGATATGCTTTCAAACAAAAAGGTACTAAAAATTAAAGTTCTTCTCCTTAATTTCCGGATGACTGAAAAAATCAGACAGGTTCAACTTAGGTTTATTTTCTCTATCACATATCCAATTCTAATAAAAAGCTGCGAGTTAGCTTGGAATATATTCCTTGTTAGTGTAAAACATGTGTGTTCTTTCACAAATTTTTTGAAACAGACTTTGTTGGGATGTTTATAAAGTTTATTAAAATAAACAGATTAACGCGATTAACCTTCCGTCAAAATTATAATAAAAAACTTTTTACTATTCAATAAAAGTTGTGCGTAAGCAATATGGATTTTCCTCGGTTGTTTTTCATTTCTTCTATTACTCGTATAATATAAAAGTTTACTTTTGCTACTTTCTTAAATGAAAACTTTTTCTTGCTGTTAAAACTGTTTAAAACATTTCTATTGTAAAACAGGTGCAAAAACAAAAATCATAATAAATTTCAAAGAATTTTGTAAGCGATACTTTTAAAAACTTTTATCAGTTTTATACTTGGATTGTTTTGTAAACAGAAAATTAATTAATTAATATGAATAAATAGCTGAAATTTTTATTAAACATTATTATATACCTGCCTGTCTGCGAATGGCTGGAAATTATTTTAAAACAAAAGTATTTTTTATTTTCATGGGGAAATGTATATATAATCTATAAATATTATAGAAAATGGTATAAAAAAATAAATCTGGTAAAAGTAGTGACCAAACTAAAGAAATAAAAATATTGAAATTCCACTGATGAGTGTCATCGGCAGAGACGTTAAATCATGATATGGAAAACCTAAAAAATCTAGTCAAAAGTACTAAAAATTAGTTAAAAATTATGTTGGAAAAAAACTGCTAACATTAGCAGACTATTTTTGCTCAGTATACATATACGATATTAGTAAGATAGGAACAGTAAATATAAAACTGTTAAATATTCAGAATTCTAATAATATTTGAGTTAAATTTTTCTTAATAGAAAATAGAAACTATTTTTAGTGAAAGTTCTAAATTGGGTGTATCTAATTTTTTTTATCTAACAATATGAAAATTTTCATAAAATAATTATTTTAATTTTTGCATAAAAAAATACAAAAATTGTTTTTTCGGACTTTCTATATCTTTCTATCATATATTTAGTTAGAATATTGTTCTACTTCAAGTAAAAATTTAAATTAGATTTTATTTGTTGTTTCAAAAATAAAATAAAATCTAATATGACAATAGCTGTATTTTGTCTCATGCCTATCAACGTTAAGTATTTAAAGCAAATCTACGTTAAACCGATTGTAGTATAAAAAATTTTAAACTGGTTATGTTTATAATTGTTCCGCTATAATCGAACGTCCATCATCAAAAGTTTTTAGGAAGTAACGCGAATAAGTTACGTTAGGTGTGAATATGTATAAACGTTGAGTTTTCAACGTTGATAATTATCCGTGTTGAAAGTTAACGTGCATACGAAAAGTAATGTGTTAGTTTTCGTCTGAAACGCGTTTTTATGCACTTTGAATTTTTTTATGAGTTAACGGATATAGTTAAGTCGAAAACACAGCTAATATCATATTAGAATTTTGACTTGAGGTAGAATAATATTCTAAAAAAACTCTTCATAGAATTAATTCAAAAATTCATTAATGTCATGCAGATAATTCTGTCACTGTTTTAAATTAAGTTTTAATAAAATATGGGTGCTGCTCCAGGCAGACATGGCATGTGTTTTTGATAAGTTTTAAAAACACCTTTAATTAAAGATTTGAAAGTTAAAATATTTGTAAAAAACAAATTTCTCCGAAACTTTTTAACAACACAAATTTAATATTAAATCATACCTACTAAATGGGTTAAAATTATTTGAAAAATTTTATATTTTAAATAACTGTGTCTTTTTTTGGAAACACAAATCCAAAATTGATAAGGAACCTTTAGTTCTGTCTGTCTGTCCGTCTATCAAACTTATCATTATTTTAAAATCATACTTGTGAACATTACAAATGTATAAATTGTGTGAATATCGTAGTATGATGTACAGAAATATTTATTTAGATTTATTACATTTTCCATTTGTGTATATTAGGGCGGGTCAATTTGTATGGAGGCAAAAAAAATGAAAAATCGTAGGGGGGGGGGGGAATGCTTCTACGAAGAATTCTAAGCAACTTTGCCCTAGACACCATAGGTGTAAAATAGATTTCGACCTTGCGGAAATTTTAAAAATATGTTGTTAGTAGTGCTTTACTGCAATGTTTGTGTAAAATTTGCATTAACATGTAAGTATTGTTAACCAGGATAATAGTTCTGGACTTTTTAGATAGGAGTCTTCATCGGCTTTCCTTATAAGAAAAAAAATCTCAAAATTTTTTTTATTTTTGATTAAACTGCTAAGCTGATGACATAAATCAGCCTAAAAATGAGCGCACGCTACAGGTTGGAAATGTTAAGATATTTTGATAAAATTCGGTATACCGACTTATATCCAGAGCTTTGAAGAATTAATTCCTTAATTCAATTTTTCAATTCTGAATTAAAAATTCGATGAATTAATTCACTAAGCACCATATATTGAATGGAATTAATTCATATTTGCTTTCGTTCGATTTATTTTGTTACGACTTAATTCAATTGCAATAGTTCTTTTTATTAAATCAAATGAATTAATTCACCGGTGAACGCGTTCAATTTTATAAATCGAACGGAAAAAAAGTGAATTAATTCCTTACTGAATTAATTCACCACTGAATTCATTCAATTTCATTTTCATTCAGTGAATTAAAAAAAATATAAAATTACATTCAGTGAATTAAAAAAAAAAAAAATAAGTTCACTGAATTGAAAAAAAAAAATAAAATAAGTTCACTGAATTAAAAAAAAAAATAAAATAAGTTCACTGAATTCAAAGCCTGTTTTCTGCCGTTCAGTAGAAGAAAACAATGATGTACAAATAAAATTTTTAAATAAGCAATTTTACAGCGTAAGCTAGTAACAAATTAGAAACCGAATGCTGTTTATCAACCTACACGATTCAAAAATAAAGCCTTTTACTATTAAAAATAAAAACTTTACAGATATAGATAAATTTGGAAAAAAAATATAACTATTAATTTTTCAAACTACCCTACGGGAAATTTTAACAAACTGTCACCGAACTGGCCCCTTTATATGAAATAGACTGGTCACTTTTACATGGCGTTGTCATAGGAGGTGGAAATTGACCCCTTGTGACATGTCACAAGACAAATCCCAGGACAGGTCCCTGAAATTGAGAGTTCAGTAACCTGTCCTAGGATTTGTCTTGTGACATGTCACAAGGGGTCAATTTCCACCTCCTATGACAACGCCATGTAAAAGTGACCAATCTATTTCATATAAAGGGGCCAGTTCGGTGACAGTTTGTTAAAATTTCCCGTAGGGTAGTTATATAGTTATATTTTTTTTTTTTCAAATTTATCTATATCTGTAAAGTTTTTATTTTTAATAGTAAAAGGCTTTATTTTTCTAATTTGTTACTAGCACACGCTGTAACATTGCTTATTTAAAACTTTTATTTGTACATTATTGTTTTCTTCTACTGAACGGCAGAAAACAGGCTTTGAATTCAGTGAACTTATTTTATTTTTTTTTAATTCAGTGAACTTATTTTATTTTTTTCAATTCAGTGAACTTATTATTATTTTTTTAATTCACTGAATGTAATTTTATTTTTTTTAATTCACTGAATGAAAATGAAATTGAATGGATTCAGTGTGAATTAATTCAGTAAGGAATTAATTCACTTTTTTTCCGTTCGATTTATAAAATTGAACGCGTTCACCGGTGAATTAATTCATTTGATTTAATAAAAAGAACTATTGCAATTGAATTAATTCTTTGAATTTGTTGTTTGATGAACGCATTCAGTTGAATGAATTCAGTGAATTACTTAAGAAAAGGAATTCATTCAGGAATTCTAGAGAAAATTGAATTCGAATGGTAGTGAATTCATTCAAAAAGGAATTAATTTTTCAAAGCTCTGCTTATATCATCCCAGGGAAGAAGCATATTAATTTTGGTTGAAATCGGTCCACGTTTGGACTTAGTGCCCATATAAAGTACCCCCAAAATTGGTATTTTTGCACGCTACAGGTTACAAATACGAAGTTAATAAAATTCGGTTCATCGACTTATATCTACCCAAGGTCGAAGTCTGTTGATTATGGTTAATATCGGTCCATGTTTAGACCTAGTGCCCATATAAAGGTTCCTCCCAAAATTGTTTTTTTGCATACTATAGGTCTCAAATAAGAGTATCTTTTAATGAAATTAGGTACGCTAATTCACATGGGCATACGGACAAAGCCTATTGATGTTTTTTCAATTGGTAAATTTTTAGGTTTAGTGCCCAAAAATTTGCATATCCGCAAGCTACAGTTCGCAAATATTAGGATATTGTGATGAAATTTCGTGCACCGACTTATATTGGCCCAAGAAAGAAGCCTATGCATTATGATTAAAATCGGTCCATGGATACACCCAGTGCCTACATAAAGATCACCCAAAAATTGATTTTTCGCATGATACAGGTCGGAAATACGAAGGTATTTTAATGAAATTTGGTACGTTGACTCATATGGGCCCAAGAAAAAAGCCTATTGCTTCTAGATAGGATCGGATATGGACTATATCCGATTTTATCTTAAATACATCTAACTTTAGATATAATCAAATTTTTTTACCATTTTTCTAATTTTTTATCATTTTATAGACAAATTTTGACACAAGTCCATGTCAAGCCATTCGAATTTAAGATCAAAACATTTCAGACTGGTGTAGGGTATCATACAGTCGGGCATACCGACTATACGATACCCTACACTAGTCTGGTTGAAAGCCAAAAAGCTTCGTCCTTGGGCAGATATAAGTCTGTGTACCAAATTTTATCAAAGTATCTTAATATGTGCGGCCTTTAGCGAGCGAATATACCCATTTTTGGGGGACCTTTATATGGGCACTAGGTCTAAACTGGGACCGATTCCATATAAAATCAATAGCCTTTATTCATGAGCCCATTTGAATCCGTGTATAAAATTTCATTAAAATATCTTCGTATTTGCGACCTGTAGTGTGCAAACAATAGAATTTTGGGGGAACCTTTATAGGCACTAAGTCTACCCATGGACCGATTTGAACCAAAATCAATAGGCTTTGTCCTTGGGCCGAAATTTGTCGGTATACCAAATTTTGTAGAAATATCTTAATATTTGCGACCTCTACCATGCGCACAAAAATATTTGGATATACAGACGGACAGACAGACGGATATCGTTATATCGAAACAAAATGTTATTCTGGGTCAATCGGTATACTTAAAGGTGGATAGTTTCAATATTTTTTTGGAATTATAAACATCAGCACAAACTTATTACACCCTGTCCATGCACTGGTGTAGGGTATAATTAATAAAACTCATTATTCAAACTCATAGAGCACCACTTACAACATATTTTGGAATTTCCGCAAGCTCAAAATACATTTTAGACCTATGGTTTCTAGGGCAAAGTTGCTTAGAATTCTTCGTAGAATCATTTCCCCCTCTACGATTTTTTGTCACAGAAATTGACCCTCCCTAGTGTATATATTTACTTTTAGCACCTTTTGGTGTTCAAAGAATTGATGATGGAAGGGAATATTGCAATAACTTTATTTAACTTTATTTATTTAAATTATTTTAAGAGGATTTTATAAATGTAAAAGTTTACATAGAAATATGTAAATGTAATATTGTTTGTACTGTTGATATTGCTACTATGAACTATTTCGTACTACTTTTTAGTAGATTCGTTCCTCTTTCTTAGTTATATTTATTGTTAAATATTTATAAAATTCAATTGCCAATGGCAACATTTATTTTAACATACAACTTTTCTGGTTTTTCTTTATTATGTCGACCATCCTTTTGTCTGTCTATTTGCCTGGCAGTTTTGTCTGTCGGTTAATGTCAATATATAGTTGTTATTTTTAGTATAAACAGTTATGGAGAAATAAATAGTAAAATTAATTACTCTCACGTGTCTGTCAGCGACATTTCTTTGTATGATTTAGAGAAGAGTTCTTTACATGCATTTTAGTTTAGTTTAAAAGACCCTTTAAAAGTAGTTTTTGCATTAAAAAATTACATTTTTATTCAAACCCAGTGTAGAAAGCGTAAAATAATGGGCTATTAATATGCTTACCAGTACTGAAAAAGTAATTAGTATAGAAACTGGTTTTTAAACAAAAACAATAAAAAAAAAGATTTTTGTTGTTAATTTTTTTTAAATAAAATCATGGCATAACAATACCATACATAAAAAATTAATAACCAAAACTATCTAATTAATGATTTGTTTACAGTAAAATTTGTTTTTAACCAAATATTTAGTGGAATCAATTAATATATTAATTGCTTTTTAATATTTCGGTAAATATATTTTTTAACACTTAATTTACCATATGTGACCTTCTCCGAGAAAAGGGACCTAGTGTGTCAAAAAATGGGTTTCGATAAAAATGAGAAAAACATTAAAATTTTATTTTTAATTTAACTTTTTCTCATTTTTATCGAAACCCGTTTTTTGACACACTAGGTCCCTTTTCTCGGAGAAGGTCACATATTCTTTTTTCTTAATATGGGAAAATCCGAAAAAATTAGTATGAAATCCAATTGCGTTTGTAATTCAAATACGAGAAAATACGTATACAGTACGTCAAATATTTAAATGTTTCGTTTACACAGTACCTTTACACGAGATAGAAATCTCGTAGAGTTTGCGCAAAATTTGTCATCTCTAATATAGTTTGCACAAATTTTTATCGTAAAAGTATTTGTTGTTATTAAAATTGTTGTATTTTAAAGAATAATTTTTTTCTCCAATTACCAAAGGTGTATAATATACACAGAGAGAATTTAGCTGGACGAGTTTTAATGAAATTTTTCAATAAACTAATAAAGTTTTCTTCACAAGGTAAGTGAAAAATTTCTTAAAATTTATAAAAAAGCTTCATATATTTTATGAATCTAGTTTTAATGAAACTTTTTCATAGAGTGTATGAAACTTTTAATAAATAGAATGTAATTTTTCACAATATTTTATGAAAAATTCCATTAATTCAATGAAACGTTTCAATGGACGAGTTCCAGTGCAACTTCGTTGGTTTAATGCAAAAATTCATTAATATCATGCAGATAATTCTCTCAGTGTAATAATGTTACAAGACATCTTAAAAATTGTTACTAATTAACGAAATTATTTTTGACAGCAATTGTCAATGGCCTAGAGATTACATTTCGTACACTTATACAGTGCTGCATTTTCATAAAATCTAGCGAGTTTTCTATCTCGTGTAGATGTGCCTTTAAAAAGGTACATTTATTAAAAAAAGTACCTTTTATCAAAAAAGTATCTTTATTAAAAAAGTACCTTTTATTAAAAAAGTACACATCGGTGCGTATTCCTACTTGTGACTCACTGTGACCGTCATAAGACTATTTTTAAGACTGAGTCTTAACTTTTCATACAAAACAACGATAAAATTCAAGAAATTCAAATTTTATTTGTCAATGTTATGATTGTGTCGATATCAGGTCTTAGTTTTTTTGAAGTTTTCAAACAAAAATTTTAATAAATATAATTTATTATGACTTGGGAATACAGTCACATCTAAGAGTCACAGACTTTTCGTAGGAATAAGCACCATTATTTATTAAAAAAGTACATTTTATTAAAAACTATTCATTGTAAGAACCCAATAAACCAAACGATATCGTCACGATATCGTGACGATAGCGAAACGATATAACCTAGCTGATATTTATTATCATATATGATAATCACTTTTGATACGAAAACGATAGATTTTTTGTTCTAAAATGTACCTTTCGTAACGATATTTCCAAGGAATTATGATACCGTTTTCGCTATCAAAATTCCCTGGAATAACGACAGTAAAATCGCAAAAATCTGGTCCAGTATCGAAACACTATCGTTATTTCAGGCGATTCCGATATCGAAAATGATATCATATATGATAGCAAAACCGGAATTCTTTTAAAATGAGCTGAAATCAAGTCATAATGAAAAATTGATAATGAAATCGTTATATTCAGAAAAAAGTCGAACTCACCAAGATTTTGCAACTATTATTGTTCAATAAAAAGGCATAAAGGTAGCCAAACGAAGTAAAAATTGCAAGATTTTATAAATTTTACTTGTTTCTAAAAACTGTTTGAATTTTTGTAAATAATAAATATTTTGAAGAATATACTTTATCATTAAACCGTATCGAAAACGATATTATAATCTTAGTGGAATATGATATCGTTTTCGGATATTTAATGTGATAGCGATTTCGCAATCGTATCGTTCTTTGGTTTATTGGGAAAATTTAAATTTTCTATTACAACCACCACATCTATTTTTTTAATCACAACTTTCTGTAAGTGTTGCTTTTTGTTCAACACTTACAGAATTACTTTTTGTTGAATTGTATTTTATATAGTGTGTTCAGTGTTGCATTATCTATCCTTAAAATTGAGGTCGTCTCAATTGTCTGTTGCTTTATTTTATTATTATTTGATTTTTATTTTTTCAAAAAAGCCATAGACTTTTTATTTGCAAAACTCTGCATGCAATATTCTAAAACCTACACGTCGTATAGTTTTTTTTTGTCATTTGTATAATATATAATATCGATTAGAGGAACAACTTTTTAATAATTTTTGAAAAATCTCAAAATGGCCATAGATTACAGTAAATAATTGCACGTTTTGGACAATATGAAGTTTGTTCGGTAGTTTAAATGGTAAAATGAAATTTTTTATCCCATTTTTATATCAAAAATTTTAATATCATATATAAGTTATACCCCTATTACATATACATATCGCTTTAGTACTGGGGTCTCCAACCAGTAGTACGCCGTTTACTTGTGGTAGGCGTGACTTTTCTTGGGCGTAAGCAAAATCTTTGAAGGTTTTAATGTTGTCATAAAATAAAATTTGGCAACCCGAGTAAAAAAAAATAATATGATGTCATATGTAATGATATCTGATTTAATATAATTGGAGATATGCCATGATCCGAAAAATGATGGATAAAATTCTATCGGATAAGTTCTAAATATATTAAATCATATAGAATCTTATCCGGATTTTGACCCGATATCATATCTAATTTGATGTAGAAAGACATAATTATACAACGAATTATATTACAGGCTCAAAACAAAAACTATTAAAAACTACTAACAAGCTTTTTTTAATTTATTAAAATTAACAATTTTTCGCAATGAAAGCGTTTGAACAATTTATATATGTATTTAACCTGCGGACAAGCCATCGTGGCTTTGCAAGGTTTTAAACTCTCATGAATTGTATTAAATTGAAATAAAATTTTTTTTTACGTATTTTTACATATATTACACAATTGTTTATGTAAGAGAGACATCGCCATTCTTGTGAAGTTTCGAAAGAATACATTAAAAATCTGTAATGTACACTAAGGGGACAGTAAAGTACTAGCAAACTACTAAATTTGTTATTAAATGTACTGGGATAATACCAAACAAATAAAATCCCAAGCCTGCGCCAAGGTTGGGAAATAACTACGGCCAAGCGTTTATTGGTGTTATCATTTCGACAACATGAAGGTTGAAAATCCGACGCACTGCCAATTTAAATTTAACGGTTCGTTGTAATTCAAAAATCTGTGGTTATCATACACAGAGTTGAATAGAACCAGCTGAGATACCTTAAGAATCAAGGTTCAAAGCAAAAAATAGTAATAATAACAAAGGATAAAAATAGCATTGTTAGATTTCATAAATACTATTATTTTTAATTAGTCTACATACAATCATTCAGGCACACAAATTTTAAATAATTCTCACTCGAATGAGTAAAATGAATTTTACTCCCACTTATTAATCAAACGTATTTTGATAAAATCCATATGTAAATTTTTTACAGCGGATAACATTATCTACCTGGCCGGATTCTTTAAAAAATTCTGTTTACATTTTTCTGAATTTCAGTTGATATTTTCTGAATTTCAATTGATATTTTCTGAATTTCAAATGATATTTTCTGAATTTTAAATGACATTTTTTGAATTTCAAATGACATTTTCTGAATTTAAAGTGATATTTTCCGAATTTCCATTGATATTTTCTGAATTTCAAATGATATTTTCTGAATTTCAATTGATATTTTCTGAATTTCAAATGACGGTTTTTGAATTTCAATTGATATTTTCTGAATTTCAAATGGAAATTCTGAATTTCAATTGATGTTTTCTAAATTTCAAATAGAAATTCTGAATTTCAATTTATATATTCTGAATTTCAATTGATATTTTCTGAATTACAATTGCAAAAGGTGTATTTTTATAGCCAGAACTAAGAACGATTTTTCTCTTAAATATTACTTAAGCAAGAACTTTAGTTAAGTTTTTAAAGTATTTTTTATTTGTTTACTTATTTAGGGGTACGCGTTCCAAAAAGTTTGTATACCTCTGCTTTAGTAGATTTAACATAGTAAATAAACATTTTGAGTTCAATGTTCTGAAAAATTTTCATTCTGTATGTACTTAATAGTTTAAATGAGTATGTACTACATTTAATCTTGATATTAGCTCAATCATTTTACAACTATCAATTTGAACACATAGATTTTTTGTAATAAAAAAAAAAAATAGATTTCTATGATTATTGGTTTTTAATCTTTGTTCTTTTTAATTGTTTTGAGAGTTGTATCATTGCAGAGTACTTGTATAAAAAATTTTTTGTTCACTTCTTTTCCCCTTGTTGAAATTTGCTGCATTGGTCACGATGTTTGTGCAGACCAAATTGTTGGAATTTAAGGACAATTAAATCTTTCAATTTTACCAGGTTTTTTCTTCTAAAAAAAATAAAAATTATATTTTCGACCTTTTTAATTGATTAATTAGAAATTTATTAATTCAGTTTGAGTCCAATTTCCTTATTATGAATTAACATAATAAGTACTTTTTTTTCCAAAAAACATTTTGACAACACTTATAGTACTTAGAAAAAATGTTTTTGCCTCTTCTTGTATTAAAAAAGAAGAAGGGTAAAAACAAAAATTTGTATTTACTTATACCGATGTTATGAAATACAAAAACAAAAAACTTTCATAATATTTCTGTTGTGGGCTATGCTTTGTAGAGGACTTCGAAAACATATTTTGTTGTTTGCTCGATTCCCATTTTGTTAATGTAGCAGACTACATTTAATATGAGATTTTGATGATTCAAATTGCATTGCACTACAGAAAACTGATAAAGGGGACCTGGAAAATCCCCGAAACGATCGCCTTTTCATTCCTGAAAGTGTAGAGGCTTTTGAAAGCAAAAACTCTGTGAAGTATTTGTCAGGACAAAGTACGTATTCTGAGTTAATAATTCAATTATATTGAATGCGAAACAAATAAGAAAATAAAAATGATGACAAATCGCCTTTTATGCAGCTGAGAAAATAGTTCTCGAAAAAATACTGAATTGCAGCGCATCTTTTCCACTTGTTTAATAAGTTCTTTTATTGAAGGGAATCAGATACAATATCTCCTATTTCCAAACGTTGTGTTTTTATGCCAGTCAACTTTCATATCAAAGCTTAGCTCACCGGTAGAGAGCTAGACTAGCAAGATTGAGGTCGCAAGTTTGATGCTCCGTGGGGACAATAAAATAATTAAACAAAAAAAATATGGTTTTTCTTTTGAAAAATTTTTTACGAACTTTCAATTGATGAAAAAGGGTATCTTCCTCTGCACTAGTTCAAAAAGTACTGTTGAAGTTGAAGTGGGAGTACTCCTCTCCTATGACAACTCAATGTTAAAATCATTAGTGTTTCTATTAAAAAAGAAGTACATTTAGATCATTAATTGTAGTGCTTTTTCTACTGTTTTGGCATCCCGTTTTTTGCTGGGATGTGTAATTTTTATAAATATAATAAAATTCTTCAAAAATTTCTATCAATCCCTTTTTAATATATAAAAATAATATATACACTCATAGAAATAAACCTATAGAAATAGCAGAAATCGCTAAAAATGATCCTACAGAAAAAAACACTGAAATTAGCAGATTTTCTCAAATATTAGTAAGAACAGCAAAAATAAAAATGTTAAATATGCAAACTGTTATATACTTGAGTTAAATTTTAGTTAATTTTAAATGACGAACTGCACTGCTAAAATCAGCACAGTTTTTTGCTAAATATAAGTGGACAAAATCTGTTATATTTCCAAAATTTTAATTAGGTTTTTTTAAGTTTAATTTTTTTAATGCAAATAGCATATCCTCCTAAAAATCAACAGAAATATTTTCTGAAAAAATATTGAATACCCATGTGAAAATCGAAATATATAGGAACGTACATGATCATACACGGACTAGTATATGATCATGCATGGGCATACATGATCATATACGTCCATGTACATATCTTCGGATCCGAAATTTGAGGGTATATGACCGTTAGACCGTACCTCAAAAAAAAAGTTCGCCGTAGACCCTCCAATAGAAGTATTTTTGCAAGGCCATTTCAAAAAAAATTTATTTTTTTGGCCTCGGCATTTAAAATCGGATTTTAAAGTGTGATATATCGATTTTTTTTGCCTCGAGCAGACCAGTGTTTTGCTATAAAGGAAAAATCCAATGAAAAAAAATTTAAAAAGGCGAACCCTACGTTCGGCAACCAATATATAAATAAAAATTACTGGGCTTATCGAAATATTTCATTAGCAAAAGTTTAATGATTTTTTGCGAGCTTTAATTTTCTGACATTAGAGTGGTACATTAGGGTGGTAGCAACTGAGATCTGGTGGCTAACTACTAGAACGGGATACTTGAGGTCAATGGCCCTCGAGAGAAAAACACTGGTCTCCTCGAGAGAAAAACATCGATGTATCATACTTTAAGATCCGACTGTAAATGCCAAAGATATAACGAAAAATGTAAAATGGCGACCCCTACGTTCGGCAAAAAAAAAAATAAAAATTTTTTTTGAAACCTTCTTACAAAAATACTTCATATTGGGTGTACGGCGAAGTTTTTTTTTTTTGCTTGTAAGTTGGTACGCTCTAATGACCGTACATTAAGGTTATGACTCATTTTTATCAAAAATTTTACCTATCACCACGTGATAGGCAATACTAAATTAATATTAAAAATCGTATTTGCGGATCATTTCGGCAAAAAAACCTTCCGCACCAAATGCATTTTCTAAAAATAATTTTTGTTCGGGTATTTTGTTTAACTTACATAACGAATTATTACAAAAATTATTGTAAACGACAAAAAATGTATCCAAAAGTCCCTCCAAAAAGGTTTAGTAATTTTTACCGTAAATAGCTTTTAATAAGCATCGTTTGAGTCTCATATGTTTAAAACTTCGGAGAAATATTTTAATTAAACTAAAACCATATAGAGCAAATTTCAACCCTTTTGGTGCGGGAACTTTTTTGACAGTAGCGAAAAAGTAACATTGCGTTTCTTAATATTTTTTTATGGGCTTTTCGGTTAGGGCATGTAAAATTTGATATTTGCAAAAAAAATCAAAAAGTCATAACCCTACCGTACATGTTCATATATGACCATATATGCTCACATAAGATTCGTGTATGCTCATATATGATCATATATAGCCATATACCTCCATATACCCTCAAATTTCGGATCCGAATATATATGGATATATATGAGATCATGTATGGTCATACATTGAACTATGCATTGACGTATATGATCATGTATGAATATGCATGATCATACACTAGTCAATGTATGATCATGTATGTTCATATATATTTCGATTTTCACATGGGTACTTATTTCAGAAGGGTAGATTTTTGTTCTCTTAAAAAAATCTAAAAAATTTTTTAGAAAACTAATTTTTTTTTTGTGTTTTTCAATCTACTAATACTTAGGAAAGGTACCAAATCTGGTACTAGATCTGACCATATCTGGAACTAGATCCAACGATACCTGGCCATAAACGGTATCACATATGCGACATCTGATCATATATGATCTGATCTGCACCAGATATAATTAGCTCTAAACACATCTGATCAGATATATTCTTTACACGGCAACTCTTAGTTTCTTCTCTATCACATATCCGAATTTCATCAAAATCGGGAGTGTAAGGCATTATTCTTTCAGTGTACATTTTTTGTTGTTTACGCTTTTGCGAATGTCTTCGTCAATAGTATTTTTAATTCTTCTTTTCTCAATAATGTTTCTTACTCTGTTTTGCTTTTTTATAATCCTATTAATTTCAACAATAGATGGGATTAACTTCTTCAGTTTATATGATGTATAACAAAACTAATTTAAATCAACAATGAAAAAATATAAAAAAATTTACTTGTTTATTTAAAATGTATCATCTCAGCAAAATCTCAGAAATGAGACAAATAAGCGGAGTCCGCCCGTCTAATCTTAAATCAATCTCAGGTAGCGATTGCAAAGGTACACTAAAAAAAAGTCAGTAAAGTCAGCAAAAAATGTTGCTTTGTCAGCAAATTTTTAGTCAGGAGCGTGCTTGCAAAAAAGTTGGTAATTTCAGAAAAAGTGTTTGCTGAAAATAAGCGAGCTGATTTTTACCAAAAAAAAAATAGTAATCTCAGCAAAAGTTTTGCTAACACTTAGTCGATTGCAAATGAAAAAAAATCCTTGCTTAAATCACTGAACTTTTTGCTGAATATTAGTAGACTGAAAAAAACTCAAAAAATTTGTAGAGAAATTTTACTTTAGTTAATTTATTTGCTGAAAATTTAAATATAGAAATTGTGTAGAGTTGTTTCTTAAATTATCATTTCCGTTGTCTGTACTACATCTAGAGATGCGACATCTTCATCTTGTCTATCTGGTTGTCGTCCACGCTATAATTGCGGTTATCAGCACAATTTTTGTAGCAAAATAAATTAGTAAAACATTAGTTCAAAATTAGTTTAGTGGTAAAAAATATAACTAAATCTTTAGCTGAAAACGGAATTTCAGCAAAAAATTGCTGAAAACTAGTAAACTTGATATACGAGATGTTTTACTAATTTTTCTACTAACTTATTTTTTTGAGTGTAATTGTACGCTTATAGCAATAAATCTGTAAAATATGCTGTAGAAAAAACTGTTAAATCAGCAGATTTTTTTTTTTTTGGCCAAATACTGGTAAAAAAAGAATAGCAGAAACAAAACAATTAAATCTACAGAATTTTAGTTATATTTAAGTTAACTTTAGTTAATTGAAAATAACAAATTGTACTGTAAAATTTGCAGAAAATTTTGCTAAATATTAGTGGACTAAAAATGGCAAAAACAAACTGTTATATCTACGAAATTTTTGTTATTTATAAGCTAAATTTAGTTGTTATCCTGTTAAATTAACAGAAATATTTGCTTAAAAAAAATTCCAAACTGCGGTTTTCAAAAGGCTCGATTTTTATTTGTATTAAAAAAAATAAAACGAAAATTTCTTTGTGATTTTTAGGTTCCTAATTATTTAGCAAAGTTTTTTGCTGATTTTAAGTTAATTTGTTATTTTCTATTAACAAAAATTTAACTCAGATGTAGCTAAAATTCAGTTTTATTTTTGCTGTTCCTATCTTACTAATATATGGCAATAATAATCTGCTAATTTAGTTGTTTTTTTCTGCAACATAATTTTTAACTAATTTTTAGTAGTTTTAACTAAATTTTTTACAAAATTTTTTCTATTAGTTTATTGTTGATAATGTGCCAAAACGCGAAAATTTTCAATTATGCACGTTTCGCTATTTATACGAATTTAACAAAAGTTAATTTAGAGCAAAAATTTTCAATTTCATAAAAAAAAAAATAAATTTATTTTCATTCTATATTAAACTTTATTTGTTTTTTAGTCAAACTTTGTGAAACACGATAATTTTTGTGAATGTCATAAAAATTGCTTGGTGTTTTTACCCCTTTTTTAAACAGAAATTTACTCGTTTATGAAAAAGTGTGGCATTTCTGCTGGTAACTCGTATAAGATCTTTTGATAATTGGTTTTCTTATTGCCCCAAATCCACTCACCAGTTGTATTCAGCCGAAGCCTAGCCAAGGCTGCCTCATATTTTCGCCGAATCTCAATAGGGTTCTATCTAGCATAAGATATACTTTCTGAAGTGGTTTAATATTGCACTTTCTCCGCATTGATGTCCACAATACTACTGGCACATAAGTCAGGACGGGTCTGACCATACTTGGGACTAAATGTTGGAATAGAGCAATTAATTGACAATTTCATTGGCATTATTTGATAGCAATGATAAAAATTTTTGACATTACAATGGGTCAATGCGGAAGCTTTTTCAATTGGCATTGTTCAATACCTAAAACAACCAGTTGTATTAAATGAATTAAATATGCTAAAATCCCAAGACTTCTTTAACAAATTATGAAAAATAATCTGTTGAATTCATGTCCCTATCCGGATTTCATTCTTGCCTAAGAAATTCGTCAGGGGACAACGTTTTTAGAATTTCTAGAAATATTTGTTAAGTTAAATTACAAACTCAATGATGATTTTTTGTTTTCGTCTAGGAGCATTATTAAACATTTAAAAATATCAAAGAAAAAACAAAAACAACAAGAAATTTTTTTGTTTTCATCATAATTTTCCACAAAAAAAAAAAAATTACCACAATTTGCTTTGTCATCTTCCAATATACTACTCTGTTGTTTTGACAGATCTAGCAATGTAGTGAAATCCATTCATTTTTAACCAACAAAAGAAAATAATATATTGTAACGTTGCATTCCAATATTGCAATATACATAGCTCGTAATAAGCACCTAACGTTGCTAATAATAACAACCCTTCACAGCGACCCCCCTGTTTCTAATAAGAATGTACCTTCACGGTGTCTCACCCTGTCTTTATTTACAAGTACTCTGCCTAAACACAAACAAACACATGTATGCATAGTAACCAGAGCTTTGAAGAATTAATTCCTTAATTCAATTTTTCAATTCTGAATTAAAAATTCTATAAATTAATTCACTAAGCACCATATATTGAATGGAATTAATTCATATTTGCTTTCGTTCGATTTATTTTGTTACGAATTAATTCAATTGCAATAGTTCTTTTTATTAAATCAAATGAATTAATTCACCGGTGAACGCGTTCAATTTTATAAATCGAACGGAAAAAAGTGAATTAATTCCTTACTGAATTAATTCACCACTGAATTCATTCAATTTCATTTTCATTCAGTGAATTCAAAAAAAATAAAATTACATTCAGTGAATTAAAAAAAAAAATAATAAGTTCACTGAATTGAAAAAAAAAAAATAAAATAAGTTCACTGAATTCAAAGCCTGTTTTCTGCCGTTCAGTAGAAGAAAACAATAATGTACAAATAAAATTTTTAAATAAGCAATTTTACAGCGTGTGCTAGTAACAAATTAGAAACCGGATGCTGTTTATCAACCTACTTGATTCAAAAATAAAGCCTTTTACTATTAAAAATAAAATCTTTACAGATATAGATAAATTTGGAAAAAAAAATATAACTATATAACTAGTTTGAAAAATTAATAGTTATACTTTTTTTCCAAATTTATCTATATCTGTAAAGTTTTTATTTTTAATAGTAAAAGGCTTTATTTTTGAATCATGTAGGTTGATAAACAGCATCCGGTTTCTAATTTGTTACTAGCACACGCTGTAAAATTGCTTATTTAAAAATTTTATTTGTACATTATTGTTTTCTTCTACTGAACGGCAGAAAACAGGCTTTGAATTCAGTGAACTTATTTAATTTTTTTTTCAATTCAGTGAACTTATTTTATTTTTTTTTTCAATTCAGTGAACTTATTATTTTTTTTTTAAATTCACTGAATGAAATTTTATTTTTTTTTAATTCACTGAATGAAAATGAAATTGAATGAGTTCAGTGGTGAATTAATTCAGTAAGGAATTAATTCACTTTTTTTCCGTTCGATTTATAAAATTGAACGCGTTCACCGGTGAATTAATTCATTTGATTTAATAAAAAGAACTATTGCAATTGAATTAATTCTTTGATTTTGTTGTTTGATGAACGCATTCAATTGAATGAATTCAGTGAATTACTTAAGAAAAGGAATTCATTCAATTCTAGAGAAAATTGAATTCGATTGGTAGTGAATTCATTCAAAAAGGAATTAATTCTTCAAAGCTCTGATAGTAACTTGTTTATTGCTGTGTAATATAATTCTCATTTGGTTTATGCACCAAATCACATAAGTGTTTCAGTTTGTGGTACAAAAGGGGGGCTTGTTCTTTCTAGTGAATTCTAGTGTATTGCGCTTTACACCTGTAAAGTCACAATACAAGAACGTAGTCTCATAATTTATCAATTGCACAGCGACTGTGGTTGCCCGTACACGGCAATCACTGTTGATTGTACCACAGCGACTTCGGTTGTTTGTTCCGCAGCGACTGTGGTTGCCTGTTCAAGGCGATCACTGTTGATTGATCCTCAGCGACTTCGGTTGTTTGTTCCGCAGCGGCTTCGGCTGATTGATCCCCAGCGACTGTGGTTGCCCGTTCAAGGCGATCGCCGTTGATTGATCCACAGCGACTTCGGTTGTTTGTTCCGTAGCGGCTTCGGCTGCTTACTCCACAGCGACTGTGGTTGCCAGTTCAAGGCGATCACTGTTGATTGATTCACAGCGACTTCGGTTGTTTGTTCCGCAGCGGCTTCGGCTGATTGGTCCACAGCGACTGTGGTTGCCCGTCCAAGGCGATCACTGTTGATTGATCCACAGCGACTTCGGTTGTCTGTTCTGCAGCGCCTTCGGCTGATTGCTCGTGTAGGCGATTTATCGCCGAGGTATATATCTGACTGCAGCGATCGTGCCACCACCTACGCATACCGAGTGTCATCGCCTACACACCCAGTTCGTAATTACTGGTGTGTCATCTAGTACACAGCCGTTTGTCATCACATCTGTGTGTCATCTCGTACACAGCCAGTTGTCATTACCCGTGTGTCATCTTGTACACAGCCAGCCTGTGTGTCATCACGTACACGGCCCGTTTGTCATTGCCCGAGTGTTATCTCGTACACACCTAGTTTGTTATTGCCCGTGTGTCATCTTAGGCACAGCCCGTTTGTCATCACATCTGTGTGTCATCTCGTATACAGCCAGTTGTCATTACCCGTGTGTCATCTTGTACACAGCCAGCCCGTGTGTCACGTACACGTACACGGCCCGTTTGTCATCACACCCGAGTGCCATCACCTACACACCCAGTTTGTCGTTACCCGAGTTTGTCACTACCAGTCTCTTACCGAGTGAAGAAAAGGATTGCTGTTCGACGAGTGTTATTTATATATTTAATAAACAAATCAATAATTGTGAAAGTAAAGCTAAATAAAACATAAGATTAGTATTTTCCAAAATCAACTGTCTTATTACTCACTTAAGGTTTTTAAGGGTCCTTAAGTAGATCCTGAGCACGACCAAGCTACCTTAGCCCATGAATAAAACCTTGTTACAATATTTTCTAAATTATAATTGATGGGAAAAGCGTTTATTTGGACAAAAGAACAAATTTGGAAAAATTGGCTACTTTCCAATAGAAAAATGTATTGTGTTAATCAACAAAATTTATTAATACTACGCACAAAATGTTGTCCACTAATAAGCAATGAAACGAAACATTCTCAGGATCCCGCTCGAATCTTTAAAAAAATCTTTATTTCCTTTGTTGAAGGCCATTTAGAAGTAATTCTATTTATTATATTACTTACAACAACAGAACTTTACATTTAATTTCGTTTTAACAAGTTGTACAAGTTCAATTTGAAAATCTTTTTTTAATAAAATTAAAAGTGCAAATTGTTTTTAATAAAAACAAAACCTAGTTCGCCAATTCATGTGGGATAAAAAGTGGTTTTGTACAAATTTAACATATTGCATTGTGAATTGGGCATATAGAAAACGAAATACCAATATTCATTTTGCAACAAATATTTAAATATAAAATAAAAAATTAAATTTACTGAAATTGAATCATATTTTTTAGGAAATTTAAAATTGTGGTCGAAAAAAAATTTGGCAGAAATTTTTAACTATTATTTTTAGTTTAGTTATAAATTTAGTAATACAGAAATTTTCACCTCTTTTTTAATTTTTATTTTCCTATATCAGTCTCTGTGTACGTTTTCATTGTTATTGGTTTTGTTGGTATTTGGTTTCTGGCAATCTATGCCAATTGTGATTTTATGGTCAATTTATAACATACAATAGAATAATTTTCTACTGCTGCAGTAATACTTGAAATGAAACTGCAAAATGATATTTTGATTTTTCCCATTGTCATGTGCTTGGCTAATACATATACATATATAGAGAAAAGAAGTGTAAGCACATTATCAGAGGAGTTCCGTTGGATTTTTTTCGCTTGGAAAGCTATGATTATGGTATCCAAGTGCTTACATTCAATATACTATAGACTACATACAAGAAGGCCTGGTTGATAGACATTGAGACAGTAGCAAAATGCTGCAATACTCGAATTTTAACTCCAGTTTTTTTTTTAAAAAACTTAAAGTTTCATAGGATGAAAAGTCGACATAAAATGGTACATGTTCATAAGTGATACTAGTGCTATGACTCCACTTTTATAGATTCTTTCGCATTTAAACATTCCATGTACATACACAATACACTTTATCATCTCACCAACGAACAAAACAAAAAAAAAAAAGAAAAACTCAAAAGCCAAAAAGAGGGTTGTTGACGAATTTCTTGCAAACATTTTGAGTACAAGAACAATAACAGTACAGAAACACAATAAACAAGGACAAAGACTACTTGTTTTTAGTCACAATTAAGAGTTGCCAAGGTCCATTCGAAGTATTAAATTTTTAAAATTTCAAAAAATTTCCATAGTTTTGAAAGAATCAGAACTTATGATTTTCTCTTACCATTTCCTTATCATTTATATAAAGTTAGGACATATTCCGCTTAAATTTACGATAATCTGCCACGAAAATGTCGACCCTACAAATGGCGCGTTCGAAAACGCTTTAGGGAACCGTACACTGAGAGAATTATCATCACTTCAATAATGAATTTTTTCTTAGTTTCAATGAAAATTGTCACTGGAACTCGTCCATTGAAACTTTTCATAGAATCTATGAAACAGGTTTCATTAAAGTCAATGTTTATGAAAAGTTCATAAAATTAATGAAACTCTTCATAATATTAATAGGCGACTCGTCCAATGAATAAATGAAGAGCTTCATAAAATCTATGAAGCAATTTAATTTACTATTATTTATTATAATTGGTTGTTGTCGTTGCTAAGCTGGAGTGGATAAATAAAAGTACTTAGGAAATGCAAAAGACGTAATCAAATCGTAGCATATTTTACGGATGTACAAAATATATCTAAAGAAAGAATTCGTTAAACTAAAAAGTTTCATTAAAAAAAAAGTTTCGAAAAAATTAATATGATTTATAAAAAAATTCATAGTCCAAAATTAATAATAAAAAATTAATTTAAAAAAAATTAATAAAAAAAAAAAAATAAAAGATTATTCACTCAGGAAATGATATTTTATAAAAAAATTTAAAAAAAGTAAATACTATTGAACAATTTCATATGTACATATAAAGAACATTTTCATTAAATTCATCGATATCTAATTTATGAAATTCAATGAATTTTTTTAATGAAATTATGAAATTTTATGAAAGAAAAGCTGTCAAAAATTTCATAATATTAATTAAATATTATAAACATAATGAAATTCAAATTGGTTCTACGAAAAAAATTCTATGAAATTATATCATTAATATCATGAAGGATAATTCTCTCAGTGTAATGTAGATATTAGTGGAAAAAGAAGATAAATTTAATATCGTTGATTACCTTTTTTTGCAATATGGTAAACTCTAAATAATTCGTCTTAATTTAACAGATCTCTATTTCTAATTTTTGACTTAAAGTAAATTTTTTTGAAACTAACAAAATTTTGTGTTACAAATTGGCAACCGAAACGTTTACGGTTTTCGTACCGGTATAATTTTAATCTTTATTTCGATAAAGCTTCCGTTTTTTTTTGTTTTTTTCCCGATTACGGTATACATTAACCGAAACAGTGATACCGGTATAACCGAAATAAAACCCGTTATTAGCCACACTCGCCGCTATGCCGACCGTGGTGTATCTTGTAAGTGATGCTACTAGTCATAGCCTGTGCAGACGGTTGCCGGTTCAATCCCCGGTCATATAGAGACAAATTAACAATTAAAAATTACTTTGATCAGTTGACACATAACTCTTTGAGACCCAACATACACGATTGTGAGATGTGATGTTTTCTCTTAAAATTACAAACATTTTCAATACCAATAGGTTTATTATAGTATATTATTATATTATAAAGGTTTATTTCGATAAAAAAATTCAATTATACTTTTACCTAAATTTTATTTCATAAAATATGAATTGAGATTGGGAAATCTTATTAGTTTTAATACCATTTTACCTTAAAGTTATAAAATCAATAAATTTTTGTTAGCTGGTTGGGTCTGAAAGGGATAAACTAACCACTGACGAGTCTTTGGGCGAGACGAAACTGCGGCAGTCTAGTGATTCCCTTGTGTCTGTTAAATTTTTCAATTAAAATGTTTTCTTTTTCTTCTTCCTATAAATCAGCTCTAGAAAAAATTCTTTAGTAATTAATTCTAATATTAATTACGATTGTCCTATGCGACGGTTACAAACACTTAAGTAGAAAAACCGTTATTGTTGATAAAAAAAATACATATTTTATCAAAGTATCTTCGTTTTTGCGAGCTGTAGCTTGTGAACAAGCCAATTTTGGGCACATATGGGCCGATTTTAGCCAAAATCAATAGGCCTTGGAAGTCGGTGTACCAAATTTCAGTAAAATATCTTAATATTTGCGGCCTGTAGCGTGCGCACAAGAATACATGGATATACAGACACACGGACAGACGAACATCGTTAAATCGAAACAAAAGGTGATTCTGAGTCGATCGGTATACTAAATGTTGGGCCTAGGTCCAACATTTTTTGGTGTTACAAACATCAGCACAAACTTATTATACCCTGTTTACGTAGTGGTATAGGGTATAAATATCCTATTTCTGATTCCGAAACTAGAGACGGACACGGACTCACACTCACGAAAGAAAAATTCCAATTACGCGCAAGCACTCACAAAACAAAACTTTAAAATTTTTGCTGTCTTTCTCACATTTAAACGAGGAATGGAACAGGATGTCATCACATTGTTTTTAAATTCTCAGCAAAATCTTTCATTACCAAATAAGTGGTTATATAATAGAAATTCATAGCTCCGCACAACTTATTTTTTGGCGTCTAAACTCATTATTTTTGTTTGGCGTGGTCGTTTTTATAAGTAGTCACGCTTACCCGCTCGCTTACGAAAAAATGAGAAATAAGTAGTTATGAGATTTTGAATAATAAGTGGTTACACACATGCTTACAAAAAGTTTAATTATAAGTGGTTATCCGATTGCTTACTTTATTCTTAAAAATAAGGAGTTAGGCAAATACTATTAGCCTGAGGAAATACATTCAGAAAAATTCAAGTTTTCTCTAGTGTGTAATTTTAGGACTCGTCATAAAAAATTAAACATAAAACATATTTACATATAATAAAAAAATTTAACTGTGTAAAAAGTACGTCATTATTTTATATTTAGAAACCGTTACCGTTAGGCCGTTATTAGGAAGTCATTTTTTTATATTATAAAATAATGCAAAAGGTAATGATATATCATTTTTGGTAATGCAGATAGTAATGAGGTGTCATTACCAATATTTTGCTGGGTTCCAGCTTTGCATTCAAAGAAGAATTCTAAATTTGATTAAAACTGGTCGAATCTGAAAAGGTCTGACTTGAGAATAATTATCAACTGCGGATTTTTTGAAATCTATTTTTAGACTTACTATTTTTTCAACACTGGTAAGGATATACATATGTAACCAAATATTTTTTGATTTTTTGTATGTTGGCGAGTAAGCTGACTTGTATGCAGCAGGTCAATTACGTTTTTATCTATCAAACATTACATGTAGATATAGCTCAGATGGTAGTGCTATTGACTGGCAACCTGGAGTCCCAGGTTCGATTCCCGCACTAGAAAATTTTATAAAAAATAAATTTTACAATAAAAAAATATTTTTTAATAAACCTTATTTTTTGAAAATCTATTTTTAGACTCATTCCTTTTGTCAGTACTGGTAAGCATATAGGTAATGACATTTTTAGATTTTTAGTATGCTGGTGTGTAAGCACAACTCATTTTCGCGACATCGCCATACAAAGGTAATAAGAAAAGTAACTAGTTACCATTTCCAAGTATGTAGTTATATAACCACATATCTGGTAATGGTTTTCTACACTGGGTTTATATATGGAGTCAGATTTGGGGATATGTAATAACATCAATTACCATACAAAAAATTGGTTCAAAAAATAATATCAGATGTAGTTGTATATAATGATATGATAATGATATGATATCTTAATGTGACTCCATTCATTGTCAGATATAACCCAATCACATTATATATGACAATTTTTTTTTTTTTATTTTTACTCGGTTACCCCAGAAAAAAAAATTGCTGGTCACGCTTTACAAATCACTTCTTTCATTGCTTCAAAAGTATCTGTAAACTTTTTTTTACTGATTTTTTTAGAAGTAATTCTGAACAACTTAAAAAAAACTTCTTTAGAAGTGATTCTCAACAACATCCAAAAAATCACTTAAGTATTGCTTCTAAAGCATTAATGCTCTTGAAATGGTCCTAAAAGTGATTTTGATACAGCAAATGATCTCGGGTTCGATTCTTGTTTTTTAAATTCTTTTTATTGTTTGATTCTTTTTATTTTTTTAATTCTTTTTTAATTCCTTTTAATTGTGTTTTTTTAATTATTTTTTTAAAATTCTGTTTATTATTTTTTAAACTCTTTAATTTTTTTTTTAAATTATTTTTATTTTTTTTAAACTATTTTTATTTTTTTTTTGGTAATTTTTCTATTTTTTATTTATTTTTTTTTTTTTTAATATTTACATATAATTAATTTGTTTAGGTTCAAAATTTATAATTTTTAAAAATATATAATTTTTAAAAATATATGAAATAAAAATGATTAAAAATTGCTTTTTATGCACCTGTGAAAATATTACCTACTGGAAAAAATACTGAATTGCAGTACACCTTTTGCACTTGTTTAATAAGTACTTTCATTGAAGAGAATAAAGAACAATATCTCGCAATGACAAAGTGGTGTTTTTATGCCAGTCAACTTTCATATCAAAGACTAGCTCAGCGGTAGATAGCTAGACTAGCATAGTTGGGAATTTTTCATTGGCAATGAAATTTAATTGGCATTACTTGATGTCAATTCCAATGACAAAAAGTTTCATTACAATTCAATGCCAATGCAATTTTTTCAGTTGGCATTGAATTAAAACAATGGTAATGAAATGTACACCAATGCCTCAAAGAAACCAATTATATTAATTGCATTAACTTTAAGTTAATGAAAAAGAATTTCCTTTGTACTCGTTCGAAAAGTGCTGAAATAGAAGTACTCCTCTCTTATGACAACTCAATGTTAAAATCATTAATGTTTCTGTTAAAAAAGAAACACGTCTAGATCATTAATTGTAGTGCTCCTTCTACTACTTTGACATTTTTTTGCTGGCACCTTAATATTTGTTAGGGAAAAGGTAAAATAAAGTTATATTAAAAAAAAAAAAAATTGTTAGGATAACATTACCTTTCTGCAATGGTTTAATAATTAACTTAAAATTATAGCTTCAGAAGAGGAAATTAAACTCATATATTTAGAAAAAATTTACGCGCACACTGATCCTAAAAATTTAATAAATCGGACTACATCTTGTTTTTTTATACGATTCTGAAGTACCTTAATATGCATTTTAAGTAAAAAGTGCATTTTTGTCAAAACATGAATTTTTATTCTAAAATTCATTTTATGAATTTTAAGTAAAACATATGAGTATAATACTCGTATGCAGTTTTATTAATAACATAAATACTTTTTTAGTAAAATATTTATTTATAGCAAAGTACTTTTGCAAAAATATGCACTCAAGAATTTAAATTGTATTGATTGTTTACAATTTAATTCCATTAAAACTGGATAAACCTCCTGATAACAAAATTTAGTTGTTACCGAAATTTAAAAAATTGTCTCATAGTATATTTGACTTAAATTAAATGATGTTGGCAATATTGTTTCATTATTGTCATTTGGTTTTTAGGGTTTAGTAACATTTTTCAACCCTCTAACATATGTTGTTGCTATGTTTGTGCTTTATTTTATTTCACTCTATTTTTTTTGTTAGGTTTTTGGTAAAATAAGGTTTGAGCATGTCTGGGGTGTTAATGAAAATGTGTTGCATAAAATTTATGAATGAACCTTAGGGGGAAATGAAATGACATATTTTGCACAAAGACAATCTTATAGTACAGCATTCCTCTAGATATTTTTACAAAATATATACCAAATAAAGTTGCAATGTGTAGATGTTTCTTTCCAAAATTATACACTAGAAGTCTTCAAATTCTTAAGTTTGAAATTTTACAATATTTTGCTCGTTTGTTATGCTAAAATAATGGAATTTTGTATAGACAATTTTCTTCTTTATGTAGTATAAAATTTAAAGAATACGAACAAACTTACATAGTCTTTGGTTCATTTTATCAAGATAGTGTTTTAAGCAGCCTTCATTTGGAGAATTATTCTGTTTCTTCTGTATGATTGTAATTTTTATTAAAATTGTACTGCAATATGAAGGTTTTGCATGTTGTATTGTGCTTTTCGAAATTCTTATGCAGACGACAAGATATTTATTTAATTGTAATTTCTTTTAAATATATGAGTGAGCTTGAACTTTTTATGTTTTTTTCCGTTATTAACCCTATGATGGCAGAGAGTTAGACTAGCAATCTTGAGGTCGCAAGTTCGATACCCGGTGGTGGTAATAACAAAAAATTTTCAAAGTAAAAAACAGCTTTTTTAAACTTTCAATTGCTGGAAAAGAATTTTCTGCAATCGTTCAAAAAGTAATGAAAAAATTTCAAAATGGGAGTACTCCTCTCCTATAACTACTCAATGTTAAAATCATTAATGTTTCTGGTAAAAAAGAACTACATGCACATCATTAATTGTAGGTCTTTTTCTACTGCATTTGCTGGGTATTCATTCATCATTAAACTTAGGGATATTCTGTAGTCAGAATTTGTCAGTTGTCAAGTCAAAATAACATTAATTTGAAGAAGAAATGTAAATTTTGATTACAGTCGTTAGTCATTAAAAAACAAGAAAAACAAACAACATAAAATACTGAGAATTCTTAATACTCATTTTATTCATTTCGTTTTTTGAAAATAATAAAAAAAAATGTGTGTAACTTATTATTGTCAGTTGTTTTGACTAATTTGTGGTTCATTATACCCTACACCACTATGTGGTCAGGGTATTATAAGTTTGTGCTGATGTTTGTAACACCAAAAAATATTGGTCGTAGACCCACCTTATAGTATACCGATCGGTTCAGAATTTTTTTTTATTTCGATTTAACGATGTCCGTCTGTCCGTCCGTCCGTCCGTCTGTCTGTCTGTCCATGCAATCTTGTGCGCACTCTACAGGTCGCAGCTATTAAGATATTTTGATGAAATTTGGTACGCAGACCTATGTTGGCCCAAGGACGAACAAGTTTGATTTTTTTGAACATCGGTCCATGTTTAGACCTAGTGCCCATATAAGGGTCCTACCAAAATTATATTGTTTATACGCTGCAGGTCGTAAATATTAAGATATTTGGTACACAGACACAGACCTATGTTAGCCCAATAACGCAGCCTAATGATTTTGGTGAACATCGGTCCATGTTTAGACCTAGTGCCCATATAAGGGTCCTACCAAAATTATACTGTTTATACGCTGCAGGTCGTAAATATTAAGATATTTTGATGAAATTTGGTACACAGCCCTACATTGGCCCAATAACGCAGCCTATTGATTTTGGTGAACATCGGTCCATGTTTAGACCTAGTGCCCATATAAGGGTCCTACCAAAATTATAATGTTTATACGCTGCAAGTCGCAAATATTAAGATATTTTGATGAAATTTGGTACACAGACCTATATTGGCCCAATAACGCAGCCTATTGATTTTTGGTGAACATCGGTCTATGTTTAGACCTAGTGCCCATATAAGGGTCCTACCAAAATTATACTGTTTATACGCTGCAGGTATTAATATTAAGATATTTTGATGAAATTTGGTACATAGACCTATGTTGGCCCAAGGACGAAGCCTATTGATTTTGGCGAACATCGGTCCATGTTTAGAACTAGTGCCCATATAAGGGTCCCCCCCAAAATTATATTGTTTATACGCTGCAGGTCGCAAATATTAAGATATTTTGATGAAATTTGGTACATAGACCTATGTTGGCCCAAGGACGAAGCCTATTGATTTTGGTGAACATCGGTCCATGTTTAGAACTAGTGCCCATATAAGGGTCCCCCCAAAATTGGCTTGGTTACAAACTGCAGGTCGCAAATATTAAGATATTTTAATGAAATTTGGTGCGCTGACTCACATTATAGAAAATTTTGACACAAGCCCCATTTTAACCCATTCGAATTTCGGATCCAAACAATACACCAGAGTGGTGTAGGGTATTGTATAGTCGGCATGCCCGACTTTAACCTTTTTACTCGTTCTTTATGGAGTTATTGTTATTATTTGGCAAGTGAAGCAAGCATTCAATTAACCCATCAAGGCAAACGATACTGACGATGGCTTTGTAGCGAAAGCCGAAAATACGTTAGTAGGATTTGTCTTGTGACATGTCACAAGGGGTCAATTTCTTCCTCCTATGACAACGCCATGTAAAAGTGACCAGTCTATTTCATATAAAGGGGCCAGTTCGGTGACAGTTTGTTAAAATTTCCCGTAGTATTTAAATCCACATACATTTTGTTCGATTCGAGATAGTAAATAATTTTATCTAAAATACCCAGTGTAGAAAATCATTACCAGATATGTGGTTATGTAACTACATACTCGGTAATGGTAACTACTTACTTTTGTTATTACATTTCTTATTACCTTTATCTGGCATTGTCGCGAAAAATAATGAGTTATGGTTACACACCAGCATACGAAAAATCAAAAAATATATCGTTACCTATGTTCTTACCAGTACTGACAAAAATAATGTGTCTAAAAATAGATTTTCAAAAAAATAAATTATATAAAAAAAAATATTTTTTATTGTATTTTTTTTTCTTAAATAAAATTTCCTGGTGCGGGAATCGAACCTGGGGCTACAGATTGCCAGTAAATGGCTCTACCATCTGAGCTATATCGACATGTAATATTTAATAGATAAAAACATAATTGACCTGCTGCACACAAGTAAGCTTACTCGCCAACATACAAAAAATCAAAAAATATGTGGTTAAATATATCCTTACCAGTGTTTATAAAATATTGAGTCTAAAAATAGATTTAAAAAAATTGTCAAAAAAATCTAGAAAATTATTTTCTATTTGAAATAATGATAAAAATAAGTCATTATCAGTAACTCGTTATTATATGTTTTAAAATAATGCAGAAGGTAAGTGGGTGCCATTACTGGTAGTCCAAAAAATAATGATATGTCATTACCGTTTCTATACTGGGTATTTTTGGGTCACATTTAGTTTTATAAAGTGTTGTTCGAAACAATATACAAATTTATCTTAATTTAATTTGATCAAGTATATGTATTTGTATATGGCATATAAAATGATATAAGAGAAAATATATTTTAAGATATGATTATATAAGGCAACGAATAAGAAAATTTTGAAAATCGGAATCGCAGATAAACTCATATTTAATTTTATACGTTGTTATTCACTCTCTAATATGAATAGATACAATTGAATCAAACCTAACTTGATCAAATCTAATCATTTTTTCACGGGATAACAAACAAAAATAATAATAATTAACAATAAAAAATGTATTAATATAATATGTGTTATAAATTAATGTAATGTGGGCTATTTCTTTTGTATTAAATATATATAATTCTGACCCGATCAAAAAAAATTATATATAGTTATATATAGTAATTTTATTAATAGTCATAAGCAGCAGTAAAGTAAGTTGAATTTAATGAAATGTTAGTGGTCCTGTTTTCAAATAAAATTTCATTTATTTTTAAATACATTTCCAACGGGCTTTCACATACAAAATATTTCAAGTGTATTTCTATCAAATGTGCACTCAGATAAAAAAGTTTGTAAAAAAATTTGTAAACAGTTTCCAATCGCACTTTACTATTTTTATTCTGATTTTTAGTACAATTTTTGTTAGTAATCACTTTTGCTATTCTCTTATTACAAATTACGGATTTTTTTTACTAATTTTCGCTGCTGATTTCAGCAAACCATTTTACTAATTTTTCAAAACCGAGTGCTAAATTTAGCAGAAAAATATACTAATTTAAAAAATTTTATTTACAAGAATTCGTTGTATTTTTACAATTCTTGTTTAGTTTATATTTGTTACTACCCTACGGGGAATCAGGAGTCAATTGCCCTCCAAGGACCTATCCCGTGACCGGTCAACCGAAGGCATATTACTAAATTAGTACAAATATGAACCAAAGAGAATGAATTAATTTTCTAAGTATTTTCTGATTCGTTACTTTCACTGTTGCTTTTAAAAAACTTGACCGATACCGAAATCAAAAACAAAATTCGCGGCATATTTTTTAAAATATTTTTTTATTTATTTTACTCTTTTATTTATTTTGAACTTTATTTTTTACGATTTGCTTATTTTAGCTCTTATTTTAAATTGTTATAATTTTTTGCTAAAAAATTTTAATTTTTGTATTTTCAACGTTTTTTAATGTTAAATATGTTTTAGTTTTAACAATTGGTATTTCATTTAATTTTCTTTTTAACTTAACGGCAATTTTTTAAATTTTTATTTATATTATCAGAGTTTTTGAGGTAATTTTCTAATTTTTAATTGATTTTTTAATTTAATTATGGCCAACGCAAAAACCGAGTTAACTGGCATTAAATGACCTATCCCATGACCGGTCAAACGGGGGCATATTCAAGGCACTTCCACTATATTTGTGTAAGTGTTAGTGTTGTTTTCTTTTCTATTTTTTTTTCCATTCTTTTTTATTTGCTTGTAGTGTTTGTTTTTTGTTTTTCTTTTTTATTTCAACAGAAACGAAAAATATATAACTTTACCATCAGCCAGCCATCACGCATAAGCAACATTAGCTCATACGGTAGAGCGTTTGCCTTACAAGCAGGAGGTTGTGTTATCGAGCTCTACTTCGAAGCCAAGTAGATTCGTTTTTATTCTTAATTTTTTATTAGATTATTTGAAAAACTATTTTTAGACACACCATCTTACTGTCACAAGGTGTCTAAACAGTGGCAATTGGTCATTTCCAATGACAACGCCATGTTAAAGTGATATGTCTCTTTCAACCAAAAAGACCGATCAACGACCGATATCTGCCCCCTTGGGACCTATCCTGTGTGTCATCTGGGATCGGTCCCTTTCCCCGTAGGGTATTGGTAAAATCTTAGTTTGGAAATAACACTCAGAAAGTTGTATTGTATCTCTAATGCATAAAAAGTTAATAAGTGGAGAACCGTTTACAAAATTTTGACCCCAAATTTCAAGTAAGATGAAGTAATTATACGCCTGTTATAATCAAAAGAAAAAAAAACAATTTTTAGATTTTACAGTTTATTTATTTTTTAGTACACTTTTTTGTTAATTTCAGCAGATTGATTTTGTTATTGTTGTAAATTTCCTAGTGGGGCGTTTTTGGCCAAAAGTATTAAAATTAACCCCATATGGATCACGTTACATAAAATAATGATTTTATCCAGTTGATTGATTTTTTTTTATCAATTTAATGGCTTTACAATCTCGAAGTCATAATCAATATTAAGTCTTTTCTGACCCCAGGCCAATAGGGGTTAAATTTTTTGTAAAGAAATGAAATGATAATTATAATCTACCCAATTTTGAGTGCTGTTTTTCCGAAAACCGTGTACAATTTGATGAAAATATTAAAATTTTTAAAATTTTTGACATAAAGAACAATTTTTGTAAAATGTCCTGAAAAGCAGTCGCTCCAAACATATACTCGAATTATCATTTTTCCAATTTTTTTTTTTTTTAATATCAACTATTATGTAGTACAAATAGCAATCGACATCTCCAAATTAGGCATTTTAAAAAATCTTTGAAATTAATTAAAAAAAAAAAAAAACACGTTTTTGCATTTTTTTTAAATTTGTGGGTCATTTTGGATTCCAGGCTAAAGTGGGTTAATGATATCCGATGAAGGCAAAATTCCATGTATGAATCATTTTGACTATATTAAATGAATAAATGGAATAAAAAATATTTTTTTTTCCAAATTTCGAATTTTGGGAATTTTTAATAGTAATACACTTTTTTTCCAAAAGGGGTCATTTTCGTCCAACTTTCGGCACGGGTTTACGTTTTCCAAAAAAAAAAAATCGATTTCTGCGACCATTTCCAATAAAACTGGGGGAGTGTAATGAACGAAAATCGACAAATCGCTATTTTAAGGGACAGTCTACTGTTTATATATACCAACGGGAACTTTGGAAGCAATACACTAGTGATTACTTTTTAGGCAATGAAAGAAGTGATTTGTAAAGCATCACTCCCAAATTTTTTTTGCTGGGTTATGATGTAATTTTCAGCATATAGAAAATAAACACAATCATTTTGGGGTTAAATTTTAAATAACTTTGTATTTAATATTAAACTAGAATACAAATGTAATCACTACGAGAAGTTTAATCAATGATGCCAACTTTTTGGCAAAAAAAAAACCTAAAACCTGAATGTTGTAATTTAGAATCCGCTTAAGAAACAACAAACAAAAACTTTTTAACGATAACGGCATTAAAATCCACCTAGCTTTTGAACAAATTTCAGCCAGCTTTTTGATAATAGAACGTATTAGAAAACGCTATAATTTTTATTAATTGCTTAAAAAACAATTTTCTTCTCGAAAAAAAAAACTTAAGAACAACCCTGCAAAGCTTTGGTAATGGCTGCGATATAGTCACGCGTTACCTTGTAATGATAGCTCGTTACCTTCTGCATTATTTCAAAACAAAAATTAATGACTTACAAATTACAGATTACGTATTGCATGATTTATAAACGGAAAGTAATGATTAAAACATTTTTGAAAATCTATTTTTAGACACATTACTTTGTGTTTTTTTGTAAGCATGGGTGTAATGTGTATATTTTTCGCCATTACGAAGCACAACAATTCATTTACTTTTTAAGCAATCAAATGTTATATGTGTCGATAGTTTAGGTCAGGGGTGGCAAGACTTTTTTCGATGCGTTCCAGAAACGGACAAATTTTTTTTTGTAAAAATTTCTCGCGTGCCACCTTAAATTTTTAAAATTTGGAAAATTTCTCTTTAAAATGTCATCGCATATGTACATATTTATCAGCGCTACGGATGACCCCCAAAGGGAAAAATTAAATAACATCCAAGAAATGACATAAAAATGTTGACGGTTATTTATTTTTTGGGGGTTTATTTAATCTTTAAATATTGAGATTATTTCATTATGAAAAATCCCCAATGAAATAAAATTAAAACAGTTTGAACATTATTGCCTTTTCATTTTTTTTGCTAAAAAAAAGTTAAATTATTGGGCGCCATCTATTATTTAAGTACGTAAGAAACTAGTTGAAAAAAGTGCTTCGGCCAAAAATTTGATTTTTTTAAAATAAATCGCGCGGGTTTTATCATAATAATGAATAAAAAACGAATATTATGGATTTGAACAGAGAAATTTCTATTTCAGATGAAATGGCTCTGCGACACACGATCAAAGCCCAATTTCAAATTCCAGCAAAGGAGGTTATTTCATTATGAAACTTATTTTCAGCCATTATTTCATTGAGGGTTATTTCGTAGTAGCTATTTTCCCTTAAAAAAATTATTTTGTAGCTCCAATTTTATTACAAGTTTTTTGTGCAATTTTCTCGTACTTTTTATTTATGAAGCATTTTCTCATCGAAACATTTAAACTTCTTACAATCTAGAATTTTATAAATTTTCCCAGAATTTTCTGATAATCGAAAATACGAGTTCTGTATTGACCATATTTCTTTAAACAAAAAGTGGTGGCAATACAGAGTTTTATTATTTTTAAAGGACGATTTACAAGCTCTATGAAAAATTTCACCATTATGGAGTTAAATCACACATTTTTGTAGCGAAATTCAACATTTAACTCAATTTTTTGCTGGTATTTATTAGTTTAACCCCCTGTTTTTATAAAGCGAGCGGTATAATTCCGCCTGAGGAATGGGTGTATTTTGTTTTTGTTACAATAACAAAATACACACATTCCTCTGGAAGAATATATCCTTTCACTGTATAAAAACAGGGGGTAAATTTTTTGAAAATATCCAACAAAACGTCGCGTGCCACCTAAAATCCACTCGCGTGCCACTGCTGACACGCGTATCATAGTTTTGCCAGCCCTGGCTTAGATGGTAGAGTTCTTGGCTAACAAGCAGGGATCCCAGGTTCGAATTCCAGCGTGACCACATTTATATATTTAATAAAAAAATATTTCTAATGAATTTTTTTTAAATAAAATTTTTTTTCGAAAATCTATTTTTAAGCCCATTACTTTTCCCATCCTCGTAACTACATAGGTAACCAATTACTTTAACACTTCCTCCCAATACATTACTTTGGGGCTCATCGCCTGTAAAATTCATCAGTGTAGTAAGGTGTAAAGTAATGCTTCGGCCTCTATGGCTACACATTACTTTACACATTATTTGGTAATGTATGGTTTTACTGGGAATTCTTAATGTTGCAAAAAACCCTCTAAAATGGCAACAGTTTTTTTAATTAATGGTTTTAGATGTTTGCATACATAAATACTTATTCATTTAAATAAACACACATACTTCTGAGTTTTTCTTTCCTTGGAACATATGTTTTAATCGTCAGCTAAAATGCAAAGAGGCGTAATTACCAACATTTTTCAAAACCAACTTTACTACCAACTTTACTTAACTGCATGCCTACACAACATTTCAAACTTTTGTAATACTTGTAAAAATAGCGATTTTATTAACAAAATTAGAATCTTAGATATTTTCCCCAGGGTTGGTAGGCAATATTGCCTTTCAACTGACTACCATTCTCCTTAAAGTACCTTTGCCGAAATACAGGAAATATCTTTACTCTTAAAATACTGATGCGGTTATTTTAAATTTTCTGCTTTTGGTAATTGATCGTGGTTACTCAGTAGTTTACATACATTTGGCGTATAAATTTGTTTGGTTATACTCTAGATTGTTTTTGTTTTTCAAAGAAATTGCGGTATGCACGGAAATAACTGACTACCGTCATCCTTAAAATAGCGTTAACGAAACGATCGTTTCGGGAAAAACCCCGAAACGATTCCTGAAAGTGTAGAGGTTTTTGAAAGCAAAGCAAAAACTCTGTGAAGTATTTGTCAGGAGAGCATCCTGAGGAGAGCATCCTGAAAAATAGCAGTTTTTGAAAAAATTACTTATTATGTAAATTCATAATAAGGAAATTGGCCTCGAACTGAATTAATAAATTTCTAATTAATCAATTAAAAATTAAAAACGAACATTTTCTTAACGAAATTACTAAAACTTACTAAATTACTGAAAAATACACTGAGAGAATTATCCTTCATGATAATGATATAATTGCATAGAATTTTTTTCGTAGAACCAATGAAGAATTTCGTTATGTATATAATATTTAATTAATATTATGAAATTTTTCATAACTTTTCTTTCATAAAATTTCATAATTTCATTAAAAAAATTCATTGAATTTCATAAATTAGATCTCCATAAATTTAACGAAAATGTTCTTTATATATATGAAATTGTTCAATAGTATTTACTTTTTTTTTTTTATTTTTTTTTTATTTTTTTATTTTTTTTTTTATTTTTTTTTTATTTTTTTTTTTTATTTTTTTTTTATTTTTTTTTTATTTTTTTTTTATTTTTTTTTTATTTTTTTTTATTTTTTTTTATTTTTTTTATAATATATCGTCATTTCCTGAGAGAATAATCTTTTATGATTTTTTTTTAATTAATTTTTTATTATTAATTTTGAACTATGAAATTTTTTTATAAATCATATTAATTTTTTCGAAATTTTTTTTATGACCCTTTTTTATTTAATGATTTCTTTCTTTAGATATATTTTGTACATCCGTAAAATATGCTACGATTTTATTACGCCTTTTGCATTTGCTAAGTTCTTTTTATTTATCCACTCCAGCTTACCAACGACAACAACCAACATAATAAATAATAGTAAATGAAATTGCTTCATAGATTTATTGGAGCTCTTCATTGGCTGAATGATTTATTCATTGGACGAGTGTCCTATTAATTTTATGAAGAGTTTCATTAATTTTATGAACTTTTCATAAACATTGACTTTAATGAAACCTGTTTCATAGATTCTATGAAAAGTTTCAATGGACGAGTTCCAGTGACAATTTTCATTGAAACTATGAAGAAATTCATTACTGAAGTGATGATAATTCTTTTAGTGTACCGTAACGGAAACATGCGAAATAGCGTTATCCTTAAAATAACTGAAAATCCAATATACTAAAATAGCGTTAACCTCACCGATAACCACATCGTTTCGGCTACCGCCCATTATTTTTTTGCTTTGTCTTTTTGCTCGCCCGGTAAAAAATTTTTAGTGACGTTGATAGATTATGAAGCATTATATCAAACTATACTTCTCTACTAAATTTTATTATTCTATGACTAAAATTGTGAGTTTAATAAAAATGCTAGTTACGCAATTTTGCATTTTTTCTGACGATATGTGTGTGTGTGTGATTTCATTTGTGTATGTGTGTACTTGTGTATATTTGTATTACAATTAATTGTCATTTTATGAGTTGAGGTTTATTCAGTTCAAGTATAATGTCTGCATTATGTATTTGTTGTATAATAGCGTGGATTGAATTTGGAATTTGCAGGAATACTAATTATTGGTATTCGAAAAGATGTGATTTGAGTGGCAAAAAAAAATTTGTGTTTTTTTTGTTAAGGAGTATTTGATGGTTTGAGTAAAAGATCATGTAATTAATGCTTATTTAATTTAATTAACGGAGTGTTGGAGCCTTTTCCGATACTCGTAATCGGACGGCTTTGAAACGGCTTTTCCCGAAGAGCAATATGAGTATCAGATTTTCCGACCAAAAGCGCAGGTTGAAGATCAATTCCGATTTGGCTGACAGTAAATTCTTAGAAAGTCCGATTTCGATCCTCCCTATTCTACAATGATATGTTTGTTATTTACATATAAATATGTTATAATTCTATGAATATCACTTTTGTTCCATAACAGAAAAAAATACATATTTTATTAAAGATGTTTTAAGGACGTAATATTTTTTAAAAGGTCACAAGTCCTAAACATATAAATATTTTATTATATGTATCTTCTTTAGACACTAACGTTAAATTCATTACGTTCTCAGAAATTTTTGGTTGGAAAATTTTCGACATTACTATAAAAGAGTATTTTAAATTTAAAGTCGACTTTATTTTTAAATATACGCTTTTGTTCATTTTGTGTAAGAAAACCCTAAAAAAATATTTATATTTTCAAACATTTTGATTGATTGAAAATAAATTAAGCAATCAGAATGCTTCAAAAATAAATCAAGTCAAAGCATACTGCCAACCAAAACTCTGACTAAAGTCGACTTTAACAAAAATATATATTTGGAAAATTTAGATAGTATGGGCATTTGTTTTTAATTCTAAAACCCTGAATTTCTAAAAGTTTTTGTTTTCTATATTTGTTAAAGGCTTCAGTAATTTCCGTCTAGTACAACATTTCATCGCATTCATGAAGTGTTTTATTGAACGAAAATTAATAAAGCATTTAGTTAATAAAAGGAAACTTTTTCTATGAATGTAGATTTGCGGTCATCACACCACTTTTGGGTTTAAAAAATTTGTCAAAAATTAATGACCACTGTGCTTTAGTATGATCTTAACAGTGCTCAAAAACGTATTATATTTCCGGGAGTGTCTAAAAAATATAAAAATAGATTCAAAAACTCTCCCTAGTGAAATTTCTGAAAATCATAGATTAAGTAGAGGAGATACAACATACCTGTATTTTTGCTTTTCGGTCCAATCTCATATTGAGGGGTAACATGTTTTTTTTAAACAATTTTTATGCCAAATTCAAAGCAATAAAGCTTCAATAGGTGCAAAATCAAATAAATTAGTAGTTGATTGATATAATCAATTTAATAATTGAAAATAGTAATTTTACTCATTTATACTGAATTTAGACTGACCAAAAACTACCTAGTTTTTGTACAAAACTGGCTTTTGTTTTTTATGTATGCGTTTTGACAAGTAAAAACTAGCAACGGCCAAAAACTAGGTAGCTTTTGCTCTGTATAAATTATTACACTTAAAATACTTTGCATCCCAGTGTAGAAAATCATTACCAGATATGTGGGTATGTAACTACATACCTGGTAATGGTAACGAGTTACTTTTATTATTACATTTCTTATTACCTTTGTATGGCGCTGTCGCGAAAAATAATGACCCAGTGTAGAAACGGTAATTACATATCAGTATTTTTTGGACTACCAGTAATGACACCCACTTACCTTCTGCATTATTTGAAAACATATAATAATGAATTACTGATAATGACTTACTTTTATCATTATTTCAAATAGAAAATAATTCTCTAGATTTTTTTTAAAATTTTTTGAAATCTATTTTTAGACTCAATATTTTTTAAACACTGGTAAGGATATATGTAACCACATATTTTTTTATTTTTTGTATGTTGGAGAGTAAGCTTACTTGTGTGCAGCAGGTCAATTATGTTTTTATCTATTAAATATTACATGTCGATATAGCTCAGATGGTAGAGCTATTGACTGGCAATCTGTAGACCCAGGTTCGATTCCCGCATCAGAAAATTTTATTAAAAAAAAAATACAATAAAAAATATTTTTTTTTTATATAATATATTTTTTTGAAAATCTATTTTTAGACTCATTATTTTTGTCTATAATGGTAAGCACATAGGTAACGATATATTTTTTGATTTTTCGTATGCTGGTGTGCAACGACAACTCATTATTTTTCGCGACATCGCCATATAAAGGTAATAAGAAATGTAATAACAAAAGTAACTAGTTACCATTACCAAGTATGTAGTTACATAACAACATATCTGGTAATGATTTTCTACACTGGGGAGTTACACACCAGCATACGAAAAATTAAAAAATATGTCGTTACCTATGTGCTTAACATTGACTAAAATAATGATTCTAAAAATAGATTTTAGAAAAAATAAGTTTTATAAAAAAAAATATTGTTTTAATGTAAAAATTTTTTTTAATAAAATTTTATCGTGTGGGAATCGAACCTGGGACTCCAGACTGCCAGTCTATAGCTGTACCATCTGAGCTATCTCGACATGTAATATTTGATAGATAAAAACATAATTGACTTGCTGCACACTAGTAAGCTTACTCGCCAACATACAAAAAATCAAAAATATATCAAAAATAGATTTCGAAAAAATTTACAAAAAATTTATTTCTGAAATATTGATAAAAATAAGTCATTCATGGTAAAACATTCTTTTTTATTTTGAAATAATGAAAAAAGTAAGTATTTATTAGTAACTCATTATTATATCTTTTAAAATAATGCAAAAAGTAAGTCGGTGTCATTACTGGTAGTCCAAAAAATAATGAAATGTCATTACCGTTTCTACACTGGGATGTAAAGACCGCTATAAATGAATTTAGACACAAATCAAATTTAACTTAAAAATAACCACTAACATTTTTGCGGCCCTATGCTCCTTGCAGGAGTAAAAGGAACGAATATATATATAACCACTAACATTTCATTTATTATGTATTTCATTTAATTCAACTTACATTTTCTTTTCTTTTTGTTAACCGGGTTTTTCTGGAAAACCGAAACCGGTTTTTATAAAAGGTCGGAACACATTCGCAGAACATTTGAACGCTTAAAACGACCGTTTTAGGGATTTTTTTGTGGTATTTCTTGAAAAAGGGACTTTAATGACCCATTAAAAGGCAGATATAGGGTTTAAATGTTTCGCAAAAACAAACCTCACAAAATTTAATTGTGGATATCCGAATACAGAATTAACCTCAAAAGAACTGTTATACTGTTTTTTGCATCTTATTTCTTATAGTGTTGGTCAAAAAAATTAAAAAAAAAAAATAACTTCACAGTGTCCACACAGCGCCAAATCCTTTATGGATTTTACTATGCTAACCTATTTAATACATTCATCTGGTATAGGAATTATCGACGCCCAAGATCATGAGCCTTATTATGTTTTATAGTATATTACAGGTATGGGCACATAAATGGCTTGAAGGGCCAAATTTGGTACTTCACAAACTTACGGGGGGCCGCACCAATTAATACATTACTCGACAAAAACGAATTTTTTGTGCAGCCTTCTGTTAAAATTTTTTTTTTCAGTATTTTGGTTTCCTAAGCCCGGATGTAGAGTCAAAAAAGGTCGACTGAATAGCCTTCGAGTTGTTGGTCAACTTTTTTATCCCCTGACCTAGGGAAATACTTTACGAGTCAATATTGCGGAGGAGTATGACAAAATGTTTTATATTTTTGTGACTTTTATATTTTTGTGACTTTTATATTTTTGATCCAAATATATTTGAAAATATAGACACAGACTCAATAAACGTTTTTAAAATATTTACCATCCCTAATACGAATCTGAATTAAAAAACAGTCGAGTTAAAGCGGGGTTTACATTATATGATTTTGTATCTGATTTTACGTCTGACAAATCAAATAAAAAATCCTACGAAACGACGCGATTGTCAAAAAATCGTGTATATTTGTTTACAACATCAAATGCAATCAGATAAAAAAAGTTTACTAGCGGATTCTCATAATTTTATGAAATATTTCAAAATCAATCTGACTGTCGAAACTTTAATAGGATTTTTTGTAAGTATCAGACAAAATATGTTTACACTATAGGATTTTAGCTATCTGACCGATTTTTTTTGACAGATCCTATGACTTATGGTATAATGTAAACCCCGCTTAATCTTCGAAAATATAGTTTTCATAATTTCAAAAAATTTGGTTTAAGGTTACCACCAATTTTTCAAACATTTCTATATATACTTAAGCCCGTATGACATTAGCTTTATTTTGTCTTAAACGGCATTCACACCTAAATCTTAAACACGTGTTTAGCTAAAACGAGTGTAAAAGAATAAAGAACTGTTGTAGTAGAATAAAGAGCTAAAATACGTGTTTTAGCTAAACACGTGTTTAAGAATTAGGTGTGAATGCAGCCTTAGATTGATACTGACAGCAATGTAAATCAAATGGGAGCAGTGTATTACCGATAACACTGTGAGACAAATGGTAGGGGTCAGTGATCGGGAAGGGTTCAAACTACCGGGGAAAGTGATATCGGTAAAAAAGAAGTTATACGTGTCCCGGCGTTTCGCTGGGTAACCGCTAGGAATCGAGATATATCGATTTGACCTTTGGTGGTTTTTTTTTTTTTGACATAACTCGAGAACCACTAGTCCGATTTTGCTCAATTTTAAAAAAATTAAAAATTACAATTCCTTTAATCTGTTCATATAACGTTTTACTATATACTCAACAGTTTTGCCGGTAAAAATAAATGTATGAAGAAAAAAATATTTTTTGCCTAAAATATTAAAAAAAAGTAATAAACAAAAGGTTATTGATTTTTATGGTAGCGGTAACAAACATTTATTTTTACCGGCAAAACTGTTGAGTATATAGAAAAACGTTAAATGAACAGATTAAAGGAATTGTAATTTTTAATTTTTTTAAAATTGTTTGAGCAAAATCGGACTAGTGGTTCTCGAGTTATGTAAAAAAAAAGATATATCTCGATTCCTAGGAGTGACCAAGCGAAACGCCGGGACACGTATAACTTGTTTTTGATCGATATAACATTTCCCGTTGGTTTCATCCGATCCCGATTTTGACTGTCGCACAGTGTAATCATTTTACATGCAGATACTGATTTATTCTATAAAGCTGAACTCTTCTTATACATTATTTTTCCGTAAGGAAATTCATCAATTTTTCATCAATACAAAATTAAGCATGTGTCATAGGGGCTTTAATGGATTTTGATCCCTAGTTTTATTTATTGAAATGTGTAACATAAATTATGTGACGAACGGAATTTGTATACAAAACGTGGAAAAATATAATTTTTCACATTTCTGAATCGTTTCAGAATCAGCCAGTGTAGAAAATCATTACCAGATATGTGGTTATGTAACTACATACTTGGTAATGGTAACTAGTTACTTTTGTTATTACATTTCCTATTACCTTTATATGGCGATGTCGCGAAAAATAATGAGTTATGGTTACACACCAGCATACGAAAAATCAAAAAATATATTGTTACCTATGTGCGGTCAAAAGATATGTGGTTACATATATTATTACCAGTGTTGAAAAAAAAAATTGAGTCTAAAAATAGATCTCAAAAAAATCTAGAAGAATACTCTACGTGTGAAATAATAATAAAAGTAAATCGTTATTTGTAACGCATTATTTTTTGTTTTGAAATAATTTAACAAGTAACTAGTTATTAGTAACTCTATATTATATGTTTTAAAATAGTGCAGAAAGTAATTTGGTGTCATTACTGGTAGTCCAAAAATAATGATATGTCATTACCGTTTCTACACTGGGAGTTAATGCCTATAATAGTTTCGGTATAATCGAACATATTTCAGCAAAACTTTTTCGGACGTAACGCGAAGAAATTGTGTTAGATGCGAAAATCTATAAACATTGAGTTTTAAACATTGATAAACTCATAGAAATAAATCTGTAAAAATAGCAAAAAAAGTTACTAAAAGTTAGTTAAAAATGATGATGCAGAAAAAACTGCTAAAACTAGCAGATTTTTTTTGTTAAATACTAGTAGAATAAGAGCAGCAAAATTAAAACTGTTAAATTTACAGAATTTTAGTTATATTTATATTAACTTTTAGTTAATTGAGAATAACAAATTTGTACTTTAAATCTGCAGAAAATTTTACCAAATATTAGTAGACTAAGAACAGCAAAAATAAACTGTTGTATCTACAAAATTTTTGCCATTTTTAAGCTAAATTAGTTGAATGCAAATAGCAGTCTATCATGCTGAAATCAGCAGAAATATTTGGTAAAAAAATTGTAAACTGCTGTTTTCAAAAGGCTTGATTTTTTTTTATTTGCATTAAAAAAAAATCGAAAAAAATCGAAAAAAATAATAGAAAAAAAATCTAACAAAAAATCGAAAATTTTAAATATTTTTTGTGATTTTTTAGGCTACAAATTATTTTGCAAACTTTTTTGCTGATTTTAGCAGGTTATTTTGCTATTTTCCATTAACGAAAATTTAACTCAAATATAACTAAAATTCTGTACATTTAACAGTTTTATTTTTACTGTTCCTATATTACTAATATATAGCAAAAATAATCTTCTAATTTTAGCAGTTTTAGTTTTAACAAAATTTTGTACAGACTTTTTGCTATTAGTGCAGAGATAGTAGACCATACCGCGAAAAATATCGTTATCGATTCAAAGCCCTTTAAACTGACTACCGCTATCGTTAAAATAACGTTCCAGAAATAACTGAAATTCTGTTTTCCTGAAAATAGCGATAGCGTAATAAATGAAATGTCGATACCCTAAAAATACCGTTACCGAAATAAATATTATACGGTTATCCCTAAAATACTATTACTGTTATTTTCAATTCTATGCGCAATAAGCGCGTGGTTATTGAGCATTTTAAATACATTAAGTTGATAAGTTTGTTTAGTTTTTGTAAAAAGAAAAGAAATTATCAATATGCATCGAAATTACTGCCTACCGTTACCCTTGAAAACCCCGTTAATATATCGTTACCGAAACAACTCAAATATCGTTATCCTTAAACTACCGATACGAAATAAATGAAATAGCGTTACCTCTAAAATGTCGTTGCCAAAATAATCTACAATAAATAGCGTTGCCCTTACTGATAACCGCATCGTTTCTGTTACCAACCATGATACTAACATCTACCTGTCCTATTGCAAAACCCTTCCCAGCAAAAAATACTGCTTACTTGGAAGCAGGTTCGTCAGGGAAAGTAAATAGTGCAGTGCTTTCATTATTGGTGATATAAGGTATGATTTCTGTTCGAGATAGCTCACGTGAAAGCACTTGTTACGATATCAGATATGCGCTTCTATTATATCTCCAAATAATGGCATGAAATCACAGCTTTTAGCAAGTATTTAAATTCGGTTATCATTGTCATTCTTTCGTGCTTTCTTAGAAGCGATAAAGTGTGGTAAACCAAACTATATTGCCTTTTTTAACACATAACTGCAAGCTATGAAACTTTGGAAGCTGTGTAGGAAGCAGAAAAGAAGCACTAATCATTTTTACCGCTTCCAAATTTCTGATGGTTTATATTCAAAGTTTTTTCTTGTTGAAAAATTCAAAAATTTTTGAAAAACAATTCCATCGAAGTTATTTATACGGAAAAACAGTGCGACTTCAATAACATAGTTTTATTTTTAAAAAATTTAGATATATCAGAGCTTTGAAGAATTAATTCCTTAATTCAATTTTTCAATTCTGAATTAAAAATTCGATGAATTAATTCACAAAGCACCATATATTGAATGGAATTAATTCATATTTGTTTTCGTTCAATTTATTTTGTTACGAATTAATTCAATTGCTATTGCTCTTTTTATTAAATCAAATGAAACTGGTGAACGCGTTCAATATTATAAATCGAACGGCAAAAAAGTGAATTAATTCCTTACTGAATTAATTCACCACTGAATTCATTCAATTTCATTTTCATTCAGTGAATTAAAAAAAAATAAAATTACATTCAGTGAATTAAAAAAATAAAATTACGTTCAGTGAATTAAAAAAAAATAAATAAAATTACGTTCAGTGAATTAAAAAAAATACGTTCATTCCCAGTGTAGAAACGGTAATGACATGTCATTATTTTTTGGACTACCAGTAATGACACCCAATTACCTTCTGCATTATTTGAAAACATATAATAATGAGTTACTGATAACCACTTATTTTTATCATTATTTCAAATAGAAAATAATTTTTTAGATTTTTTTTGAAAATTTTTTGAAATCTATTTTTAGACTCAATATTTTTTAAACACTGGTAAGGATATATGTAACCACATATTTTTTGATTTTTTGTATGTTGGCGAGTAAGCTTACTTGTGTGCAGCAGGTCAATTGTGCTTTTATCTATTAAATATTACATGTCGATATAGCTCAGATGGTAGAGCTATTGACTGGCAATCTGTAGACCCAGGTTCGATTCCCGCACAAGCAAATTTTATTAAAAAAAATACAATAAAAAATATTTTTTTTTATATAATTTATTTTTATGAAAATCTATTTTTGGACTCATTATTTTTGTCAGTACTGGTAAGCATAAAGGTAATGACATATTTTTAGATTTTTCGTATGCTAGTGTGTAAGCATAACTCATTATTTTTCGCGACATCGCCATATAAAGGTAATAAGAAATGTAATAACAAAAGTAACTAGTTACCATTACCAAGAATGTAGTTACATAACCACATATCTGGTAATGATTTTCTACACTGGGTTCCCAACAAAATATTGGTAATGACACCTCATTACTATCTGCATTACCAAAAATGATATACCATTACCTTTTGCATTATTTTATAATATAAAATAATGACTTCCTAATAACGGCCTATTGTATTCATTGTTTCTAAATATAAAATAATGACTTATCGTATTAGTTTAAATACGTACTTTTTACACAGTTAAATTTTTTTATTATATGTAAATATGTTTTATGTTTAAAATTTTATGACGAGTCCTAAAATTACACACTAGAGAAAACTTAAATTTTTTTGAATGTATTTCCTTAGGCTAATAGTATTTGCCTAACTCCTTATTTTCAAGAATCAAGTAAGCAATCGGATAACCACTTATTATTAAACTTTTTGTAAGCATGTGCGTAACCACTTATTGTTCAAAATCTCATAACTACTTATTTCACATTTTTTCGTAAGCGAGCGGGTAAGCGTGACTACTTATAAAAACGACCACGGCAAACAAAAATAATGAGTTTAGACGCCAAAAAATAAGTTGTACGGAGCTATGAATTTCTATTATATAACCACTTATTTGGTAATGAAAGATTTTGCTGGGTTGAACTCAAAGCCTGTTTCCTGCCATTTAGTAGAAGAAAACATTTATTTACAAATAAAATTTGCAACTAAGCAATTTTACAGCGTTTGCTAGTGAAAATAAACAAATTACATATATATTAAGTGTTAGAGAAACCCGATGCACTTTATCAACCTACATGATTAAAAAATAAAGCCTTTTACTATTAAAAATAAAAATTTTACATATAGAGATGCATTTGGAAAAATATAACTATTAATTTTTCAAACTTATGCTTCCCAGTAAAATGTAGATGCTTGACTATGACATATTTCATTTATACGTTTTTACAATACAATGTTTTCTTCTACTGAACGGCAGAAAACAGGCTTTTAATTCAGCATACGTAATTTTTGTTTTTCAATTAAGTGAACGTAATTTTTTTTTTCAATTCACTGAATGTAATTTTATTTTTTTTAATTCACTGAATGTAATTTTATTTTTTTAATTCACTGAATGAAAATGAAATTGAATGAATTCATTGGTGAATTAATTCAGTAAGGAATTAATTCACTTCTTTTTCCGTTCGATTTATAAAATTGAACGCGTTCACCAATGAATTAATTCATTTGATTTAATAATAGAGAGAACTATTGCAATGGAATTAATTCTTTGAATTTATTGTTTGATGAACACGTTCAGTTGAACGAATTCAGTGAATTACTTAAGAAAAGGAATTCATTCAATTCTAAAGAAAATTGAATTCGATTGGTAGTGAATTCATTCAAAAAAGAATTAATTCTTCAAAGCTCTGAGATATGTAAACGTTTTCTATGTTTCAGTATTATCGATTGCACTTTAAAACTATAAATATGTTCGTGTAAATATTTAAATAATTAACCATTATAATTTACTAATTATGCGGTATTGTTTATCCACACATTTAGTATAGATACATACAAACAAAATACGATATAAAACACACGCATATAGTGGAATATAAATATTAATTAATTTATAGTCTACCACTTTGAATCTGGAACAGAAAACCATAACAAAAAAATAAAAAAATAATACACTCATGTCAGCCAGCACTACTCGGGGAAGGCAAAGTAAAGTTATCAAAGTAAATTTTAATAGCATAATACGTACATTAACTTCCAGTTAGGGTTTCTAATCAAGAACAAATTTTCGGAAAAGTGTTTTTACTTTTCCCGAGAAATTTTGGAAATTTTAATTTTAGCTTACTACTATATATCTACTGACTATTATTACAATTTAGCTCTGTGTTACTAAATTTCTAGTTAATCTAATAAAAAAATTAAAAATTGTAAAATGTCCAGTCACAGTGTCGAATTCATTTGTCCTCATTTCCCAAAATTTGTAAATCAGTTAGTTGAATCAGTTAGTTGAATTTATCTTACTACCTAGTAAAATTGTCTTTTCCAAAGAACCGGGTATAAATATTAGTAGACTAAAAATTGCAAAAACAAACTGTTATAAAGGGTGGTTAAATTTTAAGGGCCGATGTTGATTTTGAATAAAACACAAATTATTTATGAAATCATTGTCATTTCTTTTTATATGATAATATTGGTATGGCTTAATTATTTATGGAACAAAATATCGGCCAAATGGCCGCCGCGACCTCGACGGCACACCTCCATCCGATGACGCTGAGGCATAATTGAGGTTCTATGCCGTTAATGTGCCGAATTATCTCATCCTTTAGCTCTTGAATTGTTGCTGGCTTATCGACGTACACATTTTCTTTCAAATAATAACCCCAAAGAAAGAAGTCCAGCGGTGTCAAATCACATGATCTTGGCTGCCAATTGACATCGCCACCACGTGAGATAACACGGCCATTGAATTTCTCCCGCAAAAGAGCCATTGTTTCGTTGGCTGTGTGGCAAGTGGCACCATCCTGTTGAAACCACATATCGTCCAAGTCCACATTCTCAATTTCGGGCCACAAGAAGTCCGTTATAGCGAACACCATTCACGGTAACTGCTTGGCCAACCTCATTTTCGAAGAAATACGGCCCGATGACGCCGCCAGCCCATAAACCGCACCAAACACAAAAAACAGGTGTTTTCAAATTTCCTACAGACCCGATTTGCTGAAATTTGTGCACAATTCTCCCGATTGTGGACAAATTTGGTCAATTATGCTGACCAAAGAAATCACGAAGGGCACGAAATGCATTTTGATTTGAACGCCCATTTTCATAATAAGCCTGAATATTTTTAACGCGTTGCTCGATTGTGTATCTTTCCATGGTTCAAATTGAGTTAGTCTGAAATTGAGAAATGTCAAATGAAATGCAGAAAAATACTTGACGTTAAGGTGTGGTTCACATTCAACATCGGCCCTTAAAATTTAACCAGAATTTATGTTATTTTTAAGTTAAATTCAGTTGAATGCAAATAACAGTCTATCCTGCTAAAATCAACAGACATTTTTTCTAACAAAATTAGTAAACTGCTTGCTGTTTTGGGAAGGCTCGATTTTTATTTTTATAAAACAGAAAAAATAAAAAAAAAATATTTTTTTTTGAGATTTTTTAGTCTACTAACTATTATTTAACAACATTTTTTGCTGATTTTAGCAGGCTTAGTTGTTGTTTATTAATTAAAATTTAACTCAAATATAACTAAAATGCTCTATATTTAACAGTTTTATTTTTGCTGTTCCTATCTTACTAATATTTAGCAAAATAATCTCGAAATTTCAGTAATTTTTTCTGCTAGGTTTCAATTCTAACTAACTTTTAGTAGTTTTAACTAACATTTTTACAGACTTTTATATTAGTGTAAGTAAATTTCCAAAAGCCTTATTTAACGTTTTCTCTCAGATATTGTCATACTTCACAGAGTCTTTTAGGATTAATATCTCGTTTAGTTTACTAAAACAAAAAAAAAGGCAGAAACTGGATCTAGTCTGATTTGCAAATTTAATGTGTTTATAACTTTTGAAGAAAATGTTTATTCTTCTTCTTAACCTCAAACCTACTAAAAAACGATTTTTATTCAAAACTTAAAATGTTTTAGTATTTTACGATTAGTATTCCCGTATCCCAAAAAACGGGATAAGTTCGGGAAATTAGATGCCCTACTATCAGTGTCTATAATAAAAACAAATACAAGCATATTAAAAATATACAACCACACACATTTATAAACATTAGGGTCGTTGCATTTGTAGGACAAAATATTAACAAAATTAATTAATAATTTCCTGTACCAACTCGTTTCTTTTTGGTCAAAGGCACCATATAGCAATCACTTTCTGGAATATATTCAAATCACATTGTAAGACTATAGTCAAACCCGAATTTTTACGCTCATAATAACTCTACCGTAAAAGTTCAATAGTTATTTAAAAAGTAAATCAGTAAAGTTGTTTCAATTGAATAATAAGTACACTCAAAAAAGTAAGTTAGCAGAAAAATTAATAAAACATCTTGTATATTAACTCTTTCACTACCCTTGTACACTACAGTGCACACATCTTTTAAAGAATATATAAAATTTGAAGTCTAATTTTTTGAACATATCATAATCTCCGAGAAAAGGGGGTTTTGGTGTTTCTGCTAAATTAATGAATTTAGATAATTGGAATTTGGCATATAGCTTCGTTTTATGACAAGAAGAAAACCAACCAAAATATTTTTGGCTACTCGATTATTTAAGGGGTAAAACAGGGCTGAGAAAAAATCGATTTTCGAACGTAATGTTTGATACACTCAGATAAAAAAGTTTGTAAAAAAATTTGTAAACAGATTTCAATCGCACTATTTTTATACTGATTATTAGTACAATTTTTTTTTAATAATCATTTTTGCTATTCTCTTATTACAAATTACGGATTTTTTTTTTTTACTAATTTTCGCTGCTGATTTCAGAAAAACATTTTACTAATTTTTCAAAAACGAGTGCTAAATTTAGCAGAAAAATATACTAATTTAAAAATATTTTTTTTTTGATTTTTTACAATTCTTGTTTAGTTTATATTTGTTACTATTGATATATTCTTAGTTTAGAAATAACACTCAGAAAATTTTTTTGCTTCGCCAATGCATAAAACGGCAATAACCGTTTGCAATTTTGACTCCAAATTTCAAGTACGATGAAGTAATTATACGCTTGTTACAAACGAAAGAAAAATTTTTTTTTTTTTTAAATTTTACAGTTTTTTTATTTTTTAGTACAATTTTTTTTGCTAATTTCAGCAGATTGATTTTAAATTACAGTTTACAGAAATTTACTGAAATTTGGTAGCTGCAACTAATTATTTATACTAATTTCATTGTACTAAAATTATGATATTTAGTAAGTTTTTTAAATGATTTTAGCAAATCGATTTTGAATTGCAAGTAACATAAATTTTACTAAAATTTAGTAGCGGCTACTAATTTTTTCTACTACTTTTATTGTACTACAGATCAGCAGACATATGTGGCTAAAATTAGCAAAAAATACCGCTGGCCTCAAAACAGTTAAATTTCCCGTAATAACAGCAAACTTTTTAGTAGCCATTACAGACTTTTTTGGTTGAGTGTAGATAGGAGAGGGAAGGGGCAACATATGTCACATATTTTTTCTTATTTGAAGACTCTTCACAAAATTTCGAAGTCAAAATAACGATACATCCGCAAACAAAAAGTCGGTAATTAAAGGGTTAACTGCCGAATGCATAGAGTTCCTAAACAGTTTAATTAAACGTTTTTAAGCTAATTTGGCAAAACCAGTATGCAAAATTTGTTTAATAACGAACAATTTAACAACCTATTAAAGTAGGTTCATGCCTAATAATAAAAATCGCTGTTGAAACCAAAAATATTCAGTTTTCATTTATTTAAAGGCATTTTCAAGGGTGATGCACCCAAGAATATGTAGAAACTAACATTTTGTAGCCAACAAATTAAAAAAAAAAACCTGAAGCAATTGTACCATTTAAATCTTTTTTCATTAAATTTTCTCAAATTGGTGTACAAATAAAATTAAAAATAAATTAAAGAAAATAGTGATGTTGATGTAATCCAGACATATTCGTCATTCGAATACTTTCAGTATTCGTTGTATTAAACTGTCTTTAAAATATTATTTTACACTATTATATAAACAAAATATGTATAAAAATTGGTTTTATCAAGTTTTGATTTATTATAAATTATTTTTATTGGTAAAATCTTCAAAACAACATTATTCATCTATGATTAACGAGTCAATCGTTTTCTAACTTTATGAATTACTAACAATTTATATTTGAAATTGGAGCAGCATTTTATAAGAGTGTTGCCAGAATAAAACGAGAAATTAACAAATTGTTATTTAACGATTATGCATGTCACTTTTTTAATAAACGTTTAATAAGAAAAAAGAATACTTTAGAAATTGTATTCCTTAATGCAAAATTAAGAAGAAGTTTATGCATTAGAGCCTAAGTATACTAGTTTTTAACAACTTTTTTGCTAAAATTGTATTTTCAGCAAAAGTTTTAAATATATTTTTTTTTAGCACTGAACTAATTTTCAACTAATATGTTTTACTAATATATTTTGCCAACAAAATGATTTAAAAAAAATTGCATACACTGAAAATATTATTACAGTAACGGACTAGTTTATTTGAAAAGTTATCCGTACATTTATTTTTAAATGATTGTAAACTAATAGAAAAAAGTCTAAAAAATTTAGTTAAAACTACTAAAAATTTGTTAAAAATGATGCTGCAGAAAAAACTGCTAAATTAGCAGATTATATTTGCTATAAATTAGTAATATAGGAACAGCAAAAACAAAACTGTTAAATGTACAGAATTTTAGTTATATTTGAGTTAAAATTAAAAAAAAAAAACCTTCGAAGCCTTTTGAAAACAACAGTTTACAAAGTGTTTTGCAAATATTTCTGATGATTTTAGCAGTATAGACTGCTATTTGCATTCAACTGAATTTAGCTTAAAAATAGCAACACTTTTGTAGATCTAACAGTTGCTTTTTTCTATTTTTAGTCTACTAATATTTAGCAAAATTGCAGACTTTACAGTACAATTTGATATTTTCAATTAACTAAAAGTTAGCTTAAGTATAACTTAAATTCTGTAAATTTAACAGTTTTAATTTTGCTGTTCTTATTTTACTAGTATTTAGAAAAAAATCTGCTAATTTTAACATTTTTTTCTGCAGCATCATTTTTAACTAATTTTTGGTAACTTTTTCTGCTATTTTTACAGATTTATTTCTATGAGTGTACAAATGAAAACAGATATATTTTTTTAACTTTTTTTGTCATTTATATAAAAAATAAATTACATATAAATGCGGATTTTCTGTTACTTCTAATATTTTGATTTAAAATTTTTTGTTTAAAAATTAAACCCATTTAGATTTCAAGGTCATTAAAAAGAAAAACAAAATGAACTAAATATCATTTATTCTTACGAACTTTGTAGTTAATTGTTTGAAAGTTCAAAAAACGAAATAAATGAAAAATTACTATTTTTTTTAAGGACTTTGTAGTTACTTTATTAACATTTAAAAATAAATGAAAAGTTCTTTTGATTTAAATGAAAAGTTAGTAGACCGGTTTTCAAGTGATTTTTCATTTATTTTAAATTACATTTTCAGTTAATTTAAACTACAAACTACTACGAGTGTATACATAAAAATATAACACAATAATATAAAATATGATTTAAATTATAGACAAAATAAAATATGTTAATTTAGTGAAGATAAAGCTAAAAAGTGAATGTATAAACTTTAATTTAATTAATATTGATATTGATTACGTGAAATATAAGGACAAAGTACAATTTCTGTAAAAACATTTTTGAATTTTTTTCAGTTAAGGATTTTTTTCCATTTGCAATCGAGTAATTGTTAGCAAAACTTTTGCTGAGATTACAACTTTTTAGTAAAAATCAGCTCGCTGACTTTCAGCAAACTACTTTTGCTAAAACTGCCAATTTTTTCGGCAAGCACGCTCCTGTTTAATAATTCGCTGTCACAGCAACATTTTTTGCTGACTTTACTGACTTTTTTTTTGAGTGTAGTTAAATTGAAAAGAAATACATACGTTAACTTTTCCTATCAGTCATTCAATAAACAAAATACACAAAATTTGGATTTTCAATATAAGTTAAAATATTCCATCAAAACTTCCTGCTAAAAACAATCAGTTCTTATAATATAATAGGGGTTTTCATATAAACTGGTATTCTACTCGTAAACGGTGTAAAACTGGTATGTTTATGAGTTTAATGTCAAACTCCATACATAAAAAATATGGTTTGTATTTATACAAGGTTTACAAGAAATTTACGAGTTTATATGAAAACCCCTAATATATTTTCAAATAACCGAGAACTCTATTTTTACCGACTTTGCTAATTAATTAACAATTAGAAATAAGCGACAAAATACAATTGTTTTAAACGAAAAGTATGTTGTCATTTTTTAAACTAATTTTCAATTATTTGAATTTCCCAGCCAGCAAATTCGGAGCGCTCATAAATAAGATTTTGAAATGGCTCATAGAAATGATTATTGTTTTTTTGAAAACACTCTTTTTTTGGTAGAAAATATGAACCCTCAGAAAACAATCCAAAAATTTGTCTCTACAATCTAAAAAGCTGTCTCAAAACGAGGGTTAATTTTTCGGACTCAAAGAAGATTCCAAAATTATTTAAATTTATGAAGAAAATTTCAATTTTATACGTTCTTTTTTCTGAGTCATTTCTGAGTACACAGGGGGCTCTTTTGGACGGACCACTTTCATAGGAAAAAGTGGAAAAATGTTTGTTTTTGGAGCTCATTTCTGAGTCATTAATGATCATCTTTGTTTGCTGGGTTACATATTCCGTAGATTTTGAGGAAAAAATATTGTGAGTGTGGTCACAATATTATGCCGCCCTAATAAATGCACGTTACAAACTATTCTGGATCTCTTAAATATAAAAATCGTATTAAAATGAGTTTTTAATGTAAATAATATGACATTAGTACCAGAGGCAAAATAAAATTTCTAATCTAAATGATAAACAATTATTGATTTTTTTTTTGCTTTGCGGTAGTTCTTGTTCTTGTTGTTGGCTTTTAGTTTTAGTTTTGTTTTTGTTTATGTACTTCAACGTACTACTTTGTGTGTATGTGTTATTTTCCGTATGTATGTATTTCCAAACAAAAAAAATTTATATACCAGTATAAACACTTTAGTGAAGATAAAACATAAATAATAACAAGTACTAACAGAAAAACAACAAACATATGAATGAAAATGAAGAGAGGAATCAAAACAAAACAAAAAACAACACAACAAAAATAGAAAATAATATATACATTTGTATAACTCTATTATGCCGAATACGTGGGTCACGTTGAAAGTTTTATGAACATTTTATTTTTCTAAATGAATTTTTTTTATGCAGATCTAGATAAATAAATTTGTTTATTTAAATTGTAAAATATAATTTAAAATTTTTAAAAACCACCAAAACTTCTTTATTACTTTCTTTAATATGGAATTATAAAAAAAATTTATATTCGCGTATGAGTAATGTCAAATTCTAAAAAAAATATTAATCATACGGTCCAAAAGCTAGTAATTTATTATGTTTTACTATTCAAAAATAAAGTGTCTAAAAAATCGTTTTGCACCAAATTTTTTTCAATTTAATTAACAAGTTTTAGAAAATAGACACTGTCAAAAAACTTTTGTTGTAGCTTACGTATCCAACTAAAACAATATCGTATAAAAATTGTATATACAAGTACATCTGATTGTTTCTTATCTCCTAGAACAGGGGTGGCAAGACTTTTTTCGCTGCGTGCCAGAAACGGATAAATTTTTTTTTGTAAAAATTTATCGCGTGCCACCTTAATTTCAGTTGTCTTTTAAAAGTCATTTTTTAAAAAAATTTTAAAATTTAGAAAATTTCTCTTAAATATATCATCGCAGATGTACATATTTATCAGCGCTACGGATAACCCCCATGAAATAACCCCCAAAGGGAAAAATTAAATAACATCCAAGAAATGACATAAACATGTTTGACGGTTATTTAATTTTTGGGAGTTTATTTAATCTTTAGATATTGAGATTATTTCATTTTGAAAAAATCCGCAATGAAATAAAATTAAAACAGTTTGAACATTATTGCCTTTTCATTTTTTTTGGGGGGTTATTCCATTTTAAGTGGTTATTTCATATTATTAAAACAAAAGTTAAATTATTGGGCGCCATTAATTATTTAAGTACGTAAGAAACTAGTTGAAAAATGTGCTTCGGGCAAAAATTTGATTTTGTTAAAATAACTCGCGCGGTTTTTATCATCGTAATAATGAATAAAAAGCGATTATTATGGATTTGAACAGAGAAATTTCTATTTCAGATGAAATGGCTCTGCGAAACACGATCAAAGCCCAATTTCAAATTCTAACAAATGCGGTTATTTCATTATGAAACTTATTTTCAACCTTTATTTAATTCAGGGTTATTTCGTAACACCTATTTTCCCTTTAAAAACAACTTACGCCCTTACTATCAATAATTTTCAGAGGTATATTTTTGTTAAAGTCGACTTTATTTTAAAGCAAAGATTTTGTTTTAACAGTACTATACGAAATATTTAAAATGGAACATTTAAAATAATGCCAAACATATACATTCAAAAATTTTGTTCATGTTTATTGAAAATCAAAACAAATTTTGAAAACAATAAAAAGGAAATAAGTAAATATAAAATAAAAGAAAATGAAAACTTCAAATTTGAAACTGAATTGTAATGCATATTTTAAATATTTTGTATAGTACGAAAATTAAAATAATAGTCGACTTTTGTGATTTAAAATCGACTTTTTCTTTTTTATAGTAAAGGTGTTAATTTTTTAGATCCAATTTTATTACAAGTTGTTTTCCATTTCTGTTGCTGGTACTTTTTACTTCTCCGATACTTTTTCCTTTTCTCATTGAAACAATTAAACTTCTTTCAATCTAGAATTTTATAAATTTTCCCAGAATTTTGTGATAATCGAATTTGCGAGTTCTGTATTAACCATATTTCTTTAAACAAAAAATGGTGGCAATACTGAGTTTTATTCATTTTAAAAGACGATTTACATGCTCTATGAAAAATTTCACCATTATGGAGTTAAATCACACATTTTTGTAGCGAAATTTAACATTTAACTGCATTTTTCGCTGGTCTTCTAATAGTTTAAATTTTTTGAAAATATCCAACAAAGCGTGCCACCTAAAATCCACTCGCGTGCCGCTACTGACACGCGTGTCATAGTTTTGCCAGCCCTGTCCTAGAACTAAGTATGTAGTATCTATCAGAGCTTCGAAGAATTAATTCCCTAATTCCCTTTTTTGAACTGAATTTATATTTTGGAAATGAATTCCCTGACCAAACTTAAGGAATTGAATGAATTCCTTTTTTTTTCATTCGATTTATCTTAAAGGAATTCATTAATTTTTTTCTAATGCCTTCATAAAATTTAATTAATTCATTTAACAAGGAATTCATTCAATTCTAGTTAATTCAACTTTTGGTCAAGGAATTCATTCAACTCTAGTTAATTCAACTTTTGGTCAAGGAATTCATTCAATAATTCATTTTTTGGTCAAGGAATTCATTCAATTCTAGTTAATTCAACTTTTAGTCAAGGAATTCATTCAATTCTAGTTAGTTCAACTTTTAGTCAAGGAATTAAATTTATTTCGTTTAATTCCCTAAGGAATTAAATTTTTTTCGTTTAATTCCCTGAATTAAGTTTTCAATTCCTAGGGAATTAAACAAAAAAAAAATTAATTCCTAGGGAATTAAACGAAATAAATTTAATTCCTTGACTAAAAGTTGAATTAACTAGAATTGAATGAATTCCTTGACCAAAAGTTGAATTAACAAGAATTGAATGAATTCCTTGATCAAAAGTTGAATTAACTAGAATTGAATAAATTCCTTGACCAAAAGTTGAATTAACTAGAATTGAATGAATTCCTTGATCAAAAGTTGAATTAAGTGCACAGTTGAATGAATTCCTTAGCCAAAAGTTGAATTAACTAGAATTGAATGAATTCCTTGACTTCAAATTGAATTAACTAGTGTTAAATGAATTATTTAGTGAATGAATTCTTTAAATCGAATTCTTAGTGTTTTGGTCAGGGAATTCATTCTATAAATTTGAATTCTTTGAATTCATTCACAGTAATTAATTCCTGCTTATGTTTTATTAATAAATTCATTCCTTGAATTAAAGAATTGAATTAAATTTTTGGGAATTAATTCCTTAAAGCTCTGGTATCTATGTAGTTGGGGAGATGAAAATGAAATATATATTAAACGCTACTGCAGCCAGACACGGCATGTGTTCTTGAGAAGTTTTAAAAAACATCTTTATTTTGGACTTTCGGGGTGTTTATTTTTAAATGGAAAATTGAAAATTTTGTTAAAACATTTCTAAAAAAAACAACTTCAAAAAAAAAAATTCAGAAATGTCAAACTAAAGGTGTTTTTTAAAACTTCTCAAAAACACATGCCGTGTCTGGCTGGAGCAGCGTCGATATATTTACTTATGCATGCATAATAAATTTATTTAAAAACAGGCATTAATAAACAAAAACCAAAAGACTTAAAAAAATATTTGCAAAATTACTGTGAATGAAGTTTGTGAAAATAAGATAAATTTATATATATACTAGGGTTCGTCAAAAAAAAAAAATTTCTTTGATTTTCGGATATCATCACTTTTTTTTTTTAAAGATTTTGCATAGCATAAAAGAATGGCGTTTTTTTCTATTTTATTTCAACTCCCTCCACTGGCGCAAGTCGGCCAAAAACGCTGATTTGGAGACCCATTTTCTGCAGAGCAAAAACGGCTACATTTCTGGGAAATCTGACTTTACCATTCGATTCGTCAGCAAAAACTAATATAAAAAACATTTCTTTTTGCGTTTTCTGAATACAGCAGATAGTCATTAGAGTGGTCCAAAAATCCACTTTTTTCAAAAATTTCACAAAAGTTCCTTTTTTATTACACATAATGAAAATGTATTCCCTGTTGAGAATATTGGTACAAAAATTTTTGATATACCGCGACCCGTTAAAAACTTATTTAGTAATCAAATATGTTTAGTAAAAAAAATATTTTACAAATTATTTTGTCATTACTAAAAAATAAATTTATAATGCGGCAGCGAGTATTAAAAGCTGCATTTTAATTAGCTGAAATACTTTTTCATTGAATTAAGAAAAAAAAATCCAAATTTGATTAGCTAATAACTTTTTAACGGTTCGCGGTATAACCAAAATTTTTGTACCCATGTACTCCGCCGGAAATACATTTTCATTCTGTGTAATAAAAAAATTACTTTTTTTTATAAGTTTTTGAAAAAAGCGGATTTTCGAACCACTCTAATGGCTATCTGGTGTATTTTGAAAATGCAAATAAAAAAGTTTTGTGTATTAAATTTTGTTGTAGAATCGAATGGTAAAATCAGATTTCCTATAAATGCAGCTGTTTTTACTCTGCAGGAAAAGGGTCTTAAAATTAACGTTTTTTGCCGACTTGCGCCAGTAGAAGGAGTTGAAATAAAAAGGAAAAAAAACACCATTCTTTTTTTCTATGCAAAAACTTTAAAAAAAAGTGATGATATCCGAAAATCAAATTTTTGTGACGAACTCTAATATTTACACATAGAATAAGTTGAATAAAATAAAAAATAAAAACTTAACGCCAACACTCAACTCACGTGACATGATTATAAATGAGCGTACATTGAAAACATCATCTAAACATTCTGATTTTTTTTTTTTTTTATTTTAATATTTAATGTAAATTTTATGGAATACATAATAATCACAATGTTGAAGATAATATTATATGGTTGAGATAGTTAAAGGTTCCTACATGTTTCACAGAATAATATAACTTTTAGTTTCCTCCCATTATTATTTATTATTAGTACTTAAAAGCTACCATTAAAATAAATCACGTAAACGCTTCCATGGAGTAAATGCGATATTACTAATATCGATTTTGTAACTGTGGCTTCAATTTATGCTTCCATGCTGACCATCTCTATATTTGTCAGAGACGTCATGAAATCTAAATACTACTTTTTATGTGACAATAGCTCTTGACAAATTCGAGGCGTCTTGAAGTGTGTGATGTCGTGTGTCGGGTCCAATGTCTTTTGCGGCTTCTGTTGCTAAATCCTTCTTGGTTCTGCTTACAGGGCAAAGGATCTACCGTCTTAGCTACTCGTGTTGTTGGCTATGCATTCCTTCTGAATAATAGCAAAGTTGTATTTTTGATTTTTTTAAAGTCCAAAAGTGAAAGCAAAAATAAAACATCGCTCAAGTGACAAGGAAAATCGTATTCTAGGGATCAAAATAAGAAACTTTGCCCGAAAAACCATACCTCTAAAACGAATTCTGATGTCCCAACTTTTGACCTGTAGGGTGAAATTTTGAAAAATCCCTCTTTGACCTATTTAGAGTGCCCCAATCGAGTCCAAATGTATGACCGACCCCCACTAACTTTGGAGGGCAGACCCACCCATGCCAGTGGCACACCCCTGGAACCGCCTGGGGGTTCCCGATCCAAACATTTAAAAAAATCGCCAAAGTTTCTTATTTTGATCCCTAGAATACGATTTTCTTGTCACTTGGGCGATTTTTAAATCGACCCGCCCTAATAAACACTCAGGGTCTCTTTTATAGTAAGAACTACCGGAGTAAAAAAATTTATATATAATCATATGTGGTAATATATATATTGTTATGTATATGTAATAGAGGCCAGTATGAATGTTTTGCAAGACATTCACAAAACATTTTCTTATACAACATCAAAATATTTTTTTTTGTTTTCTGTTTTATTTATTTTTTTTTTGTAATGATCTGAATTTTAACATCTTGTAAATAACTACAAATAAGTAAAATGGTCAATTTTTGTTATATTAAACATTAAAAATCGTCAAATCTCTCATCAGCGCATGTGAATGAATGTCTTGTAAGACATTCATTCAGCCCTCTAATATGTAATTACCAGGGCAAGTTTTTTTTGGCACTTGCCATTAAATGCTATTTTTCACTTATTTTGTGAAAATGCCATTTTTGTAGATCCTTGCCAAAAAAGCCATTTTGTCGATTTTTTTAGACTTTTCGTTAAAAAAATGCTATTAAATCTATTAAGAAGCCAACTTTTGTAGATAATTTTTGGAACAAAATTTACAAAAAATTATGGCTTTTTTGTACAGGAAAAATTTCAATCTTTAAAAATCATAAGGTTTGCGCACGAAATAACTAGTACATACAATTTCACTTGTAAATTATTACTTAATAAAGAAAAATATTTTTTTTAATCACGTTAGCATCCCAGCAAATCTTTGGTAATGCGTGCTAGATACTCACGCATAACCTTCTAGTGACAACTCGTTACCTTCTAAATTATTTTAAAACCAAGAGTAATGACTTACCGATCACTGATTACGTATTGTATGATTTATAAACGCAAAGTAATGATTAAAACATTGCTGAAAATCGCATTAAATGAATTAAATGTGCTAAAATCCCAAAACTTATTTAGCAAATTGTGAAAGATAATCTATTGCAGGCATGTCCCTATCCGGATTTCATTCTTGCCTAAGGAAATCGTCAGGGGAAGACGTTTTAGAATTTCTAGAAATATTTATTAGGTTAAATCACAAACTCAATGAGAATTTCTTGTTCTCGTCTAGGAACGTCATTTAACATTTAAAATATCAAAGAAAAAACAAAAACAAAAATTTTTTTTCTATTTTTAGATTTTGTGTTTTTGTGGACTATCAGTAATGACACCGACTTACCTTCTGCATTATTTTAAAATATATAATAATGAGTTACTGATAATGACTTATTTTTTTATCATTATTTCAAATAGAAAGTACCCAGTCAGAAAAATACAAACGGGAAAGCGGTGGCAAAGCACTTTAACAGGTGGTACAAGTACTGACAAAAAGTGTTTCCCATTCCCAAAATGATAACATCATTAGACAAAAGGACCGGCTGTTCAAAAATCGCCGGAAAAGTACTGGAGGAACAAAATTTTTAAACGTTGGCAAAACGCTGGCAAAACTAATAAATAGGTGGTCTGGAAATATATTTTCCAAAATAAAATTAAAAAAAGTTCATATGTATCGTTTTTGGTCATGCCGTGATTTGAACCCAGGCCGTCAGAGTGGCAGACGATTGCTCTACCCACTGAGCTAACGAGACATATAATATTTAATGGCTAAACACATAAATGAGTGATAATAGCTGGACAACTACTGGCTGTGCCAAAATGCTAGTACTGGCAAACTATTTTTTGTAACTAGTATGCCAGCGTCGGGAGGGTAAAAAAAAAGTTGGTCTTGAAGGAGCTTTCCCACAAACAAAAAAATTGATTTTATAAAACAAAAAAAATTTTAAATGAAAAAAAAATCCAAAAAAAATTTTTTGCTTGCAACCGGATTTGAACTCGGAACCTTCCGACTACAAACATTTTTTAACGAAGCGTCAGTATTTTTATAAAATCATTGGTTTTCCAGTGAATTGATTTTTTACGTCTGGTAGCATTGGCTAGGTAGCACTGGATAACCACTGGTTGCAAACCTTGGGATATCACTCTAAGCCAATTCTTTGCCAGTGGCAAAGCGTCCCAAATGAGTGTTCTGCCAGTCATTTATTTTTAATACTGTGGTTACCCAGTGGTATGCCAGTGCTTGATTTTTTGTACCACTGGCGATTTCTGACTGGGTAATTTTATAGATTTTTTTGTGAGTTTTTTGAAATCTATTTTTAGACTCAATATTTTTCAACACTGGTAAGGATATAGTAACCACATATTTTTTTGTATGTTGGCGAGTAAGCTCAATTATGTTTTTATCTATCAAATGTTACATGTCGAGATAGCTCAGATGGCACAGCTATAGACTGGCAGTCTGGAGTCTCAGGTTCGATTCCCGTACGGGAAAATTTTATTAAAAAAATTTTTACGTTAAAAACATATTTTTTTTTATAAAACTTATTTTTTTGAAAATCTATTTATAGAATCATTATGTTAGTCAATACTGGTAAGCTCATAGGTAACGGCATATTTTTTGATTTTTCGTATGCTGGTTTGTAACTCATTATTTTTCGCGACATAGCCATACAAAGGTAATAAGAAATGTAATAATAAAAGTAATTAGATACCATTACCAAGTATGTAGGTATGTCGTAAAATTAAACAGATAATAGGAAAGCAAGGTAAAAAATAACCAAAAATACTGAAAACGAAAACATTTTAATGATTGAATAAAAATATTTATTTTTGTAACCCTGGGAACCCGACACTGACTGACAAAATGTTGTTTGATGTTGTGTGTTTTGTTGTGTTTGAAAGCTTTTGGGACTCCTATTATAAATCCTCGTTGCTATAAGTCTCTCCCTCCCCTCTGCCAGTATCAGTTGTCAGAACCTTGTTATATTCTTCACCAGAAAAATTCCGTGGGGGGAAAAAATTTAAGATTTTTATTTTTTGTTTTTTTGCAAGAATATTATTAATTTATTTTTTCTAAGTCATCTATATTTAGAAATTTATATAATTATATATAACTCAGTAACACGAACAATGTTGTCTCATTTTTGTATTGCAGTGTGTGGCTGAGTGAGTTAAGTGGCCGACTACAACTCTAGAAATCTGGGTTCGAATCCTGCCGTCGGCGTTTTTTTGTTTTTTTTAATAAAACAAATATTTTTTAAATAATAAATATTTTTTTTAATTTTTTGTGTTATTTTTGAAATTTTATTTAAATTGAAATAATTCAAAATATATCATAGGATAAATTTTGATCTCAAATTATCCAATTCGATTTGCCAAAATTATCTTATCCGTTTGCATCTAATTGGATCTAAATTAATCCCATAGGATATTTTGGGATCTATCAGGATCTCAATTTTATATTATTAGATATTATTGGATCTCCCAATTTTGAGATCTATTTGGATCTAATTTAATCCTGTAATATATTTGAGGGATCTGATTGGATATTACTGGATACGCCAATTTTGAGATGAACTCGTATAAGATTAAATGTCGATCTATATCAAATGAGATATAACTACATATGCTAGATATAATGTTTTTTTGATCGGGTACTTACAACATATTTTGGAATTTCCGCAAGCTCGAAATCCATTTTAGACATGGTTTCTAGGCCAAAGTTGCTTGGAATTTTTCGTAGAATAATTTCATAGAAAAAGTGAGAAACTAGAAAAAGGCAGCCACAGATTTGAAAAATAATGTGTTTATAATTTTTTGAACAGAAACGTTTATTCTTCTTCTTAATCTCAACCTTACTAAATTAAAATTGATAAAATTAATTGCAATTTTCTATATGACTTTAAACAACTCCGTAATAAAAGTTTTTCTTTTGCGAATTGGTTTCAAAGTCAGAAACTTTTTTTAATATACTTTTTTATTTAATACTACGTATTTTGTTTTTCTATCTATTTCCTTCTTAAATGTTAAATTTACCGTATTACATACTTCTCATTTGTAGCTTATTTCAATTCATAATGTGTTTTTTCTTGTTTTTTTTGTTCATCTTTCATTTCAGCATTCAAGGATATAAAAAATAACACGTGGACTATTATAAAAAACAACCAGATGGTAAGTTAATAACAAGTTGCCCCTAATCCATAAGATCTAGATATTTTGTTTTTGTTCAAAATAAAGCGAAAGAAAAAATATGTGAATTCAGTGAAATCATGTCAAAGGTTTATGTTCTTTTCCTTATATAAGCGACAAAAAAAGAATCTGAAAATATAAAGGCAACAATAAAGTTGCTATTGCTTTTGGTGGTGTTTGGTAGCCGGTAGCAATTTATTACATGAATGAATATCAAAATTCTAAAATGTACAAGTTGTGAATGTTGGTTGGTCGTTTGTATGTGAATGTTTAAAGGAATTTTATCATTGTAAAAGAGAAAATATGGCACAAAACCCCATTGTAATTGTGTACGGCAGTTGCTCGGTGTTATAAGCCTAAATACTTAGACACATACATACATATATACACAGACAAAAGTACTCAAACTTACAGACTTATGGAACAAACACACATACCTTCTGAACGTATGATTACAAACGAATAACTTAAAAACACTGATGACAAGTTTTTATATAAACAAAATCGCAAATCACACTATACAAAAAAGAAATCGATTTTTTTTGCATAGTCTTCTACTAAATTTGGTGCAAAAAGTGTTATTCCTTCCTTAGGTCAGGGAAGAGGAAGATTTCTAATAAGAATGTTATCTCCTGGGTCATCCACCAATTTAGCTGATTTTTCGATATTAATTTAGCGACCCAATCTCATGCTTATAGAATTTTTTTTTTTTTTTGGAAATACGTACTTTTTTGGAAAAATGTACTTTTTTGGAAAAATGTACTTTTTTGGAAAAATGTACTTTTTTGGAAAAATGTACTTTTTTGGAAAAATGTACTTTTTTGGAAAAATGTACTTTTTTGGAAAAATGTACTTTTTTTGAAAAATGTACTTTTTTGGAAAAATGTACTTTTTTTTGGAAAAAGCTTTATTTTTTTTTTTTTTTTGAAAATGGTCCTTTTTTTTTGGAGAAAGGTACTTTTTTGGGAAAAGGTACTTTTTTTTTGGAGAAAGGTACTTTTTTTGGAGAAAGGTACTTTTTTTGGAGAAAGGTACTTTTTTTGTGAAAAGGTACTTTTTCGTAAAAATTTACTTTATTTGGAAAAAGGTACTTTTTTTTGGAAAAGGGTACTTTTTTAGTAAAAATATACTTCTTTTGGAAAAGGGTACTTTTTTGGAAAAAGGTAATTTTTTTGAAAAAGTACTTTTTTTCTTTTGAAAAAGACACTTTTTTATGGAAAAAGTCAAGGGGAAGACTGGTCCCTTTTTTGCCCTTCCCTGTAGGAATTTCCAAAAATCCCGTCTTAGTAGATGTCTACCACAAAGGATGAACCTTAATACCAAATTTCAACTTCCTAGCTCTTGTGGTTTGTGAAGGAAGTCAAGAGGGACATTTTTTCCCCTTTTGAACCCCCAGTGTTACAACGTGCCTGTCCAAAATTGCAAAAAATACTTTCCAGATTATTTAGCCCATACTCCAAGGAACACGTATTTTACATTTCAGCTTTCTAGCCAAAGGAGTATTGGCAGACCGTCAAGGGGAAGATTTTCCCCTTTTGCCCTTTCCGAATCCCTTCATAATTGTTTTTTTGTTAAAAATATAAAAAAAACGCTTAAATCAACTTCCATATTTTTAAATTCTTGGAATAGCCCAGCAAAACCACACATTACCAAATAATGTGTAGCCAGAGCTTTGAAGAATTAATTCCTTAATTCAATTTTTCAATTCTGAATTAAAAATTCGATGAATTAATTCACAAAGCACCATATATTGAATGGAATTAATTCATATTTGTTTTCATTCGATTTATTTTGTTACGAATTAATTCAATTGCTATAGTTTTTTTTATTAAATCGAATGAATTAATTCACTGGAGAACGAGTTCAATATTATAAATCGAACGGCAAAAAAGTGAATTAATTCCTTACTGAATTAATTCACCACTGAATTCAATCAATTTCATTTTCATTCAGTGAATTAAAAATAAAATATAATTACATTCAGTGAATTAAAAAAATAAAATTACGTTCAGTGAATTAAAAAAAATAAAAGAAAAATTACGTTCAGTGAATTAAAAAAGAAAAAATACGTTCATTGAACTCAAAGCCTGTTTTCTGCCGTTCAGTAGAAAAAACATTTATTTACAAATAAAATTTGTAACTAAGCAATTCTACAGCGTTTGCTAGTAAAAATAAACAAATTACATATATATTCAGTGTTAGAGAAACTCGATGCACTTTATCAACCTACATAATTAAAAAATAAAGCCTTTTACTATTAAAAATAAACACTTTACAGATGTAGATGAATTTGGAAAAAATATAACTATTAATTTTTCAAACTTTGCTTGCCAGTAAAATGTAGATGCTAGCTTATAACGTATTTCATTTATATATATATGATACAATGTTTTCTTCTACTGAACGGCAGAAAACAGGCTTTTAATTCAGCATACGTAATTTTTGTTTTTCAATTAAGTGAATGTAATTTTTTTTTGTCAATTCAGTGAATGTATTTTTTCTTTTTTAATTCACAGAACGTAATTTAATTTTTTTTAATTCACTGAATGTAATTTTATTTTTTTTTAATTCACTGAATGTAATTGTTTTTTTTAATTCACTGAATAAAAATGAAATTTAATGAATTCAGTGGTGAATTAATTCAGTAAGGAATTAATTCACTTTTTTTTTCTGTTCGATTTATAAAATTGAACGCGTTCACCAGTGAATTAATTCATTTGATTTAATAAAGAGAACTATTGCAATGGAATAAATTCTTTGAATTTATTGTTTGATGAACGCGTTCAGTTGAACGAATTCAGTGAATTACTTAAGAAAAGGAATTCAATCAATTCTAAAGAAAATTGAATTCGATTGGTAGTGAATTCATTCAAAAAAGAATTAATTCTTCAAAGCTCTGTGTGTAGCCATATGGGCCGATGCGTTACTTTACACCTTCTTCACTGATGAATTTTACAGGCGATGAGCCCCAGAATGTTGTTACGTTAAAGGGGGAAAAAAGTGTTTAAAAATGGATTTCCATAAAAAAAAATTATTTTAAAAAAATTTATCGGAAATATTTTTTTTATTAAATATATAAACGTTGTCACGCTGGGACTCGAACCTGTGATCCGTGCTTGTTAGCCCTGAGCTATCGACCCATATAACATTTAATTGCTTTTAAAGTAAATGAATTGTTGTGCTGTGTATTTTCTTTCATGATGTCGGAAATTATACACCTTATCCCCATGCTTACAAAAAAAACTCAAAGTAATGGGTGCGTCATTTCTAGTTTTGCCCCCAACTTCCAAAAGACTTGGCCTATGATTGAAGGAATATGAATGACAAATGTCACCTGCGAAAAGAGTAGATAGGATTGGAAGTTTAACAAAGTAAGTCGCTGGGAAAGATAAGAAAGAGTGAAGAAGAAAGAATGGAGCCTTGTATTTATAACAGTCTTATAATGGGATCCCTGACAAAACTCGATTCAAGAGAAGTCATCACCAATATTAAAGCGGCCTATATACCGGTCAAGTATGCTGTACAACATGTACAGCATGGCTGACTTCATAAACGCAGTAATGCAAAGCAACACTGCAAACAATGCGTTTACAAGGCAAAGCAATACTGCATGGCAACACTGCTTTGTCAAATAATGCGGTGACATTTTGAAACGTTTATGAACGCTAATACTGCTTTTCGTCTGTTTTTCACTATATAAATACAAAAAGTCATATAAAATCATTGAAAAAAAGCTAAATGCATTTTATTAGTATAAAAGTTATGTTAAATTTTAACTTACGATAATATGTTGGTCATTTCAACAGCCAAAAATCACAAAGCATCACAAATAAAAACACTGCACAAATTTGACAAATGTTGCGCATTATAGAAGGTAATGATGCATAAATGAACATACGGCATTGTCACAAAAAAGACAATGGCGTTTATGAACACTATGTAATGCAATGTTGCTTTGCATTACTGCGTTTATGAAGTCAGCCTATGATTCCAAAATAATCACAATATTATCAGATTATAGTCCTGCTTGTCATACAATGATCCCTATAGTATTTTCCCAGCATTCTCTTGAGGCTGAATTAAAAAACTATGTACGTTTTTTTTAAATTTTTATTCAATAACTAATTTACACATTTAAATAATTGTTAATTAATTTTTGTTATCACTTATATATAAATAAAAATAAATTTTGGAAACTTGTGAGATATTGTTACGAAATTGGGTTAGCCTAGTATGGGAGGATCTGGAATTTTGGAAGAAAAATATTCCAAGAGACGGAATTTAGTAAGCCGTTCAAACTGGCAGCGCTGCATTTGAGTATAATCAGCAAAATGTTTAGTATTTGGGCGCTCTGTTATGAATAACATAAGTGTTATAGTTTTAGAAGCACTGGAATTTTCTACTATGTTCTCTACATTCAAGACCGTTAAACTGTAAAAGACCGAACGCCACGAAGGAAGGGAAAGTCGCGCATTGCCATTTGTGTAGTTAAGCTGCGCTAAGTTAGTTGTTTAATAGAGTTTGTTAATTGCGTATTAGTATAATAATATAGTGAGTTGCGCAATAGCTTTTGTAAAGTTGTGTGTGCTATACTGTTGTAGGTAAAGTAATTAAGTGTTAAATAAATAAGTATATATTAGCTCAAAATCCAACAGAGAGAGTGTGTTATTTTATAATTGCAAAGGGCACCAACCCGGTTTATCTAAAGAAGATAAACGTAAGTTTTTAAAGGTAAGAACGTACACTCAACCAAAAGTCTGTAATGGCTACTGAAAATTTTCCTGTTATTACGGAAAATTTAACTGTTTTGAGCCCAGCGGTATTTTTTGCTAATTTTATATGTAGTACAACAAAATTAGCAGAAAAAATTAGTTGCAGCTACTAAATTTCAGTAAATTGTTGTAAACTGTAATTTAAAATCAATCTGCTGAAATTAGCAAAAAAAATTACTAAAAAATAAAAAAAAATTTATAAAAAAAAACTTTTTTTCTTTCTATTTTAACTTGAAATTGTACTTGAAATTTAGAGTCAAAATTGCAAACGGTTCTCCAGTTATTACCTTTTTATGCATTGGAGATACAATAAAATTTTCTGAGAGTTATTTCCAAACTAAGAATATATCATAGTTACAAATATAAACTAAACAAGAATTGTAAAAAACAAAAAAAAATTTTTTTAATTAGTATATTTTTCTGCTAAATTTAGCACTCGGTTTTGAAAAATTAGTAAAATATTTTGCTGAAATCAGCAGCGAGAATTAGTAAAAAAAATATGTAATTTGTAATAAGAGAATAGCAAAAATGATTACTAAAAAAAGAAATTGTACTAAAAATCAGTATAAAAATAGTAAAGTGCGATTGGAAACTGTTTACAAATTTTTGTACAAACTTTTTTATCTGAGTGTAACAATATTGTTAAAAATACAATTTAACCGTAATGACAATAATATTTTTCTAATAATCACAATATTTTCCTTAAGGGGTTACATGACATTCGCGGCAGAGAAAACAGACCTTTTTTTAAAAATTCATAACTGTGGCGGCAGAGAAAAAAAAAACGGGGCCTCGTGGTTGCGGCGCTGGGAGTCGCAAAAATTGTCCGATCTGGAAATAAAATGACTTTTTTAAATCTTAACAAAATTGGTTATCGTATAAATTTTTTTTCGATTTTTTATGAATTTTTCAAGTCAATATTTTTTTTTTAGAAAAAACACACTTTCAAATTTGGAACATCACCAAAAATTGAAAAAAAAAAATTATTATTATTCGATTGGTTATTCATACGATAACCAATTTTGTTAAGATTTAAAAGTCATTTTTTTTCCAGATCGGACAATTTTTGCGACTCCCAGCGCCGCAACCACGAGGCCCCGTTTTTTTTCTCTGCCGCCAGTTTGGAGCTCTATAAAACCATGTTGGAGTGAAAAATATATTTTTTTAAATTTTTTTTCTTGTAATTTGTTCAATTCTCTACAATAATAAAAAATTTGGAAAAATGTTTGTTTTTGACTGAGTTATGAATTTTTAAAGAAAGCTCTGTTTTGTGTTTTTATAGAAGAAAAATCAACGATATTTCTTAGCCATGAAATGGTCAAGTGTTCTCCACCACTTTGCAAGCAATTGATATCATTTTGACGTTTTTCTGCAATAGTTTAAGACATTTCATATCATATAATTTATTGCATTTGAAGACACCGGGTTAAAGAGAAGAATATGATTAACTATAAAATGATTTTAGGCGACCATATCATTTGTAAAGTATGATTAATACATTAATAATTTGATTGCAAGAACCATGTATGACAGTAGGGAACATAATTTTTTAGCCGTAATCATATTGCAACCATATCTTTTCTCTTCGTGAATGGATCGATTCCAATTTAGATATTTCAGTTGTTATTTCAGAAATTCCTACTACATATGATATGATATACAACGTGCCACCGAACCGTCCATTTATATGAAAATGAGCTGTCACTTATACATGGAGTGGAAATTTATCCCTTTTGACATGTCGCAGACCTAACCTAAAACATGTCACTGAACTTTTTCTTTTCGATGAACCCTGTAACAACTCCTAGGCTGTTTAATACCCTGGACCTGTCACAGAACTGTGTTATTTGAAGAAAGTTCAGGGACCTAGCCAAGGTTAAAATTACGACATTACACAAGAATCCAATAACTCTTTCATATAAAGGAATGGGTTGGGTGGTGGCAGTTCATATTAATTTCCCGTAGCAATAATATTCTTTGAAAAAGACATTATGGCGCCCAACCGAAGACCAAAATTAGTTTGAAAATTAAAAAAAGCACTAAATTGATATCACAACTTAAAAGTAGGAGGTTAAACAAAAAATAAACGAAAAAATACATCAGCAACACAAAAAAAAATCCACTAAACTTGTTCTACTTTAAGCTTTAGGGTGCTTATTTACACATAGTAGTTATCTGTAGATATTTTGTTTCTGTTCATACTATTCCTAGCATACAAACAACAACATTTTGTGCGCTGATGTTGTGACCAAGTGGCGGCCAAGGCATTTCTTTATTTATTTTTGTAATATTCTGTTTTTGATGTTAGAAAAGTTGCACTGCAAGAAAAAATATGTAATATTTACTAAAGCTACTTTTACAAGAATTTTTATATGGAAACAAGAAACAAATTAAAATTGTTTTGAATGTTAAAATTTTAATAAAAACTATTCACGAAAGGCCATATGTGTGCAGCATATCAATTACATTTTTATCTATCAAATATACCATGTCGAGATAGCTTAGAGAGTAGAGCTGTCGACTGGCAATCTGGAGTCCCAGGTTCCATTCCAGACACGTGAAATGTTTATTAAAAAATTTTAACGATAAAAAAATTATTTTTTTTTTATAAAACTTATTTTTTTTTGAAAATCTATTTTTAGACTCATTATTTTTGTCATTATTGGTAAGAACACAGGTAACGACATATTTCTTTATTTTTTATGTATGTAAGCACTCATTATTTTGCATGACATCCCCACACAAAAGTAAGAAGAAATGTTATATAACCATGGTAAGTTACATAACCACATATCTGGTAATGATTGTATACACTGGGAACTTAATACCTTACTCTCTCACCTACCAGTAACAATAAATGTAATATAAAATAATGCTAGACTCGAGCAATTTAATTTCACCATTAAATATAGCCTTTTCTCTCAATGTAACATGTAGTATTTATACGATATACATATAATAAAATGTTAGTGTTCCAGTTATAAAAATACAAATTAAACTAGTTTTCCACTTTGAAGAAGGCAAAAGAAAACACATCATACAATCATTACACAAAAAGGAGATAGTCGACTACAACAAAATAGAAAGATAAAATGCCGGGTTTAATTTTAAGAAATTTTAATATTTAATAATGTGTCTCCTTGTTGTAATAAAATTTACCATAAATGACAATTTGACATACTTTGCGTTTTATATTCTTTCTTAAATATTTTTTTTATATACATACATAGTTTGGTATTATGTAAAATATTTTCTAATCCTCTACTCATTTACTTTCATAATTTCATAATCATATATTTATGTTTTTAATTTAAGACTTACCAACACTTTTGGCATTTTAATCCTAGTTACAACATCATGCAATTACATATAAGAAGTGCGCCATTAAAAAGTGTAACACACATTTTTCTTAAAAACTTTTTCCAACTTTAATTAAAAAATTTTTCTTATTCAAAACATCTTTGAGAAATATGTAAGATTTTAAAATACTACGTTTTGACAAATTCGATTGGTTTATGTTAGCTGGAGAAACAAAGACAAGTGCACGAAATAAAAAACAAAAAATATTTTACCTATTCCAGATAATCCACAGTGAACTTATAAAAAGAAAACTGCAACAGAAGTACGCTTGACCACCCAGCAAAATCTCAGTAATGGGTGCTCATTACTAATATCTAAATCATAAGCAGTAGAATTAGGGTCTACTGCTTATAATTCGGTGTCAAAACTAATTATTTTTGTTCGACAAGGTCGTTTTTGTAAGTAGTTATCCATATTCGCTGCATGAAAAAACGCATAAAATTTGTGCACCCGCTTACCCGCTGCATTACAAAAGTATATAAAATAAGAAGTTATTCGTGTGCTTATACGCAGTTAAAAAATAAGTGGTTAGAAGTTGTTAAATAATACGACTTACTTATATACTTACTAGTGGGTAAAAAATAAGTAGTTACCAAATTCACATTATCTTTATAAATAAATAAGTAGTCGCGCGTAAGCTAGACTGCTTATAAAAACGGCTTCGCCTAACAAAAATAACTAGTACCTACTGACGCCGAATTATTAGTAGTAAAAAATTTTAGTTTCATTATATAACCACTTATTTGGTAATGAAAGATTTTGCTGGGCAGGCAATGTGTTTCCAGACTAGTCCAAAAGTTTAACAATGAACTGGTAAAGCAAAAGGACCCAGGATTTTTTAGTTTATTACAAATAGTAATAAGTTAGTAGAAAAATTAGTAAAACGTCTTGTACATATATCAAGTGTACTAGTTTTCAGCAATTAATTCCGTTTTCAGCAAAAGTTTTAGTTATATTTTTTTAGCACTAAACTAATTTTGAACTAATGTTTTTTTTTGTTTGCTACAAAAATTGTGCTGATAACCGCATTTATAGCGTGGACGACAACCAGATAGACAAGATGTAGATGTCGCAGCTTGTCTGGATATAGTACAGACAACGGAAATGATAATTTAAAAAAAACAACACACAATTTCTATATTTAAATTTTCACCAAATAAATTAACTAAAGTAAAAATTCTCTACAAATGTTTTGAGTTGTTTTCAGTCTACTAATATTCAGCAAAAAGTTTAGTGATTTTAGGAAGGATTTTTCTCATTTGCAAAAGACTAAATGTAAGCAAAACTTGTGCGGAGATTACTATTTTTTTTTTGGTAAAAATCAGCTCTGAATTTACCAACTTTTTTGCAAGCACGCTCCTGACTAAAAATTTGCTGATACAGCAACATTTTTTGCTGACATTACTGACTTTTTTTGAGTGTACATTTATAGTTTCATGAAGCTGAGTAAAGGTGTCGTATGAAAACCCAACAAAAATTTTAAGTTAAAACAAAATTTAAGACATTTTTTTAGCATGTTTGCTTATGTTGAATTTTCAAAATCTTTCATCACTAACGTGTGGGCTTTTTTGTTAACCCCTAACTCATTGAAAAATACTGTTACGTTTTTACCTTTTAAAAACGTTGGTTTATTTCCTTTAAATAAAACGGGTTTTATTCTATTGCAATCAGAATAACCAATGCCAACACTGACACCAATTGTTACGTTTTACCTTACAAAAACGTTCGTTTATCTCCTTTACATAAACCCGTTTGGCGCTCTTTATTAAATAAAATAACTCTTACATTTTGATTGAGGTTATACACTTCTTTATTTACACTCTCTTTAGTTTAATTTACCTTTACACTTGTTTATTAAACGCTGTATTGCTTTATTATTCAACGATATTATAGACACACAAACTCCAGTGATTTGAACACAACAATTTATTAAAGCCCGACTGAATTACGCAATCGCTAATAATCAAGTGACTCACTAAATGACATATGGCAACCTTATCGAATTTTACTTCCGTTGTGGTAGAGAATTCCGGAAACACCTAGAGTACTAATATTATACTTAAATGTAGTGCTGCCAGATCGACGTATTTAGTAAATCCTGTCTCTTGGGCTATTTTTGTTCCAGAAAATTCCAGAGATTGCTATACTAGGTTAATCCAATTTCGTAACAACGCTTTACGGTCAATATTGTGTAGAACTACTGCAAAATATTTATATTTTAATGGATTTTAGTTCCACATAAAATTACCTTTCACTTGAGCATAATCATGTCGCAAAAGGTTCAGGGGTGTTTTAAGGACATAAGGACTTCGAAAATTGTTTTTTTTAGAATTGTCTTTATAGCTATAAAGTTTGCTAAAAAATGTGGACACAATAAAACTTTGTTCATACAAGGCACTTTAATCGATAAATTGTGGGTTCAAACGTGCACATTCATTCGGTAAACTCAAACATATTTGAAAACCAATTCAATATTTTGAAAAACTCTACATTTATAATATCCCATACTTCGACTTATTCAAGGGCGAATTAATGGTTTTTCTTTATATTCATATTCAGAGAATTTTATTTATTAAAAATTGCTTGCACTCAATGTAAGAGTTTAATTTAAAACTAGTTTCACGAAAACTATGAAGCTTTTTCGTTATCGTGAGGAAATATTTCATTCACTTTGTGAGGAAAACTTCATTGGTATACTCAAAAAAAAAGCATTAAAACTCATCGAAGAGAATTCTCTCTGTGAACCTTGAAATTTGGCATTTTTTTCACCTCAGGAGTAGACATTAGGGTGTTCACTTAATCGACTTTTTATTTTATTTTATTAATCGCTTAAATAATTATTCGGGGGGTTTTTCTTAACAGGTTAATCGTAACAATTTAAACAAAAATTGAACAGGGAGTATTTAATAAACGTAACTAATTTGATCAACATTTTTTCAAAGAGCGTTAACTCGGCTCCTAAAAAGCTCATAAGAACGAAAATATATTTAGTTCCCATTAAAGATTATCTAGTTCTTGTAAAAGATTAATTTTGACTACAAGCAGTGGGTTTCTAGTTATCCTGTCTTGCTCAACCCTCGCCGGAGTTTGCTGCGAGTTAGCTAAATATCGTGAGAACCGTGGGTAGAGTAGTTTCCCCTATAAAGTATATGCTCATTGCTACAATCTTCTAAACAACTTTCCTTGTTTTACTTTTTAAACTTTAAGTATTTTGAAAAACTTCCGAAAATAAAGAAAAAAAAAATTATATGTCTCTTTACTCGGCCGTTCGACAGCTTTTCTCTTTTTAAAAATTGTTGCAAATTAAAACGTATGTCAAAATAAGTTCTATTACTGTCACCTGCCCAATGTGGAAACGGTAATGACATGTCATGATTTTTTGGACTACCAGTAATGACACCGACTTACTTTCTGTATTATTTTAAAAGATATAATAATGAGTTACTAATAACTAGTAACTTTTTACATTATTTGAAAACAAAAAGTAATGCATTACCAAAAATAACTTATTTTTATCATTATTTCAAACATAAAGTAATGTTCTAAATTTTTTTTCTTAAATTTTTTTGAAATCAATTTTTAGACTCAATAGTTTTTTAATTTTTTGTATGTTGGCGAGTAAGCTGACTTGTGCGCAGTAGGTCAGTTATGCTTTTAGCTATCAAATATAACATGTCAAGATAACTCAGATGGTAGAGCTATTGACTGACAATCCGGAGTCCCAGGTTCGATTGCCGCACGAGCAAATTTTATTTAAAAAAAATTTACAATAAAAAATATTTTTTTTTATAAAACTTATTTTTTTGAAAATATATTTTTAGACTCATTGGTTTTTGTGAAGCACATATGTAACGATATATTTTTTGATTTTTCGTATGCTGGTGTGTAACTATAACTCATTATTTTGTGCGACATCGCCATAACAAAGTAATAAGAAATGTAATAATAAAAGACTAGTTACCATTACCAGGTATGTATTTACATAACCTCATATCTGGTAATGATTTTCTACACTGGGATTCTAAATCCCAAAACATATTTAACAAATTGTGAAAAATAATCTATTGAAGACATGTCCCTATCCGGATTTCATTATTGCCTCAGGATTTTGGAATTTCTAGAAATGTTTGTTAAGTTAAATTACAAAGTCAATGATATTTCCTGTTCTCGTTATTAATCATTTAAAATACCAAAGAAAAACAGCAACAAAAAATTTAAAACAATTTGCTTTGTTATCTACCAAAATACTACTATATTGTTTTGACAGATCAAGCAATGAAGTGACATCCATTCATATACTTATAAACAATTTTTATTTTTAACTTTGTGTTGTTACTTTAAAGTGAAATTAATGCTTTTTTAAATAAGGATGTTAATAGACGACACCGTAAAAATTTGCTTTAACTCGGGTTACATTATATGACTCCCAAGTCGTTAATAATGCATATTCTCCTTTTGGAACTGGTAACCGTTTAAAAACATTTTCAAGATAAACGTTGTCCACACGTTCTACTTCCAAGGTTTGCTAAAATAAAAAAAAAACACACACATTTTTAGTAAGCTTTGAATTTATGTTAAATTTATCATACAACATTGTTAATTGATTTCCAAAATATTAGGTTTGTATGAGATACATTTCTAGGAAAACTAGTGGAAAAGAAAAAAGAATTTAAATTACTTCATCACGCAGATTAAGCTCACTCGGATTGTTTTTTGAAAAAATGGCTCGGTAGTAAACGTTTTGCCAACAATGAAGAGGTGGAGTCTGCAGTTGATGGCTATTTTGAGGTGCTATAGCACAAGGTGTTACAAACAGGATATCGAAGCTATCGTATCCCAGCAAAATTACAAAACATTCCCTTAGAAGTAATTCTGAACCACTTTAAAAAATCGCTTATCTCACTCATTGCCTTCAACGTATCCGTTAGTAGGGGAATATCGTGTCCCTTGAAACTTTGTATTTTTCTCCTATTTATTAATGTTTTAGTGTAAAGTCTTCTTCTATGAAGTTTTTTATTTTGCCTAGTGATTTTAAACTACACAAAGTTTCAGATAAGTATATAGAAGACCCTAAAATTGGGTGCGTGTACCTTGGAACAACAAAAGTAAATTTTTGAAAAAAATGTTAACTAACTTTAAATAAATAATCAAGATATTTTGAGTTATGGACTTAAATCAATTTAAAGTTTGTCATTTTCTAAATGCAGTAACCAGTATTTTTTTTTTTAAACTATCGGCTGTGTTCTGCATTTCGAAGTGATTTCAAATCGCAGTGAAATTGAAATTTAAAACCTTATTCCACTGTGTTCTAAAATTTTATTTGATTCGATTTCGACTTTTTTGCATAAAATGAGCTATGTACAACCGTAATTCACTTAAATTTTAAATTAATCTAAACGAAATTGAGGAAAAAAATTTATGAAATTTTCACTTTCACCCAAAAGTGAAATACAGAACATGCCCGTATATTATAAAAATGAGAAAAAAAATTATGGTTTTTAGCAAAAATTCAAATGCGTGTGCCTTGGAACTTTTTGATTATTTCCTTTTCTATGTTTCCAACAAGTTTCAATACATGATTAATTGAAGCCCCACAGGCTAATTGTGCTTTTTGAATTTAATCCGCTACGAAATAAGCTTTTGATTTAAAATTTTCAACATTTCTTAAAAATAATTTTTTATGCAAACATTAAATGGCAATGTTTCATTTCAAGTAGATATCAACTCTACTGCAAATAATGCAATAAATTTCTTTACGGGCAGTATTTTTTTTTTATGAAATCCCTTAATTTTTTACGAGTTCCAAGGCACACTAAAATTTGTAATTTGGAACACTTTCGCTTTTCTAAAAAAATCATAATTTCTTAAAATTCATAAAAATTATTAAAATTTTTATTAATGGCAATTTATAACAATACCAACACTAATATTTCTGCAGTTAAAGGTTTTTAGGATCTATCTTAATCTTAGATATATTGACACCGCATTTTCAAAAGTACAAAGGTACATGACGTTCCCCTATATTTGTACAGCTTTTTTGGAAGTAATTTTGAACAACATCCAAAAATCACTTAATTATTGCTTCTAAAGCGTTATTACTCTAAAAGTGGTCCTAAAAAGTGATTTCCAAACAGATGATCGCGGGTTCGATTCCTGGCGGGACCAATATTTTTTTAGTTTTAAAATTTTTATTTTTTTTTTTTTAATTTTTATGATTATGGTGTATAACTTAAAAATGCGGGATTTTTTTTTTTTTTTTTTTTTTTTTTTTTTTTTTTTTTATAGCAAATTTTAGTCAATTACACTGTGAGACAAATGGTAGGGGTCAGTGATCGGGAAGGGTTCAAACTACCGGGGAAAGTTATATCGGTAAAAAAGAAGTTATACGTGTCCCGGCGTTTCGCTGGGTCAACCCTAGGAATCGAGATATATCGATTTGACCTTTGGTGGTCTTTTTTTTGACATAACTCGAGAACCACTAGTCCGATTTTGCTCAAACAATTTTAAAAAAATTAAAAATTACAATTCCTTTTAATCTGTTCATATAACGTTTTTCTATATACTCAACAGTTTTGCCGGTAAAAATAAATGTATGAAGAAAAAAATATTTTTTGCCTAAAATATTAAAAAAAAGTAATAAACAAAATGTTATTGATTTTTATGGTAGCGGTAACAAACATTTATTTTTACCGGCAAAACTGTTGAGTATATAGAAAAACGTTATATGAACAGATTAAAGGAATTGTAATTTTTAATTTTTTTGAAATTGTTTGAGCAAAATCGGACTAGTGGTTCTCGAGTTATGTCAAAAAAAAGATATATCTCGATTCCTAGGGGTGACCCAGCGAAACGCCGGGACACGTATAACTTGTTTTTGACCGATATAACATTTCCCGTTGGTTTCATCCCATCCCGATTTTGACTGTCGCATAGTGTTATTGTTAAACTTTGGTACAATATAAATTTATTCAAATTATTGGCCATCTTTAGCTATGACCTTTTCCCATCTTTCTGGCAACATATGGATTCCGCGCTAAAAGAACTGCTCACTGCTGGGGCGGGGCAAGGTCTGGACTATAAGGCGGCAAAACTTACCAACCATTATTTTCTAAATAGTTTTTAACCGGTCTTGCAACCTGTGGCCGAGCTTTGTCATGAGGAAATATTACGGCTTAATGTCTGGTCGCATATTTCGAGCTTTTTTCGGCCAATGCTCGCAATGCCCCCCCCCCCCCTCCCCCCCCCCATACATTTGCAATATTATGTCCAGTATAATGGCACAGTATTTTTCTCGTTTTGCAAAACACCATACAATAAATTGCAACATATATGTAACAAAAGATCGCCACAATATTTTATGCAATATATGAATTCAACATAACCTCAAAATGCACACAAACATAAACAGCGCAAATTTAAAATTGCATAGTGTTGCCAATAGATTATGCAATATTTCAAGTTGTCCCATAAAAATCAAAAGTGTTTATTCACTACATAATATTGCTCAACCTTCAATTTATCACATACACGGTCAATATGCTTGCACCACTTGGAAAGTTGTACCATAATATTTCATATGTATGGCCCGCTTAAAGGAATCAATTGTGTTATGGATGGGACCCTTCTGGTCCTACCAAAATTACCTTGACGCCATGGATATTCGACTTTGGCGTTGATTTGGCTGGTGGGCCGGGCTTCACATACAATTTCTTGCACTTCGGGTTGTCGTTATGGATCCATTTTTCATCGCCATTAATGATTAGATACAAAAATTACTTCTTTTTACGGCGTTCAAGCAACATTTTGGACATGCAGAATCATCTTTCAACGTCTCTCGGTTTCAATTCGTGTGGTACCCAATTTCCTTGCTTTTGTATGAACCCCGCTGCTTGAAAACGTTTTAAAATTGCTGCTTGAGGACTGCCAATGATTTCGCAAGTTCTTCAGTTTGACAACAATCTTCATCAAGTAATGTCTCCAATTCATCATCTTCGAACTTTTTTGGCTGACGGTCTTTGTCGTCCGTTTCAAAATCACCACTTCTGAACCGCACAAACCATCTCTCGCATGTTGAAATCGATGGAACATATTCAGGATAAGCTTCGGTGAGCAATCGATGTGCTTCAGCTGCACTTTTTTCAAATTGAAGAAGTAAAGCAAAACTTCCCGCAAATGATGCTTTGTTGGCACAAAATTCGACATTGTTGAAGAAAAAAAAAAAAAACTTTGTTGTTTACACTATTTCGTTCATTGACTAAGTGAGAATAAATGACATATTTTTACCCTGCAAAATGCCATATAAATTATTAAAGACACAAACCATGAGTAAAAGATACGCCATCTGTTGTAAATCCTGCATTTTTATAATTATAAATACAATATTTTTAAAATTTTTGGAAATATTTAGTTGGAATATATTTGGTTAGAATATTGTTCTATTATATATTTTTGAAAATATATAGTTTTTAAAAATATATAAAATAAAAACGATTGAAAATTGCTTTCTATGAACTTGTGAAATTAGTACTCGAAATAATACTGAATTGCAGTGCACCATTTGCACTTGTTTAATAAGTACTTTTACTGATGAGAATAAGACACAATATCTCGCAATAAGGAAGTGGTGTTTTTGTGCCAGTCTACTCGCATCTCAAAGAATAGCTCAGTGTTAGAGAGCTCGACTAGCAATCTTTAGATCGCAAGTCCGACACCCTGTGGCGACAATTAAAAAATTTTTAAAAATAAAAAGAATAAAATAATAAAGGAAACTCTTTTTCAACAAATGAAAGTTTAAGTCTGAAAATTTTTTTTTTTTTTTATTTAAAAAACTAAGTTTTTTTATTGCCCCAACCGGAAAGAAGCACTGCAATTCAGTATGTTTTTTCAGTACTCTTTTTACAAGTGCATAAAAAGCAATTTGTCATAATTTTCATTTTACATATTTTCAAAAATTAAAAAAAAAAATTAATTATAAATTATAACGATCATCTGTTTAGAAATCAACTATGTCAAAATCACTTTTTGGGATCACTTTTAGAGCAGTAATCCTTTAGAAGCAATACTTAAACAAGTTTTTGAATGTTGTTCAAAATTACTTCTACAAAATTGTAAAAGTATACTAACGGATACTTTGGAAGCAATTAAAGAAGTGTTTTTTTCTTGAAGTGGTTCAGAATTACTTCTAAAAAATCAGTAAAAATACACTAACGGATACATTTGAAGCAATGAAAAAAGTGGTTTCTGAAGCATGACTTACAATTTTTTTTCGCTGGATTTTGCTTTGATTGTTCTTCTTTAGAGAAGGAAAAAAAGTCTGTGTGTTCCCTCATATTTGGATGTGGATGTGGATAGCTAATAGAGAACACGGAAAACATATTCTGGTTTTAAAAAGTTGGGTCCAAAATGAGCCCGTTTTTCGTATTGAGGATTTTTTCATGTTTGTTACAGGGAATTGTATAAAAATTGGGTATCAGATCAAATATATTATGAAGACCTATTAAATGATGGCTTGAAAATATTAAAAAGTTTTGAAAAAAAGCTTCGAACAACTTTGTTACTAATTTTTAACCCCTCAATATCAATTTGCTCCGATATATTAAGAATCGAAGGTTATTTAATTTTGTACCCTCCATCGCATATCTAAATTTCATCGAAATCGGCAGAAACCCAGATACAGACTCTCCTTGGTAGCATGCATAAAATACTCTGCTGCTAAACGAAGGATAGTATTGCAGAGGCTGGTCTCAGCATCCAAAAAATAGTGAATAAATATTCAAAATAAAGACCTTTCCAATGTTTTTTCCACCTCTTTTTACCATTTAGACAGGAGCTTTGACGGCTAAACAAATTTTATTGAGCTCTGCAACATATTGAAGTTTAATTGTTATCAGAGTTTTCGACTTTTCAGAATACTTTCCTTGTTAGTTGCTTTTATATGGAACTTACATTATAAGGACAGTCGTGATTTATATTGGAAAAATTCTTAACTGCATTCCATGCCAAAGTTGTTATAACATTTAATTTTTTGGTAAAATTACATCCGATTGTTACATCATGCAAAAATGGTTTCCAACCATTCGTTTTTTTCATAAGTTGAACTCGTAACTATAAAAAAGGAATAAAAAAAATCAAAAGTTAAAAAATTAATGCACTATATACACTTGTTATTCGAAACGTAACAATTGCAAACTTGGGAATTGCAAATAAAATTCAAGAAATTATTTTTGTAATTAAAGAATAGCTATTTCGATTCAGAAATTTTATTTGAAATTCAAACAAAACGTTAAGGTAAGGCATGCTGACTACAAGATGCCTTACAACAACTATAATGCGGATTCTATTCCGGGAAGTGGTAAAAAAAAATTAAACAAATAGAAAAAATAAATACACCAACTGTAATGTGCATCCTATTCCAGGAAGTTGTCCAAAATAGGCTTTTATCTTTATTTTAAGCGCGTTGCAGAAATTATACACCACAGTATTATTGGGGAGCGGATCAAATTCCGGGAAGGGATTTTCAATTAACCGTGAAATAAATATATGATATGGTGTAAGACTAAGTGTTAGCAAAACTTTGGCTGAGATTACTATTTTTTTTGGTTAAAATCAGCTTTGCTGATTTTCAGCAAACTACTTTTGCTGATATTACCATCTTTTTGCCAGCTCGCTCCTACTAAAAATTTGCTGACACAGCAACATTTTTTGCTGACATTACTGACTTTTTTTAAGTGTACTAATTATTCAGCAAATTTTTTGACTAATTTAAGCAGGATAAGTTGTTTTCTGTTAACTAAAAGTTAACTCATTTATAACTTAAATCTTATATAGTTAACAGTTTTATTTTGTTGTTTTTATTTTACTAATATTTAGCAAGAATAATGTGCTGAGTTTAGCACTTTGTTCTGCAAGGTAAACCTGTAAAAAAGCAGAAAAGGCTACTAAAATATTAGCTTGGAGAAATTGGCAGATTTTTTTTGTTACATTTAAGTCAAATTTAGTTGAAAGCAAATAAAAGTTTATTCTGTTAAAATCAGCAGAAATATTTTCTAAGAACTAGCTGCTGATTTCAGAAGGCTACATTTTTATTTGGATAAATTTTTTTTTAATTTCACATTTTTTTTTGCGATTTTTTTTTGTATTTTATTAAAATTTAAGTCAAATATAACTGTTTTTTTATATTCCTATTTTATTTTTGCTCTTGCTATCTTACTAATATTCAGCAAAAATTATCTGCTAACTAATTTTTAGTTAAACAATTTTTACAGGCTTTTTTCTATAAGTGTAACGTTAGGTAAAATAAAAATTTCTCACCGATTTTCTAATTTTTTTTTACCATTTTTTAGAGAAAATAGAGCATATTTTTGCTTTTTTTCATAAAATTAGTAAATCCAAAAATTAGTTCTCAAAGTGCTTAATAGATGGAGTCATCTATTTTAACAGAATTTTTCTAATTTTAAATAATAAATACAATGATGCAGGCTTTTATTGTAACTTGAAATTCTTTATTATATTTTATATAAAACAACAAAAATAGCTTTTCCTTTGAGTTTCATCACTTTAATTTTTATTTCTCCACAATTAAAATATTCCACTGCATTGTTTAATATTCACCAATTGGATTTAATTTAATTGCCGTAGCATGTCCTAGGTGGAAAATAAGTATTGGTGAAGTGTAGTTTTTTTCTAAACACATTTAACACAAACAATTTAAAGAAAAAGCTTTTATTTGCTATTTTTTAATTTTTTTTTTGTATCTTTTTTAACTTTCATTCGTATTTTTTTCTGACATTAAATTAACAGCATGTTTCATATATTTGTGTTTCTATTGTTATGTGTAAACCCAGATAAATCTAAATCCACTTTTTGTATGGAAAAATCTAAATCCAGGTGATTTTAAAATGCGCTTATTATTTTAAGTCGACATAAATTTGTTTTTTAAAATTTGTTTTTTAAATTAAAAAATCTCTTGTTAAAATAAACGTTTTATTTTTCCACCCCGAATTCTAATAGTACAGATATGACAATGAAGATTTCCTTAGGCTAGAATGAAATTCGGATAGGGCCATGCCTTCAACAGATTATTTTTCACAATTTGTTAAATAAGTTTTGGGATTTTAACACATTTAATTCCTTTAACGCATTTAATGTATTTCCCGTTGAAAATAAATGTAAGAATGTCACAATTTTGTCTAATTGCTGAAGTTCCACGGAATGTAGCATTGTATTAAATACAAAATTTAAATTTTATAAGTATTTTAATGAAGAAATAATGAAGTTTAAGTTCCTATTTATCATTTTAACTGCTTATTTTACTGTTTTTTCGAGCTCTTTTTTCAAGAGCTTAAAACATTGCTTTCAGAGCTTTTTTTGGTTGCCCTAATAATAAGATCAGAACTTGTGGTGTAATGGTTAGCGCGTTGGACTGTTACACGTAAGGTTGCGGGTTCGAGCCCCAACCAGGCAACATCAATTTATGAAAAATAATATGTATGAGTTTTTTCTATCCCTCATACATATCGCAGCGTCCTCCTTCGGTGTTTCCATAGCACTTAACCCCACCGAAGTAAAATACTATAACAGGGCTATGAACACAGCGTCAACAAAGTTCGTCAACTCTTCATCAGATGGCGCGCAACAACTGTTCTAACATTCAACATCTCGCGCAATTACAGTGTTGCCGTATTTGAAGCCCTTCATCTTTCACCACCTTTCACTTCTTCTCTATCCCCTTTCCAAAGAAAGCAACACGTTAATTAATAGGAAGAATTCCCTGAGTGTTGCTTCTCTATTAAAACATGCTCTGACTTCTTTTTGGTTGGCCTAGTTATTATATAGTCGGCATGCTCGGCTTTTTTGCTCGTTTTTCAACATAATTTGTTCTGTTAAAATTTATAGTTGGCATTTTTTGAATATGAAATGAAATTTTGAAATCAAAATTCCTGTTTTTAAATTTCAACTCGATTTTTTTTTTGAATTTTAAAAATAATAGGGGTTTTCATATAAACTTGTATTCTACTCGTAAACGGTGTAAACATGGTATATTTAGGAGTTTAATGTCAAACTCCATACATAAAAAATTTGGTTTGTATTTATATAAGGTTTACGAGGAACTTACCAGTTTATATGAATACCCTAACATTTAAATAACAATTGGTATTTTTGAAATTTATGTGTACATTTTTGAACGACAATTCAAATGGTGTACAGTAGGGTGGGTCGATATAGCAATCGATATTGTGCCATCGATTTTTCGATAGGTTTTGGCATGAGGAAAAAAGTTCCACTACGACCTATCAAAAAAATCATTTTCGAGGCGCGCAAATTTAAATTTTTTGACTTTTTCTCAACTTCTATTTTTAGGGTTTTTTTTAGTAGGTAATAAAAAAAAATCGGCTGATTTAATTTTTTTTTAAATATTACCTTTCCAAGGTGAAATTGTACGCTAAAAACGATGGCGATGGCAGTTTTTCCAAAAACATGTTTTTCTTGAGGTTTTGGACGAGGTTTTGTCGGAAAATCGATCCTTTTTTTACGCATTAGTTTTTTTTTAGCAGATATCTTAAAAAAAATTCCCCGATTTAAAATTTTTTAAATATACTCTATCCAAGCTAAAATTGTACGCTTAAAACGATGGCGATATAATTTTTTTTTTTTTTTTCGAAAAAAATGCTTTTTTTTGGGTTTTTAGACGAGTTTTTTCGAAAAAACATTTACTGTTTTTTTTGTTATTTTTAAGGCTCCAAACCAATTTTTATGTATTTTCTCCCGTATCAAATAGCTCATTTATAAAGAAATTCACACGTTAAAGGCGATGGTGATATCAGTTTTTCGAAAAAAAAAAAAAAAAAATAATCTTGAACGAGTTTTGGTCGAAAAATTGATTTCTTTTGATTTTTCATAAGCGAAACTCAATTTCAGCATTTATTTGGCAAATAAAAAGCATTTTTAATATTGCTTCTTACCTAAGTCGTCATCATCATAAGCGTCACTCAATATTATTTCCATCATTTAACAGTTGTCAGCGTAAATTTTATGTAAAAACACCATTAATACTCAATTAAAGTTTTTATTTGAATCTTTATTTGAATTATTTTTAATGAAATTGAATTATTTATTAATGAAAATTTTAATTATTTATTAATGAAAATGAGAGTTTGCTATTATTTGCCGATAGAAAAAAAAAATGTGTGAAAAATATGGGAATTTATTTTAAAACACAGATAGAGTACTCTTGAGTACGGTCCTATATGTACGATTCTCTCAGTCGTATTTCTATTCTCATGCGCTCATAATTTATATTGTATTGTATGTGCCAATGTATATTTGTATGTTTTGTATGTCACCTTGGAAAGGTAATATAACAAAAAATTACATCAGCTGATTGTTTTTTATTACCTGCTAAAAAAAACCCTTAAAAATAAAAGTTGAGAAAAAGTAAAAAAATTTAAATTTGGGCGCCTCGAAAATGATTTTTATGAGGCGCCAAAAGCTATCGAAAAATCGATGGCACAATATCGAAAAATTTTCGTCCTTACAAATCGGCCCACCCTAGTGTACAGTATAAAGTATAAAACTTACCTTAAAGTCAGTTACCGGTACTTGTAGAAGGGAAACTTTACCCGTCATATAACTAACATCCTTTGACACTTCTTTCAATAAGCAACGATCAATTGTAGCAAATGAAGGATCGTGATTTGTGCACATAATTTTAGTAAATTTTACACGTAAAGTCTTAATAAAAGGCAAAATTAACAAACAAAGAAACATTTAGAAGATGTAGTCCTTAATTTTTTTTTTTATTTTATACTACTTACTGCAACATTATTAAAAAATATAGAAAATATACAAAAGACGCTGAGAAAAGTTTTAAAAAACAATTTGGACATGATGGAATTTAAATTGATACTATTTGCTATTTTTGATAAACAATAATTTATAATGCATTGAAAAAAACAATTTGTCCACTAAAAAAACTGAAACTTAAAAACTAAAATACATAACTAAATAAAAATTATTATCATTTTAATTGTTACACACACACACACACACACAATACATTGGTAAAAACTTAACTGGATTTATTTTAAATTCATTTTTAAACGTTCACCTTCATGATTTTTCAATCGATGTGGAGGTGAAATTTCGACAAACTTTTTTGCTTTACCGATAAACATTTAAAACGATTTTAAAATTTTTGGATTTATCTCTTACTTTAGCTGTTGTTGATCTAGGTTAAAAACTTTGAAGGTAAATTAATGCTCGAGCAAGTTTCAGTTTTACTGATTCGATTACTACACTCCAAAAATTACCTGTTCTATTATTTTGGCTAGTTTTAATTATTTTGAATAATTTAAATTTTTTTTACTAATTTTCGATGCTGATTTCAGTAATTTTTTAAAACCGATTTAAATTTTATTTACAAGAATTCGTTGATTTTTTACAATTCTTGTTTAGTTTATATTTGTTACTATAGATATATTCTTAGTTTGGAAATAACACTCAGAAAATTTTATAGTATCTCCAATCCATAAAAAGGTAATAACTGGAGAACCTTTCGCCATTTGACTCCAAATTTCAAGTACGATGAAGTAATTATACGCTTGTTACAATCGAAACAAAAAAGTTTTTTTTTTAGATTTTACAGTTTTTTTTTATTTTTGTACTATTTTGCTAATTTCAGCAGATTGATTTTAAATTACAGTTTACAACAATTTACTGAAATTTAGTAGCTGCAACTAATTATTTACACTAATTTCATTGTACTAAAATTATTAATATTTAGTAAGTTTTTTAACTGATTTTAGCAAATCGATTCTGAATTGCAGTTTACAACAATTTTGCTAAAATTTAGTAACTAATTTTTTATACTAATTTTATTGTACTACACTAATAGAAAAAAGTCCGTAAAAAATTTAGTTAAAACTACTAAAAATTAGTTAAAAATGATGCTGCAGAAAAAACTGCTAATTTAGCTGATTATTTTTCCTATATATTAGTAATATAGGAACAGCAAAAATAAAACTGTTGAAATATACAAAATTTTAGTTATATATGAACTAAATTTCTGTGAATGGAGAATAGCAAATTAACCTGCTAAAATCAGCAAAAAATTTTGCTAAATAATTAGTAGCCTAAAAAATTTCAAATTTTCTAAGTTTTTTTTTAAATGCAAATAAAAATCGAGCCTTTTGAAACAGCAGTTTACAATTTTTTAGCAAATATTTCTGCTGATTTTAGCACAATAGACTGCTATTTGCATTCAACTAAATTTAGCTTGAAAATAGCAAAAATTTTGTAGATATAACAGTTTATTTTTGCTATTTTTAGTCTACAAATATTTAGCAAAACTTTCTGCAGATTTTACAGTACAATTTGCTATTTTCGATTAACTAAAAATTAGCCTAAATATAACTAAAATTCTGTAAATTTAACATTTTTAATTTTGCTCTTCTCATTTTATAGTATATAGTGAAAAAATTTGCTAATTTTAACAGTTTTTTCTGCAGCATCATTTTTAACTAATTTTTAGTAACTTTTTCTGCTATTTGTACAGATTTATTTCTATGAGTGTACAGATAGCAGACATGTGTTGCTAAAATTAGCAAAAATACCGCTTTGCTCAAAACAGTTAAATTTCCCGTAATAACAGCAAAAGTTTCATTCAGTAGCCACTACAGACTTTTTTGATTGAGTGTAGTATTTAGGAAAAAAATTTCCTCATTTCAACAGTTTTTTTTTTGCAAGATCATTTTTAACTAAGTTTTAGTATCTTTTTCTTCTATTTTTACAAGTTTATTTATGTGAGTGTAGTCGCAACCCCAATGCATGAAATTTTTCGTATTTTGTTGTACTGTGTAATAATTTGCTACAAAAAATGTAAACAAATAAATCACAATTTATGCGTGAATTCGACTGTTAGTATATAGTAACGTAAAATTTTGCTATAGCTCGGGTTACATTATATGCGTCCCAAGTGGTATATATTGCATATTCTCCTGTTGGAACTGGTAAGCGTATTATAAGATTTTCAAGAAATACATTTTCAACACGTACGGCTTCAAGAAATTCTTCCTGGAATATAGAATAAAATAAATTTTTAATTTTTGAATCAAATTAATATATAAACTTTACATATGGGTGAAATCAAAAAAGGTGATAAATTTTTGGGCCAAATTTGTGAGAAGCAAAAAGTGTTAATATTTTGGTTTTTTCTGAATGGAATCAGTAAGTTTAGTCATTATAAACCTAATTGCAAAAAATCTCTTCTACAAGTTGTCGCAATAACTTTTTTTGCACAATTTAAATTTTTTTTTGTTGTAACGGAGTTTACATTTCTGCAAGCAAAAGATATAACAAAAAAAATTGGGTACGAATTTTCTTCAATTTATTAGTTTTTTGTATTTGCGTTTTCAACTTGCTTTCCAATGATATATAATTTGTGTTTATCAAATTGGCGGTTTCGCGAATAAAAATACAATTCATTCCGCGAAAAAAATTTTAATTTTTTTTAATTTTGTATTTTTGGTCCTTTTAAATGCTTTTCAAAAATATAAAATTTTTTAAAATCCAAACAGCGGTTGCGCAGTTACAAAATAATATATTAAAAACATAACATTTCACGATCAAAAAATTCTTAAATTGTGTGAAACAAATTTAATTTGTCAAACTAATGTCAGTAATGACTCGAAATATAGATTCAAAACCAATGAAATGCAAAATCAATCGTTTTCGCTCCAGCAGCTTAGGGTAAAAAACTGATAAATTTTTTTGATTTGACGCAAAATTATTAGTTGATAACTTTTTGGGCCATAAATATTAGTTGAATCACCTCTGTTTATGGTTATTTTAAAATATTTTAAACATTTATCTACATTTATTTGAATGAAACCTGGTGCAAACAATTGTGGTTACGGAGTTTACAGTTACAGAGTTTACATTTGGTTACTTTTTTCGTTTTCTTTCAGAAACGCTTTGTCAGAATTTTTTTTCCGAAACAAAATCGCATGATGCCTACAAAATGAATCCAAGTATGACATTGTTTTTCTTACTCGTTAAATAGTTTGGTGTAAAAATTAGGAACGGAGTTTACAACATTTTTTCAAATCTTATTAAAGACATCCTTTTTCATCTCGAGAATGTTACATGTTGCAGAAAAGCTTCAAGTCTGTTATGCTGGATGATTACTTACAGTCCCGCGATCATTTGAGTATAAATAACATTATTCTTTTCGCAATATAAATAATAGATAACTCCAAAATTCTGGTATATGCATTTTTATCAAAAATTATGACGAAAAATCGTTACAGAGTTGAAGTCGTGATAGCTAAGATATACGAAAAAGTTTGTAAAATGTATTAATTTTTATTAAACACGGCACTTTTCCTCTTCATAAAAATTCTTACCGTTAGTGGTTAGCTTTATTGGTTATTAAAATATGAGCTATTAAAGTTAAAAAACCTTATGAGTTACTTGTTACGGAGTTTACATCTGGCCTATAAAATTGGTCACAAATTTTATGTATTAACCAAAAATTGGTCAGATTGTTATAAATTTTGTAAAACAGGTGACAATGCGCTGATATATATCGAAATATGTAACTCAAATGTAATCCATGCATTAGAAATTCGGTGGTTACACGGTTTTTATCACATTTTTGTTGATATCACCCATATATACTTTGTAATTAATTTCACATGCAATTACAAAATTACATGTAACTTGAAACATGTAACTTGAAAAAATGTCAATTAAAATTACGTATGTATTATTGGGGGAAAAAAGTAATATAAAAATGGCGAGTTAGGAATCAACCCAGCATGACGTATTCTTGTTATGCTTGTTACTCATAATAACAATTACATGATTTATTACGATTACATAATTTATTGCAATTACGCAGTTTATTACAATTACATAATTTGTAATTGAAAATTTTCAATTATATGTAATTGTAATTCAATTTATTTGAAAATATGCAGTTACAATTATTTGTAATTGTAATTGTGTATGGCACTAGTTCCAAACGTGGACCGATTTCAATTGGCTTCGTCCTTTCGGTATATCAAATTTCATCAAAATATCTTAATATTTGCAACCTTAAGCGTGCGGTGGTCTAGGTGAGCCCATGTGAGTCACTGAACCAAATTTCATTAAAATATCATCTTCGTATTTGCGACTTGTAGTGTGCGAAAAGGTCAATTTTGGGGGACCTTTATAGGGGCACTAGGTCTAAACGTAGATCGATTTTAACTAAAATAAACATGTTTCGTCCTGGGGCCGACATAAGTCGGTGTACCAAATTTCATCAAAATATCTTAATATTTGCTACCTGCAGGGTGCGCACAGGAATACATGGACAGACGGACGGACATTGTTAAATGGAAACAAAATGTGATTCTGAGTCGATCGGTACACTCATTTGAGATCTAATTAGATCTGATCAGATCTAGGCATATCTGGCCAGATATTATTTAATCTTACCAGATCTAATTAGATCTCAAAAGTGGGGACAAATTTGAGATCTAATTAGATCTGATCAGATCTAGGCATGTCTGGCGCAATTGTCCAGATCACTTTAGATTTAGACAGATTTGGCAATAGATCTGATCAGATCTTGCCATAAGGTATTATCACATATGGCATATCTGATCATATTTGATGAGATCTGGTACAGGATCTAATTATATTCAATCATATCTATTTAGATCCAAAAAGATCTGATCAGATCTAAACTTTTTTACACGGGTAGTTATTTAAAAAGTAACCCCTAAATTCATAAACGTTTGTAAAGTTATAGGAGGTTTATGGAATAAATTTTGTATGAAAATTTCGTTTTGTAAACCTCCTATAACTTTACAACAAAGCGTTTATGAATTGAGGGGTAAATCACTAAAGTTGTTTCAATTGAGTTAAATTCCAAAGAAATATATTTTTTTAACATTTTCTATCAGTCATTCAGTAAATACGCAAAATACGGTCTTTCGGTATAAGTTCAAAATCAAAATTTTTCTCTTAAAAACCATCAATTATTATAATATAATTACCCAGGTAGAAAATTACAAAGGGGCCAGCACTGGCAAAGCACCGAAATGGGTGGTATGAGTGCTTGTTAACAGCGCTTTCCCAACGCCCAAATGATAACACCGTTCCACGGTGGTGCCAATGCTTTACCCATACACAAAAATCAAACGCTTTGCCAACGCTCAAATAAAAAAATTAAAGTGCTTTCTTGACACCCAAATGATAACACCGATCTATTTAATGCTTTGCAAAGTATTGAGATAGCACCAAGAAACATAAAAATCAAGTGTTTTCCTTGCCACCAAATTATGAGCCCTCATCACTGAAGAATTTTAAATTACTCTAAAAATAGACGATTCTTGGAGTTATTGTATTGTGGAGTCAAATATTATTTAAATATTCACTCTTTTGGAGTTTCTTTTTCAAAAACAAAATAATGTTATAGGAAAACAAGCGCTGGGAATTCCCTTTTTAAATCGTTTTGAAGGCGTCCAAATTTAGTGCTTTGCCAGTACTTTTTTTTGTAAGACCGCGGTCTACTTGCGCTTTGCCAGTGCTTCTTTTTTGTTACCACACATAATTCCACCTGGGTAATTTTAAAATAAACGAGAAAAATAAAATAAACGAGATCATATGTGTGAAAATAAATTGTATCCAAATGATCGCTTTTGGCGCAATAAAACTTTAGAAGCAATAATTGTTTTTTGGATTTTGTTCAGAATTACTTCTAAAAAAGATGTAAAAATATATTAACGGATATGCTGGAAGTAGATTTTGCTGTTCGGTTTTAACCGAAACCGAAATCGCGGTTTTTGAGGCCTCAAAACCGAAACCGAAAACCGACAAAAATAAGTCGGTTTTTAGCAAATACTTAAAGCAATTAAAATAATTCATTAAATTACATATTACTGAGCCTAGAATTTCGAAAAGGATTCAGCACTTATTTTACAAAATTCTGTATTTAATTGTAATGATCAATTTCTCCATTAAATATTACTTTAAAGATTTTTTGTTTTTACTACTACAGATAATATAAGCTGAGGATTACAATTTTAGAAAAAAATTGCATGTAGTAGTTCATGTAGTTTAAGAGATATTGAGTTTCACGTATTCAGTTCAGATTCTCACCGCTTATATTTCAAAAAGTTTTATTTCGTAGTCCGCGAAATTTATTGTATAAAATTTCAACTTTATATTGTTTTAAACAAATTGTTTAATTCCAAATTCCAAACTCTTTAAAAATAGTTTAATCTGACAAAAAAAGAATAAAAAATTTTAATTTATAACGGCATCCGCGTTTTTTTCCCAGCAATGGTGTTATTGCCTTTATTCGAGTGAGAAGTTCAGTCGAATTTTAATAAATATCTTGAATGCATTAAAATATTAAATTGTTATACATACATATTAATGGGGTCATTTTGTAACTCGAATGAAAAACGTTTTTTCGTTTTCGTTTGAAACGTAAACGAAAATATTTGGTATTTTATAAAACAGGTAGTAGTTTGCGTTTGTTGCCATTTGCGAGTTATTATTGCCAGACAAAAAAAATAATATTTGTGACATGGAATTACAAATTATTTAAATAAAAATTTGTTCATAGAGTTTTCCAAGTCTGTTTAGCCTGATTGGTAAATGAGTTCTTATTTTTAGTTCTAATATTTTTAAGGTCCAGGTATCGAATCCTGTGTGGGGCAATTTTTTTTTATTAGTAGTTTTTTTTTATGATATATTTTTGGGCATTTTTTCCTAATAATATGAAACAAATATATTTAAGAAAAATTTTATATTGTACAGAAAATCAACCTAAATAAGAAGAACCTTCCATTAGCGGATAGCAAAGGAGTACAAGGTATGGTTTGTTAAGATGGCCCTTAAGTTTCGAATTGTCAGTTTTTAGTTTTAAAACCGCTCAGTTTGTTTCATTTGGTCTCAAACGTAGAAGTTTATATATAAATAAATTTTTTTTTAAATCGTGTCTTAGCGCATCTAAAATTAGATATTTTTAAAATTGCCCAAAATTTCACTAATTTGCATATAAATTTAAGTGCTTATGCATAATAATTTGATTTTTTATAACGATTTTTGTGTGAAAAATTCGTTTTATAAGCCGTTTATAAATTTAAAAAGTGATTGTGCATATGACCCTAACAGGATTATTTTTTATTGAGAATAAAAAATATAGAAGTATCATATTTAACTACTTTATATTTTTAAACCCATATTTATACAATTTTTATTCCAAAAATTGCAATTATCTAACTTTTTATGCAAAAACTTTAACTTTTTAATAGGAAACGACAACTATTTCTGTTCGTTTGAATATGGCATAATATTCGTTTGCAAACGTTTACTTACTTCTTATAAAATACCGTTTTATTAAGGAGTTTGTCTTCGATTATAATATTGCCAGATTGAAAAAAAAGAAAATATACATATTTTTTTTGAGTTTTACAAAATTTAAAAAAATTAAAAATAAAAAAACGTTCAAACGAAAGCAAAGTTTCGTTTTACAAAATGACCCCATAAATTATTTTAAAACAATTCTATTAATATCACAAGAAAACCGAAAAATAACCGAAACCGCGGTTTTTATAATTTTGAAAAACCGAAACCGCGGTTTTCAAATTTTTCGGTTTTTAGCAAACTCTAGCTGGAAGCAATGAAAGAAGTGATTTTTTTAAGTTGTTTAGAATTACTTCTAAAAAGCAGTAAGACTACACTAACTCATACGTTGGAAGCAATGACATATCGATTCCCAGCAAAATATTGGTAATGACACCTCATTATTACCACCATCTGTATTACCAAAAATGATATATCATTACCTTTTGCATTATTTTATAATATAAAATAATTACTTCCTAATAACGGCCTATTGTATTCATTGTTTCTAAATATAAAATAATGACTTACTCGTAATAGTTTAAATAAGTACTTTTTACACAGTTAAATTTTACACATTTTTATTTATTATATGTTAATATGTTTTATGTTTAAATTTTTATGACGAGTCCTAAAATTACACACTAGAGAAAACTTAATTTTTTCTGAATGTATTTCCTTAAGCCAATAGTATTTGCTAAACTCCTTATTTTTAAGGATCAAGTAAGCAATCGGACAACCGCTTATAATTCAACTTTTTGTAAGCATGTGTGTAACCACTTATTATTCAAAATCTCATAACTACTTATTTCTCATTTTTTCGTAAGCGAGCGGGTAAGCGTGACTACTTATAAAAACGACCACGCCAAACAAAAATAATGAGTTTAGACGCCAAAAAATAAGTTGTGCGGAGCTATGAATTTCTATTATATAACCACTTATTTGGTAATGAAAGATTTTGCTGGGTTAGTTAGGGTCATTTTCGTTTGATATTTTTTAAGAAGCAGTCAAATAAAATAATACACATGAAAAAAAAATATCAAAAATAGAAAAACAGCTTATAGGTTTTTATTATAATAGTGGAATTATTTGAGTAGGAAGCAGGCGCGGATACGGGGGGCTAAACCCCCCCCCCCCCCCTCCCCTCCTTGGGTACCATATTTTTTTTTTTTTTTTTGCAAATAATGCTATAATGGACAGTATTTCACATTAAACAAGCATTTTTAATTTCGAGATTTTGTGTAGATTCTTATATTCAAGAATTTGTTTTGTTGAGGAAACCTGACAGCTTCCACATTTTTTCAAGATCACCACTAAACATTTTTTTTTTGCAATTGAACAATGTTTTGAGGCATTTTACTAATAGTTATTCACTAATATAATGTGAAAGAAAACCAATAAATTTTGTAAAAATGTGAACACAGTAACTGAATTAAATTAAAATAAATCCGTTTTGGATTTAGCTTAATTTAATTCCAAAAATTTATTTTTCGCAAAATTTCAATTTTTTCTTCAACTTTATATTAGCAAATAAGTGTAGATGTGTATAAAAATACTAAATTTTTAAAATTTAAAAACAAGATCCGAATTCTTCAATCAAATATAATAAATCCAATGATAAAAAATGCCTAATATTTAAGACCGATTTCAAACGAAATTTCTTAAGATATATTTAAGAAATAAAATATAAAACTGTCGCTTATATACGAAAACTCTCAAATCGTAAAACTTCCCAGGCAGAAAAATACGATCGGCACAATGTTGGCATACCGTTGGCGATGGTCGGTTATGCGTTGGCAGAACGTGGGATTAACAGTATTGTCCTGTTACCCGATTGATAACAGCGGCCAACCGTTGGTTGGCGCTAATTTGCCAACGTTTTCACAACGTTGTCAAAATTGAAAAAAACGGTGGTTAAACATAGATTTTGGAAAAAAAAAATTTTTCAAAAAATTTTTTTCAAAAAAATCAAAAAAAATTGTTTTTAGTATTTTTTCAAAAACATGGTTCTGATGGGAATTGAACCCAGGCCGCCAGGTTGTCAGCCACGATCTCTACACACTAAGCTAACAAGACTTGTAATTTCTAATAGCTAAAAAATTAGATCAATGATAACAGCAGTTGTAGCTAACTTACAAGCGTCGGCAAAAGGTTGGTTGATACTAAGCGGCCAACATTTTCATGATGTTGGAAAAACCAAAAAATTGATGGTCTAAAAAACTTGAAAAAAACTATTTTTGGGAAAAAAATTTGTTTAGAATAAAAATGTTAATTATAATTATTTTAAATAAAACATGGTCGGGCTGTGACTTAAACCCGGGCCGTCTGATTGCCAGACAATCGCTCTACACACTAAGCTAACGAGACATGTAGTACAACATAGCTTAAATAATAAATGAATCATAACAATGGCTAATATGTAAACATTGGCATAACGTCTGCTGGACCTCACTTGCCAACGTTGGCGTAACGTCAGGAAAACCAAAATATAGATACCCAGCAAACAAAGATGATCATTAATGACTCAGAAATGAGCTCCAAAAACATAAATATTTTTCCACAATTTCCTATGAAAGTGGTCCGTCCAAAAGAGCCCCCTGTGTACTCAGAAATGACTCAGAAAAAAGAACGTATAAAATCGAAATTTTCTTCATAAATTTAAATAATTTTGGAATCTTCTTAGAGTCCGAAAAATGAACCCTCGTTTTGAGACATCTTTTTAGATTGTAGCGACAACTTTTTGGATTGTTTTCTGAGGGTTCATATTTTCTACCAAGAAAAGATTATTTTCAAAAAAACAATAATCATTTCTATGAGCCATTTAAAAATCTTATTTATGAGCGCTCCGAAATTGCTGGCTGGGTAGTAAAAAAAAATTAAGAAAAATTATTTTATAAAAACAATTAAATTTAATAAAAAGACATGTAATTTTATAAAAAAAAAAAATATAAAAAAATAAAAAAAAAAAAAATATAAAAAATAAAAAAAAAAATATAAAAAAATAAAAAAAAAAAATATAAAAAAATAAAAAAAAAAAAAATATAAAAAAATAAAAAATAATATAAAAAAATAAAAAAATAATATAAAAAAATAAAAAAAAGAAAACAAAAAATTGTATGTTCGTGACCGTAATCGAACCCGAGACCTTCCGACTTTACCTTATTTTAACAAAGCGTAGTAATTTTTATTAAATCAGTGCTCTGCCAGTGTTTTGTTTTTGGTACAGTTGGCAATATCTGTCTGGGTTCTTTCGAAGAAACTCCTCATATTTTTTTTGACTATTTACCGTAGAAAAATTTTACATTAAAAAAAAAACAAATTGTCGATTCTAGACATTAAAAATATTAGATTTGGAGTAATATTTTTATAAAAATAACACATCTATGCTAAAATTACCCCATCTAAAATATTTTTAGTATTATTTCAAAGAAATTGTGTACAAATTGAATATCATTGCATATTTCTTACGGTGGGTCTCATACTGCAGGTTTAAAGTTAGGTTAATAGTTAACCCAAAAATTTGTTGTTGTTTTGTGTACATTTTTTTGACATTTTCTTTTGTTTACAGTTAAGTTAAAGTTAAACCTACAGTATGAGACCCACCATTAGTGTTTTAAAATTTTTTCTAAACTGACGATTTTTATACGGAATTGTGGCGGCCTTGAGCTAAAAATCATATATATAAACGCCAATTTCAGATTCATAATCTTCCCAGAAAAACCTTGGTAATATGTTGGTATTTCCATCCACATTATCTGGTAGTTTATCAAACCCCTTACCCTTGTATTACTTTGCCAAATTCAGACAATTGGATACCTTTTGTATAAAAAATAGTTTTCAAAAAAATTTTTTAATTTTAATTTTTTGTAAAAAAATTGTGAACTTCAAATTAATATTCGATATAAAAAATTAAGATTTAAATAAAGTATTTTTAAAACTCATTACCTGTAAGTTAAGAATATATTTTAGTTATCAACAGTTTCATACACCCAATGAAATTTTTTTTAAACTAGATTCATAAAATATATGAAACTTTTTCATCAATTTTAAGAAATTTTTCATTTATTTTGTGGAGAAAACTTCATAGTTTAATGAAAAATTTGATTGAAACTCGAAAAGCAAAATTCTCTCTGTGTAGGGGGTTTGTAAGGAGTTCCATCGACCAACATCCCTTGCTAAATGAATACGTTTTATAATAGAAAACTACATTAACTTCTTCATACAAAACTCATTACCGGATAATATCGCAGCAAAAACAGACATTACCGAGTAATTAAGGTGGTAAGTACCACGCAAAGGGTTTCACTACTTACCAGGCTATTTACTCGCGATGCCCAAAAATTCATGGGTGGTCATTACCCTCTCGCTTACAAAAAAAAGCGAATAACGAGTTACCCGTAGTGAAAGAATAAGTAGTTACTCACAAAGATAGAATAAGTGGTTACTCAAAATTTGGGAAATAAATGGTTACCCTACATTGTAAAATAGTTGGTCATATTGGCAAAAAAAAACTTTTTACCTTTGAAAATTTCCTATTTAGTTTAAAACAAATTTATAAATAAAATATTAATATAAAAAAGACTTAATCAGTACTTATTTAATCAATTACCTGTAAGTGATTACTTTGCACGAATATATAAGTACTTCTATAACTTATTATCGGTAAGTCATTATTTTGTATTTTAAAGTAATGCAAAAGGTAATGTCCTATCATTACTATCTTACTATCCGACAGGTCATTACCATGTTTTTGCTGGGATTTAATAAAAGGTTTTATTGAGATTTAGATATACGGCGACTTTTGCCGCAGAGCTCTATCACATATCCATCGGGATAGTTTCCTCGTTAGTTGTTTCTTATTTTTAAATTTAAAGGTTTTGTTTCCAAAATTTTCGTATGGAAAACTTTTCAAATTATAGGACATTCTTCTTATAAAAAAAGTTTTAACTGTTAGGGCCACTTTTATAGTCAGAACAGAGATTAATTTTTTTTTATATATTTTTAGATAAGATATTTTGTTCTCAGATCAATTTTTTCTCAAATAAGAAATTTTCAAAGATGCTAGTTCTGACTATAAAACTACCCCTTAAGCACTTGTTCTATATTAAATCTATTAGATTAGGAAACATTGTTGTATTAGAAAAATTCTTTGACACTGGAACATTTTTTATATTTTAGATTTGGTATGAAAGCTTTAGAATTTAGATTAATTTTCCTTATAAAAGAATTCCAGACACTGCACAACATTTTACAATTTACGGCATATTCCTATTATCATATTCTGAGAATTTCTTTCATATCAGAATCCACATTGTGTTTTCTATGAAAATATTCTTTAATTTTTAAATGCTTTTTACACGTATTAATGTTGGGAATTTAGAGATATTTACTCTTAAAAAGAGCTCGGATTCTGTACTGCGTTTTTATAAATTATAATTTATAACTATAGTTATGACAAAATTCGATAGTTAGCGAAAAAATTTGTTGAATATAGAAAAATATACGGTTAACTTAGTACAATTGAAAATTCTTCTAATTTTATGTTAACAACTTTTGGGTTAACTCTTATATTTTCAAAACAACTAAAACTTGGTTCGTTTTACAAAATATTACAGAATAAGCTTTACGTTGACTTAACTGACAGTTGTCTTATGTTAGTTATATTGATAACACCGTTAACGAAGATAAAGGACCAGTGAGGCAAATTTTTACTGACAAAAAAACTAAACATTCAAAAAATGTCGAAATGGAGTTAAACAGATTTTCTCGAACGCATTGTTTTATAGAACAACTTGGCAAAGCTATGTTAAAACATGTATTAAAACTTGTAATTCTAGTTAATAAAATATCTATAGATATGACTACCATATAAGATTAAAAAAAAATGTTTAGCCCCCCTTGAGCGAATCCTGGATCCGCGCCTGGTAGGAAGGAATTTGCTCTACCTAAGAAGTCTGACCAAAATGTATATTGTCACGAAACCTTGAAATAAAATTATTGTTTGTTTTACATTAAAGTATTTAAAAAAGTAATTTTTCCTAATGATCATAATATGATCACAAAGTGTTCTACGTCATCATATTATGATCACTGGGAAAATATGACCTTTACGAATATATTGTGATCATTAGAAACATATGAACGTTTCCTATGCATTGTGAAATTGTATTTTTATCAATATTTTTTTACGCGCTTGTATCAATTGTTTCCATAATTTATTTTTATTTATATATAAGTGATAACTAAAATTAATTTAATTTAAATATATAAATTTGTCATTGAATAAATATATATAATATTTTGAATAAAACAAAACGTGTATAGGTTTTATACTCTGGACAATAATACGATATTATTGGCATCATTTTCAAATTCTAATTTGATAATTTAAGGATAATGACATGATAAAAAAAATATATTTCATAATATGATTGTCGCAATTATAAACCCAAAAATACATGATGCTCTTTGAATATGGTCATCCAAATCACGTTTTTTCATTAACCCATGGATTTTTATTAATTTTAAATATTTATATTTTACTTACATAATAGGGACAGTCATGATTTATATTTGAAAAATTCTTAAACGCATTCCAACCGAATCTTGTTATAAGATTTAAATGTTTGGTAAAATTGCATCTGAGTGTTACATCATACAAAAATGGTTTCCAACCATTTGCTCTTTTCATTATTTGTACTCGTAACTATGAAAAATAAATAAAATCTATGATCAACAAAATAAATTAAAAAAAAAAATCATTTTTTTTTAACTAAATATTGGCACTCTGTTTTTATAAAATAAACGGTATTATTTCTCCCGAGGAATTGTGTGAATTTGCTTTTGTTAAAATAACAATTGCTCCCGCGAAAATATTCCATTTTTTTACAAAAAAAGGGGTTTAATGAAAAGTGATAGTAACTCCTTAATTATTCCTTAAGAATTTTTGAAACAAAGTTTCTAACTCAAGAAGTGTTTAAAGGGGCCTGTAGACGATCAAGCATGCTGTACAGCTTGGCTTGATTGTTCCGTGTATTTGTTTTTGTAATTTCCCTCAAACAAGGCATTACACGATCAAATGCTGTACATGTTGTATAGCATTCTTGACCGTCTATAGGCCGCATAAGACAAAAATCGATCATAGTTGGGGCTATAAAACAGGCCCTATGTTTTCTTATGGGATACCTGTTCAAATTTCTCTACATATTTCGTAAAAAAATTAAACAACTAAAATCTTGTTTTTTTTTACCATGCATGCGGTGACGGATTATACATGTACTGATTTTTAAATTGTTCAAAAACTTAACATACCTTAAAGTCAGTCACCGGTAATTGTAGCAGGGTCGCTTTGCCTGTAAAATAATTAACATTCCTTGATACAGCTTTCAAAAGGCAACGATCAATTCTAGAAAATTCAGTATCATAATTCTTGCACATAACATTAGTAAATTTCAAACGCGAGCACTAAACTCGTATTCAAAAAAAAATAAATGATCTATAATCTTGTTCTATATATAGGTACATATGTCATATTTTACTTACAACGACAATATTACCAAATAAAAATATAATTAAAAAGATGAAAATGAAGGTCTTAAAAAAGAGTTTGAACATGATGCGATTTAAATGGATACTACTTTTGTTTTTTGAAACTAATGTTCTTTTAATGTTAGTAAACAATTTAATATATTTAAATTGCAAAAATTACTTTTTTTCAAAATTACTGTAATAGCGATAATTAATTGACAAAATTCATTCATTATAACCGAATCCATTACGGATGGCAGTAAGATTCTATGATTGTTTGAAGGGGAAGGGCTGAACATATTTTAACCCTAGTAAAATAATCATATTTAACTTTATTTTACAATGTACACTTAAAATATTTTGTATGTAAACATCGTTGCAGATGTATTTAAAACCAAATGAAATTTCACTTGACAACAGGACCACTAACATTTCCTTAAATTCAACTTACATTTTCTTTTGTTTTTGACTGTTAATAAAATAAACCACAAATTATTCAAAACAACTAACAAAAATTACATTTATTTATTTGGTTTATTAAAAAGAAGAAAAAAAAATTTTAAGAAAATGAATGTTACAAATTCTCAGTATTTTATGTTGTTTATATTAGTTTTAATGATACGAATTTACCCAGTCAGAAATTGCAAGTGGTACAACAAATCAAGCACTGGCACAGCGCTAAGTAACCGCGTTGTTATAAATAAATGACTGGCAGAACACTTATTAGGGACGCTTTGCCATGCCAGCGTTTGGAAAAGGCGTTTTGCCAGTATTTATTGTACAAAAATTTCTGTGTTATAAAAAAAAAAAAAAACTGGCAAAGAATGGGCTTACAGTGCTATCCCTACGTTTGCAACCAGTGATTATCCAGCACTACACTAATAGAAAAAAGTCTGTAAAAAAATTAGTTAAAACTACTAAAAATTAGTTAAAAATGATGTTTCAGAAAAAACTGTTAAAACTAGCAGATTACTTTTGGTATATACTATTAGTAAGATAGGAACAGAAAAAATAAAACTGTTAAATATACAGAATTTTAGTTATTTCTGAGTTAAATTTTTGTTAATAGAAAATTACAAATCAACCTGCTAAAATCAGGAAAAATTTTTACTAAATAATTAGTAGTAGCCTAAAAAATCACAAAAAAAATTTTTTTTCCAAGTTTTTTTTTCGATTTGTTTTAAATGCAAATAAAAATGGAGCCTTTTGAAAACAACAGTTTACAATTTTTTTTTAGCAAATATTTCTGTTGATTTTAGCAAGATAGACTGCTATTTGCATTTAATTAAATTTAGGTGAAAAATAACAAAAAAAAAAAATTGTAGATATAACAGGTTGTTTTTACTATTTTTAGTCTACCAATATTTAGCAAAATTTTTTGCAGATTTTACACTAAATTTTGTAATTTTTAATTAACTAAAAGTTAACTTAAATATAACTAAAATTCTGTAAATTTGGCAGTTTTATTTTTGCTGTTCCTATTTTACTAGTATTTAGCAACATAAATTTTTTTTTGATTTTTTTAATTTAAAAATATTTTTTTCTTAAATCAATGATTGTGTTTATGCAAAAGTTCCTTTAAGACCAACTGTATTTTTTGTTTCCTCAACACTGGCATATTAGTTCCAAAAAACTTTTTACAAGTGCAATCACAATCAGTAGTTGTCCTCCTGGTATCATTTATTTATGTTTTTAGCCACCAATTATTATATCAAAATTTGTGATTAACCACTTAAATCACTTTGATCATCATGACACGTCACTGATGCATCAATAGTGTGTTGTGTGTGAGAAAAATGTTAGCCACATTATTGCATGTAGACAGAGCTTCGAAGAATTAATTCCCTAATTCCCTTTTTTTGAACTGAATTTATATTTTGGGAATGAATTCCCTGACCAAACTTAAGGAATTGAATGAATTCCTTTTTTTTCATTCGATTTATCTTAAAGGAATTCATTAATTTTTTTCTAATGCCTTCATAAAATTTAATGAATTCATTCAACAAGGATATATATATTCAATTAAATTTATTTCGTTTAATGCCCTAAGGAATTACATTTTTTTCGTTCAATTCCCTGAATTTAAGTTTCCAATTCCTAGGGAATTAAACAAAAAAAAATTTAATTCCTTAGAGAATTAAACGAAATAAATTTAATTCCTTGACTAAAAGTTGAATTAACTAGAATTGAATGAATTCCTTGACCAAAAGTTGAATTAACTTGAATGAATTCTTTGACCAAAAGTTGAATTAACTAGAATTGAATGAATTCCTCGACCTAAAGTTGAATTAGCTAGAATTGAATGAATTCTTTGACTTAAAATTGAATTAACTCGTGTTGAATGAATTCTTTAGTGAATGAATTTTTTAATTCGAATCAAAGTGTAGAAAATCATTACCAGATATGTGGTTATGTAACTACATACTTGGTAATGGTAACTAGTTACTTTTGTTATTACATTTCTTATTACCTTTATATGGCGATGTCGCGAAAAATAATGAGTTATGGTTACACACCAGCATACGAAAAATCAAAAAATATATCGTTACCTATGTGCTTACTAGTACTGACAAAAATAATGAGTCTAAAAATTGATTTTCAAAAAAATAAATTATATAAAAAAAAATATTTATTGTATTTTTTTTTTTTTTTAATAAAATTTGCTGGTGCGGGAATCGAACCTGGGTCTACAGATTGCCAGTCAATGGCTCTACCATCTGAGCTATATCGACATGTAATATTTAATAGATAAAAGCATAATTGACCTGCTGCACACAAGTAAGCTTACTCGCCAACATACAAAAAATCAAAAAATATGTGGTTACATATATCCTTACCAGTGTTTAAAAAATATTGAGTCTAAAAATAGATTTCAAAATATTTAAAAAAAAATTTATAAAATTATTTTCTATTTGAAATAATGATAAAAATAAGTTATTATCAGTAACTCATTATTATATGTTTTAAAATAATGCAGAAGATAAGTGGGTGTCATTACTGGTAGTCCAAAAAATAATGATATGTCATTACCGTTTCTACACTGGGATGCTTACTGCTTTGGTCAGATAATTCATTCTATAAATTTGAATTCTTTAAATTCATTCACAGGAATTAATTCCTGCTTATGTTTTATTAATAAATTCGTTCCTTGAATTAAAGAATTGAATTAAATTTTTGGGAATTAATTCCAAAAAGGAATTAATTCTTAAAGCTCTGCATGCAGATATGTATGTTCATTTAGTATTTTTCTGTAAAAACTTTGCTTTAAGATTTAAAGCGCAAAATAGCTTTGAATTAGTTTTAGTCCATTTTGAGAGCCAAAAGCAGCGGGTAGTCACCCTGGCCTCTTTTATTCCGAGAGGATCAATTTTCACGGGGATATTATTTTTTACTTCCAATCTATCGGGAAGTGCGTAGGGAAATGAAAAATAACACTTTTGCACTTATGGTTGCTCTATTGAGCGCCAATTCTGAATAAGATTCAATGCCAGAAATAAGTCAAAACTTAAAATGTGTTTAAGGGTTAATTTCGTACTTATGCAGAATTGGTGCGTATACTCTTCATTAAATAATAGAAAATGTAGCCTAGATTAAAAGCGAAACAAGATTTTTTTTAATATTTTGTCCATTCCATGACAGAAAGGCCAAAAACTGATTCTGTGTTATAGGAAACCATGTGAATCTTCCATTTTAGGTATAGGATGTGTTCAGAGAACTTATGTTAACACTACGAGGAACATTTCTGTGGAACATTTTAACTCTCTAACTCTTCGACTTACGGGTCTTTTTTGTACCTTTTTAAAACGGGGCCAAAAAAATTCCTTGAATTGAAGAGTTAGAGTTTTAAATAGTTCCACAAAAATGTACCTCGTCGTGTTTTACATAAGTTCGCTGAACGCATCCTATACCTAAAATGCAAGATTCACATGGTTTCCTATAACACAGAATCAGTTTTTGGCTTTTCTGTCATGGAATGGACAAAATATTAAAAAAAAAATCTTGTTTCGCTTTTAATCTAGGCTACATTTTCTATTATTTGATGAAGAGTATACGTGTTTATAGATCTCCAAAATTAAATGAGAGACAATCAAAGTTTAGTTTTAACACAAATTTTGATGGTTACCGTTTAAAACACCACTGACGGTCATGCGAGGGTTAAAAGTTTGTTTAAAGAAAATGTTTGCCTTTTCATTGTGTAAACAACAGCTTCTAGTTCAAGAGTTATAGATGGATAAATCCATGAACCTTTTTTAGGGTAATTTTGAGGACATAAATATAAACGGCCTGGCCGGCTTACACCGCAGAAACCTAATTTTTGCACAGATAATATTTTTTACACTCAACCTATCCGAAAATGTCCGGGGAGCTGAAAAAATAACACTTTTGCACATATGGGTGCTCTAATATGAACATATTGAAACATATTATTGTATTAAATTATTTTAAATAATAGGCGTACTCATTATAACTCCTAAATTCCTTGTAAACCTCTTATAAATACAAACAATATTTTCTGTGTATGGAGTTTGACATTAAACTCGTGAAAATACCAGGTTTACACGGTTTACCGGTAGAAGGCTTAATATCTAAATATACACAAACTTTTTTACTTGGGTAAATTAATATTTTTTTTTTTAATTTTTAGTGTATTTTTTTTAATTTTAAGAAAAATTAAATAATCCCAAATATATCATTAAATTTTGAACTCAAAATATCTAATTCGTTCTGACAAAATTATATTATTTTTTGTATCTAATTAATAGCATTGAAAATTTTGGAGATTAGTTTTGATTTAATTTAATGCTGTAATATATTTTAGGGATCTAATTGGATATTACTGAATACCTCAATTGTGAGTTGAACTTGGATAAGATCTATCGATCTATGTATATCAAATGAAATATGACTACATATGCTAGATATAATTTTTTAGATCGGGTTCCCACCTTTACTATTTCTAACTTTAATATCGAATGTTCTATTGAAATAAAGTTAGTATTATAACACAGCTACTGGATTATTTTTTTATTTTTTTGTTTACCATATAGTGTGAAAACACATAAAATTGATATCAACATAAATAACTAAAATATGTCATTACAGGCTACAAATATTTTTGTTGATTATGTCTAAAAATAACCTAGTTTGCTCCCTATGAACATGAAACTATTACAAAGAAAACACAAGTACCTAACAAACAATATTTTAATTTATATAGCGAATATAGGGTGGCACTTAGATTTCGTAATTTTGGATATTTAGAAGAAAAGATAAAACATAAAATTTTTCTTTGTCTGCTTGATTTTGTAAACGACCCATATTTCAATAAAGAAAAGACATAAAGCGAAATGGATGATTATTGGGATTATTTTAACTGTTGTACAAATACACTCTTTAAATATACATATATGGACCGGGTCCAGATTAGGCACCAAAGGGCTAATATTTGATTATATTGTCATTGTGCCTTAAACTATTGATTTATGATTTGTCAACTAGAATTAACTGATTTTTTTTTACACACGAGAGTATTTATTTTTAAGCTTGAATACAGTCGAATTTTCTATTAAATTGATTGATTTTTTAGTTACTTATTATCTAAACCGGACATTTTACCAAATTTAAGTAATGAAGAATTTTAAATGGAAATATTTACCACCTTACTCTAAAATTTCTCTTGTCGTTCTTATTGTTTGAACAGAAAAATGCATATGAAACACCTCATATGCATTTTTGCTGCATGTGGTCGATTTGTTCTGTTTTTTTGGGATCTACTTGTTCTGCTCCTCTACAATACATACACATACTTTGTATTATGACAAACTTGTTGTGTTGCATTTAGTTTTAGTTTCAGTTATTTTTGGTTATACAAAATATTAAAAACAGAAAACAAAAAAAAAAAAAAGAACGTGACACGGCCTAGATTTGAAATGTAAAAAAAAAAAAAAATATTTTAATGTTTATTTTTACTGCATAAAAACTATGCCTATTTGGGGTTCTAAAAAAAAGTATTTAAATTATTGGGAATGCTAAAATAGTCGGTATAACTATTTTATACCATATTATGGTGGGTAACTTATCTAAAAAAAAAAAAAAAATAGTCGGAGTTAAAAACTAATCACAGTTAACAACAATTTGTTGGCAATTTGACATTCATAACTATTGTTCGGCACTTCAGTCCCTTTTGATGAAATTTCAATAGGTTTTAGAAGAGACAAAATTAATGAACACTTACTTTTATCAGCCCAATGTCATATCTGCGGGATGAAACGGAGGTGTAAAACTCTCTAACATTATTGTATGTGATCATCCCAGCAAATCTTCTATTACCCGGTGATGGATTTTGTTAGAAGAAATAAATGTTGTTTGATAAATGTAAGGGTAAAGCGGCCTTTATACGAGCAAGCATGCTGTACAGCTTGTTTGACAAACAAAAAATGGTTTTTAGAATACACGGACAAGCATGCTCTAAAATTTGACTTCAAAACCACAAAATCAACGCAGCGGATGATAATGACAAAATTATTTTTATTAATTTTTTTCTTGGAATTTAATTTTTGAATTTCCGTGTTTGCATTTTTTAGTTTATTTATTAGCGTTATCCCTTTCTTGTCACAAAATAACTTATTAAAAATGTAAAATTCTCCAATGTTTGATGATTTTTTTCAATAGACGGTAAAGCGTGTTTGTCAAACTTGCCGAAAATTCAAAAAATTTAGTTTTTCGTCCAACATGCTTGACAAATCGTCAAATTAGAAATGGTCAAATTCAGACGGCCGTCCAGCATGCTGTACAGCATGCTTGGTCGTATATAGGCCGCTTAAGGTGTAATGCAAGTATAAGCTATTTGATATATTAGTAGGTAATATGCATAGTAATGTCCACATAATACCAAGGTTTTGCTGGGATACTTGAAATGTACAAAATGCAATACAAGTATTGTTTGTGTTTTGGGCAGAGAGTTGCCACCTTTCTGAAATTTTTAAAAATATAGGTGAAACAAAAACGCTTTGGAAAAAATCGTCTTAAACCAGCACTATTTCGAATATTAAAAAAAGCTGAGACAACCTCTCGCTTAGATCGAATGATGATATGCCCACACATATGGTCAAAAAAATAAGTACACTAACTTATTATCTATTTATGTTTAATTTTTGTTAATTTAACTGAAAGTAAGCATGACAATTCTTTTTAATTTAAATAATTTTATGTGTGGCAATACCTTTACAAGTAAAAAAGAAACTGGGGCTTCCCCGTTGTTTTTTATTGTTTCAGTTTTTTATAGGCGTGCTCTCAGTAGTTGGTCAAAATAAATACGTTCCCAGTCAGAAAAATACAAACAGGAAAGCGATGGCAAAGCACTTTAACAGGTGGCACAAGTACTGGCAAAAAGTGCTTTCCCATTCCCAAAATGATAACATCATTAGACAAAGGGACCGGCTGTTCAAAAAGCGAAGGAAAATCACTGGAGGAACAAAATTTTTATACGTTGGCAAAACGCTGGCAAAACCAATAAATAGGTGGTCTGGAAATATATTTTCCAAAATAAAATTTAAAATAAGTTCATATGAATGCCGTGATTTGAACACAGGCCTTCAGATTGGCAGACGATTGCTCTACCCACTGAGCCAACGAGACATATAATATTTGATAGCTAAACACATAAATAAGTGATAATCGCTGGACAACTACTGGCTGTGCGAAAAAACTAGCACTGGCAAACATTTTTTTGGAACTAATATGCCAGCGTTGGGAGAGCAAAAAAAAAAGTTGATCTTAAAGGAGCTTTTCCACAAACAAAAAATTGATTTTATAGAACAAAAAAAATTTTAAATTAAAAAAAATCCAAAAAAATTTTTTGCTTGCAACCGGATTTGAACTCGGAACCTCCTGACTACAAACCTTTTTTAAAGAAGCGTCAGCATTTTTATAAAATCATTGCTCTACCAGTGAATTGGTTTTTGTACCACTGGTAGCATTGGCTAGGTAGCACTGGATAACCACTGGTTGCAAACCTTGGCATATCACTCATATACCATTCTTTGCCAGTGGTTCTTTTTTTATAAACCAGCGAAATTTTTGTAAAACCAATGCTTGATGTTTTGTACCACTGGCGATTCTGATTAGGTTGTTAAATTTTTTGTGTACGTTTTGACCAGTTTATTTAAATAAAAAAAATTGGTTAATTTAAGCTGCATATTAGACCGTACCTCAAAAAAAAAACCGTCAACCATCCAATATAAAATATTTTTGCAAGGAGGTTTAAAAAAAATTTTTTTTCCCAAAAGTAGGGGTCGCCATTTTACATTTTTCGTTATGTCTTTGGCATTTACAGTCGGATTTTAAATTATGATACATCGATGTTTTTCTCTCGAGGGGGTCAATGTTTTGCTCTAAGGATCATTGACCCTAAATATCCCGTTCTAGTATTTACCCATCAGATATCAGTTGCTACAACCCTAATGGCAGCAAATTAAAGCTCGCAAAAAATCATTAAAATTTAGCTTAGGAAATTTTTCGATAAACCCAGCAGAAATTTAAAATTTTTTTATTTTTCTGGTTGCCGAACGTAGGGGTCGCCTTTAAAAATTTTTTTTTTTGGAATTGCCTTGCAAAAATACTTTAAATTTGAAGGTGTACCGCGTATTTTTTTTTTACATGTATCGTATATTCCACCTCTCTTTAAAAAAAATTTAAAAAAAAGAAAAAATTGTCTTAATTTTTGCATTAAAAAATACAAAAATTATTTTTTTCGGACTTTCTATATTTTCATATATTTAGTTAGAATATCTTTTTGAAACAACAAATAAAAATCTAATATGACAATATCATATTAGAATTTTGACTTGAGGTAGAAGAATATTCTAGCTAAATATATGAAAAAAAGAAGAAATATTAATAAAAAATATTTAAAGTATTTCATAATGTGATGTAACATATCGGCTGAAAAGTCCGTAGGATAACCAATAAAATAAAATTTTTTTTGGCAAAATTCGACTTTAGTCATCAACAGGGCAAGGACTTTCATGCACTAAAATATCGAAAATATGCGCTTAAAATATGCACTATAAAATGGAAAATATGCACTTAAATATGCATTTATAACGATATATGCACTAAAAACCAAAAAATATGCAATTAAAAATAAATGTTTTTTTAATTATATTTATTAAAAACTAACATAAACGTAAAAATTCAGGTATCGGTTACAATAAGCTTGTTCGTTTACTTACTACAAGTTTCTATATTTACTACAGCTGGAAAAATTCAATACAAAAAGTAAACAAAACTTTGCAATTGTAGTAAAAGTAGTAAGAAATTCGAGTTAACGAACTCACTGAATATGCCTTCAAATACACATAGTTAAATATATTTTTGTGTGTAGCATTTTGCCTGAACAAAACTTTATTATAAAAAAAAGAACTTAAATATGTGTACTATAAAATCGTACTCACTTTCGTATCTCAGAGAAAAAAGTGGCAGAAATTAATGCTCGGAGACAAGTTTCCTTAAAATATTTTTTATAAAATTTTTCAACTTTCTGTTTGTGAGCAATAACACCCGAAAACGTTAATTTAAAATTACATCTATAAAAAATGTGTTAGTGGACGACAACATATTGTATACTATGTGTTTCTCTTTCTAGTGTAGTGTTATATTACCAACAGAGCTTCCAAATAATTAATTCTTTAGAAATTTTTTTAGTTTTAAAGTATGAATTCTTAAATCGGATTTCATATTTAAAAATATTAAAAAATATGCAAAAATATGCAATAAAAATCATAAAATATGCAATAAAATATACACTTAAAAGCAAAATATGTATTTATAACAAAATATGCAAAAATATGCAACAACAAATCGATGCCATTTTTTTTTGCAAATTCTTTGATTCGGAAAAGTATTTGGTCAAAACTATTTTTGGGCCACTGACTACAAACATGCATTTGCATGAAAGTCCTTGCCCTGGTCATCAACATACGAGGGCAGTTCGAAATGTTCTTAGCCTAACAATGAAAAACAATAGCTAGAATTTAAAAATGATTTTATTTGAATGAGGGGTATGTATAGTTGATCTTTTATTTAGCTAAATGAATGTTTTTCGTTCGATTCAAGTTCATATATATTAATATTTCTTTATGTTTAAATTATTTTTCAAATTAAAGAGAGAATTTTCACAAGTAAATTACAAAGAATAAAAAATTTGAAAGAATTCGATAAGGTCAGCAGGACAGAATACGTATTTTCGGCTATCGCTACAAAGCCATTCATCAGTGTCGTTTTGCCTTGATGGGTTAAATATTGATAATGGTCTACTTATGCCAAAGTTGAAAGCAAATCTAATATGTTAACAACTCAACTTAGACTAACAACAACGAAATCTAACAATGCTATTTTTATCCTTTGCTATTACTCTTTTTTGCTTTGAACCGTAATTCCCGAACCGAATCCTTTAAAATTTTTTATTCTTTATAATTTGCTTGTGAAAATTTTATCATCTTTCTTTAATTTGAAAAATTATTTTATTTTTCAATATAATCTCCTAAAACTTCAATACACTTAGTCCAACGTTTTTCTACTTCACCGCCAAAACGATTTTGTGAACCTTTGTGATGTTTTCCGGTATTTCCACCTCTTTTAGGCGACCGGTCGGTATCGTCCTACGGACTTTTCAGCCAATATGCTAGACATGTAAGACAAGAAAATGTATTAGCATTTGAAACGTGTAGTGGATTTTTTTTGTTAAGCGACATTTTTACACTTAAAATTAGAAACAGAATCCATTGGACACGCTTTGCAATAACCTTTCATATGATACCCATATATGTGTAAAAAGCAAAACTGTTCCAAATACCAAAAGAAAGGAACTTTTTTAAAATCGGCTCGTGAAATGTCATTACCAGACCGGAAATATTTTCTGAATCATCATAAAACAAACTCAGGTATATTTTGAAGCGGGTACTTTTTGTTAAATAGTTTTTTTTCGTTAGTCGGTCTAATATACATATATCTCCATACAAAACAACCCAAAAATATGTGCTTTTAATGCTTTCTTAATCATAGAATTTCCAGTAAAACTTCATTAAAACAATGAAGTATTGCTGGAACTTATCGATTACTTTTCATTAGATAAATTAAGTTTTCCATAAAATTATTTACAAAATGTAATTTTATATATCAAAAATTTTATGCACTCAATGAGAAGGTTTCATTAAAAATTAGTTTCATAAAAACTGTGAATCCTTTTCTTTAAAATAAATAATAATTTCATTTGCTTTGTTTTACTATTTACTGGGTAGTTGAAGTTCCCGTACTTGTACACTTGCATTTACATACAATGTTCAATAGTATGAGTTTTATTGTATTATTAAACTAAAGTACGTGACAATTATTTTGTAAAAAAAAAGTAAACCCTCTTCATGTGAGATTGCATATCCGCTTATAGAAAACAAAAATCACAATTGCATTTATTTTAAACAATTAAAACTTTGTTCTTTTGTCGTATTTAATAATATTTTCATATATAGTGAAAGCAGAAACTAGAAAGAATTAAAATTTACTTTTTCAGTAAAAGGTTAAAAAAGGTTTTAACAAAAAGTAGATTTTTTTTTATCACTAGGTGCTTTTTTATATCCAAAAGCGATTTTTTAAAAACTTACTTTTTCAATAAAAGCATAAAAAAGGTTGTATCAAAAGGTAGTTTTTTAATCAATAGCTGCTTTTTTATATCAAAAAGTAATTTTTTATTAAACAGTTTTTTTTTTAATCAAAAAGTAAAAGTATTTAAAAACAAGCGGGCTAAAGCCCGCTCGATGGTTTGTATAAGTCCCCAGGTGACTGGGAACTTATACAAACCAAAGATTAAATTCGGCTGTGCCGAGTCTTTAGATACCCTCCATCCTGGTGTTTTTATTCGGGGATTCTACTAAGTACAAACAAGTATGAATTATTGCCCATTTTGTATTCGGTCAATCCACTGTGCAACAAATGTGTATGATTTTTTCCACCACTACAAGTAAATATTTCAGTTTAATCTTGTTTAATCTCAGTGCTGCCACAAGCAAGATTCAAAATTCCCAAAAGTGTAGATAAAATTACCCAAAAAAAATATGAAATTATAAATGACTTCAATTAACATATTACAATTTGAACTCCGAAAAAAGGTAATAACCTCATCAGTAAACTTAAAAAAAAAGTGATTTGGCCATTTCAATTGTCCCATGGTTCTGGGCGTTATATTATTACAAAGAAAAGTTCCTTAAATATGCAGCATTTATGATGAACTTTTGAGTCTTATATGAATCTTCATAAAATTTAGAGAAAAAATTAACTTTAGAACAAAACACTTAAAAAGCTTGTAAATAAGAGTCAGTTATGATCACATGTAAACGATTTAAAAATAATCTTATTTTAGAGTCTTTCAAAAATCAAGTTTTATTTGCGTTTTTAAATACACACAAAAAAATCTTTGGCAAGCAATTGGGAGCACTTCAACTAAAATAATGTTTTTGTGGCATACACAATATAATAAATTATTCGATAAAACTTTGTTAGTTGAAATTTGCTTAATTACTTGGTAACGATTTTTTTATGTACGTTAATAGCTTATTTGTATAACGAAAGAATTTCAAAGCATGTATAGATTAATACACTTTCCTGATGTATCGGTTTAATTCGTGGATGATCAGTCGCTGTGAATCAATTCATTAACTCGTATGAATAAAAAATAGATATTGGAATTTTTATGCAAACTTAACAATTAGATGTTAAATCATTCATAAGCCAAAAGTAATTACATACATTGAGGCAGGGTTGGTAGGCTCTATCGCTAAAATACTGTTATGGATTCAAATATCGATACATTTAAAATACCAGTACCGAAATTAATCAAATACCATTATCCCATTATCCTTACAACACCATTATTTTTTAGTTTAAAATTTTTGTAATTCCACGTCGTAATCGTGAATTTTACATACACTTTGTTAATAAATTTATTTTACTTTACTTTGTTTTTTCATAAAAAAAAATTTGCGGAATGCACCGAAATAACTGAATACCGCTTATCTTAAAATACCATTATCGAAATAATTGCAATACAGTTAACCTTAAAATACCGTTATCGAAATACAATTATCCTTAACATACTGTAACCGAAATAATATATGATAGCGTTACTTACCCTCACCGATAATCGCACCGTTTCTGCTACCAACAATGCTTTGAAGTAATTGCTAAGTTGTATTCATAGACCCACTATCTATTGGCTAGTTTATGATTTAAATTCTTTTTTTATGTATAATATATTTTTTTATTTACAAATTTGATAACTTTCTCAATTCATTCATTTGAATTGAAATTTAAGTGAAAAACTAAACAATTTAATAATTGCTGTCATCCATGCCCTACCCATAAAGTGGCAACACTGCTTATGTTATTCATATAGATGTGTGCAGACCTTTAAAAGTATAATTCCTTAATTCGTATTTTAAATCTCAATTTTGCAATAAGTTGATCCCAGTGAATTTTTTTTATCCCGATGTAGTACTTTTCAAGCTGTTAAAAAAAATCCGCGGAAAGACCTCTGTAGGGAGTTTATTTCTGTGAAAAGTTTGGAAATGGACTTAGCTACATATATCTAAGTCATTTATAGTCAGATTGGAACAATATATATATATCATTGAAAGATAGTAAAAATATCTTATGGACGACATTTTTTTTTTGTTTGTTTACCCATTACCGGCGAATGAGATTTATTTTTAAGATTTTTTAAAATAAACCGTTTTTATAAAAACCACCGTATACTACCACATAATTTTTTACTTATTAATATATTCTCAAGATTAAAAACTTTTAAGATGTAGTTAAAATTTTATCACTTCAAACACCGAAGATTTTAGAAGTCAAGCCTATCTATATATCAAATAAAAGCTTTTCGTCTTGATAACATTCTAATAAGCACAATTTTTGTTCTTATATAGGATTTTTATGGAATAAAAACATTAAAAAAACAAAAAAATTAAAATTCCTACGCCGAATCATAATGGGTCAACAAAAAAATGCTATCCTAAAGATATTTTTATTACCTTTCCAATGGTGTACATATTGTTCCAACCCTATCATAAATGAAGAAAATATAGTTAAGTTAATTTTTAAACTTTAAACCGAAGTAACTCCCCATACAGGCTTTTCGGTAAAAAAAAAATTTCTTCGGGCCCCCAAAAGAGAGTTATATCAGTAGTAAAAATTTAGAATCAATCGGTGAGATGCCTCTAAAGCCAACATACGTCCAAATTATTCAATCGAATCAAAATTGAATCAACACAAATAGGTACAAATCTTATCTCACTTTATTCAATGTCCAATCATTGATTTAAAGGCATTATGAATTATTCAGTAATTTATAAAATGAATCCAATTTTATGCATATAAATTCAAAAAAAGAATTATCTCTTTCAAGGTCTGGGTGTGTATGTATGTATTTTTTTCTTATTCAGTAAAAACAACAACACACAGTTAATATATTTTTCATGTTAATATGGAAAATTCTAGAGGTGCTTCTACATTTTCTTTCATAACTTTTAAACGTCTGGACAAAATATGCCCATTTCCAATAGCAAACTGCTTAAGAAATTGGACCAAAATTTTGACTAAAAACTAACATCCTAGCACAACTATTTTGAGCGTGATCGTGATTTCAACAGACAGACAGACGGACACGGCTATTATATTTTCTTATATAGGTTAAAAAAAAAAACAAAAAAATTAAAATTCCTACGCCGAATCATAATGGGTCAACAAAAAATGCTATCCTAAAGATATTTTTATTACCTTTCCAATGGTGTACATATTGTTCCAACCCTATCATAAATGAAGAAAATATAGTTAAGTTCATTTTTAAACTTTAAACCGAAGTAACTCCCCATACAGGCTTTTCGCTGAAAAAAAAATTTCTTCGGGCCCCCAAAAGAGAGTTATATCCGTAGTAAAAATTTAGCATCAATCGGTGAGGTGCCTCTAAAGCCAACATACGTCCAAATTATTCAATAGAATCGAAATTGAATCAACACAAATAGGAACAAATCTTATCTCACTTTATTCAATGTCCAATCATTGATTTAAAGGCATTATGAATTATTCAGTAATTTATAAAATGAATCCAATTTTATGCATATAAATTCAAAAAAAGAATTAACTCTTTTAAGGTCTGGGTGTGTATGTTTGCATTTTTTTCTTATTCAGTAACAACAACAACACACAGTTAATATATTTTTCATGTTAATATCGAAAATTCTAGAGGTGCTTCTACATTTTCTTTCATAACTTTTAAACGTCTGGACCAAATATGCCCATTTCCAATAGCGAACTGCTTAAGAAATTGGACCAAAATTTTGACTAAAAATTAACATCCTAGCACAACTATTTTGAGCGTGATCGTGATTTCAACAGACAGACAGACAGACAGACAGACAGACGGACACGGCTATATCGGTTTCGCTATTGATAACGATCAGGAATATATATTTTTTTTATGTCCCAGATTTTTTTTTCGATGAGTTACAAACGGAATGACAAAATGATATATACCCTCCTGCACAGTGGGATGGAGGGTATAAAAACAACGAATTTTTGTTTCAAAGCCGTACAGGTACTTTTTTCTAAAAAAGGTATGTTTTATTTGATAAATGAATGTTTTTAGTTCGATTTTTAGATCATAAATTAATATCACTTTTTGGCCCTTCAATCCATTTATGTGCCCTGCACTGGTATATAATCTCTGGACTGAATTCTTTAAAATCCCTGAGTTTTAAATGTAAAAAAAAAAAGTTTCTACTTGTTTTTGTTCAAGTATTACTTACCTACAAAACAAACAATTCACTAAATACACATTCAAACATTCTGATAACACTGAATGAATGTGTCTTGTCGCTTGTTGGCGTTTTATGTTGCATGGTTGATTGATTTCAATAGTTATGAACTTTATATTTTGTACTTGTTACAAAGTGATCATAATTATGATGATTAAAATAATAATGATATTGGCAGTGGTTCTACCTACCTGCCTACAATGATGATGGGGATGATGAATGACATCAAACGGACGAATGCCAGTGTGAACAAATATGACATTGAAAAAGTTTAATAACTGTTGTCCACAACACTGCACCGACTGGGATTGGGTGGATAGTGCATCATCATTCATGAAAATGGCTGGGTATTGTTGATTGAAGTTGAAAAATATTTATGAAATTTTTATGTCATAAATTATACAATATTGAAAATAATTTTATTTCATTTTAATATGGAATTTTTTTTTTTGTTATTAAATTTCCGTTAATATTTTGTACATGACATGTTTATATAAATATTAAAAATTTAACTAGAATTCGTATCTGATAAATGTTACACAATATTCTTTTCGTAACAGAGTTATAAAATTTTTTTTTGTAAAAATTGTAGATGACAAAGATTTTTCTCAAAATTTAATATTTAGTACTAAATATTTACTTTTCAACTAATGGCGATACTAATTGTGTAAGAACCCAGGAAAATTTTTTACAATCGGTAGCCAACCACACCCATTCTACAACTGGTTCCACTGCAACCGATTCCATGGAACTGGTTCCGGAACCAGTTCCTGGGATCCTATATGGAAGGTTTGGGTGACGTAGAATCAGTTCCAGAGATGATTCTAGAGCAACCGGTTTCACTTTGGAGCCATAGAAGCGGTTGGTTTTGGGACAATTTCAAACAAAAAGAATCGGTGCTAGAATCGACAGTAGAAGGGGTTGTGAATGAAAAGTAGCTATTCTACAACCGATTCTTTGGAACAGAAAATTTTCCTGGGAATAAATATTTAAATAATAAATTTTTGTTTGCATTTGAAATATTTTTTTACTAATTAATTATAATAAAACCTTAAATTTGTTTTTACATTTTTTTTGTCTCTAAATACTTTCTAGTTTAATTTATAAAAAGAAAACAACACAAAAACTTTACTTAAAAACGTCCATAAATCATGTACTTTAACTTAAGGGATTTTTTTTCTTATGGCTTTTTAAGCATTCTATATTTTATATGCGCTTAGGGAGGATTTTTCGTTTTTTGTTTCTTATTCACCATCGTCATCAGGTTTAATGTTTGCCAATAACTTGTTTATGTTTCGAATACTCAACACAAACATATAATTCTTCATTTATTTTTTATTTATGATATGGTCGGTCATATTAACAATCTTGCATGGTGATATTTTGCAACCACCAACACGCCCAATCAATACCTTAAAGCACCCTTCTAAAATACCCATATGTTGTGCGAGAAGCAAATGTAACTAAAACATTTACATACAAACATATTAACTTATGAATAACTTTTACTGGCAAATGTATCCGTATGTTAAAGAATGATTAAGAACATTCGATTGCCTTATTTTTGAAAAGGTCATAACTACAATTTTGTATAAAAATACAAATAGTGTAATTCAAGCTAAGTTATTCGATTTTGTGACAAAGTAGAAATACAGTAATAGAAAAAAGTCTGTAAAAATTTCAATTAAAACTACATACTACAAATTAATTAGAAATGACCTTAAAGAAAAGACTGCCAAAATTAGCAGATTATTTTTGCTAGGAATAGCGAAACTGTTAAATTTACAGAATTTTAGTTACATTTGAGTTAACTTTTAGTTAATTGAAAATGACAAATTATACTGTAAAATCTGCAGAAAATTTTATTAAATATTAGTAGAATAACTTTTTTATTGTTGAAAATTAATCTCTGGGGTATCAGAAACAAAGTTTGTTCTAGGACTTTTTCATATCTGAATTTTTTGAAAGATATCGTTATTTTGACCCTTAAAACAAAAAAAATTGTTTTGACAATGTTCCGCAACTTTGTCCAATAGTGTTAGGTTTAAATTTTTTCCGAACGTACCAACATCGAAAAAAATTCAAATAAAAGGTATTTTTTTTAACTTATAGGAAAAATGCCATTACCGGCACCTTGCGGCCAATGGCATTTTCTGCGATGAAAATCCGATGAAAAATAAGAAATCTAGAGGCAAAAGTAATTAATAGTACACCGAATCTGGTTTTTTTTTTTTTTTTTTTTTTTTTTTTTAAGAGAAGCAACTCTCAGGAAATTTTTCCTATTAATTACCGTGTTGCTTCCTTTGGAAATGGGATAGAGAAGACGTGAAAGGTGGTGAAAGATGAAGGGCTTCAATATGGCAACACTGTAATTGCGCGAGATATTGAATTTTAGAACAGTTGTTGCGCGCCATCTGACGGTGAGTTGGCGAATTTTGTTGAAGCTTTTTAGTTCATAGCCCTGTTATATTATTTTACTTCGGTGGGGTTAAGTGCTATGGGAACACCGAAGGAGGACACTGCGATATGTATGAGGGATAGAAAAAACTCATACATATTACTATTTTTCATAAATTGATGTTGCCTTGGTTGGGGCTCGAACCCGCAACCTCACGTGTAACAGTCCAACGCGCTAACCATTACAATTCTTTATAATTAATTTTATTAACATCAAACAACTTTATTCAACATTATTCAATTTTATATATCTGCACAGTAGGGCGGGTCGATTTAAAAATCGCCCAAGTGACAAGGAAAATCGTATTCTAGGGATCAAAATAAGAAACTTTGCCCGAGGAACCATACCTCTAAAACGAATTCTGAATCCCCGACTTTTGATGTCCCAAATTTTGAAAAATCCCACTTTGACCCATTTAGAGTGCCCCAATCGAGTCCAAATGTATGACCGACCCCCACTAACTTTGGAGGCCGACCTACCCATGTCAGTGGCACACCCCCTGGAACCCCCTGGGGGTTCCCAATACAAACAATTTTTCATGTAAAGTGCCACTGGCACCCCCCCCCCCCCCCCCAGGGGGTTTCAGGGGGTGTGCCACTGGCATGTGTGGGTCGGCCCTCCAAAGTTAGTGGGGGTCGGTCATACATTTGGACTCGATTGGGGTACTCTAAATGGGTCAAAGTGGGATTTTTCAAAATTTGAACCTACGGGTCAAAAGTCGGGGGTTCAGAATTCGTTTTGGAGGTATAGTTTCTCGGGCAAAGTTTCTTATTTTGATCCCTAGAATACGATTTTCCTTGTCACTTGAGCGATTTTTTTTGCCTCCCTACAAATCGAACAGCCCTAATGCACAGTGTATTTCGAAAAATAAGTCACTGTTAACAATATAAGAATTAAATATAAAATTTTTATTAATTAAAAAAATCATGGTTAAAATTCCGTAAAAGAGTGCAAGTTTTTTAACTTTTCTTTAAGTTCGGTCTCCAAATCCATAGTTCGTGTGTGCCAGAATGGCATTGATAAAATGCCAGAACTGGCAAAAAGTTTTTTGGAATTAATATGCCAGCGTTGGGAAAAAAAAAAAAAAGTTGGTCTTAAATGAGCTTTTCCTCAAACAAAAAAATTGATTTAATAAAATAAAAAAATTTTAAAATTTAAAAAAATAAAAAAAAAATAGTTTTTGCTTGCAACCGGATTTGAACTCGGAACCTTTTGACTGCAATGGCAAAGCACTTTAAAAGGTGATGGAAATAAAAATTTCAAAGTTGGCAAAACCAATAAATAGGTGATCTGGAAATATATAATCGAAAAAAAAAAAAATTTTAAATAGTTAATAATGCAATTATTGTTTATCCCGATAAAAATAAATAACGAATATGCAAGTGCTTGTGCAAATTTAAATTATAGAAAAAATATACGTAAATAGATGTCACTACATTGCTAGCTCTGCCAAAAAAACAAGAGTAGTATTTTGGAAGATGACAAAGCAAATTGTGGTCAAATTTTTTGTTGTTTTTGTTTTTTCTTTGATATTTTAAAGTTGAATGTCGCTCCTAGACGAGAACAAGAAATTCTCATTGAGATTGTAATTTAACCTAATAAATATTTCTAGAAATTCTAAAACCTCGCCCTGACGATTTCCTTAGGCAAGAATAAAGTTCGGATAGGCACATGCTTTCAACAGATTGTTTTTTACAATTTGTTAAATAAGTTTTGGATTTTTAGATCATTTATTTCCTTTAATGCAATTATTGTTTATCCCGTTAAAAATAAATAGTCAATATTTTTTATTTTTTTTTGTCTTGCCGTTAGATTGGCAGACGGCAGCTCTACCCACTGAGCTATTTTAGTACTTGGTGGTTAAAAACATAAATTAATGTTAACAGCTGGAAGTTTATATGCCAGCGTTGTGAAAAGAAAAAAAGGTTTGTCTTAAAGAAGCTTTCCCACAATCAAAAAATTTAATTAAAAAAAAAAAAAAATTTAATTAAAATAAAAATCAACAAAAACAATTTTGCTTTCCACCAGTATTTGAACTCGAAATCTTGTACCTTTTTTAAAGAAGCGTCATCTATTTTACAAAATCATAGCTCTACCAGTGAATTGGTTTTTGCACCACAGAAATTTATAACTAGGTAGCACTGGATACCACTGCTTGCAAACGTGCACATTCTTTGCCAGTGTTTTTTTTTTACAAACCACCAAAATTTTTGTAAAACAAATACTAACAAAACGCTTTTTGCAAACGCTGCCAAATCGTCTCAAATGAGTGTTCTGCCAGTAATTTATTTTTAACACCGCGGTTACCCAGTAATATGCCAGCGCTTGATTTTTTGTACCACTAGCAATTTCTGTCTGGGTTATTACTAAATATTAATTTGACTAAATTTAAGAGCATTAGTTTTAACATTAATAGCATATTTTAGAAATTTTAAGAAATATCCCCATAGTGAAGCTGTTCATTTTTTAAGTAAGAAATACGTTAGGGCTTTTTTGAAAACAAGGTAGTAATTTTAAGCTATTTTATGTAATCTTCCATAACTTTCTGTAAGATGTTGTTTTGATGGCATGTGTTTAAAATATCAATGGTTAAGGAAACCCCTAAAGAAATATATAATACATAAAAAAATAATCGAATGGTCAGGTTTCACTTTCAATTACCGACTAAATCTTTAAAGAGAATACAAATATACTATGGCTTTAATAGTGTTTCCAATTCGGTTAATCGATTAACCAATTCCTCGATTAATCGCCTCTATTTCGGTTAATGTCGAAACAAATAACTTAAAACTCAAATAATTATTCGACCCGAATAATCGGCTTAAATAGATCGATTAACCGCTTAAATTTTTAATATGAATTTTTCCCATTGTTTTTTTTCTAAAACCTTCCTAACTTTCTTGGATTTTTCTAAAAAATGGCAAGAAATGCTTACACAACAAAAACTAGTTAGTTTGGACATGAAATTCTTATAAAATAGAGTGAATCAAGCGCTAGTAGATTGCAAAAAAAATTGCAGGGGATCCTTAGTTCCTTACCAGCGATTGCAGATGACGATAGTACACTCAAAAAAAAAAGTCAGTAAAGTCAGCAAAAAATGTTGCTGTATCAGCAAATTTTTAGTCAGGAGCGTGCTGGCAAAAAAGTTGGTAATTTCAGCAAAAGGTTTGCTGAAAATCAGCGAGCTGATTTTTACCAAAAAAAATAGTAATCTTCAGCAAAAGTTTTGCTAACACTTAGTCGACTGAAATTGAAAAAAATCCTTGCTAAAATCACTAAACTTTTTGCTGAATATTAGTATACTGAAAAAAACTCAAAAAACTTGTAGCGAAATTTTACATTAGTTAACTTATTTGCTGAAAATTTAAATATAGAATATGTGTAGTTGTTTTTCTTTTTTTTTGTCATTTCCGTTTCATCTTGTCTATCTGGATGTCGTCCACGCTATGAATGCGGTTATCAGCACAATTTTTGTAGCAAAATAAATTAGTAAAACATTAGTTCAAAATTAGTTTCGTGCTAAAAAAATATAACTAAAATTTTTGCTGAAAACGGAATTTCAGCTTAAAAAATTGCTGAAAACTGGTACACTTGATATACAAGACGTTTTACTAATTTTTCTACTAACTTATTTTTTTGAGTGTAGTGTATTTTGGCTAAAAATAATTTTGAACTGCGTAAGAATGAGCTTGTTATCAAAAAGTATTTAAAGTTTTTTCATGAAATAACTTTAGTCCGCCATTGGGTTTTCGAGATGCAATTTCTAAACACTTTCGAAAAGTTTGTCTTAAAAGTTGCTCCTTGAAGAGTCTAATGATTTTATATGGTCAACGGATTAATTCTAGTCCACACTTGCCTTTCAAATTTGTAAATGAAGAAAATAAAAAAAATATGTAGTTTCCATGCATGTGTTTTATCATAAAAAATGCATTAGTGGAGCTAAATGGCTGAAACAAAAATTTCGATAGCAATTTGTTGAAAAATTTTAAACTATTTTTCTTATCAGTATACACCACCATTACTAAATTTAAACGCTGGTACACTCATAGAAATAAATCTGTAAAAATAGCAGACAAAGTTACTAAAAATTAGTTAAAAATGATGCTGCAGAAAAAAATGATAAAATTAGCAGATTTTTTTTTACTAAATACTAGTAAAATAAGAACAGCAAAATTAAAACTGTTAAAATTACAGAATTTTAGTTATATTTAAGATAACTTTTAGTTAATTGGAAATAGCTAATTGTACTGTAAAATCTGAAGAAAATTTTGCTAATTATAAGTAGACTAAAAATAGCAAAAAATGAACTGTTATATCTACAAAATTTTTGCTATTTTTAAGCTAAATTTAGATGAATGCAAATATCAGTCTATTCTGCTAAAATCAGCAGAAATATTTGCTAAAAAATTTTAAACTGCTGTTTTCAAAATCGAGCATTTTTGCTTTTTTCAGTTAACTACAAGTTAACTTAAATATAACTAAAATTCTGTAAATTTAACAGTTTTAATTTTGCTGTTCTTATTTTACTAGTATTTAGTAAAACAATCTGCTAATTTTAGCAGTTTTTTCTGCAGCATCATTTTTAACTAATTCTTAGTAACTTTTTCTGCTATTTTTACAGATTTATTTCTATGGGTGTATGTATAGTTGATCTTTTAATTGGTAGATGGATGTTTTTTCGTTCGATTTTGAGATCAAATACTATCGCATTTTCTTTTAAACTATTTTCAAATTAAAAATTACTCGAATTTCTTACTACTTTTACTACAATTGGAAAGTTTTGTTTAGTTTTTGCACTAAATTTTTCCAGCTGTAGTAGTAAATGTACACTCAAAAAAGTTTGACAGTTACTACATGACAGTTGTTTATGTAGTAATCAGTAGTTGTTGTTTTTAACAGTAATTACAATTGTTTTTCTATGGAAAAATACAAAACTACTGTTATGACAGTTATTTAAGAAAACAACTGAAGAAAATTACTGTAATTTCATAACAGTTGTTTAAATCAGTTATTTTTCAAATCATAGTAAACAACTACCAAAACAGTATTTTTACAGTAAACAGTTATATTTGTTAGTTATTTAAAAAAAAAAATATATTTTACAAATTAAAATCAGAAACTTGTATTGTTATCTCCAATGCATATAAGCATAATAACTGGAGAACGGTTTGGAATTTTTACTTCATATTTTAAATAGGCTGAAGTATTGTAATAACATATATTTTTATAATAAAAAAAAAAAAAAGTTTTTTTTGTATTAAAATATACTTTTATAATACAAAAAAATTAACTGTAGAAAAACAGTAGATTTTACCCATTTTTTCAGTTGTTTTAAAATTCTTGTAGTACAAATTTGTCAGTTAATTTTACGATATTATTAGTTATTTTTAATGCATTTGTTTGCTATTTTGCAACAGTTAAATACAACAAAATTTTTAGTTATTTTAAAAGTATTTTTAACTGCATATACCCTTGTTTTAACTGTTACTTGCAGTAGATTCTACCGACTAGCTTTTGTGAGTGTAGTAACTTGTAGTAAGTAAACGAACAAACTTTATATTTCCAAATCCTTCAATCACTCAATTTTTTTTCAAACTGTTCCCAAGCACATCAATTCTACAATATGTTCCACTAGAACCAATTCCATGAACCGAGTTTCCTGATATGTATAATTAACTAGCAGTTATTCCAGAAGTCGGTTTAGAGGTATTCCCATAAATATTTAAAAATAGCAGGAAAAGCTACTACAAATTAGTTAAAAATTACCTTGCAGAAAAAATGCTAAAATTATCACTTTTTTTTTTTTTGCTAAATACTAGAAAGGTAAAAACAGTAAAAAAACCTGTTAAATTTTCAAAAATTTAAATTATATTTGAGGTAATTGAAAATGATAAATTATTCTGTTGAGATCTGAAAGAAATTTTTACTAATATTGGTAGACAAAAAAATAGCAAAAACAAACTGTTATGTCTATATATTTAAGTTAAGTGCCCAGCAAAAAAGAAGATGCCGAAGCAGTAGAAAAGTCACTACAATTGATGATCTAGATGTACTTCTTTTTTAACATAAACCCTAATGATTTTAACATTGAGTTGTCATAGGAGAGGGGTACTCCTACTTTAAAATTTTTTTCAGTACTTTTTGAACGAGTGCAAAGGAATCTCTTTTTCACCAATTAAAATTTAAAAAAAAATTCTTCACAAAAAAAATTATATATTTTTTTTATTTTGCAAAAGTTTTTTTATTGTTCCGCAAATATTTTTGCTGACTAACAGGTTAAGTTGTTATTTTGTACTAAACTAGCAATCATGAGGTCGCAAGTTCGATAACCGGTGGCGGCAATAAAAACACTTTTGTAAAATAAAAAAAAATTTTTTTTTCTATGAATTGAAGCTCTTTTTCGCCAATTAAGAGTTAAACTCTTAATTGGCGAAAAAGAGCTTCCTTTGCACTAGTTCAAAAAGTACTGAAGAAATGTTGAATTGGAAGTACTCCTCTCCTATGACAACTCAATGTTAAAGTCATTAGTTTTTATGTTAAAAAAGAAGTACATCTAAATCATCAATAGTAGTGCTTTTTCTACTGCTTCGGCATCTGTTTTTTTGCTGTTTAGGTTAAAATAATAGGTTTTGTAATAGAGAACTAATAAATTCATTAGGAAACCTATATTTTCATAACAGAAACTTAAAAACAAAAAAATCCTTTCCAGGATTTGTTGTTAAAAATATATAAAATTTAATTAACTATCAAAAATATTAAAATAAAAATTAAAAAAGTTCTTATTTTAGGGTTATTTTTAACCTAGCGGAAATAAGTATACACAGCATGCAAGGTAAGTCCTTATTTTCACGGACATGCCCTTGTTAAAATTATAGATTTTGTAATAGTAAAGTAAGAGCTTATCTACCTTTGTTTCTTCTTACAAAACTCATTACCGACTAATAGAAGATTTTGCTGGGTAAACACCTGATTTACTGATTTTTGTTTACCGACTTCTTATTCTGAGTGTACCTTTAAACATTAATCGATGCCACGTAAGTTTTAAAGGTGAACGACTGTTTAACAGAAAAGTAAAGTACTTACACATACATACACATGTGTTTGTTAACAAACACTTATAAAGACATGGCTTAAGTACATACAGTACATAAAACATGTTAACATACAATATTTAAAGCCACACACACAGCGAGATGCATAGCTAGGTGTTAATAGAAACTTTGACAGATAAATAAAAAAAAAACTGTTAAAATGTTTGCTGAAAATTTCTTTTACAAAAAAATCAATCACAGTATGCCGTAAAACAAAACAAAAAGCTAAAAATTTCAGAAATATTTTAAAAATCTAAAGCCGAGCACACACGGTCAATATAATTTATTTAATTGATGGAAATGCCAAATTTTGAACTACTAACAGCTCCAGAAAAAACACAACTCAAAAATAAAAGTAGTTCAAATATGGCATTTCCATCAATGAATTTAACACGTGCGTGTCATAAGAAAGATCCGATACTGCTGTAAATTTAACAATTTTTCAGTAGAAAACTATGCTTGTGCGTCATGTCGGTATGTGTTGTTGTATTTGTTTTATTTTATTTTTGTATATTATTTTATTGGATGTAGATAAAATAGTCATTCTTTTTGAAGTACTCCTTAATATTTTTGCTGGGTATGTATATATAGAAAAAAATGGTTAGAAATTGCTCTCTATGCACCTGTAAAAATAGTACTGAAAAAAATACTGAATTCGAGTTAGGGAATGCCCGTCCCGGGATTCCCGGGAAATTACGCATTTTTCAGTTCCCGCATTCCCGGGAATTTGGACCGGGAATCCCGGGATTTCCAAAAATGCAGTTTAAAACAATAAAGTTAATTATTTAAAATTTTCTTATGCAAAATTTTCCAACCTTTTGAAAATAGTAAAAATAATACATTAGGCTTGTTCTTTTACTTACTACAATTTGCTACTTTTACCACAACTGGAAAAATTCAAAAAGTAACCAAAACAACAATTAGTGAAAGTAGTAACATTTTCGAGTAAACGTAGACACTATAGTTTCTAAATTAGATTAGTTTCTGTAATATAAAAAATCCATTGATTTTTAAAAATGTTCAAGAAAGTTAAATTTTGTTCCCATAATTTTTAAAAATTTATAATAATTTTTTTTTGTTTTTTTTTTTTTTGACGGACAAGTTTTTTAGTCTAAAAATTAGTTTTAGTTTATTAATTTTTTTAAAATATATTATTAGACTTATATAATTTCTAATATAAATTTAATTCTTTCCCACTACGAAAATTCCAAGAAAAACCACCTGAGTTTTTTCACGATCATGAAAATTTGAGGTCTTGAAGATATGTGATTTCTAAAAACTTTTTAATTATTATAAAATATTTTTTAATTTATTCCCTTGCGGGATCCCGGGAATTCAAGATAAATTTCCCACTTTCCCGGGAAATCAAAGTGCGGGATTTTGCATTCCCCAATTGGAGTGCACCTTTTACACTTGTTTAATAAGTACTTTTATTGAAGAGAATAAGGAACAATATCTCGCAGCAACAACCCAGGAAAAAAAGTGAGGAAAAAGAAGTAGTAAAAACATAACAACTGTTGAATAGGGAGTTGTGAAAATTTGTGGTTTTCACTGATGAATTTAACATTGGCTTGTCATAGGAGGGAAGTTGTTCTTTTTTGAAACAAATTATGTATACTTGAACCAATGAAAAGGAAGTTCTTTTTCACTTGTTTTTATTTTAATTTAATAAAAAAAAAAAAATCGTCATGCATCGTGTGGGGTTTGAACCCACACTCGTTGGCATTTCAAGCAGACGCTCTACCCACTATGCTATCGCTTGTTATAACTGATAGCTGACTTTTAACAGTCTTGTTCAGTAAATTGTTTTTATCTTCATTTCTTTAATTTTTTATTAACAAAAATATATAAAGCGGCGAAATACGAATACCAAAAATATAACATATTGGAAAATATATAAAGTTGTTTTTTTTTATAAAAATAATACACTCAGAAATAAAGCTGTAAAAATAGGAGAAAAAGCTACTAAAAATTATGTAATTAAAAATGGCCTTGCAAAAAAACTGCTGATATTAGCAGATTGGTTTTTTGCTAAATACTAGAAAGATAAGAAGGAAAAATAAAACTGTTAAATTTACAAAATTTTGGTTACATTTAAGTAGAGTTTGCTAAAAACCGAAAAATTTGGAAAAATTATAAAAACCGCGGTTTGGGTTATTTTTCGGTTATCTTGTGATATTAATAGAATTGTTTTAAAATAATTAAATATAACAATATTCTAACTAAATATATGATAATTAATAATGCATAAAAATTAAACAGTTTAACAGTTGAATATTTAAAGGCAATAACGCCATTTCGAAACCTTTCCGGGAGAAGAAGTAAACGCGAAAACCCGTTATAAATTAATTTTTTTTTCTTTTTTCGGCAATTAATTATAGTTTAAATTTTAGCAATTTAAAACAATAAAAAGTTAAAATTTTATAAATTTCGCGGAATACGAAATAAGGCTTTTTGAAAAATCGGTGAAAATCGTAACTGAATATGTGAAACTCAATGGTCCTTACTATAAAAGAGTATTTTAAATTTAAAGTCGACTTTATTTTTAATCATACGGTTTTGTTCATTTTGTGTATGAAAACCCTACAAAAATATTCATATTTCCAAACATTTTAATTGGTTGAAAATAAATTAACCAATCAGAATTTTCCAAAAATAAATCAAGTCAAGGCATACTGCCACCCAATATTTTAACTAAAGTCGACTTTAACTAAAATATACATTTGAAAATTTTAGATAGTAAGGGCGAATATCTCTTAAACCACTTGACTTTTTGGTGCAATTTTTTACTTAAATTATAAGGTTCAGTTTATGTTATCCGTAATAACAAAAACAATAATTTTTTAAAGCAGTTTTTAATGTAGAAAATGTTCATTACGATTAAATACAATATTTTGTAAAATAGAAGCTGAGTCTTTTCAAAATTCAAGATTCAATAATATGCAATTTAATTAATTATTTTAATTGGTTAAAGTATTTGTTAAAACCCGATTTATTTTTGTCAGTTTTCGGTTTCGGTTTTGAGGCTTGAAAAACCACGGTTTCGGTTTCGATTAAAACCGAACAGCAAACTCTACATTTAAGTTAACTTTTAATACGAATTACCTTGATAAAATCCGTAAAAAATTTGAAGCATATTAGTAGATAAAAAATAGTTTTTTCTGCAAAGTAATTTTTAACTTATTTTTACTAGTTCTAACTTAAATGTTTACAGGATTTTTCTTTTTCTGTTATATTTAGTTTCTAAATATATTTAGTAAAAATTTGATCAAAATCGATTTTTTAAATTACAATTTTTTTTAAATACAAACAAAATTATAATATTTACCTTTCGTCGTATTTTAACAAAAAATATTTGAAGAATTAAATATTTATTTAGAACTTTTATATTTCCATAAAATTTCATTAAAAATGAAAGAAAATTAAAAAAAAATTTAAAGCGTTTCAAAAATTAATTTTTGAGTGTACCAAAATAGAAAAAAATAAAAATTTTACAGTGAAAACTACAAAAAATTATTAATTGTATAAAAAAAGTTACAAAAAATTTTTTTTCGACCTGGTGGGATTCGAACCCGCAATCCTCTGATTTCTGTGCCAGCACGTTCCTATGCAACCCCATACAAAATATTAACTTCTTATCACCCATGAAAAAGAACTTCTACTAGCATATATTTATTGCAGCATTAGAAGTTGTTTAAAACCCATTCCTAAGGCTATAATTCTTTGTAATGTAATGAAGGAAGTGATTCATTTAGAAGTCATTCCATTTATTTTTGCTGGGAAGGTGGTGTTTTTATGCCAGTCAACTTTCATATCAAATAATAGCTCAGCGGTAGAGCGCTAGACTAACAAGCTTATGGTCGAAAGTTCGATACCATGTGGCGGCAATCAAAAAACTTTTGGAAAATAAAAAAAAAATGTTTCCAGTAATTTTTTTTAAGTTTTAATAAGTGAAAAGGAGCTTCCTTTGCACTCGTTCCCAAAGTACTGAAAAAATGTTGAAGTGGGAGTACTCCTCTCCTATGACAACTCAATGTTAAAATCATTAGTGTTTATGTTAAAAAAGAATTACATCTATATCATCAATTGTAGTGCTTTTTCTACTGCTTCGGCATCTCTTTTTTTGCTGGGTACTTATATATATATATATTAGGATGTCCCTTAAAATATTATTTCATTCATTGGATTCTGAAAACTTTTTCCAAGAAAACATCAGGTTATGGGGACCTTATAAAAACCCGAATTTATATAAGAAATAACTTAGATTTGTTGTTCTTTTCCGCATGGAAAAAACATGTGATTCAGAGAATTTTATTTTTTCTATACACTGATAGAATTATCTGCATGATGTTAATGAATTTTTACATAAGATCGATAAAGTTTCACTGGAACTCGTCCACTAAAGCTTTTCATTGAATTAATGGAATTTTTCATAAAATGTTGTGAAAAATTTAATTAATTTCACTTATTACAGTTTCATACATTCAATGTAAAAGTTTCATGAAAACTGGATTCATAAAATATACGAAGCTTTATCATCAAATTTAAGGAATTTTTTATTTACTTTGTGAAGAAAGTAAATAAAAAATGTGCTTTTGGGTATAATAATACATTATACAAAAAATTAAGGTGATCGTATAACGGGAACACGTGCTGCATCGGCCCGGAGGTTTATAATGCGATTTAAAAAGCGAAAAAAATTACTTTTTTTTTTTTTTTTTTTTTTTTTTTGCTTTTTTTGAAAATACTGTCTCTTAAAGAACTGTATTTCTCGAAAATGTAAATAGAATCTCAATCTAAACTGAATTACCTTTCTGGCAATGTACAAAAATCCAAAATCGGTTGGAAAGTATTTAAGTAATTGCAATTCCCCCAGAAAATTGTAGGGTTAAAATGAGATAAATTATGAAAATCGTAAAAAAAAAAAATATTTTTTCCAAAAACTTACAATGTTATACTTTAGTTTCATATCTAAGACCCACAAATATTCAGATATAAATTTCTGTCTCTCTTGGGTTATGATAACCTAGTCCCAGGTATGGCCAAAAATTAATTTTTTTTTTTATAAATTAGCAAAACTCTAGTTTTGAGTTTTTTAAAATTTTGTTAAACAAAATAATAAAAAAAAAGTGGTCAACGCATAAACGTTTACTGAATACACCTTACAGAATAATTCTACTGAAAATTACACATATCCCTCTTTCAACTTAACAGTGACGGTGTTTTAAATTTGAAAATTTTAGAGAAAAGTGTGATTTTGGCCAGTAATTGAGATAATAGTATTAATTTTTATGTTTTTAGCTAGCTGTAACAAAATCACTTCCGATTTCTTTTAATTTTGATACAAGATATTGTTTTCCGATAATTTTGTAAAAGTCCGACAACGTAAACCCTTTCTTTAGCAAGGTCAATGGTGAAATTTTTAAAATTTTTCGATTTTTCCTGGAAGTATGGCATAACAATGTGTTGTTTCTTGCGGAATTTGGTGAAAGTTATCCAAATAACTCTGTTAACACCAAATTTTATATATGTGACCTTCTCCGAGAAAAGGGTAGGTCCGTTTTGTCAAAAAACGGGTTTCGATAAAAATGAGAAAAACATTAAAATTTTATTTTTAATTTAACTTTAATTTAAATGCGTTCTTCTCAAAACTTCATTTTCACACACTAGGTCCCTTTTCTCGGAGAATGTCACATATAGTGATAAAAAATTATAAACTAAAATCGCAAGTTGAAAAATAAGGTCAACCCTAGTGTACACAAAACGCCATTAATGTGCCCTCAATACGAAAATCACGTTTTTTTTTGACCCCAAACATTAAAAGTTTTTAGGAATTGCAATTACCTGTAAACATATTCAAAAATTCATTTCTCGTATTTGCTATATTTTCCGGTCTTTTTTTTAATATCCAATGTTAGATCTTTGAATTAAACATACTTAGGTTTCTTTACTTTTACGTGATATTTATGCGATTATTTAAATAATTATATCCATATATCCTTTAAAGCGTCTTTATAAGCGCATTTGTAAAAATATGAGTAAAATAAATTAAGAAAAAAAAGTCCCTTTAGGGACTTTTTTTCAAAGTGTGAAATTATATACTTACATATATTTTCTGTGAAAAATAAGACCTGCTGACATATAAAGTCGTCTAGTTTTTGTTAAATGGAATTGGGAACAAAATGTTGCGTGTTTTTATAATATTTGCTGATTTTACTTCTTTTTTTATTAATATTCGCATATAAATTGATTATTCTTTGTTTCTGTTTTACAAAAAGATAAATATGTATTCGATAAAAGGAAAAGGAAAAATGTCTAAATAAATCTGGTTTAAACACTCGGAAAAATAAATTGGTATTAAAATGAAATATTTTGGGCCCAGCAGAATAAATTGTTAATTTCAGCAAAATTTATAATACCAGGCATTAGTTCTTGCTAAAATATTATTAAAAATTCGTAAAAGTTTTATTAGTTTTTGTTTAATAATATTTATAAAACAGTTTAAATAAATTTATGAAATTTATTATCAAATATGTACGAGTAAATGAAAAGTTTCATCATATTTATTAAACGTTTCATCATATATATGAAAAATTTCATCATATCTATGAAAAATGTCATTATATCTATTAAATTTCAGTCATAAAAAATTTAATATTGGATTACAAAGTTTTATCATATTTTTGAAAAGGTTTTTTATGTTTACACAGAGTTTATTCATATTTATGAACAATTTCGGTTATTTATATGAATATTTTTGTTATATTTATGAATAGCTGTATCATATTCAAAAAAAAGTTTTTTTTTTTTTTTTTTTTTTTTTTTGAAAAGTTTTATAATATTTGTGTAAAGTTTCATTATTATTATTATTATTTTTTTTTTTTTTGAAAAGTTTCATAATATTCATGAAACTAGTTATAAATATGATGAAACTTGTCATAAATCATAAATATGATACAACTTTTCATAAATATGATACATTTTTTTTTAACAGTGTACTAACCTATTTCTTTTAGTAAAGTATTCATTCACTGAAATGCTAAATTTCTATTCTAAATATACCGACCTATTTACATATCGATAGCAGTAAGATGACACCTCGTAATTGCTATAACTGTCATATAATACAAAAGTTTCATGTTATACTGAAAACGAGTCGCTCCGCACACCAAACATGAATTATAACACTATGCGACAGTCAAAATCGGGATGGGATGAAACCAACGGGAAATGTTATATCGGTCAAAAACAAGTTATACGTGTCCCGGCGTTTCGCTGGGTCACCCCTAGGAATCCAGATATATCTTTTTTTGACATAACTCGAGAACCACTAGTCCGATTTTGCTCAAACAATTTTAAAAACAATTAAAAATTACAATTCCTTTAATCTGTTCATATAACGTTTTTCTATATACTCAACAGTTTTGCCGGTAAAAATAAATGTTTGTTACCGCTACCATAAAAATCAATAACCTTTTGTTTATTACTTTTTTTTAATATTTTAGGCAAAAAATATTTTTTTCTTCATACATTTATTTTTACCGGCAAAACTGTTGAGTATATAGAAAAACGTTATATGAACAGATTAAAGGAATTGTAATTTTTAATTTTTTTAAAATTGTTTGAGCAAAATCGGACTAGTGGTTCTCGAGTTATGTCAACAAAAAAAAGACCACCAAAGGTCAAATCGATATATCTCGATTCCTAGGGGTGACCCAGCAAAACGCCGGGACACGTATAACTTCTTTTTTACCGATATAACTTTCCCCGGTAGTTTGATCACTGACCCCTACCATTTGTCTCACAGTGTAATTTTTAAAATTTTAATTTTTAATTTTTTTTCTATTATTATATCCATTAATGATTACCGCTTTGGACTCTTACACATGAGGTTCCAGGTTCGATCCCCAGCGACCGCGACATCAATTTGTAAAAATAATATTATATATGTTTTTCTATCCATCATACATATCGCAGCGTCCACCTTCGGTGTTCCCATAGCACTTAAACCCACCGAAGTAAAATAATATAACAGAGTTGTGAACTAAACAGCTTTAACAAAGTTCGCCAACTCACCATCAGATGGCGCGCAACAACTGTTCTAAAATTTAACATCTCGCGCAATTACAGTGTTGCCATATTTGAAGCTCTTCATCTTTCACCACCTTTCATCTCTTCTCTATCCCCTTTCCAAAGAAAGCAACACGTTAATTAATAGTTAGCACAATCCTATTCACTTTGAAATTTCAGTGTTTAAAATCGCTTAAAACAAAGAAAAACTTTTTCATGTCTAAGGCACTGCCATGGTAAGTCTGGATACCATGTGTTTAAGGGCTAATTTCGTACTTATTCACATCTGGCGCTCAACCCTAGATTTATGGGGTTAGTTTTAAGTTTTGACTTATTTCTGGCATTGAAGTTAAATTTTCAACTTTGATGTCTTTAGGGACTTATAGTAGAATTTCAAGACAAATATTTTTGTCAAACATTTTAACCCTCTGACTCTTCAACTCACGGGTCTATTTTGTCCCTTAAAATTTTTTTTTCCTGATTTTAACAGGTTAATTTGTTCTTTTCTATTAACAAAAATTTATCCTAAATATAACTAAAATTCTGTATATTTAACAGTTTTATTTTTGCTAATATATAGCGAAAAAAATCTGCTAATTCAGCAGTTTTTTTCTGCAGCATCATTTTTCACTAATTTTTAGTAATTTTAACTAATTTTTTTACAGATTTTCTTCTATTAGTGTAAGCGAGTGGTAGAGGCAAATCTCATTACTACACTAATGAAAAAAAAATCTGTAAAAAAAACTTAGTTAAAACTACTAAAAATTAGTGAAAAATGATGCTGCAGAAAAAACTGCAACTGAATTTAGCTTAAAAATAATAAAAATTTTGTAGATATAACAGTTTGTTTTTTTTTTTTGCTATTTTTAATCTACTAATATTTAGCAAAATTTTCCGCAGATTTTACAGTAGAATTTGTCATTTTCAAATAACTAAAAGTTAATTTGAATATAACTAAAATTCTGCGAATCTAACAGTTTTATTTTAACTGTTCTTATTTTACTAGTATTTAGCAAAAAAAAAATCTGCCAATTTAACAGTTTTTTCTGCAACATCATTCTTAACTAAATTTTAGTTGATTTTTCTGCTATTTTTACAGATTTATTTCTATGAACTGGTAATATGCTATTACCGAGGTTTTGCTGGGAAGTTTCATAAAAAGTATGAAGATTATTTTTATTAATTAAAAAAAAAATCATATATTTTGCAAGCAAGATCATTAATGCAGTTTCATGAAATGAATTAACATTTTATTATTTTATAAAAGTTTTACTGATTTAAATTCATTACTCCAAAAAAAATTTAATTTATTTAGTGAAAATTTCATGAGTTTATGAAAGCTTAACTAATTTAAGCTTTGTTTACATATTACATGTTTATATATTAAAAAAAAAAAACATCTTATTAAAGTTTAACGCCAATATAAAACTTTTAATAATGTCGTATTAAAAAACAACATCCAAGCAAAACTAATAGGAAAAGTCAATAAATTTACAAATACATAAACCATTTTACAAATACATAAACATGTTAATAAACACAGATGAGCGTCTAAAACACATACATAACCACATGTACTTGTACGCCGTTATAAGTCCAAGACATGAAAAATATGTCAAAGTGGGGTTTAAAGGACGAAATAACAAACATGTTGTGTGTGTGTGTGTGTGTGCATGGGTAGGTAAATGTTTGTACATATGTAAGTACCTATATGTATGCGTTACTTATCAACAACAATAATAACATTAACTTATCATCGTCATCCAATGTTTTATATGTATATTTTTATATACACTCATAAAAAAACTTAATCACTTGTATTAAAACTTGAACATAAAACTTTCGTCAAATTTAATGTTAAATTTTTAAATTTATTCAAATCCGGATAAATATTAATTGTATTAGTGCTAAAATCACAAAATATGTTAAACAAATCGTGAAAAATATTGTAGTGTATCTTGTTCCTATCCGGATTTCATTCATGCCTAGGGGAATAGTCAGGGAACTGAGTTTTTAGAATTTATGGAAATTTTACTTTAAATCGCCTCAACTCAATGGGAGTTTATTGTCAACGTCTAGGAACGTTATTCAACAGAACAACAAAAATTTACCACAATTTTCTTTGTCAGCTTCCAAAATACTACACTGTTGTTAATCTAACAGTGTAGTAATGTCTACTTACATATACACTTTATAAATGAAATGTTTAATCATATATACCCTACTAAAAGAAATTATATGACTTTTGATATTATATATAATTATATCCGAAAAATGAGAACATCTGATTGTATCAAATTAGATCGTATTATGATCATATTAGATCTAATTTGACACAATAAGATCTAATTTGATGGAATAAGATATGGTTTGATACAATTTTATCCGGATTTTGTTCTCATCCATCAAATATAATATAATCATATCCAACTAGATGTAATGGTATATAATTCGATACAATTACACATAATTATATGAGGCATATGTAATTATATATTGGTTTATATTTAATTGGATATTGTAATATGTTGCACTATATTTTGTGCAATATATAACAAGATATAATTATATATTTAGGATATAATTTCGTTAAATTTCATATAATTATATCTTGGTTTATATGTTCTAATATATAATTATACAAAATTTTATATGATAATATATGACTATATCAAAAATTTTTTACTTGGGTACATATATATATTTTAAACATTTGTTCTTTTAATGCCAACGTTACCATAAACATGCTGAAATGTTCCACTAAACGAAAATCCTTTCGAAACAAAACTTTTTTCTTTTAGTGCATGTACATTTTGTTCATTTTCTCAAGGGAAGTTAAAGTTAAATTGGCAACAAACTAAATTACATACTCAACTTTTTATATACGATACACATAACTGGGATGTAAATAAACAGACGCTATTGCATACAGGTGCATTTTAAATTACATTAAGGCTATGTTTAACTCCTATACAAATTTAGCAACAAAATTATGATTAAACTTTAAAATTTATTTCATTTTTTATGAACTGACCTGCAATTAGTTGCCGGAAAAAAATATCCATGAATTTAGCAACTTTAAATGAAAGCAGAAAATGTGATATTGTTATGGACCCCCAATTTAAGAAGTGGTATGAAATAATGCAGTAAATAACTTCACACACTCTGCCTACGTGTAGTGCATTTTTGGAAGAGGGAGAAAAATAAGCACTTGAAAAGCGCTTCTTTTTCTTCTGTAGAGCTGCTGAAATCGAGCATACCCAATAAGCACATAGGTTTTAAAAATTCAAGTGCTTTAAATTTTGCTTGAAGTAAAGTACACTCAAATAAAAAAATTTGTAAACAGTTTCCAATCGCACTATACTATTTTTATACTGATTATTAGTACAATTTTAATTTTTAGTAATCATTTTTGCTATTCTCTTATTACAAATTACGGATTTTTTTTTTTACTAATTTTCGCTGCTGATTTCAGAAAAACACTTTACTAATTTTTCAAAACCGAGTGCTAAATTTAGCAGAAAAATATACTAATTTAAAAATATTTTTTTTTTGATTTTTTACAATTCTTGTTTAGTTTATATTTGTTAGTATTGATATATTCTTAGTTTAGAAATAACACCCAGAAAATTTTATTGCATCTCCAATGCATAAAACGGCAATAACTGGAGAACCGTGTGCAATTTTGACTCCAAATTTCAAGTACGATGAAGTACCCAGTGTAGAAACGGTAATGACATATCATTATTTTTTGGACTACCAGTAATGACACCCACTTACCTTCTGCATTATTTTAAAACATATAATAATGAGTTACTGATAATGATTTATTTTTATCATTATTTCAAATAGAAAATAATTTTCTAGATTTTTTTGAAAATTTTTTGAAATCTATTTTTAGACTCAATATTTTTTAAACACTGGTAAGGATATATGTAACCACATATTTTTTGATTTTTTGTCTGTTGGCGAGTAAGCTTACTTGTGTGCAGCAGGTCAATTATGTTTTTATCTATTAAATATTACATGTCGACATAGCTCAGATGGTAGAGCTGTTGACTGGCATTCTGTAGACTCAGGTTCGATTCCCGCACCAGCAAAAAAAAAAAAAAAATACAAAAAAAATATTTTTTATATAATTTATTTTTTTGAAAATCTATTTTTAGACTCATTATTTCTGTCAGTACTGGTAAGCACATAGGTAATGATATATTTTTCATTTTTCGTATGCTGGTGTGTAACGACAACTCATTATTTTTCGCGACATCGGCATATAAAGGTAATAAAAAATGTAATAACAAAAGTAACTAGTTACCATTACCAAGTATGTAGTTACATAACCACATATCTGGTAATGATTTTCTACACTGGGTAATTATACGCTTGTTACGATCGAAAGAAAAAAAAATTTTTTTTTAGATTTTACAGTTTTTTTATTTTTTAGTACAATTTTTTGCTAATTTCAGCAGATTGATTTTAAATTACAGTTTACAGCAATTTACTGAAATTTAGTAGCTGCAACTAATTATTTATACTAATTTCATTGTACTAAAATTATGATATTTAGTAACTTTTTTAACTGATTTCAGCAAATCGATTTTGAATTGCATTTTACATAAATTTTACTAAAATTTAGTAGCGGCTACTAATTTTTTCTACTAATTTTATTGTACTACAGATCAGCAGACATGTGTTGCTAAAATTAGCAAAAAATACCGCTGGCCTCAAAACAGTTAAAATTACCGTAATAACAGCAAAATTTTCAGTAGCCATTACAGACTTTTTTGGTTGAGTGTAGATTTCAAATTCTTGCATTTGTATATTTTATAAAAATATTTCAAACTTGAATTTTTGTTTCCCTTTTGCTGGAGTATGCTATTGAAATAAAATGTAATAAAAGTTGTTTTCAAGCCTTGAAACTGGAAAACAGGGCTGGAATTGAACTTGATTTCATCTTGAATTCCACTGAAATTGTTTATAGGGTACTCATCAAAGCCTTGGTAATATTTTGGTATTACCATGCCTACACGCAAAGAAAAAACATGGTTGGGATGACCATATTCGAAGAGCATCATATATTTTTGGGTTTATGATTGCGACAATCATATTATGAAATACCTTTTTCTATCATAATATGATCCCTTAATTACTACATTATGATTCCAAACTGATCCCAATATTATCATATTATAGTCTTGTATATCATACTATGATCCTTATAGCTTTTTTCCCAGCATTCTCTTAAAGGTGAGTGAAAAAGCTGTGCACGATTTGTTTTATTCACAATAGTACATTTATTCATTAAATGACTAATTTACAAACTTAAATAATTTAAATTAATATTAATTATCACTTATAAATAACTAAAAATAAATTATGGAAATAGCTGATAACAGCGCGTAGAAAAATATTGTTAAAAATACTATTTTACAATGCACCCGAAATGATCATAACATGTTCATATTATGTCCCTAATGATCATAATATATTCCTCATGATCATATTATGGTAATGAAGAAAATGTTGTGATCATTTGGGATCATTATATGATCACCAGGAACATAATATGATCAGTACGAAAATATGATCATTTCGTCGTGCACTTACAATTTTTTTTTTTAATTTTGCACTTTTTTTCAATTTTTTTTTTCGTACAAAACTAAAGTCTATCACACTTCTTATTATTGACGCTCTGAAAAAAAATTAAAAAAAAATAATTACTTTTTTCACTTAATTTATAGTATAGCATAATAAAAAATAATTTTATTTAAGTATTGCTTGACAATCTATATCTTTCTAGACTTCTTGGGTAGAGCGATTTCTGTCTTCCAAAATCAATGTCGCTATTAAAATGAATACCAATAAGATATTTTTCTATTTTTGAAGTATTTTTTTTTTTAATACTAATAATAGTTTTTTAATAATAATAATATATATTATATTATTTATTTTAGTGCTTCTTACAACTTCTTTTCACAAAATCTTAAACAAGACTGACGCTAACTGATAGATGACGCTCTTTAAAAAATATACTGATCATCTCATAATTGTCGAAACTATACCAATGATTGTGAACATGATCTCTCTCAACTCAAATAATAATATGATTGCAATTCGAAGAGAGGAATATGATTGTCCAAATAATATATGATTGTAGACGAGAGAAATATTATGATAACCGACAAAAAGAGAGATTTTAACTATAAAATGATTATAGGCGACCATATCATTTGTAAAGTATGATTAATACATTAATAATTTGATTGTAATAACTATGTATGGCAGTAGTAACCATAGTTTGGTAGCTGTGATCATATTGCAACCATATCTTTTCTCTGATTGTATGACCTGATAATACATTAAAATATTGGGTTTTGTAAAAATAATTGCCCTTACTATCTAAATTTTTCAAATGTATATTTTTGTTAAAGTCGACTTTATACAAAAAAAATTATTGCCAATAAAATTTCAATTAAAATTTTGTTTGCTTTCAAATTCATTTTCAATTAAAAGTTTAATCATTTCAATTAAATTTTGAATTGGAAATGAATATAACGTCGAAAAAATATTTAGTTTAACATAAGTGCTATTGACAGCATATTATTCATATTTTGACTTTTATTGAAGATATAAAAATTACAAAAGTGTGTCAAAATTCCCTCAAAAACATAAAAAAAATTAAATATATGTGACCCTCTCCGATGAAAGGGACCTAGTGTGTCAAAAAACGGGTTTGGACTTAAGAGTGGATTCTGGTACCTAAAAGGGAGTAGAATAAGATGAAATGAGTTAAGATGAAATGATTTAGATTAACCATACCAAATCGCATCTCCCAACTGAAGGTGTGTTCAAAGTGATAATGCGTTATGAAACTTTAAATGCGTTCTTCTCAAAACTTCATTTTCACACACTAGGTCCCTTTTCTCGGAGAAGGTCACATATGCATACAGTTTAAGAAAAAAAGTTTGGGAATTGTACAACACATAATTATGTAACAAATATTTACAAAAATATCTAAAAGTCAATTAAAATATTAATTGATTCAATTAAATTATATCATGTTTAGAAACAATTTTTATTTTTAATATATATTTTAAGGAAAAAATATAAAGAAGTTCATGATAAATCTAAAAAACCAATGCCTACACTCAAAACAAAAAAAGTCAGTAAAGTCAGCAAAAAATGTTGCTGTGTCAGCAAATTTTTAGTCAGGAGCGTGCTTGCAAAAAAGTTGGTAATTTCAGCAAAAGTGTTTGCTGAAAATCAGCGAGCTGATTTTTACCACAAAAACAGTAATCTCAGCAAAAGTATTGCTAACACTTAGTTGATTGCAAAAGAAAAAGATCCTTGCTAAAATCACTAAACTTTTTAACGAATATTAGTAGACTGAAAAGAACTCAAAAAATTTGTAGAGAAATTTTACTTTAGTTAATTTATTTGCTGAAAATTTAAATATAGAAATTGTGTATCATTTCCGTTGTCTGTACTACATCTTGTACGCTCTAACTCTTCAACATACGGGTCGTTTATGTCCCTTTTTAAAAATGGTCCAAAAAGTCGCTTTAATTGAAGAGTTAGAGGGGTAAAATGTTCCACAAAAATATTTGTCATGAAATTCTACTATAAGTCTCTGAAGACATTAAAGTTTAAAATTTAGGTTCAATTCCAGAAATAAGTCAAAACTTTATAATGTGTTTAAGGGTTTATTTCGTACTTATTGAGAATTCGTGATCAAACAAACTTGGATTTTAGGAGGAAACCATGTAATCATCCATTTTAGGTATATGATGTGTTCAGCGAACTTGCCAAGACAGGACAGGACCAACTAAATATTTTAAAACCTGTAAAATAAAGTACAAAATGAAAATTAATCTTTCATTAAAATTCGAAATCTCATAAAAATTTTGTAGTTCAATTACAACACCATTAGTTGTGAAACAAATTCAATTACATAAATTCTCAACACAAAATATTCTATCCTCTTTAGAGGCCTCCAAATCTTCTTACATTTTTCTCAACTTTATTCGATTTTCATTTTAAACTGTAACAAATAATTATGTATAACAAATTTGTAATTAATTTTTTTATACATTAAAGCATTGTTTCACTTTGTTTCCATCATATGTTGTATGTGTCACTTACATAAAGGTCAATTGTTTTCTCTAAGGAATAATAGAGCTGTTTTCTCTGTTGTTGCCGTCCTTAAAACTCTCAATGGTTGATTTGAGGATTTTGTGTCATTTTGTTGCTCATCTACATATGGGGAATAATTTCTGAACGGTCCACACTAAAAATATAAAATTAAAAACCCCATTTTTTAAATTATTTAAAATTGTATTTAAATATTAACCCACAAAGGTATGAATACTGAAAATGGGTCTGTAGCGGGAACCCGAAAATACATATTTTATGCCACTAGCCCTATTGAATTTTTAAAATTTTTGTTCTCTGTAGTTTACTTGTACGATCTCAAATCTAACAAAAAACTTTAATTTGTCAATTAAAAGATCAACTATACATACCTTCATACATTGTATTAAAATTTTATAAAATTAAAAATATAAAAATCTATTCTTATAGTATTTTTCACAGCCACAATGCGACAGGGTTTTAGAAAAGTCGGAAATTTCGAGCCGACAATTTTTTAATTAAATGAGCTCATATTCTACATTTAGATTATCTGTCACAATGTTAATATTTTACCAAAACTTTATTAAAATCAGACAACTTTATATTTTTAGTGTGGACCGTTCAGAATTTCTTCCCCATATGAACTTGTACTACCTCATACTGGCACATCATACTTAATAAGTTTGTCCTTTTATTTCTATGTCGACAACAAAGGCGCCATATTGTCCGCTAAGAAATGAGTTAAACTTTTTTACGGGTTTCTTTTATATGGCAACAAGAGAAAAATAAACAAATACAACAAATTTTAGTTTGGCTAATACACAATCAACACTAACAACAACAACAACAACAACAGCTAGGACACGACGACGACATCTACGTCGACAACAGTAACAACAACAATAGAAATTGCTACAATATCAAGGAACAATAATTGCACATTTTGACAAGCTGACACCATACCAGAGAATGAACACAAATTTTATTCATGGCTGTTTGTATTCCACTAACATTGTAGTAATAAAAGTACTTTAATGGCTTAATAAGTTGAGATGAGTTCATAAATCAAACAAAGAAAAAGTAAAAGTTATTGCAAAAGTATCGCACAAAAAAAGTGTGTGTGTGTGTGTGTACAAGAGCTGAACTACTTTTATTGGACCCCTAACCTCAGTTTGAAGGTTGATAGTAAAACATATTTAAAATTTAAACAATGAAAAAATCAGTAAAAAATTATTTAATTATCTGTTAATGCAGTAAAACTAATTCTGAACATTTTTCTTGTGGAAAAAAGAATGGATATGCTATGATTTGTTTAGATCTAATAGATGTGATTGAATCTGATTAGGTCTGGTAACAGATCAGATCATTTATATTAAGGTATGGCATACTCTCTATGGCCAGATATGATCAGATCTGTTTATATCTATTGAGAAAATTCGATAATTTTTAGCCAGATATGAGCAGATCTGGTCATATTGGATCACATCTGGTGCCAGATCTGCTTCATAATCTCTTTGTCCAGATTTAGTAACAGATCTGCTACCAGATGTCAGCCATTTACCCGTCGCACAGTGGGTGATTTTGAAAAAAAAAATTTAAAAACAAAAATGGAAATAATTCTGGATAGTGGTAATTAAGGACTTGTATTCGAGTTTAAGTTTTGAATGTGGGGTATATAGACGCCATAGGTCCCCAAAGTCGGCACTTCGGGTGTTACAAAAATTAAAAACGATCCAGAACTCTTAATTTTGTCACGATTTAAATCTCATCAGTGGAATGTAAATACAAGTCGAGTTCTACAAAAAAGTTAGCGACACGCATAGTTTATCTCTTATATTTAGTTTACGAAATATCCGACTTTGAAAATTAAAATTTGCTAACATTCTCCCGATTTTTTTGAAATATTTTTTATGATTTATCAACAAACTGATAAATATTCTACAGAAAGAATTTTGAAAGAATCTTTTGTAGTTAAAAATTTATATGCATTTAAAGTTAAAACTCTGAAAAAGTCGTTTTTTTTTCAATTTTTTAGCTAAAAAAAGAATTTTCATTCTTTTTTATTTATAAAAAAAAATTGTTAAGATATAAATTATTTATACTTTTTTGAAAGGCTTCTTCAGTATTTAAAAAATGTTCGAAAATTTCAATCACTGTCGGCTCCAGGCCCTTCCGAAATATACCTACCTATTTACTCCAAACACAAAGCTAGAATCAAAAATTTTAAGCACTTTTTGTATGGTCCAATATGTTCCTAATAATTGTGTATAGGGAATCCTGCGCATCATAATTGGTAGGACAAATATTCCCAAAAAACTAAAAAAAAACTCATTTTTGGAAATTTTCAGAAGTTTTTTAGGAATTGTAGGATTCCTTTTGAAATTTTTGTTGGTTTGTATTAAGCATTAAAAAATCTATATAGTTGTGAAATGTCAATAAAAAGTATTAATTGATAAAGTTTTAATTGCATAATTAAAAAGTTATATTATGGACAAAAACTCAACAGAACATTTTCTCTCACTTTTTTGCAAAATGTCTTTAGTGAATTTTATAATTGTTGAAAATTTTATTAGTTTTTAAAATCTAGGTACAATTTCCCACACTAGGAACAATTTCCTACACTCATAGATATAAATCTGTAAAAATAGCAGAAAAAGTTACTAAAAATTAGTTAAAAATTATGCTGCAGAAAAAACTGCTAAAATTAGCAGATGTTTTTACTAAATACTAGTAAAATGAGAATAATAAAATTAAAACTGTTAAATGTACAGAATTTTATTTATATTTAGGCTAACTTTTAGTTAATTGAAAATAGCAAATTGTACTGTAAAATCTGCAGAAAATTTTGCTAAATATTTGTAGACTAAAAATAGCAAAAATAAACTGTTAAATCTATAAAATTTTTGCTATTTTTAAGCTAAATTTAGTTGAATGCAAATATCAGTCTATTCTGCTAAAATCAGCGGAAATATTTGCTGAAAAATTGTAAACTGCTGTTTTCAAAAGGCTCGATTTTTATTTGCATTTAAAAAAAAAATGGAAAAAAAACTTCGAAAATTTTTAATTTTTTGGTGATTTTTTAGGCTACTAATTATTTAGCTAAATTTTTTGCTGATTTTAGCAGGTTAATTTGCTACTCTTCATTTACAAAAATTAAGTTCAAATATAACTAAAATTCTGTATATTTAACAGTTTTATTTTTGCTGTTCCTATATTTCTTATATATAGCAAAAATAATCTTCTAATTTAGCAGTTTTTTTCTGCAGCAACATTTTTAACTAAATTTTATTAGTTTTAACTAAATTTTTTACGGACTTTTTTCTATTAGGGTACGCATTTCCATATGCCTACTTAATGAATTAGGAAAATTGCATTAACTACTATTACATTCATTATAAGTAGGTAACACATTAACACAGGTAATATATTGCACAATATTTAACTATTAATCCTTTATTTTGAGACCTGCGTTGTTCATTCTAAAATATTTGGAAGTAAAATTCTAAATCTACAGAAAAGAGTTTATACTGGATGCTTTTCTGGTATCTCGGTTACCTTTTTAAATGTCCCAGTGTAGAAAATCATTTTGCAATTTTTAAAACATAAATATATTAAAGGTTTTATGACGTCATTGTAATGCCATTTCCGTTAATTTTTAAAAGCCCATGTACAGAATCGCATCCGTTTCCAATCCAATTCCGATGAGGATTTCATAAAGACCACGAGTGTTTCCAAAATGAGTTAGCAGGATAGAATTTATATAACTTTGGGGGATTTTTCAAAATAGCACGAATTTTCTAAATCTCGGTCGAAGAATCACGTTGTCGTAATTTACAAAATCTCTTAATGAATTTCATCTAATAACATTTATAATAATTTGAAATTTTTTGCAGTTTTTTTTTTTCAATGTGTTAAAAATGGACACTAAATTTCTGCGTCCTCTAAGGGTTGCTTATGATACTACAACAATTTATTAAGGACTAGGAATTCAAATTTTTGCTGGTATTTTACCAACTGAGCAGTTTTTGTAGTTTAAATAATTCTCATAAAACAAGTACCATCTGTTAGGAAATGTTATTATTGTGTTCTAATGTCCAGACAATGGACAACATTTCAAATATGTCACGAATGTCAATAAACTTGCATAAAATACAACAACCTTTGTCCTTAATTTAATCAAATTCATATAAATAAATTTATAGATGAATTTTATAAATTATATTAAACTTTTATTTAATCCAAATAAAATTTTTGTTCAATTTATTACAGATTTTCATCAAAACGAAAGTTTACAACAGCAGCTAATGTATTTTTGGCCAAAAAATAATGTTACAGCAGCAATGACATCATCTAGAACGGAAAAAATCAAAATATTATTAAATAGAAAAATAAAAATCACATAATTTTATAAATATACCATCATAGTAGCTGATTTTACTTTGATTTTCAACATCTCTCCAACAAACATTGAAGTAGTAAAAAGAAGAAAAATTCAACTAAATAAAATCACTACATAACCTTAATTACATTGAGGTTATGTTGGAAATTCTCTCTCCTCGATAAAAAAGCAGAAAAAAAGGAAAATCACGACAACAAACATCACACATAAAGCAGCTGAAAAGAATTTTTTATACATCACCATTATCATCATTCACATTATTACAATTCGACATCATTGACATCATCTTTGAATGAAATGATTCATCAAATGTTACAACTTTCACAACTATATTTTTTCTGCTATTGAAACCAAAAACGAAAGAACACGCAGCTTTTCCTTACGCCCTCCAAAACAAAAATAACTCTTGATTCTTTTTTTTACGTCAATTTTATAAAACATAAAAAGAGGTTTTCTACCTGGCTTAATTATAACACAGCAACAAAAACAAAAACAAAAAAAAACTTGACTGATAGTTTATTAATTATATTAAATTTAACTTTTTTATATAGGCTTAAGCCTGCGAAAATTTTTTATCAAATCCAGAAAAAAAAACCAGCTAATAAAAATTCTTACAAGTTTTTTTCCTCGAACTCGAAACCAGTGATCTCCAAAAATAATAGTTTCTTTATTACAATAATGCTTGACATCTAAAAAAGAAAAAAAAAACAAATCTTAAAATTTTTCTTATAAAGCTGCCCTTTTTTAATGCCGCTTACAATCTACTTCCGCTTTACCAAGAGCTACAATATTTACAGCATTTAAAATTTCAAAGAAAATTTTTTATACCAAACTACTCTACTCTACAACTTTGTCTCAATAACAACAATAAACGTCAATCTTCAGTTGTGTCTCAACATTTTATTTTATTTTGTTTTGTATTTAAATTGTCTAAACAATGGGGAACAAATGCTGTAGTAAACGTCAGGACCAGGAACTTGCTCTAGCTTATCCAACAGGTTATAAAAAATCTGATTATACCTTCGGTCAGACACATATTAATAATAGTGGTGTTAAACATAATAACGGTGGTTCATTGGATTCACGTTATACACCGGATCCAAATCGTGTTCCATTGAAAATTGGTGCTAAAGGTGGTGTAGATATAATAAGGCCGAGAACAACGCCAAGTAAGTAGATTTAAATAATATTAGTTATTTTTATTGATGTAGTTTTAAAAATTACTCCCTCTTAATTGAAAATATCGTGGTTTATTGACAAAATTACTAAAATGTACCGATATAAATCGAAATATTTTAAAACATCCCACTTTAAATCAAGTACATATTCCTGTGGCGTATGAGTGTTATTAATTTAAACATAATAAAATATAACTCATACGCAGTGTAGCTATTTCCTACTGGCAAATCGGATTGCACTGAAATTTCACTTACCATACAAGGAGGGAAGGTCGGCCATGTGCTTCACTTATATTTTCATGAAATTTGGATATATATGATAAAGGAGACAGAATAACAGACAAATTGGTGTCAAATGAATGGTATTTTTTAAATCTATTAAATGGTGTAATAAAAATATTAATAAAAAGTTTTCAAACAAAAAAGTGTCAAACAACTTTGAAACTCAGTTGCTTACTAAATATCAATTTAGGCTCATATGTTTATAACCAAAAGTTTTTTTAATTTTGTCCTCACTATCACATAAATATTCAAATTTCATCGAACTCTGACGGAAGCCACAAAGAGACTCTCCTTATTAAGAAGTGCGCCTTTAAAAAATGTAATACACATTTTTCGTAATAACGTTTTCCACTTTTAATTAAAATAATTTTTTTTTTATTAAAATGTCTTTGCAGGAAACCAAAGCCAAAAAAGTTGGAGAAGTTATTGAGGGCAATTCCAACTTCGGAAACTTTTGTGCTCAGAGTTAAAAATAACGTTGGGCTTAAAAAGTTTAAAGTTCAGAAAGTTCCGGGCAGAATTGCTAAGAAAAATTTTTTGAAGGTTTTTTTTCAAAACTTTGAATGTTGTGTAATGGATAGGATAATCAATTAATCGACTTATATTAACCGATTAATCGAATAAAATTAACCCTTAAATGCATGGTCTAACCATTTGGTAACATACCAGTTTTTTAATAAAAAAAAACCCACTTGATGTACAAAAACTGCATTTTTGGGCATAGGGGCCCATTCTGTACAAAGTGCTCTTATAGTTTAGCTCCGATTTTTTAACCAGTTATAGATAAAATCTTGGTTTTGCTTCGTATGTTTGTGTAAAATCTAAAACACGAGTTTTTTTTTACAAAAAGTGTAATATTCAAAAATGTTTGTTTAAATATTTAAAAAGGTATTCTAGCAATAAAATTAATTTTGGCGACAATAAATGTATAATTCATAGTCTATATATACATTAGAGTGTCCCTTAAAAATAGATTTGTCATTACACCCCCCACTTTTATTGGAAATGGTCCAAAATGGAAGAAATCGATTTTTCTTTTTTTGGAAAACGTTAACCCGTGCCGAAAGTTGGACGAAAATGGTCCCTTTTGGAAAAAAAGTGTATTACTATTAAAAATTCCCAAAATTCGAAATTTCGAAAAAAATTATTTTTTATTCCATTTATTCATTTTTTTTTTTTTTTTTTTAATTTGTATTTTATTTCAATAATATTTAAATAGAAATAAAGATGTTTATGCCTCAGCGCCAAGAAAGGCTTTATAGAGGCTAGTTGGCAACTAACAATCCCAGGAAAATTTTTTACAATCGGTAGCCAACCACACCCATTCTGCAACTGGTTCCACTGCAACCGATTCCATGGAACTGGTTCTGGAACCAGTTCCTGGGATCCTATATGGAAGGTGTGGGTGACGTAGAATCAGTTCCAGAACTAGTTCCAGAACTGATTCTAGAGCAACCGGTTCCACTTTGGAGCCATAGAAGGGGTTGCTTTTGGGACAATTTCAAACAAAAAGAATCGGTGTTAGAATCGACAGTAGAAGGGGTTGTGAATGAAAAGTCCCAGGAAAATTTTCTGTTCCAAAGAATCGGTTGTACAATAGCTGCTTTTCATTCACAACCCCTTCTACTGTCGATTCTAACACCGATTCTTTTTGTTTGAAATTGTCCCAAAAGCAACCCCTTCTATAGCTCCAAAGTGGAACCGGTTGCTCTAGAATCAGTTCTGGAACTAGTTCTGGAACTGATTCTACGTCACCCACACCTTCCATATAGGATCCCCGGAACTGGTTCCAGAACCAGTTCCATGGAATCGGTTGCAGTGGAACCAGTTGCAGAATGGGTGTGGTTGGCTACCGATTGTAAAAAATTTTCCTGGGATTGTTAGTTGCCAACTAGCCTCTATAAAGCCAGTTCCTGGGATCCTATATGGAAGGTGTGGGTGACGTAGAATCAGTTCCAGAACTAGTTCCAGAACTGATTCTAGAGCAACCGGTTCCACTTTGGAGCCATAGAAGGGATTGCTTTTGGGACAATTTCAAACAAAAAGAATCGGTGTTAGAATCGACAGTAGAAGGGGTTGTGAATGAAAAGTAGCTATTGTACAACCGATTCTTTGGAACAGAAAATTTTCCTGGGAATATTATATAATTCATGTTTACTTTATAACAATATTAATAGTAAAAATTTTTATATATAAAAAAAAAAAAAAATGAGAAAATAAAAAATAATAATAAAAAATAAAATTTTTTATGTTAAGTGCTAATAAATTTTACAAATTCATGAGATTTCAAAAAATTTTAAAATAAAGTTTCTTAGGATGCAAGAAGTATTTCAACATTTTGCAACAAATATTCTTTTAAATTGTTTTTGAAAGTAGATAAAACTGATATGATTTTCAAGCTATCAGGTAACTGGTTGTACTCATTTGGTCCAGAACAACGAATACGTTGTTTAGTTAATTCCAGCCGACACCTTACTACATTAAGGTCCATCGCCTGTCTTGTTATTCTTTGTGTATATGCCACATTAGGATCAAATTGTATGGTGTGAGAACCAATATTTTTAATGCATTTAAATACGTATAATAATAGTTGTTGTTTGTAAAGACCTTTTATTGGAAGTATAGTTTTAGCATAATTTTGAAATAACTCTGTTGTAGAAAATCGCAACGGAAGATTATAAACAATTTTTAATGCTTTGTTCTATGCCGATTGAAGTGCCCTTATTGCTGTGTTTGTCTTGCTGCCATAAATTACGGGAAGATACGTTAAGTTTGAGTGTATTAGGATTGATAAATTAGCATTTTTGTTTCAACATTTAGTTTATATTTAAATTTGTATAGTATACCAATCCCTGATGATATTTTCGATTTAAGATGACTAATATGATTGTCCCATATGAGGTTCTGGTTTAGATTTATTCCCAGGTATCTAACGCTTTCAGATTCACTAATTAACTGGCCATCAATATATACGCTCATAAGTTCATCATTCCTTGAAGTATATGGTTTAAATTTGACTAATTTGGTTTTATTAGCATTGAGGATTAATTTATTTAACCTTAAAAATTTCGATAAAATTGAAGCATCGTATTCAATTTGCGTTCTTAATACTTGTTGGTTTTTGTATTTATAAAAAATACATATATCATCTGCAAACATAAAAAGTTCACCGTTGAATTTAATGTTTTTTATATCATCAATATATATTTTAAACAACAGCGGACCTAGAACACTGCCATGTGGAACTCCACATGAAACAGATAGTTCTGGGCTCCTTGCTTCTCCAATTTGGAAAAAATTGTCTCCTGTTTTTTAGGAAATCATCAAATATTCCAATAGAATTTTCCGAACAACCTATATATTCCAGTTTCTTTACCAATATCTTATGATCAACAAAATCAAATGCTTTCGATAAATCAAAGAACACCCCAGCAACTCCTCTATATCCAGCATCAAGACCATCACAAATATGATCAATAACATTTATCACCGCTTCCTCGGCTCCACTGCCTTTTCTAAATCCATATTGACGATTAAATAAAATATTGTTGACCTCAAGATAATTAGTCAGTTGTTCAAACATAATTTTCTCAAAAATTTTATCAATAACTGGAAGAATAGAAATTGGGCGGTAGTTTTCAATCTTATTTGTTCCTGTACATTTGGGTATAGGAATAATTTTGTGTGTTTTCAATACATTTGGATATTTGCCATCTTCAATAATTTTATTAAATATTCTTGTAATTATTTCTGAAATAGCTGTTTTACGTACCAATAGCATCTTGGGTGTAATATTGTCGAAACCACAACTCTTATTTGTATCTAGATTTTCTAAAATATTACCGATTTTTAATTGCTCTACTGGTTTTAGAATAAAGTAGTAACTGGAACTAAAGTACAAAACATGTTTATGTCATCGTCAAAATTTTGGCATATAGCTTCCCTCATGCTTTGAACCAAATTATAAAAGAAATCGTTAAACACTAAAGCCTTCTCAGTATCCAAAGTTATAACATTATTATCAGTATTTACTATTTCATTGATCGAATTTGCCCTCTTCCCAAGTATTTTGTTTAAAAACTCCCACGTTTTTCTCGAATCACCATTATATTTTCTTAAATTGTGAGTATAATAATTATTCATCAACACTTTGTTACAATTTTTTATAACTTTGCTAATTCTTTTTATACGCTCAGTAATAAATTTGTTTTCCTTATTTTTTTTTCTGGCTTTTAACAACTTATTTTTAAAAATAACTAGAGAAATTAATTCTTCAGACATCCATGGGCTCATTTTATGTCGAACATCACATTTTTTTGTTATCGCTTTACAGCTTTGTGTTGCAGCAAATGAGAGCAATGTGTTCACAAGATTCTCACATTGCTCTCCTGGGTCATTCAGAGAAGAAACAGATAAGTTTTCATCAAGATATGTTCCGAACTTTCTATAGTCAATCCAAAAATTTTTTTCAATGACAGTTTCCCGGTGATTAAAAACGATTTTAAAACTACAAAAAATAAAATTGTGATCAGATAATGTATTTTCAATTGAGTTTACTGAGATACAATTTGTCAAATTACTAAACACGCAATCAATACAAGAACCACTTACAGGCCTTGTTATGAGGTTATGGCATGACAGTAAATTAAATTCAGAAAAAGTGTCTTTTAAGATTTGACTCGGTTGGTCGACAATCAATAAATTGGTGTTAAAATCCCCAACAAAAACACATGGTGAATTTTGAACTTGTAAAAGTAACGTTTCTAACATTTCCGAAAACTTTTGCAATGAGCATTTTTGTGATCTATATAATGATGTTATCACCATGGGCTTATTATCTATTTTTATATCTGGTAACGATATACATATTACTTCTAGAAAATCTTTACTGCGAGAATCAATCACATTGTGTTTTATTCGTTGACTAATATATACTGTAGTTCCTCCATAATTATCACTTCTGCAACAATGAACTGCTTCATATCCATCTATTGAGTACAGCCTAACACATTTCCTATTAAACCATGTTTCCTGAACTGCAATTATCTCAGGCATTATAGACATTTTACATATTTCAGATTTAAGTTTATTAAATTTATCAATTGAAGAAATACTCCTTGCATTTACAGACAAAACATTGAAAGTTGATTTAGATTCAGTTATATTTGCATTAAAAGAGTTTAAATTAAAATAATATTTAGAATTCATATTAAAATATAAAACAAAAAGTTTTTAAAAGCTTTTGGTATAGTACCTACAATAAAATTTAATTTGGTGACTCAAATTGGACGTTATCCTCCTCATTGTCTTCATCATCATCTTCTTCAGACATAGCAGTATCCATGATATTACGCTTTACGTTACCACCAGCTGATTTACACAGCAACTTATCTACATCGTCCATCGATTTTAAACAAATTGGTCTCGACTTTTCATTTCTCCTAGTAAAGATGTTACTAGATCTGGCATAAACGAATTTAAACCCAACTGCTTTCAATGACTTTGCGTAGTTTAACAGTTCCAATGATTCCTTAGAAAGAAAATCATTTATAAACGTTTCTTTTAAATCATCTATTTGCTTTAGTTTTGACTTATCTTTCATAAAAACTTGTTTATTTTTTTTTGTGGTAAATTTCACAACAATTGTTTTTTTCATATTTGATTTTTTATTAACATTGCTTTGTTTGTTACGATTTACAAAGTATGCTTCTTCTATATCGTCTTCACAAATATCAGCACCAGTTTTTTTGGCCACAGCTAATACAACTTCATCAGCCTTTGCATTTTCATCCGCATCAATACCATTAATTATGCAGTCTTTTTGTACTCTGACATCATTTAAAAATTTTACAGTAGATTTTAAACTTTTCACTTCTTCTCGTAGGGTATCATTCTCCTTTTTTAAACTCTTTATTTGTTTATTATTCTCCTTCACACCTTTTAATATAGCATCATACTGTGATGACATAAATTGCATTGTTTCCCTAATGTCATCCAGCTGATTTAATTTTGTTTTGATTTCTGCTAGATCATTTGCACACACAGACACATTACCAATTGGCGCGCAAAAGTGACATTTATATTCGAGAGAGGGATTATTAACTAGTTTCTCATACTGTTTTTTATCTAGTTTACTGCACAATGAGTGTAGTGTTTTCTGGCAAGTATCACATTCCAAAGCTTCTTCACTTTCCAACACTTGTGTTTTACATTGAAAGCATATTGGTTTGTTTTTAATATTTAGACTTTTACGTGTTTTACTCGGCATCCTTTATTCTTCAAAGAAAGAGTGTAATATTGTTTATACAATTTAACTATTATTTTTATTTTTAACGTTGTTATTATATAAAATATTTATATTTTTATTTAAGCTTTTGTGTCGACTAAAATTTTGACGTTTTATTAACACGACGTTGCCACACTTTATTTAATATAGTCAAAATGATTCATACATGGAATTTTGACTTCATCGGATATCATTAACCAACTTTAGCCTGGAATCCAAAATGACCCACGAATTTGATAAAAATGCAAAACGTATTTTTTTTAAAATGCCTAATTTGGAAATGTCTATTGCTATTTGTACCACATAATAGTTGATATTAAAGAAAAAAAAAAGAAAGAAAAAATTGGAAAAATAATAATTCGAGTTTATGTTTGGAGCGACTGCTTTTCAGGACATTTTACAAAAATAGCACATTTTGTCAAAAATTCCAATGTTTTCATCAAATTTTACACGGTTTTCGGAAAAACAGCACTCAAATTTGGTTAGATTATAATTCTCTTTTCATTTCTTTAAAAAAATTTAACCCTTAGTGGCCTGGGGTCAGAAAAGACCCATGGAACTTAATATTAATTATGACTACGAGATTGTAAAGCCATTAAATTTATAAAAAAAAATCTCAACTGGATAAAAATAATTATTTTGTGTAACGTGATCCATATGGGGTTAATTTTTATACTTTTGTCCAAAAACGCCCCACTAGGAAATTTACAGAATAACACCTTTCCTAATTTTCGGAAAAATATCACTTTGAATGAATAAAAAAAAAATTTCCACTTGATAAAAATAATAATTTTGAGTAACTTGATCCATATAGGGTTAATGTTATCACTTTTCATAAAAAAGACCCACTAGGAAATTTCCAGCATAACATTTATCAGATTTTTATTAAATTGGGATATGCGAAAGGTGTTATTCTGTAAATTTCCTAGTGGGGCGTTTTTGGCCAAAAGTATAAAAATTAACCCCATATGGATCACGTTACACAAAATAATTATTTTTATCCAGTTGAGATTTTTTTTTTATAAATTTAATGGCTTTACAATCTCGTAGTCATAATTAATATTAAGTTCCATGGGTCTTTTCTGATCCCAGGCCACTAAGGGTTAAATTTTTTTAAAAGAAATGAAAAGAGAATTATAATCTAACCAAATTTGAGTGCTGTTATTCCGAAAACCGTGTAAAATTTGATGAAAACATTTAAATTTTTGAAATTTGTGACAAAATGAGTAATTTTTTTAAAATGTCCTGAAAAGCAGTCGCTCCAAACACAAACTCGAATTATCATTTTTCCGATTTATTTTTTTCTTTAATATCAACTATTATGTGGTACAAATATCTATCGACATCTCCAAATTAGGCATTTTAAAAAATCTTTAAAATTAATTAAAAAAAAAAATACGTTTTGCATTTTTATCAAATTCGTGGGTCATTCCAGGCTAAAGTGGGTTAATGATATCCGATGAAGTCAAAATTCCATGTATGAATCATTTTCACTATATTAAATGAATAAATGGAATAAAAAATAATTTTTTTTCGAAATTTCCAATTTTGGGAATTTTTAATAGTAATACACTTTTTTCCAAAAGGGGCCATTTTCGTTCAACTTTCGGCACGGGTTAACGTTTTCCAAAAAGAAAAAAAATCGATTTCTTCCATTTGGGACCATTTCCAATAAAAGTGGGGGTGTAATGAACGAAAATCGACAAATCGCTATTTTAAGGGACAGTCTAATATACATATTAGACATATTTGAAAATCGACAAATCGCTATTTTAAGGGACAGTCTAATGTACATATACATAGATACGATTTGTCGATTTTCTTAATAATGGTAATGACTGGTCGTTACTACATGCATTACTTAGATCTGATATCTCATTACCCTTTGAACTACTTTTAAACTGAATGTAATGAGTTACCGATAATTATACCCCACACATTACTATTTCACAATAGCTGAAACAAATAATATATGTACTAAATCATTAAAAACCATAACTATGGTGTAGCATAGCGGTTACCGTTTTTGCCTGACAGACATGAGGATCGCTGATCAACTCGTGTTAGCTTCCATTGTTTTTTTTTTGTAATTTATATTAAACATCTACACTCAAAAAAAAAGTCAGTAAAGTCAGCAAAAAATGTTGCTGTGTCAGCAAATTTTTAGTCAGGAGCGTGCTTGCAAAAAAGTTGGTAATTTCAGCAAAAGGTTTGCTGAAAATCAGCGAGCTGATTTTTACCAAAAAATAGTAATCTTCAGCAAAAGTTTTGCTAACATTTAGTCGACTGTAAATGAAAAAAATCCTTGCTAAAATCACTAAACTTTTTGCTGAATATTAGTAGATTGAAAAAAGCTCAAAAAACTTGTAGCGAAATTTTACTTTAGTTAATTTATTTGCTGAAAATTTAAATATAGAATATGTGTAGAGTTGTTTTTCTTTTTTTGTCATTTCCGTTTCCAGACAAGCTGCGACATCTACATCTTGTCTGTCTGGTTGTCGTCCACGCTATGAATGCGGTTATCAGCACAATTTTTGTAGCAAAATAAATTAGTAAAACATTAATTCAAAATTAGTTTAGAGCTAAAAGAATATAACTAAAATTTTTGCTGAAAACGGAATTTCAGCAAAAAAATTGCTGAAAACTAATACACTTGATATACAAGACGTTTTACTAATTTTTCTACTAACTTATTTTTTTGAGTGTATTTATAGAAATGTTGATGTTCATTAAGCAGTATTTAATAACAACAAGTTTTGTGAAAAATGGACATGTATAACAGCTGCCACAATAAATACGTTAACTCTTTCACTACCCTTGTACACTACAGTGTACACATCTTTAAAAGAATATATAAAATTTAATAGTGGAAAAAAATTTTATACTTTTTAGAAATAAGTTTATTAGGATCTTGGACTTCAAATAAAAATCATTATATGTATAAGCAGTTCAACATGGCAATATGGTCGCGATATTTGTTAATGAAGTCTAATTTTTTGAAGATATCATAATCTCCCTGAAAAGGGGGTTTTGGTGTTTCTCCTAAACTAATGAAGATAGATACTTGAAATTTGGCATATGGCTTCGTTTTATGACGAGAAGAAAACCAATCGAAGAATTTTTGGCTACTCGAATGTTTAAGGGGTAAAACGGGGCTCAGAAGTTTGAAAAAATCGATTTTCGAACGTCATTTTTGGAGGGTAGGAGGGGATGGGGGCAAAATTTGTTAAAATTTTTTTTATAATTTAAGGACTCTTAACAAGAATCAAAAAGTCGGTAGTGAAAGGGTTAAAGCATTCAAAATCATAGCGATGTCGTAGTCTAATGGTTAGAGTATTTGCCTGACAATGGTGAGGTACGCTGATCAATTCGTGGTTTTTAAATTTTTATACTTTTTTAAATTTATATTCAACATCTATTTATAGAGCTGTTGATAAACTACTTACAGGTAACAGCAGTGTAATGACTTTCCTCCAATGACATCACCATGTTAAAATAAGTAGTTCAGTAATTAAAAGGTAACTAGTGAACACTTAAGATTTCAATACCTAAAACTCATTACATGGTAATGAAAAGTTTTGCTGGGTTATTAAATTAACTATAAATCTTATTAAAGTAAATACGATTCTAAGATTTTGTTTTCCCATTTTAGAAATAAGTAGAAATATATTTAAATTTAAAAGAAAACAAATTTAGTTTGATTTCAAAGCTGTTTTTATTTAATTTAATGTCGTTTCTGTTTGATTTAATTTTTTTGCTGTGTTTAGGCGTAAACAAGAAATTCTCGTTGAGTTTAACCTAAAAAATATTTTCTGCTCTTTCCTGAAGATGCTGCACATTGGAGTAGCGAAATATCGAAAATAAAAAACTTTTTATAAATAAAAACCAAACCTTAAGCTCAAGAAAATAGTAGAGTTAAAAATTAAAAAAGAAGGTTAAATAAACCTAAAAAATATTTTTATAAATTCTAAAAAGTCGACGGCTGATAATTACCTTAGGCAAGAATGCTACAAGCCTACTTCAAATTATTTTTAACAATTTGTTAAATAAGTTTTGCGATTTTAGCACATTTAATTACATTAATAAGAAATAATTTTTAAGTATTTTTTGTAAGTTTTTAGCAATTTTTATTAGTCGATTAATCATATTAAATTATTCAAATTATTCGTTATTCAAAATTTGGACATTTTAAATTATTCCTACAACTTTTGAGCAAAATTGTTTGATTAATCGATTGAATACCCTAAAAATGAACGACGCAACTTATGTTTTAGCAGACTTTTTACAACTTACTGGTCAGAAATGTTATGTGGCGGATAGACGAAATTCCCTGGTATGGCAAACTGTTTGCAGCTACAGAAAAAGGAGTCGATCTTTTGTTAAATTGGCCTCAACAAACTCAGATATTTTAAATAAAGTTGAAAAATTGTATATCATGAGATTAAAATATTATCTAAAATGCCACATAATATATGTAGATCTATAAAAAAAATGCAACATCAATTAGTTTTTCTTTTAATTTTAACTTGTTTCAATAATCTTTTATTCAGTTTTTATGTGTTACACTTTTTAATGGCGCACTCCTTAGTACATGGATTCAACTATTCTCATTTATCACTATTAAAAAAAGTCCACTGTGCGTATGAGTGTTTTTATTATAAATATAAAAATATCAATCATACGCCACGTGAATAAAAATAATAATAACCCAATCTCTTGCAAAACTTTAACGGTGGGTCTCATACTGCTGGTTTAAACTTTAGTTAATAGTTAACCCAAAAATTTGTTGTTATTTTGTGTACTTTTTTTTTTGACATTTTCTTTTGTTTATAGTTAAGTTAAAGTTAAACCTACAGTATGAGGCCCACCGTAAATATTTTGAATATAATTTAAAAGAAAGAAATGGTTTTCTTTCTTTTAAATTTAACAAATTTGTATTTTATTTATTATGTATTTTTTAGCCTTTGAAAGAAACCATGGTGTTTTTTAACCTAATTAAAATTTGTATTTTGTTGTCACATTTATGTTTTACATTTCCTATGGTTTATTCACCTTGGCCTCATATTATAGTCTTTGTCTTTTCTCTAAGTACAACCTCGTTTAAAATTCTTTTATTTTTCACTTTTTTTTTGTTTGTGTTAAATCAAAGTCAATAACAGGCAAAAGAATAAATAAAATAACATCAAACAAATGAATGAAAATAAAATAAACCACTTTTGTGATTTATACTGTTTATAAAATATTTAAAGTTTCCCTCAATACTTTTGAGTATACATATTGTGAAAATCAAAAAACATCAACCAGTCATTAAAATAAAACCAGTACAAATAATTAAAACTACTGCAGAGAAGATTTGCCAGAATTTTTAATTATCATACATAAAGTAAAACGAAATGATGACCGTTTTTTATGGTTTTATTGTACAAAAGGATTACAAATAAACAATTTGTAAAAAAAAAAACATGAAATACAAAGGTCTTTCATTCTGACTGTTTGCCTGTCTGTCTGTCTGTCTGTCTGTCTGTCTATACATTGTATGCATTCATGAACAAATTAGGGTTTTAACTAAAAATGAAAATAAGACTTGTTAAAGTGTTGATTTTCATTTTCATGTTTGAAAATTTCAATGTCAGTCCATAGAAAATAATAATCATAGGAAATGAACTTGCAATAATGACACATGAAATATAAAAAGTGTTTGATATTTTTTTTTGTTGACAACCTAATCCCAGCAAAAAAAGGCCTTACCACCTAAATTGATACCTCATTAAGTGATGCCCAAACACTTAAATTGTAATTGACTGAATTATACGAGTACAATATAAATGCATTCTTGTATACAACATCTTTCAAAAAACTTCTCACAACTCACTTTGTGTGTCATACATTCTAAAATTCAAAGCGAACAGCTTCCATAATTCGTTAGCAAGCTTTTGGACATATTAAAGGCATGACGCACAAGGTTGGTTGTTGATAGCTGCAATTCAACTTCTGAGAAGTTATTTGTAAGATCTTGTGTAAAAGAATAAGAGCTTTGAAGAATTAATTCGTTTTTGAATGAATTCACTACCAATCGAATTCAATTTTCTCTACAATTGAATGAATTCCTTTTCTTAAGTAATTCACTGAATTCGTTCAACTGAATGCGTTCATCAAACAACAAATTCAAAGAATTAATTCAATTGCAATAGTTCTTTTTATTAAATCAAATGAATTAATTCACCGGTGAACGCGTTCAATTTTATAAATCGAACGGAAAAAAAGTGAATTAATTCCTTACTGAATTAATTCACTACTGAATTCGTTCAATTTCATTTTCGTTCAGTGAATTAAAAAAATTAAAATTAATAAAATTAAAATTTTTAAATAAGCAATTTTACAGCGTGTGCTAGTAAAAATTAACAAATTAGAAACCGGATGCTGTTTACCAACCTACATGATTCAAAAATAAAGCCTTTTACTATTAAAAATAAAAACTTTACAGATATAGATAAATTTGGAAAAAAAATATAACTATATAACTAGTTTGAAAAATTAATAGTTATATTTTTTTTTCCAAATTTATCTATATCTGTAAAGTTTTTATATTTAATAGTAAAAGGATTTATTTTTGAATCATGTAGGTTGATAAACAGCATCCGGTTTCTATTTTGTTTATTTTTACTAGCACACGCTGTAAAATTGCTTATTTAAAAAATTTATTTGTAGATTATTGTTTTCTTCTACTGAACGGCAGAAAACAGGCTTTGAATTCAGTGAACTTATTTTATTTTTTTTCAATTCAGTGAACTTATTTTATTTTTTTTTCAATTCAGTGAACTTATTATTTTTTTTTTTAATTCACTGAACGTAATTTTATTTTTTTTTAATTCACTGAACGTAATTTTATTTTTTTTAATTCACTGAACGAAAATGAAATTGAACGAATTCAGTAGTGAATTAATTCAATAAGGAATTAATTCACCAGTGAATTAATTCTTTTGATTTAATAAAAAGAACTATTGCAATTGAATTAATTCGTAACAAAATAAATCGAACGAAAGCAAATATGAATTAATTCCATTCAATATATATTGCTTAGTGAATTAATTCATCGAATTTTTAATTCAGAATTGAAAAATTGAATTAAGGAATTAATTCTTCAAAGCTCTGAAAAGAATATATTTATGTTTCATTATTTTAAAAGTTGTGTGTATATTTATCACAAAATTAGATATTTTATAGTCCTTACCATATTTTTTTGCTGGGATTACTTATTCCCTTTAATTGTTGAAAAGGCAAAGTAATATTCAGAAAACCTACAATAGCTTTTCAACGAAGAATCGGAAATTAAAATGTAATATAGCAAATAAAATAGCAACTTGTTTGCTATAAAGCTTACAAAAAAAAAATAACTCGATTGTTTCTCACTTTAATGTAAATTTTGTGTAATATTCAACAACAATTGCTTGAGAGTGTAGTAAAACTATAACGTAAACAATTAACAAGTTATTTTAGCACTGTGTTGCTTAATGTCGTATAAAAAATTGCAATTAATATTTTATTTAATACTCGTATGCATTTTTTCAGTTTTAGGTGCCTATTCCTACTTGTGACTCATTGTGACCGTCATAAGACTATTTATAAGGCTGGGAGTCTTAACTTTTCATACAAAACAACAATAAAATTCAAAAAATTTAAATTTTATTTGTCAATGTTATGATTTTGTCGATACCAGGTCTTAATTTTCTTGAAGTTTTCAAACAAAAATTTTAATAAATATATTTTATTGTGACTTTGCAACAACAAATACATGGCGAATACAGTCATATCTAAGAATCACAGAATTTTCGTAGGAATATGCATCTTATTTAGTAGGTTTGAGGTTAAGAAGAAGAATAAACCTTTTTCTCTAAAAATTATAAACACATTAATTTGCAAATCAGACTAGATCTAGTTTCTTCCTTTTTTCCATGGACAGGCTGCATCAGTTATTTTCATTAAGTTGTACTACTGTTTATATTTTATTGTCAGATTGTCTCTATATGATAATTTTTCAACAACCCGTTGGCGGTAGAATTCAAACATGCGCCTATTACTACATTACAAACGTGGCTATGCTAAGGTGCGACCGCTTAGCCATCTCACCCAGTTAAGGCCTTGAATGCAATGTAACTGGCTTCAAATTCCATTGCAATTTATAATTCCTAGGGTAGTCTAATTACTCGGGTTTGGCTTTGTTCGAGTAACCGAGTAACTCGATTTTGAGGTTTTAAACTTACTCGATTAGTCGTGTAAGGTTGTATTTTTTCGCAAAAATTACACATTTTCTGTATGTTTTATAATTTAATAGTATTAAAACACAAAAAATTAACAATTAAAATAAATCCATAAGTAGAGGTTTAAAAACAAAATGCACCCAGAAAACAGATTCGGATGCTGTTGCCAATCGAATGGTTCAGTTGCATCAAATGAATTTTTCGGATGTGGCTACAGAATTATGCTTGATACAACTGAAATTCTGTTGCCATGGTCAAACTAGTCCTGTCTCAATTGGTTTTCTGTTGCCACAACTGAAAAATTCGGCTACTAGAACCGAACCATGCGATTGACTACAAATGCGGTTATCAGAACTGAATCTGTTTTCTGGGTGTGTATATCATTAATTTATGTATCCAGCAAAAATATGTGTAAGTCATTCAAAACGAACAACTTTTAAATTGCTTACAATGGGGCAATATGTGCGGTTCTTCTGTTTCAAATTTATGTGCTTTAAAACAACTTCCAAAAATGTAAAAATGTGTTGGGGCATTCCATGCCAAATCACCGGGTTTTGGGCCGACGCTATTCGATTTCGCTTATTTTTTGATATGTTTTGGTTCGTATTTAAAGCAACTCCCACACCAACTTTCAGCCTTTTATTCCGAATTGGTTTTGAGTAAAAATGTTTTAAATTTTTTAGCAAAAAAGTTTCAATTGACGATAGACCAGTTTTAAATACACTCATAAACAAAAAAAATTTTGTAAAAACTTTTTCAACTAATTTACCTTAATTTTATGTATTTTTGGATGCCAAAACCGTATTCGATATAATTTATTTTTATTACCCACAATTCTCTGACAGTATGACAATTTTTCAAAAAATAGGTAAAAATTTGTTAAATAAAAATTAAAAATTAAGTTTTCTATTAGGTTACAATGCGACCTTTTTAATTGATTAATTAGAAATTTATTAATTCAAATCGAGGCCAATTTCCTTATTATGAATTAACATAATAAGTACTTTTTTCAAAAACTGCTATTTTTCTTCATCAGGATTTGTCTCCTGACAAATACTTCACCGAATTTTTGCTTTCAAAAACCTCTACACTTTCAGCAATGAAAAGACGATCGTTTCGGGGATTTTCCAGGTCCCCTTCATCAGTTTACTTTAGAAAGTGGTGGCAGTAGAGCAATGCAATTTGAAGCATCAAAATCTCATATTAAATGTAGTCTGCTACATTAACAAAATGGGAATGGAGCAAACAATAAAATATGTTTTCGAAGTTATATGCAGAGCATAGCAGTTTTTGAAAAAAGTACAATACAAACAGTAAAATTATCATTTCTGCAATCCATAGGATAGCAAGGCTTTTGATAATCAGAAGGATTTTCTATATTCAATTTTCTTTTTTAATTTGCATTTCAAGCACGTTCTAAAGGAAACCAAAAGTCACTAATAAAATTAAAATTATTGTTTTAAAGTAAAAATAATACAAAAAGCAAAAAAGGTTTGAGATTAAACTGTTTTGCTTTAATTTTTTATTTATTTGTATTTTTATTGTATACTAATTTTGAAATGTCAGTTTTATTGTGGGGTAAAAAAAAACTGTGTTGAATTTAAAAACATGGTCGATTTGGGAAGTACAATTTTCCATACTACTTGTTTTTTTTTTTGGAACAAAATTTACTTATAATACTAATAAAAAATAAAAAAAAAAACGAGTAAAAAGGTTAAAGTCGGGCATGCCGACTATACAATACCCTACACCAGTCTGGGTAAAAGCCAACTAATGTTTGGATCCGAAATTCGAATGGGTTAAAATGGGGCTTGTGTCAAAATTTTCTATAATGTGAGCACCAAATTTCATTAAAATATCTTAATATTTGCGATCTGCAGTTTGTAACCAAGCCAATTTTGGGGGGACCCTTATATTGGTACTAGGTCTAAACATGGACCGATGTTCACCAAAATCAATAGGCTTCGTCCTTGGGCCAAAATAGGTCTGTGTACCAAATTTCATCAAAATATCTTAATATTTGCGACCTGCAGCGTATAAACAATATAATTTTGGGGGGACCCTTATATGGGCACTAGGTCTAAACATAGACCGATGTTCACCAAAATCAATAGGCGTCGTCCTTGGGCCGACATAAGTCGGTGTACCAAGTTTCATCAAAATATCTTAATATTTGCGACCTGTATAGTGCGCACAAGAATGCATGGACAGACAGACAGACGGACGGACGGACAGACGGACATCGTTAAATCGAAATAAAAAAACAATTCTAAGCCGATCGGTATACTATAAGGTGGGTCTAGGACCAATATTTTTTGGTGTTACAAACATCAGCACAAACTTATAATACCCTGACCACATAGTGGTGTAGGGTATAATTAACAAGAAAAATGTTCATTAATAGTCTGTTTTAATTAGCAAACAACACGTATTTGAAAAAACGAGTAAAAAGGTTAAAGTCGGTCATGCCGACTATATAATACCCTACACCAGTCTGACTTAAAGCCAACTAATGTTTGGATCCGAAATTTGAATGGGTTATAAAATCAAAAAATAAGAGAAAATCCAAAATATAGCCCATATGGGCGATAGGTCCAAATATGGACCGATCTTATCTAGAATCAATAGGCTTTTTCCTTGGGACCATGAAATTTTGTTCAAATAACTTGGTATGAAATATCAGTAGAGACCTGCAGGAAGCTTATTGCCAGCATGCCAAAAAGAGTCAACAAAATAATTCAAAATAATGGTGGATATACCTACCGGCTTTTAACGAAACTCAGCTAAAATCACTCAATTTAGCAGAAAAAATTTTTTTTTACCGTTTTCCTTATTTTAACTAAATGTACCTACTTATTACTTTGTCCAATGTTTTTTGATTAATTACTTTTTGAACAAGACTGAATTTAATTTTTGTTTTTTGTTATTTTTTTAAGTATTTATTTTATTTCTAATGTTATACGTGGGATACTATTGATATTTCGGGAATAGCAAATAATAAAAAAACATTTTTAAATGAAAATGGCTTTATTGTTTTTCAAAATATTCCCCTTGATGATCAATACACTTTTGCATTCTTTCAAACCATTTTTAATCATTCCCTTACACCAATCGACGCGAGCCTTTTTTTGAGCGATTGATAAATTATGGGGTATCCAACGAGAGCAAATTTTTTTTTACAACTAAGTGTTCATGCAAAATCGAATGTATTGAAGTGAAACTAATGTGCAAGGATGCCTCTAACTCACGATATGCCACATGACGATCTTGCATTATCAGTTCACGCACTGCATCGATGTTTTGTGGCACAACAACCGATGTTGGACGACCTTCACGGAATTCGTCGGCGACCGAACTACGACCACGATTGAATTCAGTATACCAGCGATATACTGTGGTTTTTGATGCTGCTTTATCGCCATACAAAGAACTGAGTTCATCGACACATTCTTGTTGAGATAATCCACGTCGAAAGTTGTGAAAAATAATCCAACGAAAACCTGCTCTTGAAATTTCCATTTTTTTTTGCCAAATTGATATTCTTAACTCACTGTAAACAAAACAAACAGCACTTGTACATCAAAACCTTGTGAGTACGTTTATGCTAAAAAATGTCAAATTTTATTATGGTGTTGCCAGATTTTAGCTATTGACTTTAATTTTGCCAGTTCCCGAAATATAAATAGTACCCCTCGTAACAAAACAAAATAGTATTTGTTTTTTCTTTTAATTTAAATATATTTTCGACTACGAGCCTTTAAAAAAAAATATTTCAGGCTGTACTTATAATTTTGACCATATGTGTATGAATTCAGTCCAAATAAAATGGAACTAGCGAATTAAGTCCTTCGAAGTTCTGGTACACTCAACCAAAAAAGTCTGTGATGGCTACTGAAAATTTTGCTGTTATTACGGGAAATTTAACTGTTTTGAGGCCAGCGGTATTTTTTGCTAATTTTAGCAACACATGTCTGCTGATCTGTAGTACAATATAATTAGTAGAAAAAATTAGTAGGCGCTACTAAATTTTAGTAAAATTTATGTAAACTGCAATTCAAAATCGATTTGCTAAAATCAGTTGAAAAAAAACTTACTAAATATCATAATTTTAGTACAATGAAATTAGTATAAATAATCAGTTGCAGCTACTAAATTTCAGCTAAATTTCTTGTAAACTGTAATTTAAAATCAATATGCTGAAATTAGCAAAAAGTGCACTTTAAATTTGCAAAAGTGCACTTTAAATTTGGAGTCAAAATTGCAAACGGTTCTCCAGTTATTACCTCTTTATGCATTGGAGATACAATAAAATTTTTTGAGTGTTATTTCCAAACTAACCCCTCATTTCATAAATGCTTTGTAAAGTTATAGCAGGTTTACAAAACGCCATTTTCATACAAAATTTGTTCAATAAACCTCCTATAATTTTACAAAGCGTTTATGAATTTAGGGGTAAGAATATATCAATACCCTACGGGGAAAGGGACCGGTCCCAGATGACACGCAGGATAGGTCCCAAGGGGGCGGAGACCGGTCGTTGATCGGTCTTTTTGTTTGAAAGAGACATATCACTTTAACATGGCGTTGTCATTGGAAATGACCAATTGCCACAGTTTAGACACCTTGTGACAGTAAGGTGGTGTGTCTAAAAATAGCTTTTCAAATAAACTAATAAAAAATTAAGAATTAAAAATAATCTACTTGGCGTCGAAGTAGGGCTCGATAACACAACATCCTGCTTGTAAGGCAAACGCTTTACCGTCTGAGCTAATGTTTCTTATGCGTGATGGCTGGCTGATGGTAAAGTTATATATTTTTCCTTTCTGTTCAAATAAAAAAGAAAAAACAAACACTACAAGCAATTAAAAAAAATGGAAAAGAAAAAAATAGAAAAGAAAACAACACTAACAAACACACAAATATAGTGGAAGTGCCTTCAGTATGCCCCCGATTGACCGGTCACGGGATAGGTCCTTTAATGGCAGTTGACTCGTTTTTTACCTTGGCGATAATTAATTAAAAAAATCAATTAATAATTAGAAAATTACCTCAAAAACTCTGATAATATAAATAAAAATTTTAAAAATTGCCCTTAAGTTAAAAACAAAATTAAATGAAATACCAATTGTTAAAACTAAAACAGCTTTAACATTAAAAAACGTTGAAAATACAAAACTTAAAATTTTTTAGCAAAAAATTATAAAAATTTAAAATAAGAGCTAAAATAAGCCATCGTAAAAAAATAAAGTTCAAAATAAATAAAAGAGTAAAATAAATAAAAAAATATTTTAAAAAAATATGCCGCGAATTTTGTTTTTTATTTCGGTATCGGTCAAGTTTTTTAAAAGCAACAGTGAAAGTAACGAATCAGAAAATACTTAGAAATTTAATTCATTCTCTTTGGTTCATATTTCTACTAATTTAGTAATATGCCTTCGGTTGTCCGGTCACGGGATAGGTCCTTGGAGGGCAATTGACTCCTCATTCCCCGTAGGGTAGTAACAAATATAAACTAAACAAGAATTGTAAAAAATCAAAAAAAAAAATTGTTTAATATATTTTTTTGTTAAATTTAGCAATCGGTTTTAAAAAAATGGTAAAATGTTTTGCTGAAATCAGCAGCGAGAATTAATATAAAAATCCGTAATTTGTAATAAGAGAATAGCAAAAATGATTGCTAAAAAAAGAAATTGTACTAAAAATCAGTATAAAAATCAGTATAAAAATAGTAAAGTGCGATTGGAAACTGTTTACAAATTTTTGTACTAACTTTTTTATCTGAGTGTATAGATATTCATTTCCATTCCATTCTGATTTGCATGCAGGTAAAATAGAACGAAATTAAATTAAACGGAGAAGGGGTGAAATTGGAACACTATCGCAGGATTCGAAATGGAACGGTACACTCATAGAAAAAAGTTTGTAGAAAAGTTAGTACTTCAACTTAACAAATTTTTAACTAATTTTTAGTTAAAATTTAATTTTTAGTTAATTTTTTTGCTACCTCCACATTACTAACTTACAAATTTTTTTGCTATTTTTTTTTGCTGAATTTAGTTACTAATTTTTAACAATAAATTTGCTAACTTTACAGTATTTTGCTGAATTTTTGTTACTAATTTTTAACAGAAGATTTGCTAATTTTACAAATTTTTTTGTAAACTAAACCACCAATTTTGGAGCGCTTATAAACAGAATGTTAAATGACTCTAAAAATTACTGCATATTTTTAACTCGCCAAAAATAATGCAAAAAATTTTTAAATAAAGCTAAATTGAAATGGTTGAAAATTATTAAAATTTATGAGAAAATTTTCTATTTATCGTAATACATTAATTTTGAAAGATCAAGGTTTATTTTGGACGAACCATTTTATTAAGAAAATTGTGATTAAAAGTATCTATGGGGAGCAAGTGGAGTTTACAGGGATGTCCCTAATTTTTTCCTCCCAATATTGTACTTTTTAAGCTTATTTAAAGAATACGATATTTTTAATCGGCCACACCTTTCCTGTGGGTGGAGCTTTAGAGGTGAAAATGGAAAATCAAATAAATTCGGAAGTACATATCCGATCAGCAAACAATGAAAATCAAAAGAAGGTTCTCTGAAATACATTTTGTTATGGTCAACATATTATTGTCTATAAATATTACCACTTTTACAAAAAAACATTCTTGGGAAATTTTCATTCTCAAAGTCATTGCCACCAAATTTCATCACCATTCAATGCCAATGAAATTTTTTTCAATTTGCATTGATGAAAACAATGATAATGAAATGTACACATAATTGAAGAAAAAGCATTGTAATTAGGGTTTATGTCCCGGGAATTCCCGGGACGGGATTCCCGGGAATCCCGCCCTTTTTCTGATCCCGCAATCCCGGGAATTTTGTGCGGGATTTCCCGGGATTTTTTTTTATTCTTTTACAGAAGTTTTAGCTTATATTATTGCAATTTTGGAAGCTTTATTTAAATTTAAAGCATTGTTTTTTTTGAAACTAATTTGATCAAAAAATATTTAAAATTAAAAAAATACGATTTAAAATTTAATAAACTGAATTAGGCCAAATTGTTTTTAGATGCCAGTTGAATTTGGTTTAGTTAAACCGAAAAAATTTTATTAGACATTACCAAGTTTACCAACAAAAATTCTTGTATGTACTTCGGAAATTTTTTTTTCTTTAAAATGATCTTTGTTCAAATAAAGAAATATTTGTATAGGCTGGTTTACACTATATTTTCGGAAAAATTCTGCAACCTTGCCTATATGTTTTGCATGTGTACTAAAGTAAAATCGTACCGAAAATCTTATAGTGTAAACCAGCCTTATTCAACATTCCAACATCGTTATTTCAGTTCCAAATACCTCCAAAAAACTAGACATTAAAATTAAAAAATTTGTGATGTTTTCATATTTTCAATTGACAAGTATTTTGAGTTTCTTTTATTTAAAATAATTTAATTTTAAGTTCAATTGTTATTCCTTTATTTCAATTGTATTTTTTAAATATTATTTGTTTTCAAAATAATCCATCAGATGCTTTTTAAAATTATTTTGGATTTTTTATATGTTAATTTAAAATGCAACTAAATACGAAAATTAAATAATTTATTTTTAAGTAGCTGTGGCTAAAAAAATGTCTATTCAAGAAAACCAATTAAAGTTAAGAAACTATTTAATAATGTTGTAGTGTCTTTTTTTATAAAACGATTTAGGCGAATTTGCCTAAAAATTTATGTGAAAAATACTCACTTTTAAACTTTTTTATAAAAATAATTCTAGACGGATACTTTTGAAAATCTGCATAGAAATGTATATATAAAATATCTAGAAATAGAAATTTTTTGATTTCATATTTAAGAAATATTTTAGCAACAAATCGATCTTATTTCTGACTATAAAACTGGTCCGACACAATTTTGCACCCATTAACAATTCCAATATATTCTGAAAAAGGGGATGAAGATAAAATACCCGTGTCTTTCACTTTTTCTATATCAATTGGTTTAACCGTTTAAATGGCGAATTAATATTTAATTAATATATTTCTAAGAGTTTTTTAAAATTAAGACGGCCTTCCATATAAATATATTACCTAAATATTAATTCACGATTTAAATTGTTAAACGAATTGATCCACAAAAAGTGGAAGACATGGATATTTTATATTTAGCCATCCTTTCAGAATATATTAAGTGCATTTTCTCATGGGTACAACCAAAAGATGAACTTTGTCGGACGGTGTTTGAACAGTAATCGAGTTTTTCAAGTGCAACATATGTCGAATTTATATATTTTCTAACGAGCGGGAATTCCCGGGATCCCGGGAAATTCTGAAAAAAATCCCGCTGTCCCGGGAAATGAAAAAGTCCGGGAAAAGAAAAACCCTAATTGTAATATAAAAAAAATATGAGAAATACGTGAATTTTTAATTTTTTTTTAAATTTATTCTTTTATTAAAACATTAAAACAGATACATACTTCTTTCATCAATTATAAATGGGCATTTAGGCATTGAACAATGCCAATTAAAAAAATTTCAATTAATTGACACATTCAATAAACTGGTCCCAAGTATGTTTTTAAATACACATTTATTTTTTATTTATTAATTTTCATTTCATTTGCTCCTTTTTTACCTTTTTCCAGTCCACTAGTAATCTGCAAAAGTTTTGTTGATTTGAGAAAATTTTAGCAAAAATTTTGTAGATTTAACAGTTTTTTTTTGCTATTTTCATTCTACTATTATTTAGCAATTTTTTTTGCTGATTTCAGCAAGTTAAATTGTTATTTGCAATTAACAAAAATTTAGCTCAAATATTACTAAAATTCTGTAAATTTAACAATTTTTTTTTGCTATTTTTATTGAACTACTATTCAGCAATTTTTTTTGCTAATTTTAGCAGGTTAAATTGTTATTTGAAATTAATTAATTGCTGTTTTCATTTTACTAATATTTAGCAAACTGATTCTGCTAATATTAGCATTTTTTTCTACAGCATCATTTTTAACTAATTTTTAGTAACTTTTTCTGCTATTTTTACGGACTTATTTGTATGAGTGTATGAAATTTGTATTATCGGATTGTATTAATTTGTATTACCACATAAATATGCAAAACATATTAGGCCCCCTGTAGCTGCTTCGCAAATGGATTCCGAACTTTGTAGATTTTTACTCCTATAATACAAATAGGCCAGGTCCGGAGGAGCTCCCTAGGGATCCATTTTTATACAACAGTCACAGGGTGACATTTCTAATTTTTCATTTTAACAATATACGGAATAATACAAATTAGTGCACTCCGCTAATGCATTGGCCCAAATCGGAACGATATAGAATAGAACGGTCAACGAGTAAAATTGGAACAATTGCCACAGTGAACAAAATGAAATGAAACGGGGAATGTAATTTGTATTACCAGAGTGTAGTAATTTCTATTATTACATAAATTTAAAACAAATGGTCACCCTGTTGCTGTTTTGTGAAAATGGAGTCTTTGGCAATATCTCGAACATATCTCATCTGAATAATAGGAGCGTGATCATTGCCAAGATTGCCACTTTGTAGAATGATTATTTTACTCAATGGTCAGTATCTCGAAAACTAAGCGACGTAGTGCGAAACGGATGAAATTTCCGTTCCATTGGAGTGTTAATACACTCCTATATTACAAAAAGTCTAGGTCCGGGATAGAACTCGATAGATCCATTTCCATATAAGAGTCACAGGTTGACATTTTTAATTTTTGTTTTTAAATAAAAATTAACACACTCCGATACTGGATTGAAATATTGTTCCAAATCGAACGAAAATGGAACGGCAGGTAACGAAATGAAAAAAAAATGGGAAAGAAATTCGTATAATCAAAGTGCATTAATTTCTCAAGGTTTCTTACATTCGAGTTTAAAATCGGCTGCACAATCTCAAATATTTTTATTGAGTATCTTAAAATATGCATTTCGTGTTAAAACTTTTCAACTTTAAAAATTCTCTCTCACACCTACAAGTCTATACCATTTACAAAAAATACAAAAAAAAACTTTTCCTTTTTAATTTATTTTAACCCTCAACATAAAGTGAGTGTTAAATTTTCTGCTTATTTAAACATTAAACTAGAAGCAATTTGATTTTTTTTTTTTTTTTTTGAAGATCTTAAACTAATTTCCTATTAATTTTATTTTTTGAATTTTCTTATTTTTTTTCCAGCCGGCGTACAAGCTGCAGTTGCTGGTGGCATTCCAAAACGACGAGTCGTTGTGGCTTTATACGATTATAAATCACGTGATGAATCTGATTTGAGTTTTATGAAAGGAGACCGTATGGAAGTTATAGATGATACAGAATCCGACTGGTGGCGTGTAGTTAATTTAACAACACGACAAGAGGGTTTGATACCATTAAATTTTGTAGCCGAAGAACGTAGTGTAAACAGTGAAGAGTATGTATTGGAAAAAGATTTTTCATTTTGTATTTGTCAGACAAATGTTAACCAAAAATATATTTCCCTCTTCTGTTTTATTATAAAGTTGGTTTTTTGAAAATGTTTTACGCAAAGAAGCAGACAAACTTTTATTGGCAGAAGAAAATCCACGTGGTACATTTTTAGTACGACCCTCGGAACACAATCCAAATGGTTTTTCATTATCTGTTAAAGACTGGGAAGATGGTCGTGGTTATCATGTTAAACATTATCGTATAAAACCATTGGATAATGGTGGCTATTATATAGCCACCAATCAAACGTTCCCCTCCCTACAAGCTCTAGTTATGGCCTATAGCAGTAAGTAACATAAATTAAACAATTTTTTAAATTTCATATTTTAATTTTATACTTTAATTTCTCTTTTTTTGTTGTTGTTATAGAAAATGCTTTGGGTCTCTGCCACATACTATCACGACCTTGTCCCAAACCTCAACCACAAATGTGGGATTTGGGTCCTGAGCTGCGTGATAAATATGAAATACCACGTTCTGAAATACAATTAATACGTAAATTAGGTCGAGGCAATTTTGGTGAGGTCTTTTATGGTAAATGGCGTAATAGCATTGATGTTGCTGTTAAAACACTACGTGAGGGTACTATGTCAACAGCTGCCTTCCTGCAAGAGGCTGCCATTATGAAAAAGTTTCGTCATAATCGTTTGGTTGCACTTTATGCGGTTTGTTCACAGGTTTGTAATTGTTGATAATGGTATCATGAAAGTTATAAACGTTTCTTTTCTTCCGTCTGTACTTTTTCCATAATCAACTATTTTAAATGTTACTTCGTTTTTTTTTGTAGTGGTATGAAAATATTTTTCAACTTGTAAAAAGTTCATTAAAAACTTTATTTCCATTCACTTAAGGTGTAGTTATGGTAAATTTTAATAGTAGATACTTTTTCTACTATAGTCTTTTTATGCAAAAAAGTATAAAGTAATGTTGGTAGTTGTCTTTTCGAACGTTTTATCAAACAAACAAAAAAATAAATTAATCTGATAAATCAAAATGTAACAGAGAGTCCAGGGACATTATTTTGTTTATTTCTGTTGAATAAAACCAACAATCCGAATTACGATTTAACTTTCGTGGGATAACTTTAGGGGCTTGGAATTTTAAAACTGAATTTTGTGAAAACACAAATCAATATATAGCGAATGTATGTTTATTTTAAAAGACCTTCGATTCGACTTTAATTAAAACTTTGAGAAGGCATTGAATTCGGTGCGGATTTCGAATGTTTTCCCCATCAAATTCATGAAATTCTATCGATTTTCTCTTGGAATTTTTTTTTTTATAAAAATCTTAAGATTCTGAGCATCTTCTTGACAAGAACTTTTTATATGGAAAAAATCTTATGTTTTAAATAAGTTGTTGTTTGGCTCTGAGATCAGAATAAATAAAAAAACTATTACATAATTTTTGACCAATATTTCGACTAAAATCTTTAATCATCTTCAAGGGGTATTTTAAATATTTTTTTTTGTTTGAACTGTTTGTAAATTTTTCATATTTTTCATAAAAATTCTTTAAAAATAAAAATTCAACTTTACAAAAATTAAAAATAACGTTTTTTTGTATTTGCGAATTTTATTGTTGGCGCCTAAAAAAATTTTTTTGTTTGTATTTACAAAAACGACAGAAGAAAGATGTTTCATAATACAAACAGAATTTTATAAATTATTTCTGTGTAATCCTAAAGACAATTGGATGAAATTAGATATATAAGTTTGTCTTGTCCTAAGGAGATCGGTACATGTTTTGACCTAGGCACCATTAAAATGTCCTATGGGAAAACAAGGAATTTCTTGCACATTACCCATACAGTTTTATTCATTACTCCTGGTAACAAACAGCAGTTCCAGCTTTGGGAATTTCCTCCCGGTTTTTTTTTTCATACCATTTTGAAGCCCAAAAAGTCAGTTAAATTACTTTTTTTTTCATTCTTCGTTACAAACTTGTTAAAGGGTGAACACACCAAAACTGCGACACTTAGAAACTAATACCAGACAAAAACTAGATGGCTCTGAAATAAATTTTTTTTTATTCGAATACTTTGAAGTTTTGAGGTAATAAAAATATTAAAATATTAGTTATTTGTTCCAAAGTTCTGATCGGAGTTTTCGTTACACACGCGCCATCATCTTTTGCACGAGTGCGTCATCGAATTTTCACGACGCCGACAACCACTTGGTTTTGAATTCTGCAATATCTTTTACCAGTTCACCTGTCTTCTTCAATATTCCCTTCACTATTGGGTGGATTGCAGTCGCGAGGTACAAAATCGATTTTATTTGCATTGTACCACTGCAATGTGTCCTTGGCATAGTGGCAGCCTGCCAGGTCCTGCCAGAACAGTGGTTTGGTGACGTGACTCTTAATAAATGGCAGAAGACTCTTTTTGAGGCACTCATCCCGATAAATTTGAGCGTTCATTATTCCAGATGTGATGAAAGGGCTGCTTTTACGACCACAGGAGCAAATGGCTTGCCAAACCATGTTTTTTTTTTTGGAAACTTGGACTTCATTTTCAATTTACAGCTTTGAGGAGCATCTTTACGACTTGCAGCAGTATAAAAATCTTGGACAACAATATATTTGAAATTTTGAAAGCAGTAGGTTTCGTCGTCCATGACAGTGCATTTATATTTCGTGATTTGGGATTCGTACAACTTGCGGCTGCGGGATTTCGCGTAACATTCTGCTTTGCGTCTCGATCTGGTGCTGCTTGAGCTTTAAAACTTCTCAGTGAAGCTTACCGCTTTAACGTGACGAAATCTTCGGAACTTGCGAAAATGCCCTGAGGACCTTCCGAGCACTGTTTGTATCACTTTGGCCATGCTCACCTCCGCTACCAGGCTTTCTAGCCCTGGAAACTGTCGAGTGGTGCACTTTTACATTTTTCGCAATTTTACGCGCACTGAGAACCGAATTTTTTATATATTCGTGTAAAATAATTTGCCTCGTTTCTAACTCGGTGGTCATTTTTGACGAAACTAAAAATTAAATTCGAATGAAATTTCTCATACTCAGGGTATTTGAATTTCAAAATATATAAATTTTTTTTAGTAAGTTATAAGTTTTCCAAAGTGTCGCAATTTTGGTGTGTTCACCCTTTAAATGAACTTTTCCAATTCGGAAAGCAGAACTTGATGCTAAACTGAAAGACCAACTTCTGGACGCCTGACCTAGCTAGAAAACCAAAAGTTTGACATCTAAAGTATTAAAAAAAGGATTGCCATTTTATTTAAATTCTCATCAATTCTATTACCAAAAAAAAAAAACTTTAAAACACGTGAACTATAGCACTATGCGCCAATAATCGGCGCTAAAGCAACTAATAATAACAATAATTATTATTAGAGTTGTCAAATCGGGTTTCCGAATTATTCGATAAACCGGTTTTTTCTATATTTCCGGGTTTTTTAAACCGTTTTTTGAAAAAGGGCGGTTTTCGAATTATTCCAGAAACCGGTTTTTTCTTGACGGATAATTCCACATTTTTGAATATTTATAAGGAGAAAATTTCTAATAAGTTTTCTTCATTTGTTCAATAATTATGCAAAATATTTTGAAAACCTTATACCACATTTATAAAATGAATTTTGTATGGAAAATTTGTTTTAAAAATCACTTCAAAATTTTCAAAGTGATTATGCATATTACCCTTAATGTTTGATTTCCTCCTTTAGGTAGGGTTTATTTACTTTGTCGTTGCTATGACGTACATTAGCGGACTATAATCGAAAAAAATTATTTTTTCGAAACAAAAATGTTGAAATTCTTTCAAGAAACTGGTTTTTATGCAGAATAACATTTTGTCTCTATCTTAAAAAAGTCTTAATTTTTTGACAATAAGTTTATTAGGATTTGTCCTAAAATGCATATAAGCTCATGTTTTCCATTTCCCCAATAAATAAAAGCAGTTTTTTCTTATTTTTTAGCTTTTCTCCCCCCGTGATAAAACATTTTGCGATTTGAAACCGTAAAATTGTAATAAAATTTTTAAATTGTTTCACATTAATTGGAAAACTACAATCACCATAAGGCCAAAGTTATTTTTCGCGACATTTTCAAATCGTCCTGTTTATTAAATTAATGCGAAAAAACTTCCACCGCAATTTTGTAACAATTCCAGAGCAAATGAAAAATCATTTCTATTTTTTATGGATGTATAGCTCTTTCGCAAAAATTACGAACAAAATACTGGGCTTTTAGATCTGTCCGAAAATGTTTTTATTTAGAAATAACAAACAAACAGCGCCTTTAGAAATAATAACTCGTAGTTTTAAAGGTGGATTCGCACTAATGTAATTATTTACGCTGCGAATTGCTTTCAAAGAAGGCAAAAATAGAAAGTTTCAAGATTTTTAGCAATTCTTTGCAATTTGCATATATAGCAATACAAAATTATTATTTACAAAAAACCAGAAAAATCGGTTATTTGAACCGGTTTTGAATTAAAAAAAACAGAAAACCGGTTTTTCAAAATAGCGGTTTTTAGAAGTATTCGAAAACAGGGTTTTCAAATAGGTCGAATACTTGAGAACTCTAATTATTATATAAAGGGTGTTTTTAAGCCCGATAGAGCTTACGAAAGGGTTAACTGCGCTCACTTTTTGACATTTATGATTAGCATTCTCTGGGAAATCATCATGGATAGATTGACACTGGAACAACGTTACCAAGTTATCAAGATTTACTTTAAAAATCAGTCATCAATTCACGCAACTTATAGACGCAAGCTCATTTTTGGCTTAACCAGCGTGACCACGTTTATATATTTAATAAAAAATATTTCTAATACATTTTTTTTTAATTAAATTTTTATTAAATAAATTTGTTTTTTACGAAAATCCATTTTTAGACTTTTCCCATCCTAGTAACCACATAGGTAACCAATTACTTTATCACTTCCTCCCCATACATTACTTTGGGGCTCATTGCCTGTAAAATTCATCAGTGAAGTAAGGTGTAAAGTAATTCATGGGCCCCTATGGCTACACATAACTTTACACATTATTTGGTAATGTGTGGTTTTGCTGGGCAGCAACTATTGACGCCTTGGACATACCGCCAGCAATGCTCGAAATTGGACGTCCAGAATGCGTTTCGTCAAGAACAGCTGCGGTGACCATATGCTACATATTGATCCTTGTAAACAAATTTTCTGGATTAAAATTTAACTTTTTGTGTTATTTTTTACACTTTTCTGTCAGGCTTAAAAAAACACCCTTTATTTCACTATATTAATTAGATCGTTTAATAAAATTCCTTTCCTGGGATTTCATCCGCTTCCCAGTATGTGACGGCATTGTACTGTTGTGTAGGGTAGGGTATCACATAGTCGACAATCCCGACTTTAATTTTTAACTTGTTTCTATTGAAATAGTGCATTTCAAATATCTTTTGTTTCAGAAAGTAGCTTTCACTTTGAAAAGTACCTTTTACTACAAAAAGTTCCTTCCATTTCAAAAGGATCTTTTACCTTCGCTTTTAAAAAGTTATTTCAAAAACTATCCTTTGTTTAAAAAAATTACTCTTTATTTAGAAAAGTACCCTTTAATTAAAAAAGTACCCTTTATTTAAAAAAGTACCTTTTAGTTAAAAAACCACCCTTTTTAAAAAAGTAGTTGATATTTTTATTTGGTAAATGAAAGTTTTTAGTTCGAATTGAGATCACAAATTAATATCACTTTCTGTTTAAATTATTTTTCAAATTAAAGAAAGATGATACAATTTTTACAAGCAAATTACAAGGAATAAAAAATTTTGAAAGAATTCGATAAGGCCAGCAAGAATTAATTTGAAAAATAAATTAAACAGAAAGTGATATTAATTTATGATCTCAAATATTTTTAACTTCAGAAAGTACATTTTATTGCAAAAATTACCTCTAATTGAAAAAATTAACTCTTATTGCTAAAATTACCTTTTAAGTAAAGTAAGTAAAAATGTGCCGATGTGGCCACATGTGGCGCACATCTGGCACATCCACATGTGCCAATAGTCGCGCACATTGGCACATCCACTTGTGCCAATAGTCCGGCACAATGTGGCCACATGTGGCCCATTTAAAAAATTTTTAAAAAAAAGGTACCATTTATGAAAAAAGTACAATTTAAAAAAAAAGTACCATTTTTGGGAAAAGGTGAAATTTTACAAAAAAAAAGTACAATTTTTGGAAAAAATTAAAGGAAATTAAAATTTTTCAAAAAAATTAAAATTTTTCAAAAAAATTAAAATTTTTCAAAAAAATTAAAATTTTTCCAAAAAATTAAAATTTTTCAAAAAATTTAAAATTTTTCAAAAAAGTACAATTTTCAAAAAGGACCTTTTTGAAAAAGTACAATTTTTGAAAAAAAGTACAACTTTTGAAAAAAGTACAATTTTTGAAAAAAAAAGTTGCAATTTTTTAAAATTGCAATTACAGTACAATTTTAAAAAATAAATATTCCCCATTCATTTAAAAAAAAAAAATTTTAAATTTTCAAAAAAAGTATAATTTTTAATAAAAAAGGATCATTTTGCAAAAAAAGTATAATTTTTAAAAGAAAGTAGATATTTTCAAAAAAATTTTAATTTTTCAAAAAAAAAAAACAATTGCTAAAAAAAAATAATATTTTTCCAAAAAGGTGAAAGCGAAATAGAAAACGTCCTTTTCCTTCTAGCGTTAGTAGTTTATGAGATATTTAAAATTTTAAAATCTAGAAGAGTTATAAAACTCCTTTAGTGAAAACAAATTTTACCTAACTCTGCTAGATTTAAAAAAAGGAATGGGACGTTTATTTGCGTTTTCGCTTATATCTCGAAATTTTTTTTAATTTTGCTTTTTATTTGAAAAATTGTACTTTTTTGAAAAATTTGGAAAAATATTATTTTTTTTATTAATTTTTTTTTGAACAATGAAAATTTTTTGAAAAATTCTACTTTTTTAAAAAAATTTTTACTTTTTTTTTGAAAATGTTAAATTTTTTTTGAAAAATTGTAACTCTGCTAGATTTTAAAAAAAGGAATGGGACGTTTATTTGGGTTTTCGCTTATATCTCGAAATTTTTTTAAATATTGCTTTTTATTTGAAAAATTGTACTTCTTTTGAAAAATTGCAACTTTTTTGAAAAATTGCAACTTTTTTGAAAAATTGCATTTTTTTTTTAAATTGTATTTTTTTTAAAAAATATAAATTTTTTTCAAAAATTGTACTTTTTTCAAAAGTTGTACTTTTTTCAAAATTGTACTTTTTTTGAAAAATTCCAATTTTTTTTCAAAAATTATACTTTTTTTGAAAAATTGCAATATTTTTAAAGTTGTACTTTTTTCCAAAAATTTACTTTTTTTTATAAATTGTACTTTTTTTTCTGAAAAATTGTACTCTTTTTTAGGTACTTTTTGTAAATATATTTGGGCACTTGTGCTTCACATGTGGCCACATTCGCCTTTTTGCATGTGAAATGTGCCAACACATGTGCCCGGCACATCACATTTTCGTCTTGGCACATGTGATGTGCCTAAGATATTTTCACATGGCACATTCAAATGTGCCATGTGCCCGACGATTGGCACATGGCACATGTGGATGTGCCAAGCGGTAAGGCACATAATTTTTTTTTCACATGTGGATGTGGCCACATGTGTGTGCCAAAACTTAACCTGCCTTTAATATTAAAAGGTACCTTTTACTTCAAAAAGCGCATTTTATTTCAAAAAGTACCTTTTGTTTCCAAAAGTACCCGTTATTTCAAAAAGTACCTTTTATTTGCAGAAGTACCTTTTATTTCAAGAAGTAACTTTATTTAGAAAACTACCCAGTCAGAAATCACCAGTGGTACAAAAAATCGAGCACTGGCATAACCACGGTGTTAAAAATAAATGACTCGCAGAACACTCATTTGTCAGTACCTATTTGTTTTACAAAAATTTCGGTGGTTTATAAAAAAAAACACTGGCAAAAAATGGGCTTAGAGTGATATGCCTAGGTTTGCAACTAATGGTTATCCAGTGCTGTCTAGTCAGAAATTGCCAGCGGTACAAAAATCATTTCACTGGTAGACCAATGATTTTATAAAAATGCTGAAGCTTCGTTAAAAAAGGTTTGTAGTCAGAAGGTTCCAAGTTCAAATCCGGTTGCAAGCAAAAATTTTTATTGATTTTTTTTATTTTAAAAATTGTTTTGTTTTATAAAATCAATTTTCTTGTTTATGGGAAAGCTCCTTTAAGACCAACTTTTTTTCTTTGCTCTCCCAACGCTGGCATATTAGATCCAAAAAACTGTTTGTCAGTACTAGCATTTTAGCACAGCCAGTAGTTGTCCAGCTGTTATCACTCATTTGTGTGTCGTTAGCTCAGTGGGTAGAGCAATCGTCTGCCAATATGACGGCCTGGGTTCAAATTACGGCAGGACCAAAAAAAAATTTATATATAAACTTTTTTAAATTTTATTTTGAAAAATATTTTTTCAGACCACCTATTTATTGGTTTTGCCAGCGTTTTGGCAACGGTAAAAAATTTTGTTTCTCCAGTGCTTTTCCGGCGGTTTATGAACAGCCGGCCCTTTTGTCTAATGATGTTATCATTTTGGGAATGAGAAAGAACATTTTGTCAGTACCTGTATCAGCTGTTAAAGTGCTTTGCCACCGCTTTCCCGTTTATATTTTTCTGACTGGGTATCTTTACCAATGAAAACTCTCACTAAAATGTTAATTTTCAAAAGAGTTTTTCTACTGAAAAGTCACAGATTGTGATGTGTGGATTCTCAGATTTCAATGTTACAAATTTTTGTTCTCATAGTCTAAAATATTTTTATAAATTTCTAAGGGCTTATGCATAATAATTTGAAAACCTTACAACACGTTTGTAAAATGAAATTTGTATAAAAAGTTTGTTTTATTTATAAACCATTTATAAATTTAAAAATTGACTATGACCCCTAGAATTTAAACTCTAACGGTGGTTCTCATACTGCAGGTTTAAACTAATATTAATAGTTAACCCAAAAATTTGTTGTTGTTTTGTGTACATTTTTTTTGACATTTTATTTTGTTTTTAGTTAAGTTAAAGTTAAACCTACAGTATGAGACCCACCGTAAAAATTTTAAGTTTTGAAAAAAAAATAATCAAAGGCTTTCTCTCTCAATTCTTTTAGGAGGAACCGATTTATATAGTTCAAGAATATATGTCCAAAGGCAGCTTACTAGATTATTTACGTGAAGGTGATGGCCGCTATTTACACTTTGAAGATCTTATTTATATCGCTACACAAGTTGCCTCCGGCATGGAATATTTAGAATCGAAACTACTGATACATCGTGATTTGGCGGCACGCAATGTACTAATAGGTGAAAATAATGTTGCAAAAATATGTGATTTTGGTTTGGCTCGTGTCATAGCCGATGATGAGTATTGTCCGAAACAGGGTTCAAGATTCCCCGTCAAATGGACAGCGCCCGAAGCTATTATTTATGGTAAATTTTCAATTAAATCCGATGTCTGGTCATATGGTATACTACTCATGGAATTATTTACATACGGACAAGTGCCATATCCGGGTATGCATTCGCGTGAAGTTATTGAGAATATCGAGCGTGGCTTTCGTATGCCAAAACCTACAAATCATTATTTCCCTGATAATATTTATCATTTGTTGTTACAATGTTGGGATGCTGTACCGGAGAAAAGACCAACATTTGAATTTTTAAATCATTATTTTGAATCGTACTCAGTGACGTCTGAGGTGCCCTATCGAGAGGTGCAGGATTAGGATAAGTTTATAAATATTAAATATTTAGGTATAATTTAAGTTCTCGAAAAACAAATCGTAGACCGGCCGGCAAAATGTCACATGTGTTTTTTTAATAGATTTTCAGGATGATGATTTTACTAAATGAGGTCGTGAATCATTAAGGCATATGATGCCAATAAAATATCTTAAAAGTAGATTTTGTAACTTTTTTTCGCTCTCCTGAAAATCTATTAAAAAACACATGTGACATTTTGCAGGCCGCCGACGAAATCTACAAAACAAATTCCTTTAATTTTCTTAAATTTTTTTCTTTTTATTTAAACTTTTTTTCATGGAACTGAAATATTTAAGTTTTTTCTACTCTTTTTTTGTTTAAATTAGAAATATAAATATATAGAAATCGTTAAAACAAAATAAAAAAAAAACATTAACAACGCCAACAATATATATGTTATGCATATATAATCAAATTATAAAAAAAAAATACAAACAAATATAAAAATTTTAAAAATAAGCAATCTTTTTTAAAAAAAAACCCCTAAACCAAATCCCATTCTATATTCAAATTGCAAAACAAAAAGAAGAAGAAAAAAACAATATATACATAAATTATATGGAAATGAAATAACAAAAAATACCAAATTTTTTTACACAGTTTAGAAAACAAATTAAAAAAAAATATATTTAAAAATAATAAAAAAAAACATAAATAAACTTTTTTGATAAATTAACAAATCAAACTGATGATAAATGATTTGCTTTTAATATTAAATAAAAATAAAAAAATTACAACAAAAAAAAAACCAACTGTAAAAGAAATAAAAGCTTTTTATTATATTACAAACAAACAGAAATCCCTGAATTACTTTCACCAACATTTTCAGTTACACTCAGCTAAATTCGGTTAATTTACCTTGTGTTTTTCTTTTAGATTGAACGGATATAATAAGACAAGCATTTCTTATCTCTTATAAATTAAACTTTTCTTATTGAAAAGTTTCAAATTTTAATGTTTTTAGAATATATTCTACTTTTCGGAATCGTTTTCCTGTATTTGCGTGAATTCCCAGATTGTTAATTTTCTTTGAATTTTGGGATAAGTTTACAAAGAAGTACCTTTGATTTTAAAAAGTAACTTTGATTTTAAAAAGTAACTTTGATTTTAAAAAGTAACTTTGATTTTAAAAAGTAATTTTGATTTCAAAAAGCACCTTTGATTTCGAAAAGTACTTTTGATTTCAAAAAGTACCTTTAATTTCAAACAGCAACTTTGATTTCAAAAAGTACCTATGTTTTGAAAAAAACCTTTGATTTCAAAAAATACCTCTAATTTCAAAGAGGACCTTTGATTTTAAAAATTAACTTTAATTTCAAAAGGCACCTTTGATTTCAAAAAGTAATTTGGTTTTTAAAAGTACCTTTCATTTCAAAAAGTACCCTTAATATTTGAAAAGCAGTTTTGATTTCAAAAAGTACCTTTGATTTCAAAAAGCACAATTGATTTAAAAAAGTGCCTTTAATTTTAAAATGCATCCTTGATTTCAAAAGTGCCTTTGATTTCAAAAAGTACCTTTTATTTCAAAAAGTACCTTTTATTTCAAACAGTACCTTTTATTTCAAAAAGTACCTTTTATTTCAAAAAGTACCCTTTATTTCAAAAAGTACCTTTTATTTCAAAAAGTAGGTACCCTCGATTTCAGAAAGTACCTTTTATTTAGTTGGGAAAGTTAGACCATGAACCTGTCTACGCAATGCATTCTTCAAAAGATTTGTAAAAGTACTCGTATTCTTACCTGCTTATTTAGAACTAGATCAAAATTTTTTTTCTATTTTTCTCCATTTGGCCAGGGAAATATCACCCAGAATTGTGGTCGAAATTTCGTTACAAAACTTGTTTTATGTAGCCGGCATGTGGCCAGGCTTAGGAGTTCTCTTTGTAGAGATTTTCTACTCTGGAGATTTTGTATGTAATCTCCGTGCTTAAATAAATATTGGCCATTGTCCCCACAATAGTTGGTATAATCCCATTAAGGGATTCGTTTTTATATGCGAACAAAATTATATGGCAACACAATATGGACAATACTGTTCTGAAAACCCTCTTCTCTTGTGTCATTTTGGATATAAAACGATCCTCACCGAGGCCAATGTATAAAATACTAGATTTTAGTCGATTTTTTTTGGAATATTCTTGGCATATCCTCTTTCAATTAGAGATGTGATTAAACTCATATGAAAGTTAATTTATGTTGAAATCAAAACTATCCAAAAAGTTTAGAACTAAAAGGACCAATATCAAGAAATCTAGGAACATTGTCAAAAACCTCAATATTCAACAAAAAATTAAAAATTGCTGCAATTTGAAAACTTGTTCGATCTTGTTTTTGCCAAATTCGGATTCAAAAGAATTACATCACTTGAAAATTATGTATTGCGTGTAGGCTTGCCAGATCGAAATTTGCAAGAAGCTTGACATTCCCAGGAAAAAGCTTAATTTTTCTTGACATTAAAAAAAAGGCTTGATTTTTCTTGACAATTTAAAATTCAGTTTAATTAGCAAAACAAAATTGCAAAATTGGCTTGAAAATTTAAATTATATTAATTTATACAGATTTTCTACATTCTTTGTACCACATTTTTTAAAGAAATTGGCCCATATGTTGTCAATGGATATGTCTTTTGGCAATTCTTCAAAAACTTCCCGAAGGCAGCAGTAATCTGCATAGAACATATCAGTATTAATTGATATTTTTAAAATAAATGGCAGCTCTGCTTAATTACTACTTGACAACAACGAGATTTTTATATTTTAAACAGCAATTTGCTAAAAAAAACTGATTTTTCTCCAAAATAATATCTTTTTTCTAAGTATTCTAAGAAAGACTTTTTATGCTTTACTACCATGGAAACAGTCACTTATCCGCAAAAATTAGTCATGGTACATTTAAAAACAATAAGTTTTGTTTTTTTTTTTTCTAATGGTTAATTTTTCTTATCAATTTGATGGAAAAATTTCTAAAATTCCGTTTTAGCTTGACAAATGACATTTTTTCTTTATTCTTGACACGCATTGAAAAAGCTTGACAATCAAGCCAAATCAAACCCATCTGGCAACCCTAATTGCGTGTGAAATTTTTGCAAAAATAAAATAAAAATAACTATCTTCCAAAACTTAAAAGCATAACTTTACGACCACAATTCTTGGTATTTGACAAAAATGCAGAAAGTTATATAACTAATGCCCATGGATATTATGACCAGTTTGTAAACGGCCATAATCCCCATTAATTTTAATTGGATTAAGTCCAGAAAATGTTCGTTCATAGTTCCCATATTTAGTTTTGCAATTATGTCCGTGGGGCAATGTACGGGGGCCGGAAAAATATTGTAAAACATTGGCGCCAGAGCAGGGCGCCAAGTTATGAAATGAAAAGACAAATACACACAAAAATGTTTGTTAATAAGTTGGTTACAATAGCTCTACGAAATTTTTTATATTTTTCAGCCAAAAACTTGGTAAGTTCTGTAAAGTTTTTGTATAACTTATAAAAAAAAAATAACTTGTTTGGCAAGACGTTTTTGGAAAACACCCCGTGATAAAAAAAAAAAAAGAAAAAAAGATTTTCGGCTCCTGAATCGAAAGGTTTTTTTTTTCCCCCAATTCGTCTATTTTTGAATTTTTCTAAGTCACAACAACTTTCTCTGAATTTAGAAAAATAAAATTTGCCTCAACTTTATGCAATTTGGACTTGGAGGTTTTAAATATGTTATTTGTTTTTCTGAGTCTTCCTTACTTTTCAACTGATCATGAATATATAATCTAGGGTTAGAAAATTTCGTTTGTACACTCAAAAAAGTAGAATATACTGAAATTTGCAGTTAGGTATACGTAGTTAAAAAGGTGACAAACGTATTTTCCTTAACAATAACTAAATATGTGGTTATTTTTATCTGTTCGAAAACAACTAAGAATGCGGTAAAAATAACTAAGAATTATTTGGAATTTGTCATATTTGATCCAAAAACCGAACAAAAAAATAATACTCATTGTAACGATCTTCAGATCAACTAAAATCTACAATAAAATACTCGCAAGCAAGGTACAGTCCAAATTGTTAAGTAATATCCCTTAATTGCAACATGTTAGTCATTTATACAGCATGATAGGTGTAAAAGTTCTTTGCTTTCGTTCTAATCACTATAAATAGAATTAAAAGCTTGAATGTTAAAAAGAAGCACAAATGCATTGCTTTGCCATTGAAGGAGCTTCAATCAAAGTAACAACTATAACACAGAGAAAAATAATAGCTTTGTTAAAAACATGTGATTTTCGTTGTAATATGAAATAAATAAGTAAAAATGTTTGAGTTTACTTCTCCATCCGTTTTTCACTTTGAAAGTTAGCATATATAAAAAACTGAAATCTACTTTATAACCTAGAGTGAACCCCATAAAGACAATCTGATGAAAGTGTTTGGTTACACTTGAAAATGCATTAATTGTTAACCATTGATTCTAGGAAAGTTTTTTTCATAAGTTTTTTCTCTATTAGTTGTAAAATAAATTGTAAATTCTATTTTGAATTTGTCATATTTGATCTAAAAACCGAACAAAAAAAAAAAAAAAAATAACACTCATTGTAACAATCTTCAGATCAACTAAAATCTACAATAAAATAACTAAGAATGTCACAAAAATAACGTGACAAAAGTTTTACTTGCAAAAATTTTGAAACATCTGAAAAAATTTGTGAAAAATACTGTTTTTTTTACAGTAACTTTTTTTTGGTACTATTGAAATATACTAAATTAATAAAAAAACAGTTGTTTCCTTCGATTATACTTCATATTTAGTTAAAATCCCAAATGCTATTGCCATTATTATGTTGTTATGCATCGTAGATGAAATAACATTTTCTAATGTTTTTTGGAATCTGATAAATAATAATCAGGGCAACCTGAGATATGATGTAAAAAATCAGTTTTATGCCCATAACAAATGCTCTAAAATACTGAAAATATGTTCTTATAATTTAAAAAATATGCTCTTAAGACATTTTTCTTTAAAAATCCTCATTTTAAAACTTATTTTCCAATACAATTGGAGTATATTTTGTCAAATTTATTTCAATTCCTTACAAAACAGGAGATTAAAGATCACAACTGTAAACAAAAAATGTATGTACTGCCAAAATCGGTATCGCCTTAAAAACGGCATTTAAAATTTGCAAAATGGCTCGAGTTTCTGAAATCAGTATTGCAAAATCTAGGAAATATTAAAAAAAAGAGCTTATAAAATATAAAAAAGAAAAAACAAAATTTGTTTAAAAGCAAAAAAATAAAAAAAAAATTCAAAAATATTCAATTGCTCTAAAAGTGATCGTAAAAAGTGATTTTGGTATCATTTGGCATTTCCAAACGGAGGGTCCCGGGTTCGATTCACCGACCAATATTATTAAAAATTTTTTTTTTTATTTTATTTATTTTTGTTTTAATATTTATAATTAATTTGTTTAAATTCAATATTTTTTAATTTTTAAATTTCTAAAAATATGTATATGTATATTAAAAAAATTGAAAACAATATTGAATTGGAGTGCACCTTTTACACTTGTTTAATAAGTACTTTTATTTACCAGAATAAGGAACAATATCTTGCAGTAACAAAGTGGTGTTTTAATGCCAGCCAACTTTCATATCAAAGAATAGCTCAGCGGTAGAGCGCTAGACTAGCAATAGTAAGGTCGAAAGTTCGATACCCGGTGTCGGCAATAAAAAAACTTTTTGCGAAGAATTCTTTTTTAAAATTTTAATTGGTGAAAAAGAGCTTCCTTTGCACTTGTTCAAAAAGTACTGAAATAATGTTGAAGTGGGAGTACTCCTCTCCTATGAAAACTCAATGTTAAAATCATTAGTGATTATATTAAAAAAGAAGTACATCTAGATCATCAATTGTAGTGATTTTTCTACTGCTTTGGCATCTCTTTTTTTGTTAGGATGATACATCATATTTCTAGTTGCCCTGATAATAACAAATATGTATAAACTTTAAAGAATTTTCAAAAACTCAAAAGAAAATACTGTTTCGGAAATTGTTATAATAATACTAAAAATAACTGCTTTTATTTTTCTATAAAAAATAACTCAAAGTACAGTTTAAACAACAATTACACAAACAACTGTCTAGTAGCATCTGCAAAACTTTTTTAAGTACATAAATTTTGTTTGTTTTCATAATTCTTTAAAAAGGAATAGAAGAAATTTGCAAGTCCAAGTTAACTAATATGTATCCTTGTTTTGTTTTGCCATATTTAGGGTGTAAAATACGCGATTATTTTATTTATAAGTTTAACCCTTCATTCTGAATATATTCGATTTTCTCACGAGTTCAACCAAAAGATGGATTTCATTGATCAGTATTTAGTAAAAACGCCTATAAAACGATGCATGTATCAGCGGAAAGGGCCCAATTTCTAGATTATAAATATGTAAATACATGGTGGACTTACCTTGAAAAATTTAGCGAAAATTCAAGAAAGCTAAATAAATATAATATTCATTCAATATGCCTTTTAGAATTTAACTAAATCATGTGTTTTTAGACATACTATTTATTTATACTATGCAGAATATCAAAAATACCAACAAAATATATTTTTTTTTCAAAAAATTTGCATATATGTAAATATCTAGTTTTTTTTTGTTTTTTGCATAAATACATTTTTGTTTTGGTTTGGTCGACCCCTTCAGCGACCCCCAAAAACACCCGAGTGAGATTAAAAATTAATTTGATCGCATAAGAAAAAAATTATCGATTGTTTTAGATCCGCCATTTAGAAGAGTTTTAATTTTTTTGTACCCACCCAGTAGCAAAAAATACTAGTTTAGAACCAGTTATATACTAGTTTACTTAAACCAGACAACTAGTACGAGTTCTACCGCCTCTCCATACAAACAACTGTAGAATTTAACATGGAGGTGTCATAGGGATGGGGGCAATTGTCGCCAAACTCCCACTTTGGTACTAGTTGCAGAACTAGTTTGGAAATTACAATTTATGGACGAAAAATAGAGAGCGAAACTGGTACAAATATGACACTCGCGGAACCAGTTCCGAAGTGACTCTTTGGAAATAGTACTGTACCAGTTGGTTGCTATCTGAATTACGATATATAGATACAAAACAAAGTTTTTTTCCTTTGATAAAACGCAGATTAGACCGATAGTTTCCTCTTACTGATATAATTATATCCATTTAACAAATGAAATTTAAAATATTTTGTGTTTATGATTCCTAATCACAATAAAACATTTTAGTAATTATTTGCAAACTCAGAATGTATTATTAAAAACAAGTGTAACCAAAACTAGTATTTCAAAACTCTTTAAATACGAGTTTTTTGCACAGTTTCAATGAAACTATTAGGTACACAAATTGTTAAAGATTATTGTTTTAGGAAGAAAAACAAGAAGCTGTACTGGTACTTATAATAAATTTACTAATTCAGGATTGACTCTTTGTCACCAGTACTGTACCAGTTGATTTACACCTCAATTCAATTCACAATAAAAAAAATTTAAGTTTAATAATTTCAAATCTAATATTTTAATGCAGGTATTTTTTTTAAACACTCTACCTAGATCGTATTTAACTAGTACACAACTGGTTCAAAATGTTTAGTTTGAGAACTAGTTATGTAATGATTAGTCAAAAAACTAGTACGTTTTAGAACTAGTTCAACCATTTGCTAGTGGGCAGAGTCGTATTCAACGAACATTTAAAAAAATTATCTTTCACATTGGGTCCGCCATTTTGGGTTTTTAAAATATGATGTTAAATCCGTGTTTAGCGACGCCAAAAACTATAGAGTAAATATCAAACTTAAGCGAATTCGAACACTTTTAAAAACCATCCGCCATAGTGTATCCTCTACTTGTAATTTGTAAAATCTGAACTCTAATTAGTATTCAGCCACCAAACAAAAAAAAAAAACGTGTTTTTAATTAATATTAGTATGCCGATTGCAGATTCTTGTAAGTTTTGCTCAATTTCTGGAAATCGCATCTATTATTCTGACATTGTTTGGAGAAATTTAGCGTCTACGTAAGTTAACCTTTGATTTGAATAAAATATTGACTGCAATTGGTCGACAATATTCTGAGAATAGTTGAAGAAATAGCTAAAAATGTTGTGTTTTACACTCATAGAAATAAATTTGTAAAAATAGCAGAAAAAGTTACTAACAATTAGTTAAAAATGATGCTGCAGAAAAAAATGCTAAAATTGGCAGATTTTTTTTGCTAAATACTAATAAATAAGAATAGCAAAATTAAAACTGTTAAATTTACAGGATTTTAGTTAAATTTCAGTTAACTTTTAGTTAATTGAAAATAGCAAATTGTACTGTAAAATCTGCAGAAAATTTTGTTAAATATTAGTAGACTAAAAATAGCAAAAATAAACTGTTATATCTACAAAATTTTCGCTATTTTTAAGCTAAATTTAGTTGAACGCAAATAGCAGTCTATTCTGCTAAAATCAGCAGAAATATTTGCTAAGAAATTGTAAACTGCTGTTTTCAAAAGGTTCGATTTTTATTTGCATAAAAAAAAAAAAAAAAAAAAAATCGAAAAAAAAATTAAAATTTTTTGGTGATATTAAATTTTGTAGAATAACAGTTTATTTTTGCTATTTTTAGTCTACTAATATTTAGCAAAATTTTCTGTAGATTTTACAGTACAATTTGTTATTTTCAATTAACTTAAATATAACTGAAATTCTGTAAATTTAGCAGTTTACATTTTGCTATTCTTATTTTGCTAGCATTTAGCAAAAAAAATATCTGCAGATTTTTCTGAAGCATCATTTTCAACTAATTTTTAGTAACTTTTTCTGTTATTTTTACAGGTTTATTTCTATGAGTGTAGGCCTTTTAAATGAGAAGAAAAATCGTTGATTTCACACACGAAACTTGGTATATTAAATTTTATGCTTTCCTATTGGAAAACCTTTTACTTGGATTCTATTTCGAAAATTCAATTACTGGCACGAATCACCCTAATCTATCAAAATATGCGATTTCATACATTTTTAATCACACTGAACCCAAATATAACATTCTTGTTTATATTAAAATATTTCAATACAGATTTAATTGAAGAACTCAATGGGAAACAGTTAGAAACTGGGCCAAAATAAAAAAAATATTTTTTTATCAAATTTATTTCAATAAAAACTATTTTAAATTGAATTTCGCTGAGTGTACACACAAACATAAACATACATTTTTGTAAATTTATTTTCCTCAATATTATTTATTTGTATGTATATTTGTTCAAGTAAAAAGATGTGTGTATGTTATTTAAATTTATTCATATTTTTGTTTCAGTTATCTATATTTAATCTATATTTTATTTTCAATGTATGCGTGTTTACATACTCATGCATTTATAAATATTTATATTAAAAAAGTATTCTTATTATATTATAGGTACAACATATAAAAATTATTAATTATAAATATTATGTACATTTGATTAGTAATGAAATTCAAATCTATTTAATTAAAATTTTATAATTTACACAATAATTTAAACACACGCCATACATATGCATATAATTTTAACAACCCCAGTGAGAGAAATAAAACAATCATCTAAATTGACTAAGGATTATAAAATATTCACACTAATATTTATGTTGATGAAGTTGTGCTTATATAAAAGATTTGCCACAACACTTAATTGATTGTTAAATAATTAAATTAAAGTGAATTCTTAAAGGCTTTGCAGAGTTAAGCTTTTAAATAATAAATTTTTCATGAAAAATTTGTTCCATAAACCTGCTATAACTATGTAAAGCGTTCTTGAATTAACATATTAATTTGCAAATCTTTTTTATTTATATGATTTAACAACAGTCTCTGTTTTTTGTTTTGTTAATATTGTAACAATTTTAAATTTAATTTGTTACTTTTTATATTTAAATATAAACTCACAACATTTTTAGGTTATAAAAGAAAATGAGAAAAAATTAAAAGAAAATATTTAAAAGTAATCGAAACCAATCCAATTGAAGGCATTTAAAATAAAAGAAATCAACAAAATCAATCCTTATTATACATATTAACTAATTTTATTTAATATTTAAATATACATATTTTAAATTTTATGTTTTAACCAAATGCCGAATCCCGCATTTACTCAAACTAAAAAAAAAAAAAACGCAGACCAGTCTTATATACAAATACTTATTTTCTTTATATATATTAATCTTATGTATTCGTAAACATCTTTGAAAAAAATATCATTGATAATTCCTACCAAGTGCTTTAGTTTAATCATACACAAATCATCATACACCACTACTCACTCAAATACACTCACCACTACACACACATGCATTCAATTACAATTAAATTTATACATTCGATTTTATTTTATAATTAAACCATGAAAATATGTGAGCAGATTTTTTTTTACTGGGTTGTCAGGTTGGGATTTACATACATTTCAAAATTATAAAAACAATTTTAAACTTTACACTACAAAAAGGTCTGTTTTCAAAGAAAACTTTCGTACTTTTTGAGAATATGTTATATATTGAATAATGCCTTAAATTCTTATGTCTTGGTTCCATTCATCCACTTATTTAACCACTTAACTCCAAGTATACTTCAACATGAAGAAAGTTTGTCATATTTGAAGTGTATTTTCAATTATTTTAATGTACATTTTCAGTTGTTTTTAACAGAAAAATAATGTAAATGTATAAACTCAGAAAAATTGGTATTTTCTTTTTCTTCTTTTGTGTAATTTTTTGTGTTCCTGTTCGGCGCTAGTATGCGATTCTCGATAATATTCAATAATTGTATTGTTCAATATAATTTTTTAATAAAAAGCTCTACTTGAAACTGAAAAAATGCAATATATACATGAGGAAAATGGACTGAAGAAAAATATTGTAATAAATCGCGCCTCAGCAGGGACTTTTAAAATTATACACTGAGTAAAATATTAACTAAACAGCAAGCTACATGAGTAAAACGGAATTAAAATATATCCTTTTGAATAAAAACAAGCCGGCTAAAGCCCGCTTGCTAGGTTTGTATAAGTCCCCAGGTGACTGGGGACTTATACAAACCAAAGATTAAATTCGGCTGTGCCGAGTCTTTAGATACCCTCCATCCTGGTGTTTTTATTCGGGGATTCTACTAAGTACAAACAAGTATGAATTATTACCCATTTTGTATTCGGTCAATCCACTGTGCAACAAATGTGTATGATTTTTCCACCACTACAAGTAAATAGTTCAGTTTAATCTTGTTTAATCTCAGTGCTGCCACAAGCAAGATTCAAAATTCCCAAAAGTGTAGACAAAATTACCCAAAAAAAAAATATGAAATTATAAATGACTTCAATTAACATATTATTACAATTTGAACTCCGAAAAAAGGTAATAACCTCATCAGTAAACTTAAAAAAAAGTGATTTGGCCATTTCAATTGTCCCATCGTTCTGGGCGTTATATTATTACAAAGAAAAGTTCCTTAAATATGCAGCATTTATTGTGAACTTTTGAGTCTCATACGAATCTTCATAAAATTTAGAGAAAAAATTAACTTTAGAACAAAACACTTAAAAAGCTTGTAAATAAGAGTCAGTTATGATCACATGTGAACGATTTAAAAATAATCTTATTTTAGAGTCTTTCAAAAATCAAGTTTTATTTGCGCTTTTTAAATACACACAAAAAAATCTTTGGCAAGCAATTGGGAGCACTTCAACTAAAATTATGTTTTTGTGGCATATACAATATAATAAATTATTCGATAAAACTTTATTAGTTGAATTTTTTTTTTATTACCGAAATTAATGAAATACCATTATCCTTACAACACCATTATTTTTTAGTCTAAACTTTTTGTAATTCCACGTCGTAATTGTGAATTTTACATACACTTAGTTAATAAATTTATTTTACTTTACTTTGTTTTTTTGTAAAAAAAAATTTGCGGAATGCACCGAAATAACTGAAAACCGGTTATCTTAAAATACCATTATCGAAATAATTGCAATACAGTTAACCTTAAAATACCGTTATCCAAATAATCGAAATACAATTATCCTTAAAATACTGTAACCGAAATAATCTACAATAGCCTTACTTACCCTCACCGATAATCGCACCGTTTCTGCTACCAACAATGCTTTGAAGTAATTGCTAAGTTGTATTCATAGACCCACTATCTATTGGCTAGTTTATGAATTAAATTCTTTTTTATGTATAATATATTTTTTATTTACAAATTTGATAACTTTCTCAATTCATTCATTTGAATTGAAATTTAAGTGAAAAACTAAACAATTTAATAATTGCTATCATCCATGCCCTACCCATAAAGTGGCAACACTGCTTATGTTATTCATATACATGTGTGCAGACCTTTAAAAATATAATTCCTTAATTCGTATTTTGAATCTCAATTTTGCAATAAGTTGATCTCAGTGAATTTTTTTTTTACCCCGATGTAGTACTTTTCAAGCTGATTTGTAAAAATAAAATCCCTGGAAAGTCCTCTGTAGGGAGTTTATTTCTGTGCAAAGTTTGGAAATGGACTTAGCTATATCTAAGTCATTTTTAGTCGGATTGGAACAATATATACCATTGGAAAGATAGTAAAAATATCTTATGGAAGACATTTTTTTTTGTTTGTTTACCCATTACCGGCGAATGAGATTTATTTTTAAGATTTTTTAAAATAAACCGTTTTTATAAAAACCACCGTGTACTACCACATAATTTTTTACTAATTAATATATTCTCAAGATTATAAACTTTTGAGATGTAGTTCAAATTTTATCACTTCAAACACCGAAGATATTAGAAGTCAAACCTAATTTTTTTGCAGATGGTACAAAATATACAACTTTGACTCTAACCAACAATTATACTGAATTAACTCATCGGGAATCGAACATATTTTGGGAGTAAACATTTTAAACCTATTATCGGTATTGAGATTTTTCATTTGTCAAAAGTTTGAAAAAAAAAAAATCTCACGATTTTGACTTCTAATATATTCGGTGTTTGAAGTGATAAAAACTTGATCTATATATCAAATGAAAGCTTTTCGTCTTGATAACATACTAATAAGCACCATTTTTGTTCTTATATTGGTTTTTTATGGAATAAAAACATTAAAAAAACAAAAAAATTAAAATTCCTACGCCGAATTATAATAGGTCAATAAAAAAATGCTATCCTAAAGATATTTTTATTACCTTTCCAATGGTGTACATATTGTTCCAACCCTATCATAAATGAAGAAAATATAGTTAAGTTCATTTTTAAACTTTAAACAGAAGTAACTCCCCATACAAGCTTTTCGGTGAAAAAAAATTCTTCGGTCCCCTAAAGAGAGTTATATCAGTAGTAAAAATTTAGAATCAATCGGTGAGGTGCCTCTAAAGCCAACATACATACGTCCAAATTATTCAATCGAATCAAAATTGAATCAACACAAATAGGAACAAATCTTATCTCACTTTATTCAATGTCCAATCATTGATTTAAAGCCATTATGAATTATTCAGTAATTTATAAAATGAATCCAATTTTATGCATACAAATTCAAAAAAAGAATTATCTCTTTCAAGGTCTGGCTGTGTATGTATGTATTTTTTTCTTATTCAGTAACAACAACAACAGCACACAGTTAATATATTTTTTCATGTTAATATGGAAAATTCTAGAGGTGCTTTTACATTTTCATTCATAACTTTTAAACGTCTGGACCAAATATGCCCATTTCCAATACCAAACTGCTTAAGAAATTGGACAAAAATTTTGACTAAAAATTAACATCCTAGCACAACTATTTTGAGCGTGATCGTGATTTCAACAGACACACAGACAGACAGACAGACGGACACGGCTATATCGGTTTCGCTATTGATAACGATCAAGAATATATATTTTTTTTATGTCCCAGATTTTTTTTTCGATTACAAACGGAATGACAAACTGATATATACCCTCCTGCACAGTGGGATGGAGGGTATAAAAAAAAAATGGTGGATCCAATTGCATACATACTTAAAATTATCTACCAAAAATAATCTAATTGAAGATTTGCTTAAAATAAAATTAGTTTTTTAAGAAATACTTAATTGAATCAGTTAAATGTTTTAATTGACTTCAAAATATTTCTAAATATTGTTTTAACACATAATTAAGTCCCATATTATTTTTCTTAAACTGTAGGGAAAATTTTAGTATAAAAACTAAATGCATTTGAAGTTCACTAACAAAACAAATTTATTCAAATATTATAATACAAATATGGTATTCAATCGATTATTCGTTGTTCGATTAATCGAACAATTTTGCTGAAAAATTGTTCGAATAATTTAAAATTTCCAATAATTTCATACAATTAATCGAAGTTGGTAAAAATTTCAAAAATGTTTAACAAATCAACGTTCTCTTTGCTAAATTTGACATCATACGCAAGCTTGGCAGATACTTTTTTTCGTTATCCCCAAACAAATCTTAAAATATCCCCAAAAAATCCCCAACTAGAAAAAATGTTAAAAAAGTACTCGAGTTTATTTAATTTGCTAAAATTTTCAAGATATTGAACTAATTCTTTAAAGAATTCGTAAATTTGAATTTTTCAAGTTTGTCTCCACAATCGGCCCTTTAAAAATATAATTCCTTAATTTGACTTTTAAATTTTAATAAATTTTTAACAAAAAAACTCATTTTATTATTGAATTATTCCTACTTCTATTAGTCAATATCTTATTCAAAGAATCAGTTTCAGTTTTGTTGATTCTTTTCATAGAATCCAGAGCTTTGAAGAATTAATTCTTAATACAATTTTTCAATTTTGAATTAAAAATTCAATGAATTAATACACAAAGCACCATATATTTAATGGAAGTAATTTATACTTGTTTTCGTTCGATTTATTTTGTTACGAAGAATTCAATTGCTATAGTTCTTTTTACTAAATCAAGTCAAATGAATAAATTCACTGGTGAACGCGTTCAATTTTATAAATCGAACGGAAAAAAGTGAATTAATTCCTAACTGAATTAATTCACCACTGAATTCGTTTAATTTCATTTTCGTTCAGTGAATAAAAAAAAAAAAATACGTTCACTAAATTAAAAAAAAAAAAAAAATTGCGATCACTAAATTGAAAAAAAATTACGTTGACTGAATTAAAAAAATTACGTTCACTGAATTTAAAAAAAAAAATACGTTCACTGAATTGAAAAAAAAAAACTTACGTTCACTGAATTAAAAAAAAATACGTTCACTGAATTGAAAAAAAAATTACGTTCACTGAATTGAAAAACAAAAATTACGTTCACTGAATTCATAGCCTGTTTTCTGTCGTTCAGTAAAAGAAAACATTAATTTATAAATAAAATTTGTAATACGAGTACAATTTTACAGCCTTAGCTAGTAAAAATAAGCAAATTATATATTAAGTGTTAGAGAAACCCGATGCAGTTTATAATGATACATGATTAAAAAACAAATCCTTTTACTATTAAAAATAAAAACTTTACAGATATAGATGAATTTTGAAAAAAAGTATAAGTATTAATTTTTCGAACTTATGCTTCATAGTCAGTGAACGTAATTTTTTTTTTTCATTATTTTTGAGAGTAAATTTTGCCTTACTCTCTGTAAATTTGTTACTGAGTAATTTTTACTGGACTTTACTGGAAAAGTAACCAAACACACCTATTCAGTCTTTCTCTAATTTTCCAAATATTAAAATTTATAAGGTTTTTCTAAAATAATGTTGCATTATTTGTAAACTTCACTTTGACTTGACAGCCTGACCCGCCTAACCTATTTTACTTTATATTTTACACTTAAAACTTCTACTCGAATTTTAATCGAAGAATTTATTTCTAATATTTGTAATCTTAGTAGTTTATTTATGCTATAAGTATTATTTTTTCGTTTATATTGTAATTATAAAATTAAAAAAAAAATAAAATTCTTAATTTTTTAATGTTATTCTTTCTTTAGTTTTGAGGCTATTTTTAAGTGAAAAAAATAAAAGCATATTTGAAAAATAATTAATTTTTTAACAAAATTTGTTGTACAAAATTTTTTATTATTGTCTTGTATTTTTTGTAGCTATTATTTTCTAAAATTTCTTACCAACCTGTTCTAGTATTTTTTTTTAGACCATTCAACCAAAATATTGTTTATTTATATTTAAGTTTTTATTTTATGCCAAATTGAAACGATTTTCCCACTATTATTTTAAGTTTAAGTGTGAAATGATCGAAAAATAAATGAAAATATAAAAATATGTAAAATTTTCTTTTTATTTCCGTTTAAATTATTTGTTTTTTTATTGTTTGTTTGTTTTTTTTTAAGCTACCAAGTCTCGCAAAACTGTTCTTTCCGAAATCTAATACTTTAGCTGCATGGATTAAATATTAGACTTATGCTGAGCAAAAAATGGGCTGTAAGGGATCCGAATAGGCTAATTCGTTGCCTTTTGGTATTAAAGTAACATTTTAGCAGCCCAATCTTAATAATTTTTTTTTGCAATATCACATTTGTATGGGAAATTCTTGTTGTTTTTAGTTTAAATTTACACATAATAATGGCTCTTTAATTTAATTAAGGGGTTGTCTGAGTTTTTTCGATTTTCGCTGTCGTTCGGCTTTGAGACGACTTTTCTCATGGAACCTTTTTCAACAACTTTTCAAATATTTCAGACAAGTATGATAAATTTCAGATCTATAAACATTATAAATATTCGCAATTTTATTAAGTTGTATCAAGTATACGAAGTTCACTCTTCTTTTAACACTCGTTAGTCTAGATAGATCAGCCTCTAGTAATGTAAACTTGACGAAATAGGAAATATAAGATAAAAAATACGCGAATTTTTAATTATTTTTTTCCTAATTTCTTTTATCAAAACAAAAGGTTTGTGAAAACAAATGCTTTTTTCAACAATTATAATTGGGCATTTAGGCATTACACAATACCAATTAAAAAAAATTTAATTGGCATTGATCAACCGTAATGCCAAAAAATTTCACTGGCATTTGTCAATTTTAATACCGGTGAAATCATTAATTAATTGGTCCATTCAATTAACTAGTCCCAAGTTCGCCCAAAAGGCCGTGTGGTCTTCAGTGTTATCTGTATATGGTATCAGTATTGAAGAATTTGAGACTGTTGATGCTCTCGCATGAGAATCCAATGTGATGTCCGTTAAAAGCATTGATTTATTTAACCCTCGGATGAGTGACAGTTCTGAACTTCACGGCCGTGTGAAAAGGTCCCTACGGACCTTTTTTGTAAATCATGTTTTTTTCATATAAAATTTTTTTTTTTGATTTTTTTTTTGTTTTTATTGTTTATAACTAAATTCTACATACAAAAATAATTTTTTAAATTTTTTTAATTTTTTTTGCTTGAATTTTCTTAAGACTATTATAAAAAAGTTTAAAAATGATTGTTGTTGAGCGTGTACTTCTTGTCCCCCGCCCTGTGCGCAAGTGTTGCAGCGATGTAAAAGTGTGCTATGTTCTCCGCAAACAGCGTTGCCGCAGCCGAAGCAGTATGCCCTCGTTTTCCGCTGCCGCCCGTACGTAGAACGGCAAAGGCGACATGACGGTCTACTTGACCTAGCCGCAAACGACGGTGCATTGCCTTCCATCGGTATTGGTAATACCTGAAATGAAAAGAAAAATAAAAAACAAATAATATAAAATCTATTCTTGAATTTGAAGATGTTTTTCTTACCCTGACATCGAATGCTTCCATCGCATTGCGTATCCTTGGATATGAGGTTATATGGTTGTTCAGGGCACGTTCTTCGATATTTGGTGTGGCCAATTGTTTCGTTAGCAGTAACAAGAACGACCGCCGTCTGTCACTCCTTTTTATAGGCTTCATTTCGTTGTAAATCGTAAAAGCAGCCAATGCAGCGACGTCCAGCATATTATAAAACATGGCCAACGGCCATCGTTGTGTTGCTCTTTTGCAGCTGTAAGTGCCTAGCATTTGATCCATGGTATCAACGCCGCATTTGTTGGCGTTGTAATCTAATATGGCATAGGGCTTCCGCTTCTCGGTTTGCTCGTCAACGAGTCAGGTGTAGTGCATTGTGGAGAGCACGTTCACCACTTTATTTTTTTTCGGCACGTATGAGCATAACGCTATATCCCCTTCGTTGAACCCAAATAATGTACTATTGATGGTGCGCTTCGGGTTCTTCTTGAACTCCTGTGGAATGAATATTTTGTTGTAGCGCACTGTACCAACATATGCGGTCTTCCTCCTCAACAAAATACGCGCCAAGTCAAGAGTGGTAAAGAAATTATCCGCGTATATAGTACGGCCAGCATCTAAATATTTTTCCACAAGATCCAGCACTACGTTCTGCCCTTGGTTTATCTCCCGTTGTTGGTTTGGCAGTTTTCCAGAATATATCATTTCCTTCACAGGATAATAACTCTGTGAGTCGCATAACCACCATACTTTCAAACCATACTTAGCTGGCTTTGACGGAATATATTGTGTGAAGCGGGTGCGGCCTCTGTAAGGGAACAACTGCTCATCAACTGTTAGTGCTTCATGAGGAGTGTAAGCTGCTGCCAAGTTATGTTGCAACATTTGCCAAATATCGTCAATAGCCGCAGTTTTGCTGTTGATGAGTCGCTGTTGTCGAGTATTTCCATTGTCGAATCGAATAAATTGCTTTATACACATGAAGCGATCGTACGACAACGCAGCTTTGTATATTGGGCAACGCGTCGCGCCCCATATTTCCATAGCTGGTTCATGGTTTGATCTTGTGAGTCCAGCATACAAAAGAATAGCTACAAAGGCGTCAAACTCTTTCACTGTCACTGGCTTCCACTCCTTTTTCTTCGTGGGATTCGCCAAATTCCATGCAGCTGTAACCTCCCTGCCTTTACGATTTGTTTCACGTAGCACTAAGTGTATTATTTCCTCTGTCATGATTGAACGCATTATTGTATAGGGGTCGTGTATATTTCCTGTTGTTCCTGGTTTCTTTCTTGTGAAGTCGACCACGTTATGATTACGAGTGCGTGATGTTGGCGGTGCTTTTTTACTCCATTGGGTGCCATCTTTACCAATATAGTAACTTTCATTCGTTTCCTGTCCATCATTTTCTTCCTCTTCATCATCGTCGTCATCAGTATCTTCATTTAGCTCGACGTATCCTTCAGTTTCGGCATCTGACTCTTCAGCAGGTTGGTATGTGCGATCTTCATCATCCTCAACTTCATAATTATCAATTGTAGCAATATCAATTTCTTCATCCATGTCTTCGTCCATAAAATCAGCAAATCTACTATCAGCTGCACGCCTTTCATCCGCAGTCATTTCCTGGTAACGTGTACTACGGCGTACAACAATTTCAGCAACGTCCAAATTACTTGCATCTGCCGTATTTATATTTTTGTTTCTATCACACACGATTTTACTCTTCGCTGTCTAAACTTTGACTGATTTGGTTTACGAAACTACAACTTCTTTTATACTCTTTCGTACGTCTACCTAAACTCAAAGACATTAGGGATGATGATAAAAACAAAAAATTCTAAGAAAAAATTCTAAGAACAAAAATACTAAGAACAAAAAATACTAAGAACAAAAAATACTAAGAACAAAATACTAAGAACAAAAAATTCTAAGAACTGGTTTATTGCTAGTAGTATAAAATTAGAATATTGTGCCTTTCCTTGAAAGCAATAAAGTTCATGTCTTCGAATTTTTCTTAGAATTTTTTGTTTTTATCATCATCCCTAATGTCTTTGAGTTTAGGTCTTTGTGTTCAGAACAAGAAAATTATGTGTTGAAACAATAAAAAAATTATAATGATGCCCAAAAACATGCATTTATTAGTAAAATTCAGTACAAGGTCCATACGGACCTATTCACACGTCCGCGTACTATTCTCACTAAAACCTCAATAACTCCTAAAGTAATGATCCGATCGGCTTGATTTTTCCAAAAGATGCGCAACAAAATACTCTTGGAATACAGAGTAACTTTTGGGGGGGGGGGGGGGGGGGTTGTAGTGGCCGAAGTAGGAGTAATTTCAGTTTGAAAAGGCAAAAAGGTCCCTAGGGACCTTCTCACTCATCGGAGGGTTAAGTACCGAAAGATATATTCAAGTGTCTTTTGGCTTTCTTAACCGGTGTAAGAAGTACTTCACTTCCGTATTGGTTTCCTACTAATTTTACCATCTATGTTTATCCGGCCGAATATGTAATACAATTCCCTTATATAGGGGCTTCAAAGCAGTTACGGGATGCAATAACCACAAGTGAAATCTCAGTCTTTTGTCAATTCTAAATAGCACCACATTGGAAACATAATAAGATCTTGTACCGACCGTACTTTAGGTCCCATACCCAAAGGGAGACCAGAATGCATAATTGATGAAACGTGGAATATGATAACAGAACGACGAATTATAAAAGAACAGCTAGGAGCATTGGAGGACTCAAAAGCAAAATTTTGCATATAAACCAATTACCGTAATAAGCATAAATCAGTACAACGTTCTGTGCAGAGAGATAAAAGAAGACGAATTGACTGCCTTGCAGAAGAAGCCGAAAAAGCTGCACAAGCCGGTGATACCCGAACACTTTATAAAATCACAAAGTAACTTGTACAAGTGGATCGCAACCCTACGGGAAATTTTAACAAACTGTCACCGAACTGGCCCCTTTATATGAAATAGACTGGTCACTTTTACATAGTGTTGTCATAGGAGGGGGAAATTGACCCCTTGTGACATATCACAAGACAAATCCTAGGACAGGTTACTGAACTCTCATAAAAAATAAAGTTCTGGGACCTGTCCTGGGATTTGTCTTGTGATATCTCACAAGGGGTCAATTTCCCCCTCCTATGACAACGCCATGCAAAAGTGACCAGTCTATTTCATATAAAGGGGCCAGTTCGGTGACAGTTTGTTAAAATTTCCCGTAGGGAATTTACATACACAACACCTTATGAGAGACCTTCAAGCTATCTACTCAACACTGATCACGAACAACTTCAACGGTGGAGGGAGAATTTTCCCATTGTTTTGAACTGTGTTATAGATCCTAGTCTCCTTTCTTTGATTTGAAAATAATTTAAACAGAAAGTGATATTAATTTATGATCTAGAGTCAAACTAAAAAGAACATTCATTTACTCCTTCAGGGAATATTAACCCAAAGTTAAGAATAACACCACCAAGTATAGCGGAAACTATAGCTGCTATGAAACAACTTCCAAATAGAAAAGCTGCAGTTACAGATGGTATACCTGCTGAAATATTTAAGTGCGATCCTGCACTTTAGGCAGGATCTCCTGATCTCATGTGAAACTGAATCTCTTCCTGAAGAATGGAAAAATGGGATTATTGTCAAAACTGCGAAAAAGGGAGAGCTCAAAAATTGCACAAACTAGCGAGGTATATGTGTTTTGCCAACCGTAGCTAAAATAATACTAAATCTTATATAAGAACATCTATAGCAAACCATCAGCTCATGCCAAGCCGGATTTCGTGCGCAAACCACATCAATTCATTACGCATTATTATAGAACAATGCGTTGAGTTCAACTCCAAGCTATATATCGCCTTCAAACTTTTATAAATCACTGCCTTAGAAGAATATTGCGTATCTTTTGGCCTGAACAATATCGAATAATCGAGTTGCTAGCTAAAAGAAACCAGATGCCGGTAGCAACGGAGATGCGTAAACGAAAGTGGATTGGACACACACTACGTCGCAATGATGATAAATAATGTCTCAAAGCAAGCCCTTAAATGGAATACATTCCATCAAGATGGAAGAGAGAGTGGTAGGCCACGTACAACATGCAGACGTTCAACAGAATCCGAAATGAACCAACTAGGTGTATCTTGGAACGAATTAAGATCTATCGTTCAAAATCGGGTCAGATGGCGATCTGCTGTTTTTGGCGCCAAATGCTCTAGTGGGAGCAAGAGGAATATATATATATAGCTCAGAAAATATGAAAAAAATGTTAAAGTGGGAGTACTACTCTCTTATGATTTTAACATTAAAATCATTACTGTTTCTGTTAAAAAACCTGATAAGACCAACGAGCATAGAATCTAAAGAGGATGCATGCGTCCATTCTTCTTTTACCTGGCTTTGGCCGACATTTGAAGAAATTTTATTAGAAGGTGATAGTTTAAGTTTTATGGTTAAATTTTAATAAATATTAAAAATCGTTTTAATAAATATCTATATAATAAAAAAAACTAAACCCGTTAACTGTAATTTAACTTCTTCAAATCTCAACCAGAGCCAGTGACAGAGCGTGTAACAGTACGTCAGCGACTTGCATAGAGCCTGATAAGACCTAAAATAACTTGACAATCAAGGCCATTCCAGGCCATATGGCAATACTAGCTGTAATGTTATTTATCAATAAAATTGTATTTCTGTTTAAAATAATCATTATAATTTGAAAAAAGAATTGAAATTGATTGCACGCAGTCTTTAAAGAAAAGCCGCTGACGATTCCTCGATGGTGGGCGAAGGCACGTTATATGAGGCAGGTACTGATGGCTTTTTATAAGTCATAAAAGTAATCAATGTATATAAAAAATAAAAAACAAATATAAAACAAATTAAAAAATGTACGAAATAAAAGATTTTGACCGAAATGAAATGTCTAATAAGGGCCTGTTTATCTATTACGAAAATAGTCTAAACGAAAGAAATTGACAATCACTTTCGTCAAAAATACATGGGAAACAAAAACAATTTTTCGTTACTTTGCTTACGTTTAGAGTATTTTCGTAATACATAAACTAGGGCTAAATTCTCTACCATCGTTTTTAAGAATATTTGGGTTTATATATAAAATACTCTTTATTCGATTCTTCCCAAATTTGGTGCACATGTAGAAAACTGCGAGATATAAATTTTGTTCAGACATAGTTTTTTGAAATTTTGCTATTTTCTTAGCGTAAAATTAATTTTAAACTTTAAAGGCGTTTTCCCACAACTAGAGAATTTACCTGGGATTAAGAATCACTTTACATTTTTATTTTCCGGTAATTAATGAAGGCTGCACAGTGGCAGACGATTTTGCCTTTTTTAATAAAGGCCAGTAATGAAATGGCGACAAGTCTGGCGATTTTGGCTGGGAAAATGTGAAACTGATATTTTTTAAAAATACTACAATAACATGATTTTAAAATAAAGAAATTAGATATTAAAAACATAGTTAATTGAATTTTTGACAACCGTTCAAATATGCCCTTTAAAATGCTGTTGTTACAGTATTTACCCCCCTTAAAAAGTGGTAATCGATTGAGATAACTTACTAAACATTCTTTTTACTGTGAGAAGTCTTAAAAAAAGTGTGTTTTGACAATGATTTTTGAAATTCGGAAAATTGCAATGTGATCCCCTAAAGTGATCAACCAAACCTACACTGGGGGCCAGTTTTATTGTCAAAACTAAGAACGATTTTTTTTGAATAATCCTGAAAAGTCTTATAATGAATGATTTTATAAATTTCTTTTAATTTTGTATAGTAAAAGTAGAACATATAAACTTAAGAAAATACTCTTAATCCATTCAGAGGCTACTTCCGAGCAATTTAAATTCAAACACGAAATGGTTAAAAAAAAGTAATTTTCACAATATGCCCTCCCTATACAATTTGCTTACCCATTTCCTAACTAGTTAGGTACTTTTTATGGTACAGTAATCCAAAGTGTTGGCCTACAGGCGTATGATTAATGTTAAAAGACGAAATAACACTCATGCGCTTAGGTTGACATTTCACAGAATGTTATTTCACTTGCCAACAGAATGTTATTTCATCTGACCACTGTTATTTAAATTTAATTTGGAAAGGAATTTGTGTTAATTTAAAAACTTTTCTTTTACAGAATTTAAAAAACGTTAATAATTTTTTTTTATAAATTTAAAATTTTATTAAAATTGTTGCATCTAAAATTTAACACAGAAAAATCCAGATAAAATTTATAATATTTTACTGCAATTTAAGTTTTCATTAAATCCTAAAACTTCCAAAACATGAACCATTTACACATCTCAAAAACAGCTGAAAAATAATATCAGGCAAAGGTTTCAAATCTCTAATCACTTTGATTTCTTTTTTTTTTCACTTAAAACCAATTTCAATTATAAATCATAAATCACACATTTCATGTTTGTTTTGTTTTGTTTATATCATCTTACATTTATTTATAAATAATTTAAATTTAATTAATCTTTAACGCATTTACATAAAAATAAATAGGAATTAAAAGCATTTTCTCTTGATTTTGTTAAAAACTAAATGAAAAATATATAAATTAATAAAAAAAAGGAAAAAATAGTTTATCGTATAATGTCGCAATCATTAAACATAAGAAACATAAATTTAAATAAATCATAAAAATCATGTTAAAATTATTACAGTAAAAATAAAAAAACATTATTTAAAAATTCGAAAAGAAGTTAATAATATGCAAATTAATTGAACGTCATATTATTTTCTTCTAAATTCTTTTTTTTTTATTTTTTAAATAAATATTGTTTAATATAGTTGATAAATAAATTTATGTACTTTATGTTGTGTTTTTTTTGTTTGTTTCTTGTATATAAAAATATAATTTTAAAAACAGGATTAACAATAATATTGATGATTGATTGATGATATAAAATGAAAATCATAAATTTAGCTGAACCCTAATGTATAAGTGTATTCATAAAAAAAACAAACAAAAAAATAAAATTATTATTATTATATAAAAATTAAAAAAAAGTTTTCAATATTTTTTCATATTGTATCGCCAAAAAAAAGGTTTGTATGAAATAATACCAATATAAGTGTAAACTGGGCACGTCTACCATACACAAAATAAAATACATAATAAATAAAAGTAAAATAAATTTATATAGCTAGAATTGGATTTCGAACGACTGTGCACACAAGGAAACCAAATAGCAATAGCAATAAGCAAATTTTTGGCTAATAAGATTTCGGTTTTAACATTATATTTCAATTGATGTTTTATTGCGACTATCAAATAATTCGTTTGCTGCAGTCAAAGAAATGACAGAAAGTTGGAATATTTTATACTTAAAGTATTTCTTAATTAAATTTTGAATTCTTCATATTCGTTATTTAAATTTTTTTTAATTTTACAGACGACACTTGCAAATTTCGAAGCCTACGTTATGGAGAGAAACAGCGAGCCACGAATCCGATTGTTATTTTTGTTTAAAGTACAAAAACCGGCTTCGGAAAACATATGCGATGGTTTTACCCCACGAGGTCTGCTGATGGGTTTAGACTTGCAGTTCTACATTCAGCAGAAATTAAATATGCTCAAGGTCGGGGTCCAAGCTGTAGCCAAGTGCTTTCATCTTCACCAGGACACTCAACCTCAAGTATGTGTTACCATGTAATCAAGACCAGCTTAATGATGTAATTAGATACCTTGGATTGTCGAAAAGATCTTCGGAATTACTTGCGTCCCGGATGAAAGAAACACATCGTATTACCGTACTCGAGAAGAAGGCTTACTTCATTATTTTGTTGAAGAGGATGATTTTGTGTACTGCACAGATATTTCTGGTTTGATGACTGCCATGGGCTTTCAGAGATACGATTCAAACGAATGGCGTTTATTTATCGACTCATCAAAACGCAGCTTGAAGTGTGTCCTTTTGCATAATGGAAATAAATTTCACTCTTTGCCGATCGCACATTCAACCAAAGTAAAAGAAGAATACTCTGTAATTGCATGAAGAAGATAAAGTATGCTGAACATAACTGGGTAATTTGTGTTGATCTTAAGATGGTAAATTTCCTCTTAGGTCAACAAAGTGGATTTACAAAATATCCTTGCTTTTTATGTTTATGGGACAGCAGAGCTAAAGCAGAACATTCGAAGAGAAGACAATGGCCTTCTAGGGAAAACACTGGTTCCAGGTATGCCAAATGTTATAAATGTGGCTCTAGTGCCCCGAGATCGCATAATATTACACAGAACGAATTTACAAAATTCTAATTAAATTTTTAAACACCTTTCTCACACCAAATTTGTAAATACAAAAAAAAAAACTTTTTAAAAAGGCACCAACAAAAAATTTTGTAAATCCAGAAAAAAAATTTGTTTTTGTTTTGTAACTTTGAATTTTTATTTTTAAACAATTTTTATATGAAAGATAACAATTTAAAAACGAGTTACAAATATTTCAAACAAAAAAATTGTAGGAAATAAAATTTTAATTTCAAAGAAAATGTGATTGCTTTTACAAATTCCCATTGTTGGTGCCTACTGTTTTTTCTGTGTACCCCCTCTTCACATTAAACTTGGTCTGATGAAACAATATGTTAAAGCACTTAACAAAGATAGTGAATGTTTCCAGTATATTTCAAGGAAGTTTCCTAATCTGAGTATGGAAAAGCTGAAAGCAGGCATATTTAACGGCCCACAAATTCGCAAATTTGTGAAAGATACTGATTTTGGCAATTCAATGTCAGAATTTTGAAGAATGCATGGGATTCGTTTGTATGGGTTATTCAAAATTTCTTAGGAAATAACAAGGGTGATGATTACGTTGCGCACTTGAAGAGATGTTAACTCACTTCCAGAATCTTGGATGCAATATGAGCATCAAAGTACACTACCTGCACAGTCACTTAGATCGTTTTCCTGAAAATCTAGGAGACTTGAGTGAGGAACAGGGCGAACGATTCGACCAAGATATCCGGACAATGGAGGAACGATACCAGGCTCGCTGGGATGCACACATGATGGCTGATTTTTGCTAGAGTATTCAGAGTAACACTTCGTTATTCAACAATAGAAAATCGAATAAAAGAAAATTCCAGAGTGTTTATAATAATTATTTATTTATTTTCTTATTTTATTTCTTATAAGAAATTTAAATTATAAAATATAAATTTTCTACTGTTTAATACATTTAAACTCATCCAATTCAAATGTTTTTCCGAAGAATAGAATCAGCATAGCGGTTTGCCAAAAACTACAGAAATGTTACTATGTAATGAATTTTCGATGTGATGTGAAAATTTTTACATAGCATGTGGAAAATGTTTTCAAAATTCAATAAATCGAAAGAAGAGATTTTTTTTTTTTATCAATTTAATGGCTTTACAATCTCGCAGTCATAATTAATATTAAGTTTCTTGGGTCTTTTCTGACCCCAGGTCACTAAGGTTTAAAGATTTTTTAAACAAATGTAAAGATAATTATAGTCTAACAAAATTTAAGTGATATTTTTCCGAAAACTGTGTATAATTTGATGAAAACATTAAAATTTTTTAAATTTTTGACAAAATGAGCAATTTTTGTAAAATGTGCTTGAAAGCTGTCGCTCCAAACACAAACTCGAATTATCATTTTTCCAATTTATTTTTTTTTTTCTTTAATATCAACTATTATGTAGTACAAATAGCAATCGACATCTCCAAATTGGGCATTTTAAAAAAACTTTAAAATTTATTTAAAAAAAAAACACGTTTTTGCATTTTTATCAAATTCGTGGGTCATTTTGGATTCCAGGCTAAAGTGGGTTAATGATATCCGATGAAGTCAAAATTCCATACCTGAATCATTTGTTAAATTAATAAATGGAATAAAAAATATTTTTTTTCGAAATTTCGAATTTTGGGAATTTTTAATAGTAATACACTTTTTTTTCCAAAATGGGCCATCTTCGTCCAACTTTCGGCATGGGTTAACGTTTTCCAAAAAAAAAAAAAAAAAATGCGAATAAAGCGCATCATAATGTGATAATTACTTGTGAAAAATGAGAGAAAGCAATAGGATTAAGAAAGGAAACATTCTATTTGAAAAACAAATTGCTCAAGTATTAGTTAATTCTGGCTCTTCTGATTACAAAACATACATAGTATAGGCTGTGATTGAAAAAAGAAACTTCAATTAGCCACACTCAGCGATATGCCGACCGTGGTGTATCTTGTTAAGAAGTGACACTACGAGTTATAGCCTGTGCAGAGGGCTGCCGGTTAAATCCCCGGTCATGGCAATACACAAAGAGTTTTTCATATAGAGAAAAATTAACAATTAAAAATTACTTTGATCAGTTGACACATAAACTAACCACTGACGAGTCTTTGGGTGAGACGAAACTGCGGCAGTCTGGTGATTCTCTTGTGTCTGTTAAATTTTTCAATTAAATGTTTTCTTCTTCTTCTTCTCCCTATAAATCAGCTCTAGGAAAAAATTCTTTAGTAATTAATTCTAATATTAATTACGATTGTCCTATGCGACAATTACAAACACTTAACTAAAAATAAAAAAATCGATTTCTTCCATTTGGCACCATTTCCAATAAAACTGAGGGTGTAGTGAACGAAAATCGACAAATCGTTAATTTAAGGGACATCCTAATATATATACATATATGTATTTCCACCATTTTAACTGTCCCAAGGGTACCCCTAGAGGAGTCAAATATACAGACTGTCCCCCAATATTTTTTCAACCACATAATTTTTCCAAACATACTAACCCCCTATCTTCAACCCTTAAGGTGGTCCGCAATAAAAATTTTTTATAAATTTTTTTTTATGAAATCGAGAAGGGATTGAAAAACAATTTTTTACCAGTACTTGTACCACCTATTGAAGTGCCTCCCCAGCGCTTTCCCGTTTGTATTTCACTCTATTGATAAACCAGGTAATATAGGGAATTAATCGAATATGCTGCTCTATAGCACTACATTTGTACACCCAGAAAACAGATTCGGTGCTGACAACCCCATTTGTTGCAAATCGAATGGTTCAGTTGCATCAAATGAATATTTCGGTTGCGGCTACCGAATTATTTTTGATAGAACTGAAATTCCGTTGACACAGTCTCAATTGGTTTTCTGTTGGCACACCTGAAAAATTCGGCTACCATAACCGAACCATGCGATTGGCTACAAATGAGGTTATCAGAACTGAATCTGTTTTCTGGGTGTATGTGAACAAAGTACGATAAATATGCACTTCAGTCCGATTTTTGTCTTTCTTTCGTGGAATAACAGATCTATGTTCCAAATGTAATTCGTTTATAACGACAACATTTCTTACTCCACAAAAAAATTAAAACCGATCCTAATTGTCTGCGTCCAAAATTTATCGACGATTTTAAAATTTTAATTTTATCCGCCTAAAACGCGGTAAGTAGTACTTAGATAGTAAAAAGAAATTTTTTAAAGTACATACATTTCAAGGGACAACAGTCTCCCTTATAACACTGTGAGACAAATGGTAGGGGTCAGTGATCGGGAAGGGTTCAAACTACCGGGGAAAGTTATATCGGTAAAAGAGAAGTTATACGTGTCCCGGCGTTTCGCTGGGTCACGTCTAGGAGATATATCGATTTGAAGTAAGTAACTATCATATAGGGGAAATTGTGGTCTTTTTTTGACATAACTCGAGAACCACTAGTCCGATTTTGTTCAAACAATTTTAAAAAAATTAAAAATTACAATTCCTTTAATCTGTTCATATAACGTTTTTCTATATACTCAACAGTTTTGCCGGTAAAAATAAATGTATGAAGAAAAAAATATTTTTTGCCTAAAATATTAAAAAAAATGTAATTAAAAAAAGGTTATTTGATTTTTATGGTAGCGGTAACAAACTAAAAAACGGTCATATATGTGCGTGGACAATTAAAAGGAAAAAAGGAAAGTGCAGTTTTTTAATTATTTGGGTTTTTTCCGTTGGCTACCTGCATGATTTTGTTACACAAATTGCACCCACATTTATGAGTGGTCATGTTATAGAACGTTTCGAAAAATTTAAAACGCACACGAATCAGGTATAAGATGCGCCAATTCATAAGTACCTCTCAGTAAAATATTGAAACTTACGTAGTTTTTATAGGTGTTCATTGATCGACTTTTGTCATTCAACAAGTGTCTCCGAACGCGTAAAGTACGATTTTTTTAAAGTGACGAAAAAGTAATAAAAGTATAAAACCGAAATGAGTGCAAATTGTCCAGAAAATATCAATTTATTTTGTTACGTTTGTGGCAAAAGAGCTTTTTCAACAAATACTGCATTACTCACTGAGCAAGTGGAGCGTGCTTTTAAACTTTATTTTGATTCCGAAATAATTCGCGGCGTTTCGTGGGCCCCAGACAAAATTTGTAAAACGTGCTACAATGCTCTTAACATGTGGATCCAAGGGAAACGCAGTTCACTTTCTTTTGGTGTACCAATGATTTGGACTGATCCAGGAGAGCACAATTCCGATAACTGTTACGCTTGCGCAAACAAAATATGTGGAGTAAATCGTAAAGGCCTTAAACGAAGAGTTTACATATCTGTTAGAAGTGCACAAATACCTCTACCGCATTCGGATGAAATACCAATTCCACCGCTTCCAAGTTCTGACAGAGAAACTTCTTTTTCTATTGAAACAATGGATCAATCGGATTTCACCTATAAACTAACACCAGAAGCCGGCCCATCGAACAAAATAATTCCAATATCACAAGCAAGAATGGACAAGATTATTGCAGAACTAAACCTTTCTCAACGTGAAGCAGAAAAACTTGCCCATCTTTTGAAAGAAGGCAACAATTTGGATCCTAATGTCAAAGTCACCGGATATCGAAGACGACAATTGCTATTCCAACGGTACTACACACTCAACGAAGGGAACACATTTGTTTACTGCCACGATATAAAGGGACTGATGGAGGCGATGGCCATTAATTATGTCGCAGCTGATTGGCGAATGTTCATCGATTCTTCGAAATCAAGCCTGAAAGTCGTTTTGCTACATAAATATAATAAAAAACCAAGCATTCTCATTGGCTACAGCACAGACATGAGCGAAACATACGATTCGATGAAAATAATTTTGGATAAAGTTTGCTACACTGATCACATGTGGCGGATCAGTTGTGATCTGAAAGTCGTGGCGATGCTAAGAGGTCTCCAAGGAGGCTATACGAAAAACATGTGTTTCTTGTGTCTTTGGGATACCCGATTTAAAGGAAACCAATACGAAACGCATGACTGGCTTCCTCGAGATCCAACGGAGAAAGGACACAACTGCGTAAATGATCCACTGGTGCCAATTGAGAACGTCCTCATGCCCCCTCTCCATATCAAACTGGGAATCGTAAAAAATTTCATCAAGGCCATTGTGAAGCAACCGAAAATTCTTGATTGTTTGAATAATATTTTCCCACGAATCAGCGAAGCAAAATTGAAGGAAGGTGTTCTGAATGGGCCGGATATACGAAAGCTCATGAAATCAAAGGAATTTATACAGTAATGATTACTTTGCGTGGAGGGCAGTGAAGAAAGTCATATGATATTTTTTTGAAAGTACGCGAGCACACAATTACCCCGCTCTTGTGACCAAGATGTTGCACTACTTCCAGAAAATTGGAGTGAATATGTCCCTCAAAATTCACTTCTTGCATCACCATCTCGAATACTTCAGCAAGCAGCTAGCCTCAGAGTCGGATGAACATGGCGAGCGCTTCCATCAAGTGGCAATGCCAATGGAAACGCGATATAAAGGCAAAAGGCTCGATTCGCTGCTGGCTGAAATTTGTTGGTGGTCGCAAAAGACGTACGATCCCGACAATGAAGCTGAAGAAGAAGAATCTACAATGGGAGTTTCCTCCGAGGGTAAGTCACAAAAATGAAGTTAACTGACTGATTAAAAACAATTGATTTTTTCCAGATGAAGACAGATCCTCATCCGATACAGACTCTGAACAAGTGGGCGATCCACCACGCAAGAAAGTAAAGGGCGCAAACAAATGAAAATAAGTTTTGCGTATCTATGTAATAACCTAATAATTACCTGTAATAATTTTTAATTTTACATGTTAATAATAAATAATATATAATAAATATTATCCAAACTCATTGAAACATAAAATCAATATTCTTGTCAAAATGAGATACCTTCACTTAATTGTGAATAAAAGCGAAACGCGTCCATCGATTTTCATGATCTATGTCTCATTTTGTTTAAAGGTTAAGTGACTTTGCGTGAAAGTAATACGACTTGCCTTTTTTTTTCCGTTTTGGATTTTTTATGAATTTAAAAAATAAAAAAATTTAATATTTTAGGCAAAAAATATTTTTTTTCTTCATACATTTATTTTTACCGGCAAAACTGTTGAGTATATAGAAAAACGTTATATGAACAGATTAAAGGAATTGTAATTTTTAATTTTTTTAAAGCAGCAAAATCGGACTAGTGGTTCTCGAGTTATGTCAAAAAAAAAGACCACCAAAGGTGACAATTTCCCCTATATGATAGTTACTAACTTCAAATCGATATATCTCGATTCCTAGACGTGACCCAGCGAAACGCCGGGACACGTATAACTTGTTTTTGACCGATATAACATTTCCCGTTGGTTTCATCCCATTCCGATTTTAAATGTCGCATAGTGTAAAAAAATTAGTATTTAACCCTTCTTTACATGATGATGAAAATTTCCATCATAAAATTTATTGAAGAAGAAAATGCACACAACCACGTGATTTTTTTTTTGCTAGCAAGCACATCTGTCAAAAAATTAAAGTAAGCTTCATTATCAATTAGCAGGTTTAAACTTGTGATTTTTTTTCACAAAAAAAAAAAGAAAAAATCATGCAAAGAAGGGTTAAAAAGTGAGTTAGAAAAAGTAATTTTTTCAGTTTTGGGTTTAGTGTTTGGTCTTCGGGAGAAAAAGCTGAACACAAAACTCTATTGTTGTCATTCTAAATTTGCAACACTTGTGTTCCAACTTTCTTATTTTGATCTCATATCTCAATACAATGTCGCTGACTACTATAAAGAAAAAAACAAATGTTAATTTTAATTTTTTGTAATTTAAATTTTATTTAATATTTCAAAATATTCAAAATTTACAAGATTTTACAATTGTGACAGTAATTAAAAAAAATTGTTATAATTCTTTTGTTGTAAATTACATCAAAAAAATGGTTACTTAAAAGGTGTTTGGTTGTTATCATTGTATTGTTATACTTCATTATTATTATTATTTGTATTTGACACTGATGTTTCATTTTTATGCAAATAACTGTGCAATTTACATACATTTTTGTTAGATTTTTATAAAGTTTTTATTAATATTTTTTTTTTGTTTAGAATATCAATTACGAAAATTTGTTTTGTTTGAAAAATTTGAGTTTTCTTTAAATATTTTTATCTGGATTATCTTCAATTTCTATTATAAATTCGTATTAATGAATTTTTGTTTATTAGTTAATTTTTAGGAGTAACAGCTTTTTATTTGTATTAAATTTAAACAATTATTATATTATCTTAAATGTACGATATTTAAAAATAAATAGTTTTTAAGATGAACCACAAAAGTTTTTTTTTTAGATTTTTTTTTATATAAGATGAATGGAAGTTTAAAAAATTCTTTAAAAATATTCGAAACGAAAATGTGAATTACCAAGAAATCAAGGAATTTGTCAAAATTCTGGCAACCTTAAAATTCCATTACTTTTGCCAATCCGCTTTATGCTTATAATTAAAACATATGACACAATGGCGTATGATTGTTATTAATTCAAACAATACTCATACGTACATGAACCATTAACACAAATTTGTTAATTTTATTGAACAGTTTTATAGTCAGCACTAAGAACGATTTTTTTTCTATAATTTTACTTGAATAAGAAATTTTAGAAACTTTTAAAAACTATAAAACTGTTCATATGAAATTAATAAGTTTGTGTTAATGGCTCATGTACGTATGAGTATTGTTTGAATTAATAAGAATAAGACAGAACTAATTTTTAGGACCTATTTTATAGGCACAACTTAGAACGATTTTTTTTTAAATTTTGCTTAAGTCAGAAATTTCCAACCAAAATTTAAGAAATATTTAAAGCAAAACTCGTTCTTATTTCTGGCCCTTACTTCTCATTATAAAACTGTGCCTTAAGGTTTACTGAATAATTTTCACAAAATTTTAATTATATCTAATTTATAAAATATGAATTTATATTTAAAATTCATTGAACAATGTTTGTTTTTCCTATATAGAGTAAATGTAATTCTTTCACACATAGAAAATCATTAATCAATTTTAAGAGTATAAAATTACAAAAACTTTAAACTAAAATTACAAATGATAAATTATTAACAACACTATCTTTAAATACGAGTTGGTATGTCTAACATGTCTAATATATATTTTGTATATTTAAGTTTTAGTTCTAAACATTTATTTTTAAATATGTATAGTATAAATTTCATTTCATACAACAACTATATCAAATATACAAATTGTTTTCAGATAATACATTGTAAAGGATTTAATTTTTTTTTTAATTTAATAAGACCACATATAGATTGAATAAAAATGTGTTGGAAAAAAATTTCTAATAAAATTTCTATATTTTTGTTTTAGTAGTAAAATGTACAAGTATTAACTTGGGTATTGTTTTTTCTACATATGAGTACCTAAGTCAGAACTTTTAAAGAACTAATTCATAAATCTATTGTTTTAATCAGACATCCTTACTTTTATGATTTATATCGGGAAAATAAAAAAAAAAACAAAAATATATATTTGCGTTTGCTTTAAGAAACATTTGAAATATAAAAGTTGCAAACTAATTTAATGAACAATACTATGCACAAAATATAGGTCATGGTCTCAGGCGTGAACGATTCATATATTGGACAAGAGCTCCTAACTGGTTTGGCGCCGTAGGGTTTCTTCCGTACGACTAAAGTCAAATTGTATGCCTGGGTTGGCAAATAATGTATTAAACAACGTAATAGTTCTTGTGAGCTAAATTCAGTCCTTTTATATCCACAATGAAATTTTAAAAGGTTCGAGGGGACCTGAGATTTACTATCGTTATTTCGAGATTTACTATCGTTTTTCAAAATAAACTGGTTTAGCTTATAAATTCCATAAATTTAATATGATTCCACTGGTGAGAGACAAACGGACTGAGTAAATTTCTTTGGTGATATAAACATCAACACAAACTTATTACACCCTGCTCTACATACGTAATAGTGTTCGGTATACATATTAACTGTATTTAAAGCAAATGTACGTTAAATCAACTTAAATTTGAAGATTTTAAAACAGCTATTGTTTCTAATATTTGTGGTATAATAGAACGTATGGTAAAAAAACTTTTTTGGGAGTAACACGAAGCAGTTACGTTAGGAGTGAAAATATATAAATGCTGAGTTTTCAACGCTGATAATTATCCACGTTGACAGTTAATGTACATAAGAAAATATGTAAAAATATTGATATTGTAACCCAGCAGCCTTGGGTTTTGCGCTGGTCAAATTCGAGAAAAAAGTAAGGGTTTAAATATTGTACGAATAAAGTCGTTGTAAAATTTTATTCTTAGATTTAAAATAATAAATTTTTCTCAGAACTACATTTGCATTGTTATTTCAGGGGGCTGTAAGTAGGAACTTACCATTCAGGTTTTTTAAGATATTACATATACTGAATACATTTCTTGCCTTTTTCGCCTAGTGAAATTTGCAGCACAACACATTCTCAGAATATTCTAATATAGTATTCTCCAAATAAATGAAAATTTTAAACGGCAATAAAATTACTGTACCAAAGTACCTAGCGGACTGTAAAATTTTAGCGGCGACGGAGTGAAAGAATAAGGAATGGCGGAGGCTTAATTGTCTGCTTGAAGGTTTTATTAAAAACAAAAAATATTCCAAAAAAGATCACCATTTTTGAAGTGCGGCGGCGCGGATGATCAGTCCAGTGGCTTTGCTTTAGTTGGCCTATATTTTAATTTCGATGTGAGCCGCGTCAGAGTTCGATGGTTAAAATGTTCCACAAAAATGTCCCCGTAGTGTTTTTCATAAGTTCGCTGCACATATCCTATACCTAAAATGGAATATTGACATGTTTTCCTATGCCGATTCACAATAAACATTTTCAAAAGAGGGGAAATTTTAACCCCCCAAATACATAGGGCATAAAACTTATTTGTCTTTGGTCCCTCTGCCGGAATTAGTTGTCATCAGAACCTTTTTTTTTGTTCAGTGAAATTTATTTTCCAACGCATAACAATTGTAAATTTATGGCCGCCATATTGGATCCGCCATGTTGAATTTTTAAAATTTGATTTCAGATTCGTAATCTGCTACCCAAAAACTTCCCCTATTGGAAATTTGAAGTAAATCAAGCGACATAAGAAATTTAATATAAAAAATTTTTTGTCGCTATATTGGATCCGCCATTTTGAATTTCAAGATTTTAATTTTAGATTCTTTATCAGCGGATCTTAGGCCTATATAATTGATTATTTTAAGTCCAATATATTAAAAACTAAAACCATCTTGGATCCGCCATTTTGAATTTTATAGTTTTTATTTCAGATTTATGATCAGCAACAAGCAAACCCACCTTTGTGTTATCTTTTAGTCTCATATACTCAATATTCTAGTTTAGGCTAAAATTCGATGATGCAGTGCTAAGATTTTGATTTATAAGATTTATTAGCACATAAGGTCAGTGCTAATTAACGGGATCCCGGGAAAAAAAATCCGCTGTCCCGGGAAATAAAAAAGTCCGGGAAAATAAAAACGTTAATAAAAATACATATAGTCTTATTGTTAGTTTGAAAAACTCGCAAAGATACACATAATTTATGTATTTAAATGTTTTTTTGATTCAATTTTTAATTTTTTTCGTAATGGGGTTTTTTAGCATTCAGCAGTGAAACCTTAAACTGATACCGGTGACTTGTAGCGCATTGTGATTAGTAACTCTGCTGAATGATGTTTCTTTGTTTTTTTCTTAAATACAATTTTTCTATATTTTCCTTTGGTTTCTTTAAATTTTTGTTTTTGAATTATATTTGTATATTTTTATTTGTCATTCTTACAAAAATTTTTTTTTTAAATCAACCCCTCAGACTGAGCGGTTAGAGATCAGGTCGTTCAACAGATAGTTGTACAACTGTTGTAGAACTGTTGACTATTAAAGTATATCTGCCGAATGCACCCATTGTATAAACTGTTCGGTTTACAATTTTAAGTTAAGAGTAAAAAGAGAAACAAAAAGGAGAAAACAATAGCATTTAGAGAGGAGGAAACTTTATAATCAGTGTTACCATATATTTTTTAGAAAAACTGTATAAAAAACTGTTTCTTTATGGAAAAACTGTTTTTGGAAAAAATTTAAAAAATCAGAATAAATTCTGGGATTTCGAAGTATCCTGGAACTAAAATATCCCAGGGTCTCAATTTTCAAAATATCGAGATTTGAATAATTTAATTGCCTTTGGAATTTATAGTAATCGACTTTTTGCTCAGCCTCCTAATAAAACGTTTTTTCTATGAATTTTGGCCTGAATCTGAAGTTCAAAAAAGTTCATCGAATCACCCTTCCGATATGTGAGCCTTTTTTTATTTACCCCTAACTTAGGATAGAATACTTTACTGGTCAATGTTGTACTTCAAAATATTCTTTATGGATTTGCATTCCACATAAAATTACCTTTCATTTGATTGACTATTGTTATATCGGAAATTGTTTGACGGTGTGTAAAACCCCGTAAAAATTACGTTTTTTGGAATTGTCCTTGATCATAATTGAAAAACTACACCTTTTGCAATTGTAATTCAGAAAATATCAATTGAAATTCAGAAAATATCAATTGAAATTCAGAATTTCCATTTGAAATTCAGAAAACATCAATTGAAATTCAGAATTTCCATTGAAATTCAGAAAACATCAATTGAAATTCAGATTTTCCATTTGAAATTCAGATAATATCAATTGAAATTCAGAAAATATCATTTGAAATTCAGAAAATATCAATTGAAATTCAGAAAATATCATTTGAAATTCAGAAAATATCATTTGAAATTCAGAAAATATCAATTATTATTCAGAAAACATCAATTGAAATTCAGAAAATATCAATTGAAATTCAGAAAATATCAATTGAAATTCAGAAATCGTCATTTGAAATTCAGAAAATATCAATTGAAATTCAGAAACCGTCATTTGAAATTCAGAAAATATCAATTGAAATTCGGAAAATATCATTTGAAATTCAGAAAATGTCAATTGAAATTCAGAAATCATCATTTGAAATTCAAAAAATATCATTTGAAATTCAGAAAATATCAATTGAAATTCAGAAAACATCAATTGAAATTCAGAAAATATCAATTGAAATTCAGAAATCGTCATTTGAAATTCAGAAAATATCAATAGAATTTCAATTGATATTTTCTGAATTTCAATTGATGTTTTCTGAATATCAATTGATATTTTCTGAATTTCAATTGACATTTTCTGAATTTCAAATGATATTTTCTGAATTTCAAATGATATTTTCTGAATTTCAATTGACATTTTCTGAATTTCAAATGATATTTTCTGAATTTCAATTGATATTTTCTGAATTTCAAATGACGGTTTCTGAATTTCAATTGATATTTTCTGAATTTCAAATGACGATTTCTGAATTTCAATTGATATTTTCTGAATTTCAATTGATATTTTCTGAATTTCAATTGATGTTTTCTGAATAATAATTGATATTTTCTGAATTTCAAATGATATTTTCTGAATTTCAATTGATATTTTCTGAATTTCAATTAATATTTTCTGAATTTCAAATGATATTTTCTGAATTTCAATTGATATTTTCTGAATTTCAAATGGAAAATCTGAATTTCAATTGGTGTTTTCTGAATTTCAAATGGAATTTCTGAATTTCAATTGATGTTTTCTGAATTTCAAATGGAAATTCTGAATTTCAATTGATATTTTCTGAATTTCAATTGATATTTTCTGAATTACAGTTGCAAAAGGTGTAGTAGTAAAATAGTAATAAATATTTGCCAGAATTGGCAAATATTTATTAAAAAAATAAAAAAATAATTTAAGGCTTTTTTGAGGAGATATTGTTTTAAAACATTTTTCAAAAAAATATAAATTTCTAAATTATTCTTCATTTAGAAATGATCTAAAAAGTTCTGCTAAAAATGTCCGTCGGATCTGTGACGTGTCAGATAAGGTTTAGCCAATTTTATTTAGTGCTAATTTTTGATGAAATTTGTTATAAAATTTTTTCGTTTTTCCAGTAAGCATATTTTGTATTATATTTGCATTTTTAAAATTATTAATGTTTCGATTTTTTACATTATGAAAGTTTCATTGTAATTTTTGGGTCATATACATAATCACAAGTTTATAAATGGCTTATAAAACAAATATTTTATACAAAATTCATGTTATAAGGTTGCCAATTTATTATGCATAAGCACTTTTATATTTTACTTCTTAAATTTTAGTTAAAAAAATTAAAAAAAAATTGTAAATGAAACAAATGTGCCCATTTAATATGAAAAAACTGTTTTTTATGTGAAAAAACTGGAAAACTGTTAGGCAACCCAAAAAACTGTAAAAAAATTGTTAAAACTAGCTATATGGCAACACTGATTATAATTGAAAAATAAATTGCTCATGTATTAGTTAATTCTGCCTCTTCTGTTAACAGTGTTGGCAATTTTGATATTTTCTCATCAAATCTAGCGATACTTCAAGTCGGAAAACTGGCGATTTTTTTTAAAGTCAGTCTTGACGTTTTCTTAGCATTTTTTTTACATTTATTTCTTTGCCAGAATTTTTGAGTCATTATTATATAGAAAACTTAAAAAGTTCGAAAATTTAAGCGATGTATCGATAATTTTTTAAGAAAATTTTAAAAAGTTCGATATTTCTATTTTTGGGAAATTTTTCAACAGAACCTAAAGAGTTCGTGAAATTTAGCGATTTATCAAGTTTTTTTAAAATTTAGCTATTTTGCTAGTGATTTTTTGGTTTGATTTAGCGATATTTATAGGAAAAAGTTGGCAACAGTGGCTGTTATTGACAAAACTTCAATTAGCCACACTCATCGCTGTGGTGACCGTGGTGTATCGACGTGCTAAGAGTGGTAGCCTATGAAGAAGGCTGGCGGTTCAATCCCTGTTTATGGCATAAGAAGTTAACAATTAAAATTACTTTGATCAATTGACACATAAATTAACCAATGACGAGCCTTTGGGCGAGACGAAACTACGGAGGTCTGGTGATTCTCTTTTGTCTGTTAAATTTTTCAATAAAAATATTTTCTTCTTTTTAGAAAAAATTGCACCCATTTGAGCGCTTTAATTTAACAAATTTTCGTGTACTGGAACGCTTTTTAGCGGGTGGCTACGCCTGAGGAATAACCTAAAAACCAAATTGCAAACGGGGGACTTTTCTCCATTTTGCATTTCCCGGCAGGAATTTCTAAAAATCCCACCTTTGCGGAACTTTTCACTTTTTCTCCTCTCTACAGAAATGTGCAGTATTTTATCTCTTATGCTGGAACCAGCAACACACACTCACAAAATTTCCGTAAATCGGTTGGACGGTTTCGGAAATTAGCGTGAACGAATATCGTGTGACTTGATTTTTATTTATTAAGATGTTAAAATGTACACTCTAATTAATTTCTATTTAAACTTACCCAACTTATAGTATGAAACTGGACTACTATTTTAAATATGGTAAATTTACTCCCCAGTGTGTAAATAAAAATAATTACACACATGATGCGTAAGTTAATTACACAAAAAGTTTGTGAATTTACATTGAAAATTCGTAAAAGTTTTTAAAGAATTAGATATAATTTTACTATTTGTATACGTAAATTTAGCTTCTAACTCAAATGTTTTCTTTTCATTCAATGAAAGACGCTTTATGATAGCATTAGCTTTACTACCATAGAAAAAATCATTTATCCGTAAAACTTAGTCATGGTATATTTAAAAGCAATTAGTTTTTTTTCGCTAATAGTCAATTTTTCTTGATTTTTCTTATAAAATTTATGTAAAAATTTATAAAATTCCGTTTTAGCTTGACAAATGACATTTTTTCTTTATTCTTGACACGCATTGAAAAAGCTTGACAATCAAGCCAAATCAAGCCCGTCTGACAACCCTAAATGCAGCCCAAAAATTAAAGAATAAAATTATTTTTAGAATATTTTATTAAAAATAAATGTCATAAAAATGTTTAAGCCTAATACTCGCCCCAGAGATTTGTCACTCGAAACACATCAGATTCTGAATACCTGTTCCCACTGAAAAAGCCTAAGATTCTAAGTGCCAATAAAAATAAACTTACGGGCAGAGCTTTGAAGAATTAATTCCTTAATTCAATTTTTCAATTCTGAATTAAAAATTCGATGAATTAATTCACTAAGCACCATATATTGAATGGAATTAATTCATATTTGCTTTCGTTCGCTTTATTTTGTTACGAATTAATTCAATTGCAATAGTTCTTTTCAGAGACCCAAAATAACTGTTATATTTCTAAAAAAGTCACCACCCAAATTTATTTAATTATAATATTTCAATAATGCACTATATTTTATAAATCATATTGCACAAAAAAATTACAAAGTTTGGCAAAGATTTTAATTTTTTTCAATTTTTATATTTTACTCTATAAATTTTTGTTGTTTTTTGATTTTTATTTTAAAACTTTTTATAAAAGTTACAGAATGATTTTTTTGAAAAAATTAAGAACTAACTTTTTTATTTGATAATAAAATAAAAATTAAAAATTGACCTAAATTGAATGCCGGAAGTTGCTGGAATATACATATTTACTCACTTTAAATCACTGTTCAATCTTTTATTAACACTAGTTGACATCATCAGGATATTATAATTGGTGAAGTCATTGGTTCTATGGCTTTTGATTTATATTCTTAATTGTTATTTTTTGATAAAGAAAAAAAATCACAAAATAACTTTTATTATTTTTGAAAAAATAAAAGTCGTGTTTGGATTGTTTTTGTTTGAATTAAAAATAAAAATCAAACAGAGCAAATAAACCGAAAATTAAAAATACTCAAACAAGAAATAATTGTAAAACAATCACTTTTTTGAATAAAAGTTATAACTGTTACGTCCCTGGTTCTTTTTCATTTGATTTAATAATCAAATGAATTAATTCACTGGTGAACACGTTCAATTTTATAAATCGAACGGAAAAAAAGTGAATTAATTCCTTACTGAATTAATTCACTACTGAATTCGTTCAATTTCATTTTCATTCAGTGAATTAAAAAAAATAAAATTACGTTCAGTGAATTAAAAAAAAAAATTAAATTACGTCCAGTGAATTAAAAAAAAACAAATAATAAGTTCACTGAATTGAAAAAAAAAAAAAAAAAATAAGTTCACTGAATTCAAAGCCTGTTTTCTGCCGTTCAGTAGAAGAAAACAATAATGTACAAATAAAAGTTTTAAATAAGCAATTTTACAGCGTGTGCTAGTATCAAATTAGAAACCGGATGCTGTTTATCAACCTACATGATTCAAAAATAAAGCCTTTAACTATTAAAAATAAAAACTTTACAGATATAGATAAATTTGGAAAAAATATAACTATTAATTTTTCAAACTAGTTATATAGTTATATTTTTTTTTACAAATTTATCTATATCTGTAAAGTTTTTATTTTTAATAGTAAAAGGCTTTATTTTTGAATCATGTAGGTTGATAAACAGCATGCGGTTTCTAATTTGTTACTAGCACACGCTGTAAAATTGCTTATTTAAAAATTATATTTGTACATTATTGTTTTCTTCTACTGAACGGCAGAAAACAGGCTTTGAATTCAGTGAACTTATTTTATTTTTTTTTAATTCAGTGAACTTATTTTATTTTTTTTCAATTCAGTGAACTTATTATTTTTTTTTTTAATTCACTGAATGTAATTTTTTTTTTAATTCACTGAATGAAAATGAAATTGAATGAATTCAGTGGTGAATTAATTCAGTAAGGAATTAATTCACTTTTTTTCCCTTCGATTTGAACGCGTTCAACGGTGAATTATTTCATTTGATTTAATATAAAGAACAATTGAAATTGAATTAATTCTTTGAATTTGTTGTTTGATGAACGCATTCAGTTGAATGAATTCAGTGAATTACTTAAGAAAAGGAATTCATTCAATTCTAGAGAAAATTGAATTCGATTGGTAGTGAATTCATTCAAAAAGGAATTAATTCTTCAAAGCTCTGCTTACGGGGAAACAAGGCTGGATTCTTTGTAAAACCAGCAGGTTTATCAAGGTCCCTCTGTATTATTCAACAGAATATTTGAAAAAAATACTTTTCCTTATTCTTTATTTAGAAAAAAGAGAAAATCTGCATATTTGAGAGCGAATATTAAAAAAACTGGTAATATTAAACTGGTATAATTAAAAATATAAATATATTTTAATGGTTTTGAAAATTACTTGAACGACCCATTTTTTTAATTGAAAAATTTTTTATTTGTAACCTGCGGTTTCGAAACTGCAGATCTATTAATTTTTTTCTAATAAAAAATATTAAAATATAATTCTTTTAAATATACAGTCGAATAAAACAGAGGGACCTTACTAAACATACCGATTTTACCAAACACGCAACATTGGTTTCCTGTAAGTTTTTTTTTTTTTTTTTTGCTTTTTCGCTAGGTGGCTTGATCGCTGTCTCGGTTGCGCGTATTCGGTACATTCTGGTTTACATGGTCCTTGCACATATATATTATGATAACTTTTTCTTATAGAAAAACCTATTTACCTAGGAAAAACCTTAAATTCTGTGTTCTTTTTCTATAGAAAAACATCAGATTCATAAGACTTTTCCCATAAAAAAACCTTAGATTTTGTGACTTTTCTTTATGGACATGTCTCAGAAATAGCAAACTACTTTCCAGAGGCAAAATCCTTAGAAAGCGAGTTATATTCTGTGGGAAGTCCTCAGAACTCGAGGGTTTTTTGGAAGAAAAATTTCCTGAAATCTGGAGTTCTTTTTAAAGGAAGAGTAAATAGAAAAATAGTTTAAAACTGGAGCGTTTTTCTTAAGGAAAAAGTCCTCAGAACCTAAGAATTTCTAGAGTAAAATTTTTCAGAAACTGAAAGTTCTTTTGGAGATAAGGCTACCAAAATTTGAGTATTTATCTTTAGAAAAAGTTCTTAGAATCTTAGAGGTTTCCTATAGAAAACTCTTGAAATCTGAGTTACATATTTTCTGATGATTGGTTTCTAAAGCTCATAGAGCATTCTTCAGTTTCTGGACACTTTTTCCTATGGAAAAAATTTCATAGTTTGGGAACTTTTCTTTCCATCACAAAATAGCAACATATTTTTTTATTTTTATATCAAATTAATTCAAAACTGGTGGTATCACTTAAAAGTTTTCGATTCAGCACTGCCGATGAACATTCTTGCTTAGTTGGAGTCAAGTTCCACAAGCCTGAAAAGAAAAAAAATTATGTGAAACGAAAGCTTTTAAAGACAAACAAAATTTATCGCTACCTCTCAATTGTAGATTTTATACAGACTGATCCGGCTGGAGCTACCGTTGATAACATTGGTACACGTTTTGTTTAAAAATTGATTAAAAACCCAGTGTAGAAAATCATTACCAGATATGTGGTTATGTAACTATATACTTGGTAATGGTAACTAGTTACTTTTGTTATTACATTTCTTATCACCTTTATATGGCGATATCGCGAAAAATAATGAGTTGTCGTTACACACCAGCATACGAAAAGTCAAAAAATATATAGTTACCTATGTGCTTATCAGTACTGACAAAAATAATGAGTCTAAAAATAGATTTTCTAGAAAATAAATTACATAAAAAAAAATATTTTTTATTGTATTTTTTTTTTAAATAAAATTTGCTGGTGCGGGAATCGAACCTGGGTCTACAGATTGCCAGTCAACAGCTCTACCATCTGAGCTATATCGACATGTAATATTTAATAGATAAAAACACAATTGACCTGCTGCACACAAGTAAGCTTACTCGCCAACATACAATAAATCAAAAAATATGTGGTTACATATATCCTTACCAGTGTTTAAAAAATATTGAGTCTAAAAATAGATTTCAAAAAACTTTCAAAAAAATCTAGAAAATTATTTTCTATTTGAAATAATGATAAAAATAAGTCATTATCAGTAACTCATTATTATATGTTTTAAAATAATGCAGAAGGTAAGTGGTTGTCATTACTGGTAGTCTTAAAAATAATGATATGTCATTACCGTTTCTACACTGGGAAACAATTAATTTTTAAAATATTTTATTTTATAATTTTCAATTTCTTTAATTTTTGCAAATGCCAGTTTGTGTGTATTTTAATTACTCTTATAAATTAGTAAATTTACAAACTTTGTGCGTAATATTTTAATTTATTCACAAAATAAAATAAAAAAAATTACACTCAAAATATTTAAATATAAACATTATGTGTTTATAATTAAACACGGCTATACTAATATTATATGTATATTATTGTATACGAAAGTGTGTACAAAATAATATTACACATTTTTTGTTCCTACTCACTCACTATGCGTTTTATTAAACAAAAGTTTAAAGTAGTAAATTTACAAGCATTTTTTTAGAGTGTAACTACACAAGGGGTTGAAATCCTAGTTTTAGGGTCTCAGTCACACTAATGATATTAAATATTTTTTGTAAACATAGATATTAAGTTTTATATTTTAAAATGAATTTATTCTTTAAACACTCAATGACTTAATGATATTTAACATTTTTTGTAAACATAGATATTAGGTTTTATATTTTTTTAAATGAATTTATTCTTTAAACGTTCTGACATAAATACGTGAAAGTAATATGTGCATTAGAGCGTACCACCTTACAGGCAAAAAAAAGTGCGCTGTACACCCTCCAAAATGAAGTATTTTTACAAGAAGGTTTAAACATTTTTTTTTGCCGAACGTAGGGGTTGCCATTTTACATTTTTCGTTATATCTTTGGCATTTACAGTCGGATCTTAAAGTATGATACATCGATATTTTTCTCTTGTGGAGACCAGTGTTTCGCTCTAAGGGACATTGACTTCAAGTATCTCGTTCTAGTAGTTACCCACCAGATCTGAGTTGCTACAACCCTAATGTACTGCCCTAATGTCAAAAAATTAAGGCTCGCAAAAAATCATTAAACTTTTGCTAAGGAAGTTTTTCGATAAACCCAGTAGAAATTTTTTTTATATATTGGTTGCCGAACGTAGGGGTCGCCTTTTAAATTTTTTTTCATTAGATTTTTCCTTTATAGCAAAATACTGGTCTCCTCGAGGCGACCCTTACGTTCGGCAAAATAAAAAAAAAATTTTTCTTTTTGAAATTGCTTTGCAAAAATACTTCATATTGGAGGGTTTATGGCGAAATTTTTTTTTGCGGTACGGTCTAATGTGCATACCAGTACATACAGTAGTAGTTAGTTCATCATATGATTATATTAAATTTATTTATTATTATTGTTTTAAAACTATTCTAAATATTTATATTTTTTTTGGTTTTTTTTTGTCGTTTAAAGAAAACCAATGAATTACATTTGTGTAGAATTTTATATGATTTTTGTTTTTTTTTTGCAAGTAGATAAAGTAAACATATATTCACAGTTTGAAAATGAAATGTTGACACAGATACTTTTTGTTTTGGGATTTTAAGTTTTTCACATAAAGTACTATTTTATACATAAAAAGTTGTTGGTTTTTCATATAAGTTCTTGTTTTGTAAAGTATTTTGTAATTACATTTAGCTCTTAAAATTTTATTTTGGTTGTATCTATTTTTCTTAGTGTATCTTAAGTATGTAGAAACTAATGTCATAACATTTACATAGCTGTTGATTGCTGTTGTTGAGCAATGGCCTCTACTGTTGACTGGGCTATGGCGACACAGGCTGTAGCAGCAGTTCTTTGGGCTTTCTCATCACACGATCTTAAGAAGTATGTGATTAAGTCAATGGGTAGAGGAAAAACTATGGTAGAATTCTTTTCGGCAGATATTGTGCTTAATGTCTGAAAGTTGTTAAACAAAAATATAGTATAAATTTAGTGTGCTTAGGTTTTCAAAGCCCTTATAAAAATACCTGTAAATATCTTAATTGTAATGCAGCTGGTGAATCACCTATTATTTCAGAAGCTTCTCTTAAAGCTTTCGAAGCTTTTTGTTCACCTTCGGCAGCAATGACTTTAGCTCTAGCTTCTCGGGCGGCTTCAGCTTCAGCAGCCATGGCTCTTTGTAGCGATACGGGTAAACGTACATCTTTACTGTTGAGTTGAAATTTGGAAATTTTATTAGAATGTTTTCTATTTTTGTATGCGAAATAAATTTTGATTTTAACTAACATTTCAACACGTTCAACTTTAATACCCCAGGCATCGGTTGCTTCATCCAGTTGTAGCTGAATTTTAAGGATTTTAGGAAAATTCGTTTATAATAAATAATTTAACATACCAGTTTTAAGAGTTTATAGGTGATCGTGACTTGGAATCAGATTTTGATAATGTTTTTTAAGAAAACTAATGTGAACTAATGTGAAGAATAAGTGGAAGGAAATATCTGAGAGTATATAAAACGATAAATGAAATTAAATATGCAACATGATTTTAAGTTGTGGGTATTAGGGTGATTGAGCCCATTTTATAAACCAGTTTAAACCGATTTCTTTGCCGGTTTCTATTTTTCTAAATTGTCATTTTTCGAAAATGGTTTTGTTCACACACCCCCAGTGTAGAAAATAATTACCAGATATGTCGTTATGTAACTACATACTTGGTAATGGCAACTAGTTACTTTTATTATTACATTTCTTATTACCTTTGTATGGCGATGTCGCGAAAAATAATGAGTTATGCTTACACAACAGCATACGGAAAATCTGAAATAATGTATGTCATTACCTATATGCTTACCAGTACTGACAAAAAGAACGAGTCTAAAAATAGATTTTGCAAAAAAAAGTTTTATAAAAAAATATTTTTTATTGTAAAATTTTTTTTAAATAAAATTTTCTAGTGCGGGAATCGAACCTGCTACTCCAGGTTGCCAGTTAATAGCTCTACCATCTGAGCTATATCGACATGTAATAGTTAATAGATAAAACCATAATTGAGCTGCTGCACACAAGTCAGCTTACTCGCCAAAAAATCAAATAATATGTGGTTACCCAATCAGCAAAATATAAACGGGAAAGCGGTGGAAAATCTCTTTAGCAGGTGGTACGGGTACTGGCACAAAGTGCTTTCCCATTCCCAAAATGATAACATCATTAGACAAAAGGACCGGCTGTTCAAATAAATAGCGCCGGAAAAGCACTGGAGGAACAAAAGATTTTCAACATTGGAAAAACGCTGGCAAAACCAATAAATAGGTGGTCTGGAAATATATTTTCCAAAATAAAATTTAAAAAAAGTTCATATGTATTTTGTTTGGTTCTGCCGTGATTTGAACCCAGGCCGTCAGATTGGCAGACGATTGCTCTACCCACTGAGCTAACGACACATATAACACTTAGTGGCTAAACACATAAATGAGTGATAACAGCTAGACAACTACTGGCTGTGCCAAAATGCTAGTACTAGCAAACAATTTTTTGTAACCAATATGCCAGCGTTGGGAGAGCAAAAAAAAGTTGGTCTTGAAGGAGCTTTCCCACAAACAAAAAAATTTATTTTAGAAAAGAAAAAAATTTTAAATTAATAAAAATTAAAAAAAAATTTTTTGCTTTCAACCGGATTTGAACTCGGAACCTTCTGACTACAAACCTCTTTTACCGAAGCGTCAGCATTTTTATAAAATCATTGGTCTACCAATGAATTGATTTTTGTACCACTGGTAGCATTGGTTAGGTAGCACTGGATAACCACTGGTTGCAAACCTTAGCATATCACTCTTAAACAATTCTTTGCCAGTGGTTTTTTTTATAAACCACCGATATTTTTGTAAAACAAATACTGGCAAAACGCTTTTTGCAAACGCTGGCAAAGCGTCCCAAATGAGTGTTCTGCCAGTCATTTATTTTTAACACCGTGGTTACCCAGTGGTATGCCAGTGCTTGATTTTTTGTAGCACTGGCCATTTCTGACTGGGTATATACACATATCCTTACCGGTGTTGAAAAAATATTAAGTCTAAAAATAGATTTTAAAAAACTTTCAAAAAAATCTAGAAAATTACTTTCTATTTGAAATAATGATAAAAATAAGTAATTTTCTGTAACTCATTATTATATGTTTTAAAATAATGCAGAAGGTAAGTGGGTGTCATTACTGGTAGTCCTAAATATAATGATATATCATTACCGTTTCCACACTGGGCCCTATTAGACGGTTTTGGCCTCCGCAGCGCAAGGGTTAGGTTAGGTTCCAGAGGCAGCCGCCATATGGTCAGCTAACTTGGGTACAGAGCTTTGAAGAATTAATTCCTTTTTGAATGAATTCACTACCAATCGAATTCAATTTTCTCTAGAATTGAATGAATTCCTTTTCTTAAGTAATTCACTGAATTCGTTCAAATGAACGCGTTCATAAAACAACAAATTCAAAGAATTAATTCAATTGCAATAGTTCTTTTTATTAAATCAAATGAATTAATTCACCGGTGAACGCATTCAGTTTTATAAATCGAACGGAAAAAAGTGAATTAATTCCTTACTGAATTAATTCACTACTGAATTCGTTCAATTTCGTTCAGTGAATTAAAAAAAAAAATAATAAGTTCACTGAATGGAAAAAAAAAATAAAATAAGTTCACTGAATTGAAGAAAAAATAAAATAAGTTCACTGAATTCAAAGCTTGTTTTCTGCCGTTCAGTAGAAGAAAACAATCACGTACAAATACAATTTTTAAATAAGCAATTTTGCAGCGTGTGCTAGTAAAAATAAACAAATTAGAAACCGGATGCTGTTTATCAACCTACATGATTCAAAAATAAAGCCTTTTACTATTTAAAATAAAAACTTTACAGATATAGATAAATTTGTAAAAAATATAACTATTAATTTTTCAAACTAGTTATATAGTTATATTTTTTTTTCCAAATTTATCTATATCTGTAAAGTTTTTATTTTTAATAGTAAAAGGCTTTATTTTTGAATCATGTAGGTTGATAAACAGCATCCGGTTTCTAATTTGCTTATTTTTACTAGCACACGCTCTAAAATTGCTTATTTAAAAATTTTATTTGTACATTATTGTTTTATTCTACTGAACGGCAGAAAACAGGCTTTGAATTCAGTGAAGTTATTTAATTTTTTTTCAATTCAGTGAACTTATTTTATTTTTTTTTCAATTCAGTGAACTTATTATTTTTTTTTTTTAATTCACTGAACGTAATTTTTTTTTTTTAATTCACTGAACGTAATTTTATTTTTTTTAATTTACTGAATGAAAATAAAATTGAACGAATTCTAAAAAACGAATTAACTGCACTCAAATGAGAGATTTTTGGTACCGAAAGGTAAAGAAATGTTGCAAATAAATTTTGCATGCTAAGCTGGATCGAGCCAAAAAAGTTTTATTCTTTTAAATAATTTTAATGTCTAAGAAATGTAGAAAAATGATTATTGCCAGGATCGCCAAAAAATTTAATTCCGTAAAATTTTAAATTAAATTTATTGGGTAATTATAACTAATGTGCGAATTTCTCTAATTTTGACTAAAGGCTAGTTCATTGTAACTGTTGTATTAGTTATATTTTCAAATCAGAACAATTAGCTAAAGGTAATTGTCCACTCAGTTATCTACAATTGATTTTATTAACTGAGCCTCAGTAAGGGGTATTTTACCTGAGGCTCAGTTAGAAATGTAGTAGCGAGTAACTGAGAAATTTTTTCGGTGTGCAAATGTCAGCATTGAACAAGTCCTTCAGGTCATTCAGAACAGGATGATCAAAGAGAACAGTTCTCCTGTTCGTAGATGACGGACACTGGCACACCAGATGGAAGGGAGCATCCTCCTCTTCTTCATCGTGACAGCTCCTGCAGGAGTCATTATAGGAAATTTCCATCATGCATGCACGCCAAAAGCGCCATATCCCGTTACCACCGCTAGCAAGTTGAGCATGTGGAAACGAGATAACATAGTGACCATCCCAGTACGGCAATAGTAATAGGTAGGACATTCCTTCCCCGTATTCAAGTACTTTATCTCATTTGCCAACCTGGCCATGGCTATGTAGTGTCGCTTAACCTGCCCTTTGCCCGCCTTGAGCGGTATGCCGAGCGTGTGATCGATCTCTTCATCGTGAAGCATCGTTACACGCGCAGCTAGTTTATCTGCAATATTGTTGCCCTAACTGTCCCCATGCCCCGGTACCAAGATGAGTCTCAATCGCGAATGTCTTGCCATCTTGTCTAAAGACACCCGGCATTCATGGACAAATATCGATGTGGTAAACAAATATTTTTTTTAATATAATTTATTTTTTTGAAAATCTATTTTTAGACTCATTATTTTTTTCAGTACTGGTAAGCACATAGGTAACGATATATTTTTTGATTTTTCGTATGCTGGTGTGTAACGACAACTCATTAGTTTTCGCGACATCGCCATATAAAGGTAATAAGAAATGTAATAACAAAAATAACTGGTTACCATTACCAAGTATGTGTTTACATAACCACATATCTGGTAATGATTTTCTACACTGGGCATCTAAATTGAGCGACAAAACAGCCAAAAATCGCTAAAAATAACACTTTTTTTTTTGGAAAAATAAGCTAATTTTACATTTTTATTGCCTTGAAGACTAAAAAAGACTAAAAAAAGTTGTGTATTTTTATAAGTCAAATTGAAAGTAAAAAACACTTTTCAAGAACAACTTGAAACCGTCTTTGAGGTAAATTTGAAAAAAAAAAAATTTATGAAAAAGTAGTATATTTTTGTTTAAAAATGCTTAAGTTTGTTAGAATTTTATCAAAATATATGTTTTACTGAACTGGCAATAAAACCGCTAAATATAAAATTTAAAAAGCGCCATCGTAGTGCCTTTTTCTATAAAAAGCGCCAACAGAAAATAATGTCAGTTTTGGCCAGTCAAAGCGCGCTAAACTTAACATGAAAAGCGCTAAGTAGGCATCGCTGTATTCAGTCGTGTAAATTGTGAATTTAATAAAAATAAAATAATATAAAAAAAAGAATAGAAATATTTACAACTACACATAGGAATATGACGCACAAGCATAGTTTTCTACTGAAAATTTGTTAAATTTACAGCAGTAACAGGTTCTTTCCTATGACATATATACCCAGTAAAAAAAGAGATGCCGAAGCAGTAGAAAAAGCACTACAATTGATGATTTAGATGTACTTCTTTTATAACATAAACACTAATGATTTTAGCATTGCGGTGTCATAGGAGAGGAGTACTCCCACTTCAGAATTTTTTCAGTACTTTTGGAACGAGTGAAAAGGAAGCTCTTTTTCACCTATTAAAATTAAAAAAAAAAATATTCGAAAAAAAATTATATTTTTTTATTTTAAAAAATTTTTTTATTGACGCCACCGGGTATCGAACTTGCGACCCCACGATTGTTAGTCTAGCGCTCTACCGCTGAGCTATTGTTTGATATGAAAGTTGACTGGCATAAAAACACCACCTTGTTACTGCGAGATATTGTTCTTTATTCTCTTCAATAAAAGTACTTATTAAACAAGATGCACTCCAATTCAATATTGTTTTCAGTACTATTTTTACAGGTGCATAAAGAGCAATTTCTCACAATTTTCTTATATATGGATGAAATCAAAAAATGTGATAAATTTTTGGGCCAAATTTGTGAGAAGCAAAAAGTGTTAATATTTCGGTTTTTTCTTTCGGTAACTTTTTTTGCACAATTTTAATTTTTTTGTTGTAACGGAGTTTACATTTCTGCAAGCAAAAGATATAACAAAAAAAAATTGCGTACGAATTTTCTTCAATTTATTAGTTTTTTGTATTTGGGTTTTCAACTTGCTTTCCAATGATATATAATTTGTGTTTATCAAATTGGCGGTCTCGCAAATAAAAATACAATTCATTCCGCGAAAAAAAATTTTTTATTTTTTTTAATTTTGTATTTTTGGTCCTTTTAAATGCTTTTTAAAAATATAAAATTTTTTAAAATCCAAACAGCGGTTGCGCAGTTATAAAATAATATATTAAAAACATAACATTTCACGATCAAAAAATTCTTAAATTGTGTGAAACAAATTTAATTTGTCAAACTAATGTCAGTAATGACTCGAAATATCGATTCAAAACCAATGAAAGGCAAAATCAATCGTTTTTCGCTCCAGCAGCTTAGGGTAAAAAACTGATAAATTTTTTTGATTTGACGCAAAATTATTAGTTGAATCATCTTTTGGCGCATAAATATTAGTTGAATCACCTCTGTTTATGGTTATTTTAAAATATTTAAAACATTTATCTACATTTATTTGAATGAAACCTTATGCAAACAATTGTGGTTACGGAGTTTACATTTGGTTACTTTTTCGTTTTCTTTCAGAAACGGTTTGTCAGAATTTTTTTTCCGAAATAAAATCGCATGATGCCTACAAGGTGAATCCAAATATGACATTGTTTTTCTTACTCGTTAAATAGTTTGGTGTAAAAATTAGGAACGGAGTTTACAACATTTTTTCAAATCTTATTAAAGACATCCTTTTTCATCTCGAGAATGTTACATGCTGCAGAAAAGCTTCAAGTCTGTTATACTGGATGATTACTTACAGTCCAACGATCATTTGAGTATAAATAACATTATACTTTTCGCAATATAAATAATAGATAACTCCAAAATTCTGGTATATGCATTTTTATCAAAAATGATGACGAAAAATCGTTACAGAGTTGAAGTCGTGATAGATAAAATATACGAAAAAGTTTGTAAAATGTATTAATTTTTATTAAAAACGGCACTTTTCCTCTTCATAAAAGTTCTTACAGTTAGTGTTGAGCTTTATTGGTTATTAAAATATAAGCTATTAAAGTTAAAAAACCTTATGAGTTACTTGTTACGGAGTTTACATTTGGCCTTTAAAATTGGTCACAAATTTTATGTATTAACCAAAAATTGGTCAGATTGTTATAAATTTTGTAAAACAGGTGACAATGCGCTGATATATATCGAAATATGTAACTCAAATGTAATCCATGCATTAGAAATTCGGTGGTTACACGGTTTTTATCACAGAAAACAATAATGTACAAATAAAATTTTTAAATAAGCAATTTTACAGATTGTGCTAGTAACAAATTAGAAACCGGATGCTGTTTATCAACCTACATGATTTAAAAATAAAGCCTTTTACTATTTAAAATAAAAACTTTACAGATATAGATAAATTTGGAAAAAAATATAACTATTAATTTTTCAAACTAGTTATAAAGTTTTTATTTTAAATAGTAAAAGGCTTTATTTTTAAATCATGTAGGTTGATAAACAGCATCCGGTTTCTAATTTGTTACTAGCACAAGCTGTAAAATTGCTTATTTAAAAATTTTATTTGTACATTATTGTTTTCTTCTACTGAACGGCAGAAAGCAGGCTTTGAATTCAGTGAACTTATTTTATTTTTTTTCAATTCAGTGAACTTATTATTTTTTTTTAATTCACTGAATGTAATTTTATTTTTTTTAATTCACTGAATGAAAATGATATTGAATGAATTCAGTGGTGAATTAATTCAGTAAGGAATTAATTCACTTTTTTTCCGTTCGATTTATAACTTTGAACGCGTTCACCGGTGAATTAATTCATTTGATTTAATAAAAATAACTATTTCAATTGAATTAATTCTTTGAATTTGCTGTTTGATGAACGCATTCAGTTGAATGAATTCAGTGAATTACTTAAGAAAAGGAATTCATTCAATTCTCGAGAAAATTGAATTCGATTGGTAGGGAATTCATTCAAAAAGGAATTAATTCTTCAAAGCTCTGGTTTAGACCTAGTGCCCATATAAGGGTACCCCCCAAAATTTTCTTTTTTACACGCTGCAGGTCGCAAATTCGAAGACCTAATGCCCATATAAGGGTCCCCCCAAAATTGGCTTGGTTACAAGCTGCATGTCTCAAATACGATGATATTTCAATGAAATTTGGTTCGTTGACTTCGTTGACATGATCCTAAGGAAAAAGCCTATTGATTCTAGATAGGATCGGTCCATATTTGGACCTATCGCCCATAGGGGTTATATTTTAGATTTTCTCTTCCTTTATGATTTTATAGAAAATTTTGACACAATTTTGTTTTAACCCATTCAAATTTCGGATCCAAATATTAGTTGGCTTTAAATCAGACTGGTGTAGGGTATTCTATAGTCGGCATGCCCGACTTTAACTTTTTTACTCGTTCTTGAGTTATATTTTTTCTGGAACTGGTAGCAGTTCAAAATTTGGCATTTTCGTTAACGAATTTTACATGTGACATAGAAAAGAACCGACAGCGTTGTAAATTAAAAAAAATTTCAATAGAAAACTATGCATATACGTTAAATTTCAATATGTTGTTGTATTTGTGGTATTTAATTTTTGCATTATCTTATTTTGAATGTAGAGAAAAAAGTAATGATTAAAAAATTGGATGGTCTCTTTTGCAGAGAATATTTGTATGGGAGTAAGTTTGATACCCATATTATCTATTTTTTGCAAAAACTTCATATGTTCAAAACTGAGAAAAATTAAATTTCAATTTCCTAAATTAACACATGCTCCCATACAAAAAAATGTTACTCGTAATAAAATTCTAATTCATGGTGTACGCGACTAAATTAATTGATATAGAGAATCTGCTAGATAGGGGTATTTTATTTGTGTATATATGAGTACATTGGATTTTCCTCCGAACTGGTTGCTTCAAAACTGGTTTCCGGGAAAGTTGTAGCTTACATTTTGATTACCAGGAAAACGAACCAGTATCATGGAACCGGTGATAAAAAAAACATATTCTCCAATAGATGTGTAGAGAATCTTTTTTAAAAATTTTGCTGGGCCATCTGTAATATGGCATCATCATTTTCGAGAAACGAAACAGGTAATTGAAAAGTGAAAAATTATGAAATTCAAATAACTTACATATATAATTTATGCTTACAACTACTCTGGCTTCAATTATATAAAATTTAGCTAAAATGTAAAAAGTTACTAAAAAAATCATTCAGATACATTTACTTTCATTTTAATTAACCAATTAAATTTAAAGGATATTCCGAGGTTAAATATAAATTAAATACCCTGGTTTATTTATTATTTCAAACCCTTATTTAACATCACGCTTAAATATGTTATGTATATTCTCAGGATATTAATTATGAAATTCACATCATTCAGTTCATTTGAATTACTTTTTTCTTTTTAACATTTCAGTGAAGTACATATGTTTTCAATTCAATGATTTTCAACATACAGCACATTCAGATGAAGTGTACAAGTGCATGAGTTTTTTTTCTTTCATTTAACTTTTAGTTTGTTTATATGGATTTATGAAAAATAATAATAAAATAAAACTACATGTGTGTCGAGAAAATAGTTGGGCTTTTTTTTATACTTTTTATATGTGTGTTTTTTGTTGCTTACCTGCATTGAACCAGATATAGATACACGTTCACTGAGTATCTCATGCAAATGCCGAGTTCCCATTGTGTTTCGTAGAGTAGTCTGTGCCAATAATCGTGTCGAGTGGTGAGCATTCTCCACGTTCGCTATAGAAACTGTCGCATTCGATACGCGATAGTAAACCACTGCATCCACAGAGACTGTGACACTATCCTTAGTTAAAACCTACAACACAAGTGCAGTGGGTAACGGTATTTTCATGTTTTGGGATTTCATTATATTTTTTTTTTCTCATATAAAATAAAATATTTCTTTAGGTTTCGTATACTGAATAAATACATACAACGTAAATAGTATGTAGGTTGTTACTTTATTTTGTATCATATTTATAATATTTTTTAACACCATTTCCAATTCGTATAGAATTTAAGAATTTTCCAATATATTATTTCAATTTAATTTTAATAATTCATTTTACTTAATTTAAAAATTGCTCAGTTTTTGATTTGTTTTTAAAGTTTGACTTAATTTTAAAATAATTCACCAATTTGGATTCTTAGCACCGAATCTGTTTTCTGGGTCTATTTTTTATTCATTACGTCAATCTAATTTTTATTCATAATAATCAATCTAATAAGAAAAGGAGAGATACTCCTTTTGTTGACGTATCGATGACGCGTCATGGTGACTTAAGTGGTTAAGTCAAAATTTGTATTTAACCATATAAATCACTTTGATTTTAACCACATAAATCGCCATGACACGTCATCTATACATCAAAAATGTTTATTTTTCTGCAAAACCTTTACTTTAAGAGTTATGCGCAAATAAACTTTGTAGTAATTTTAGTTCATTTTCAGGGCTAAAAGCCGCGGGTGACTGGCCTGTTTTAATTCGAGAGGATGAATTTATGCGGGGATGTTATTTTTTACGCCCAATCTACCAGAAAGTGCGTGGAGAGGTGAAAAATATCACTTTTGCACATATGGAGCGCCAATCTAAATAAGCACGAAATTAACCCTTAAACATATTTTAAGTTCTGACTTATTTCTGGCATTGAACCTCAATTTTAAACTTTTATGTCTTCAGAGACTTATAGTAGAATTTTATGGCAAATATTTTTGCGGAACATTTTAACCTCCTAACTCTTTAATTTACGGGTCGTTTATGGCCGTTTTGAAAAGGGACAAAAAGTCCCTTTAATTGAGGATTTAGAGAGTTAAAATGTTCCACAAAAATATTTGCCATGAAATTCTACTATAAGTCTCTGAAGACATCAAAGTAGAAAATTTAAGTTCAATGCCAGAAATAAGTCAAAACTTAAAATGTGTTTAAGGGTTAATTTCGTACGTATACAAAATTGGCGCTCAAATGGCCACAAACCTGGATTTTAGGAGGAAGCCATGTGAATCTTTCATTTCATATAAAACACTATGAGGATCATTCCATTTTAACCCTCTAACTCTTCAGTTTACGGGTCTTTTTGTCCCTTTTAAAAACGGGGCCAAAAAAGCCACTTTAATTGAATAGTTAGAGAGTTAAAAAGTTCCACAGAAATGTACATCGTAGTGTTTTACATAAGTTCGCTGAACACATCCTATACCCAAAATGAAAGATTCACATGGTTTCCTAGTGCACATATGTAAAAAATCTATAACTCAGAATCAGTTTTTGGGCTTATACACATATACTCCCAATAATAAATATGGGCCCGGAAGTCGAAATTTTAAGCGACATTTTAACAGAAATTCGTAGTTAAATCAGTTAAAATTTCTGCTGAATTCAGCTCAAATTTCCTAGCTAATTTAACTAAAATTGTCCGTATATTTAGCAGCATGTAAAATTTAGCTTACCTAAATTTAGCAGACCATGATTTTTAACTTCATTGAAAATTCTGCTGGCGCAAATTCAGGTACTATTTCCTGTTATTTTAGCAGAATTTTGAACTATTTGTACGGGCTTTTTTTTATGAGTGTACATATTTTTTGATTTTTTTTATGTTGGCGAGTAAGCTGACTTGTGTGCAGCAAGTCAGTTATGTTTTTATCAATCAAATATTACATGTCGATATATCTCAGATGGTAGAGCTATTGACTGGCAACCTGGAGTCTCAGGTTCGATTCCCGCACCAGAAAATTTTATTTAAAAAAAATTTTACAATAAAAAATATTTTTTTTTATAAAACTTATTTTTTTGAAAATCTATTTTTAAACTCATTCTTTTTGTCAGTACTGGTAAGCATATAGGTAATGACATATTTTTAGATTTTTCGTATGCTGGTTTGTAAGCATAACTCATTATTTTTCACGACATCGCCATACAAAGGTAATAAGAAATGTAGTAAGAAAAGTAACTAGTTACCATTACAAAGTATGTAGTTACATAACCACATATCTGGTAATGTTTTTCTACACTGGGTTCTTAAGAAAATTTCCGTTTATTTGAGTACCCATACTTTATAATTAGTATATTAAATGGCTATTTTAGACTCTCGGGGGGTCTTAAATGGATCTAGTGGGAGCCACACTTTATGGATCATGAAACCAAATGCATTTTTGAAATCGGGAGAAAATTTCCTTTAATTTGAGCGCACTTACCATTTTGGGTGTGTTTCGGTTTTTTGGACCTAGCGGGTCCCGGGGGCCCCGGCCCCCTTAACACCACATAGAAAAAAAATTACTTTTTTAATTCCAGAGGGAGTCATAATTTTTTGTTTTGTTTTGAGGGGTGCCCCATAAAGAGTACTTCAGCCCTTTTTTGCACAATATCAAGATTTGCACAAGAATATTGCTTAGTGACTTTTTGGAGTTTCACAGCGCCTGGTCCGTATCCGATATGAGGAGTTTGTTGTATCTCGCTTAATTTTCAAGATATGAGATATTTTAGATATATTTATTATTTTCGCTCACACGGGGTAAAACTGGCAGTTAAAAAGGGGAAACTCTTCACATTAGCAGCCTTCGCAAATCCATTTGAAAATATAAAATTAAAAATATATGTACCTAGGAGTATGAGCTAATTCACTGATAAGGTTCTTTTTTTAATTTTCGCCAGGGACGTGGTGAAAATAGGGGTTCTAAGAGGAAAAAAGTCCATATTAGTGGGTTGCTTAATCCATGGGGTTAAGAAGGGGTAATGTGCCGGAAAATCACACAATCAAAGCGCTAGGAACTTGAAATTTACATGTAGGATCAAACTACTGCGTAGAATTCAGATAAGTAGAGATTATAGTAAATTTTTGTGATGTGGGACAAAACGGAAAAATATCTTCCCTGTACAAATTTCTGTGACTAAGAACCTGAAATATTAAAGTGCTTATGCATAATAATTTGCAAATCTTATAACACGATTATAAAATGAATTTTGTATGAAAAATTTGATTTATTAGTTACTTTTAAATTTAAAAAGTGATTATGCATATGACCCTAAATGTCTATTTTCTGGAATATAGACTACTTTCGCCTTTGAGAATTTCTACTAAAAACGTGATAAGAATGGGGAAGGTGAAAATTAGCCGCTAATGGTCACCCAAACCACTTTGGTTACAAACCTTAATGGGTAGTTCAGTGAAAATGTAATTTTTGAAATTTTCTCCAGGAACATGCTAAAAATGGGGGTTTAAAGATAAAAAGTCTTAATGTTCCTCCTAAATCTCTTATATTAGAGATCTGAAGCTTTAAATAATTGTTCCCTGGAGTGCGGAATAAGTTACTGAAGAGAGACTTTTTGGTACTTAAAGATAGAGGTTAAAAAAGCGAAATATGCCATCATAAATAATCACCCAGCACAAACTACTGTAGCTAGGAAGATAAAATTTGGAATGGAGATCCCTTCTTAAGATTTGACACAAACTTACAACAGCTTTTTTTCGAAAGAATTCGATAAGGCTAGCAGGACAGAAACCGTATTTTCGGCTTTCACGACAAAGCCATCGTCAGTGTCGTTTGCCTTGATGTGTTAAAGATTGATAATGATCAACTATACATACCCCTCATTCATCTTAACTAGGGTTGCCAGATTGCCTTGAATGGCCTTGATTGTCAAGTTAATTTAGGTCTTGTCAAGTGCCAAGGTCAAATTTATTTTGTCAAGTTAAATTAAATTTTTGTCGTTTTTTAAGCATTTAAAAAAAAAAATTTAACTTGCTTAAAATTATTTACATACCATCGTATGTATCATGGTATGTATTTACCTCTGAACCACAACACAGATTTGTATGTTTTTGACCAACACTAAGTAAATATGCAAAAATATGCAACTACAAATCGATGCCATTTTGTTCTAAATTTGATGATTCGGATAAATATGTAGTCCATATTAGTTTTGGACTATCGACAAAAAACATGCATTTGCATAGAATTCCTTGCCCTATTGATGATATATTATCAAAATAAAATGGCGCTTAAAGTATATCTTTGATTTTGAGAGCGTGAGTAGAGATTTACGAAAGACGGTTTTCCTTAAAAATCAGTAAACAATAATTTTACTGGGACAAGAAAAACCTTAAGTGCTATTTTATTTTGATTATATATCATCCATTTAATAAATTTATGAAAAAAGTTTTGGTTTTTTATGTTTCAGAAAGAAATATGTTAAAATTTCAAATTGACGATTCGAAAACTATGGAAAGTTTATATACTTTTTGGCCTAAAGTTTGAAAATTTCAACGACTTCTTGTAGACTTCATCTTTTTCTTCTTATTATACATGAATAAATGCTAAAAAAAAATAAAACACTAATCAATTTCGTCAGTTTTTTAATTTTACGTGTTTTTTTTTATTTGGTCCATAACAGATATGTCCAAACTTCAATGGCTGGTAGCACTATCGAGTTTGTCCCCAAATTCAAAAATTATAAATTTTTGTATTAAGGATAACCCTACTGCACACATATGCACATTAAATTTTTTTTATTGTCAAGTTTTTTTTTTTAATTAAGTTATTTTTTGCGAAGTGTCAAGTTATTAGACTTTTGCGATGTGGCAACCCTAATCTTAACACACAAGATACGGTAAAAAATATAATTTAAAACAACCTAAAAACAACCTAAAATACATATTAAATTAATTGAAAACACAATTAAAAAAGGACTACTGTTCTTTCATTATATACAAACCATTTTGCTATTTATTTTCAAACATTGTTTAAACAATCCATAAAAGAAATAAAAATAATTGAAAATTCTATTAAAACAATCATCAATTTTTAACTGAGAAAACGTTAAAAAACCGATTTTGTGGTTTGTTTTTTTCATATTTGAAAGTTTTTTTTTTTTGTTTAATTTTCAAAACACTACACCATACACAACACAAACGTTTATATTTTTATTGGTGGCCGACATATGGGATCCATCTTTTTGAATTTTTAAAATTCGATTTGAATTTCGTAATCTGCTATCCAAAATTTCTCCTAGTGGAAATTTTAAGAAAATCTGAAGACATAAGAAATTTATCGTAAAATTGTTTGTCGCCATGCTGGATTCGCCGTTTTGAATTTCAAAATTTTAATTCCAGATTTGTAATTAGCGGCCCTTAGACTTATATAATTGACTATTTCAAGTCCAGTATATTAAAAACTAAAAATTCATGGCCGCCATCCTGTGATACTTTTTAGTCTCATATACTCAATATCAGAGCTGTAAATGAATCATTCATTTTTGAATTAAATCACGAATCATTCATGCATTGAATTGGAAAAATTTGGAATTAATTCTTTCCACAAAAATCAGGAATTGAATGAAATTTGAATCAATTCACATGAATTTGGCAAAAATGAGATGTAATTCATTTCTAATTCAAATGAATTGGCAAAATGAATTACAATTCATTTTCAATTCAAATGAATTTGGAAAACTGAATTGCAATTCATTTCCTATTCATTTGAATTGAATTGATTTTGAATTAATTCAAATTGATTATTAATTGCTTCTTGGATATTAAATGTGTTTTTGTCGTTCAACGTATGTTAAAACCAAAATAAGGGCCTGTTTATCTATTACGAAAATAGTCTAAACGAAAGAAATTGACAATCACTTTCGTCAAAAATACATGGGAAACAAAAACAAATTTTCGTTACTCTGCTTTCGTTTAGAGTATTTTCGTAATACATAAACTAGGGCTAAGTAATATTCGAAGAAATAAACTCCAAACACCATGTTTACTTTGATTGATTGCAATTAATTTTTAATTAATTTGAATTAATTCAAAATCAATACAATTTATTTGAATAGGAAATGAATTGCAATTCATTTTGCCAAATTCATTTGAATGGATTAAAATTTCATTCAACTATTTTCCTTGGTGAAATGAATTAATTAAAAATATAGCTAATTCGTAATGAATTGAAATCAAAAAAGAATGATTTATTTACAGCTCTGCTCAATATTCTAGTTTTGGCCAAAATTCGAAGATGCTGGCCCACAGTTAATTAGCGGTATGGCCTATGGGATAAAATGATAGAGAAAGAGAGACTGAGAGAGAGAGAGAGGTAGATAGAGAAAGTTGGAGAGAGAGAGGGGGAGCGTGAGAGAGGGGAGAGAGAGAGAGGGGGGAGAGAGAAAGAGACACTACATTTTTTGAAATAAATACTGATATTTGTAAAAGATAGAAGAAAGGAGATTTCTAAGGTCACACCTCCCAGCAAAAATGTGGAAGCAGTAAAAACGATTACTGCATTTTTGTGTCTCTGCACCCAGCAAACAGATTCGGTTCTGACAACCCCATTTGTTGCCAATCGAATGGTTCAGTTGCATCAAATGAATTTTTCGGTTGCGGCTACAGAATTATTCTTGATGCAACTGAGATTCCGTTGCCACAGTCAAATTAGTCCTGTCTCAATTGGTTTTCTGTTGCCACAACTGAAAAATTCTGCTACCACAAGTGAACCATGCGATTGGCTACAAATGCGGTTATCAGAACTGAATCGGTTTTCTGGGTGTGCGTAATTAATAAAATGGTATTAAACACTTAACAGCACTCCTCACTTGGAGCATCATTGTTTAGGATTGCGATTATTTAGTACTTGGCGAGCAAAAATTCAATTGTTTACCAAATCTGAGTAAATAAAATTGTGCAATCCAGATTAAATAAAACACTGGGTCTCATACTTTACGGTTAACTTTAACTTAACTATTAAAAAAATGCACTGTGGGCCAAATGTCTAAAAATTGTATGCAAAACAACAAACAAATTTTTGGATTAACTATTAGTCAATTTTTAAATCTTCAATATGAGATCCACCGTAAAAGTCTGTTATTTTTATAAAGAATTTTAAATATATTTAAACACTTTCCCAATAACAAGTGGTTTACATAATGACATATATTTAAAAATTTCTTAAAATATAATTGGAAATGGTGTAGGTTATACCTTGATATTTATTTATAAAGAATTAAAAGTAGTAGTAAATAAATTTAATTTATTTTGCATATCTGGTTTTGGTTGTAGGATATTTTCCTTTTCTTGTTTTTGAATCAGAAAAAAATGTAGTTAGTCGTATAAAACTGAATTTTGTTGTTACGACAATTTGTTTGGTTTTTATATACAAAATCGCTTGTGAAATGCACTAAAATATTATTATTTTTTTTAACACACAAAATAGAAGAATATTTGTTTGTTCATCCATTTTTATTGCATGTTCTACATTTCGCTAAAGGGCTTAAGGATAAAGGAAGGTGGTTATGGATGAATGCAAAGCAAACGCATAGATTTGTTACATTAAAAGTATTAACTACATATTCATAAAACATACAATTTCGCATGTTATTTATGGATATTCATGTATATACAAAGTTTTAGCTAGTTTTATGCAGTTATTTAGTTTTATTTTTTTGCATATTAATGACAGAGCCTTACAAGTTTTTTCAAGTGAATGTTAATTAAAATACAAAACAGTTTTGTGTTTGTTTCGTTTTTTTTATTTTTTTATTTTAGATCTGGGTGATTTCGACCAACTGCGCTATAGCGATACGTGGAGCAAACTCAAAAGTTTTAAAGTTACAGTGTTGTTTTATTTTTGCATTTATTTATCTTTCGTTCTGTTGTCAAAACATTAGTAAAATTTATTTAGGAAATTATTTTCTTCGTTTTTCAATGTAAGCAGAAATAATTTAAATTTATGGATAATTCTGTGTATTGCAGTCAGTGGGTGTAGTGAAACAAGTTCAAAACTTATGGCTTAAGTTTTTTAATGTAAATAGTAGAAACTGGATTTAATTTAACAACAGTTTTATTTGGAAATATTCCAACTTATGTATTTTAAAGTCTAATGGTACTTTAAAGTTAAATAGTTATTTTGGATATCAATTGTGGAAGAAATTTTATTAAGAACAAGTTAAGCGATTAAGATGCAGAGATAATGGATTCTGGTTAACAACGTAGCTTGCTGTGAATGGAATGATTTAGGTTATGATAAGAGAATTTCACAGTTACTATAGCCGGGATAAGAACAATTTATAGACGAGGGAATTTGTCAACTTTTTTTTGGGTATTAGCGACTGTTTTGGCTTTTGATTATTAACTTAAGCCCAAATTACTGAAATGTGAATAAAAAGGAACTCTATTATGAAAGGTTAAATAGTAAAAAAAAACAATTGTCTACAATTTTTTACTATTTACAGCTGTTGACAACTAATTAGAAACGATTTGTTATTTACACAAAATGCTTTAATTTTAATATAGAGCAATTTTTCATTTACTTTGTCATATTTCTTTTGAATATATTGAAGAGTTGATAAACAAAAATAACTTAAAGCCGAGCACCCACGGTCAATGTAATTAACTTTTATTTTATTGCTCTTTTCACACACACTTTCAACGTTATTGGAAAAATATAAATGGAATTAAAATTGATCAATATTTTCCTCCCTATAAAAAATTGGAAAATTTAGCAGATTTTATAATAAAACCACATTTACAGTGATTATTTTTTTATTTTGCAATAATTCATTTGTTTATTGAATTTTATTTATTAATTTTGCAGTAACAAAAAACTAATTTAAAAATACTAACATTTTAATATTGTCCACACACTTTTCAATAATATGAAATGGATAAACAGAAATCCAAATCATTTTGAAATTTTGAATTTCATTGAAACACTTTCAATTAATTTGTAAACCACCAAGAATTGATCAAAAATATTGCAAATCTATGTGACACCTAAAGGCAAACATACACGTTAAATATTATTTATCAATGTTTTTAAAATCAACTAATCAGGAAAAAGTATTTAAAAATAAAATGTTCTGATTGGTTTATTTTGGAAAAATTGATCAATAATATTGAACGTGTATGCCCTACTTAAGACTAAATATTCAATCCAAAGGCAGGAATACACGTTCAATATTATTGATATATTTTTCAAAAACCAACCAATTAGAACATTTTATTTTTAAATACTTAGTTCCGATTGGTTAATTTTAAAAACATTGATCAATAATATTGCAACAAAACTAAAAACATTGAATAAAACTACTTTATAAATTGACTATATTTTATGAAAGTTGACTGCGACACCTAATTAGAAACGATAATACATTATCAGAAAAAAATTGTTGTACTAAGTTAAAGTTCTAACTTTTTCTCAATATTTTGTTGCAAATCGCTTTTGTTTCATCACTGCCTCACATCGATTGCGAATTGATGTTGTGGACGCTGCTGGAATTATATTGCTTCTCACGCCAGCTTCACCTTCTATCTGGCAAGGCCGCCTCCAGGCGGGGTTTATTAAATTTACCCCAAAGGCGCCAAATGTGTATTTTATAATAATAAGCCTTTTCAATAGAAAAAACATTTATTAAATTGTTTATGAAGATTGTTTTTGTACACAGTGCACGGTTTGGAAGCGAAAAAGTGTCAAAAATTAAATTTCGTAAAATTTCGAAAAATAAATATTTTAAAACAAACAAAATTTTAAAAAATCTTATAAATATATTTAAATTGACTGAAACAATTGATAATGACCGCAAAGAAAGATTGAAGTATAAGCTATTTAAAAAATTCCTGACTTTGGTCCAAGGACAAACAGGATTCCATAAGGATACCTTTAAAGGACATCGCCTTTACTTGAAAATGAATGGACGGATTTTTCTGGAATTTGGCAAAAAGAATACATTTGATATAACCAGCAAAGCTTATTAGTTTGAATAATATATATTGAAGTTTGATATCCGAATGGCAGTTCTTTTTATACGCCACCCGTCTCTGGAATAATCTTCCATATAACTCTCAAGTTATAAGTAATGCACTTCAGTTCAAAAATAAAATTATGAGCTTATTCGAATTAGGAAACTATATTTGATTTAGTCTGTTAATTAATTATATGAGTATATACTTTGAATGTTTAATTAATTTTTTATGATATTTTTTATGTTGTTAATTTGACTATAACCCTTTTAGACCCAGCATACACGACTGTGTGATGTGATGTTTTCTCTTAAAGTTGCAAATATTTTCAATATTGATAGTTTTACTTAGACAAAAATCACAATTATACTTTTACCTAAATTATGTTTCATAAAATATGAATTGACATCAGGAAATCTTCATAGTTTTAATACCATTTTACCTTAAAATTACAAAATCAATAAATTTTTGCAGCTGGGTGGATATGAAAGGGTTAATTTGATACATGTTATAAAGTTATTATATTTTATTATTTTTTAGTTTTAAATTTTTAATAACAATTTCTGTAATTCTACAAATAATCAGTTCTGTACTGCAATATGAGACTCTAAGTCTTGTGTACGGAACTTCAAATTAATAAATAAATAAATAAAGAAGTTGTGGTGCGTTTTCGCTCAATTTCGCATTTTTCGAAAAACGAAAATCGCTGCATCCTGTTAAGTAACAGTATAAATATCATTGCAAACAATCTTAAGCTTAGCTTCCTCAAAAAGAGTTGCCATATTTGTTATATTTTTGAACCTTACGATTCTTTTCATGTGATTCAAGTCTGTAGTGGATGATGTCCACTATAAAATTTTAATGGAATTGTTTGGAAATAAGTTTTTTGTTAACTTCGCCATGTGCCTTGCATCGTTATCGTATTGGAATTGCCATATAATAGGCAAATTATCCTCAGCCTACGGCAGCACGATGTTATTTAATGTTACAACGTATTTTGGTTTATTTAAAATTTTATCAATTTTATGGATTGGACCAGCACCATTCCTATTATAAATTTTAAACATAATTGTTTCAAATTTAGTGCGTTGTTTAAATTGCACTAATTGTAAACGTAAACAAGTTTTAAAAATTATAACGGTATTTGAAATGCACTAATACGAAATATATATGAACATACATGATCATACATTGACTATTATATGATCATGCATAGGCATACATGATGATATACGTCAATGCATAGTTCAATGTATGACATTACATTATCTCACATAGTTCCATATATCTTTGGATCCGGAGTTTGAGGGTATATGACCGTACATGTTCATATATTACCATATATGCTCACATATGATTCATGTATGCTCATATATGATCATATATGGCCATATACCTCCATATACCCTCAAATTTCGGATCCGAAGATATATGGAAATATATGAGATGACGTATGGTCATACATTGAACTATGTATGGGCGTATATGATCACGTATGCTCATACATGATCATATACAAGTCAATGTATGATCATGTATGTTCATATATATTTCGATTTGCACATGGGTAGTTTAATCCACGTATCCGTGATAACTGGAATATGGTTTCAAGGCCGAATTACGCAGGACAAATTCAGCTGCGAGCTATGAGCACAATACCCATACACATAGAATAGGTCCTGAGGCAATACAGACCTGCTTGGCCTTGTTAGGTTCTTTTTTTTTTGAAAGGGACCGGTCACTTTGAAATGACATTGTCACTGAAGAGGACCAATCGCCACAGTTTAGACACATTTTCACATGTCACAGGAATAACCCAAAAGGACATGTCATCTAACTGACCTAAAAAAATGCCAACGAACTAGCCCCAGAGGAACTGATACTGAGTGAGTCACATGTTATACATACATATCTCTATATATAAAAGAATAACGTACTAACGTCAACATAACCCAGCCTAAAATGGTGAAGCTAATTGGAGGTTCTCCCTCCGGCGTAGACGTGCGCTAAGACGTGATTTTTGGAAATTCCTTCCCGAACGAGTAAAAAGGGAAAAAGTCTCCCCCTAGAAACTTAAAAATTAAAATATTTGTTCCCTTGAGTATGGGCTAACTTATCTGGAATGTAATTTTTGAAAATTTGGACAGGGAAGTTGTAAAAATGGGGGTTAAACCTTGGATAAGTGGCTCCCTTAACGGCCTGCCCAAATTGCAGTAGGTAGGAAGTCGAAATTTGATATAAAAATTCCTCCTCTGTCGTAGACATCCACTAAGACTGAATTCTCGGAAATCCCTACACGGAGGGGTCACAGGGTGAATGTCTCCCCCTTGACTGTCTGCCCAATCTGCTGGAACTAGGTAGTTGAAATTCGTTATATAAGTTCCTCCTCTGTGTAGACGTCCGCTAAGATGGGATTTTTGGAAAGACGGGATTTTTGGAAATAAAGGGAAAAGTTTTCCCCTTGACGGCCTACCTAAACCCTTTTGGTTAGAAATCTAAAGTTTTAAATGTATTTTCCCTGGGGAAGGCCTAATTCACCAACAACGTACTTTTTCGATATTGGGACAGGAACATGTAAAAAATGGGGGGGGGGGGGGAATGTCCTCCATAATGGCTTGCCGAAACCGCAGAGACAACGAAGTTGAAATTTGGTATGAATGTTCCTCCTCTATCGGAAACAGCAGCGTGGACGGAATTTTATGAAATTCCTACAGGGAGGGAAAATTGAAGAAAAGTCTCCCCTTGATGGCCTGTCAAAACCCCTTCGGCTAGAAACCTGAAATTTAAAATATGTGTCACTCGACTGTACCTACACTCAAAAAAAGAAGTTAGTAGAAAAATTAGTAAAACGTCTTGTATAACAAGTTTACTAGTTTTCAGCAATTTTTTTGCTGAAATTCCGTTTTCAGCAAAAATTTTAGTTATATTTTTTTAGCACTAAACTAATTTTGAACTAATGTTTTACTAATTTATTTTGCTAAAAAAATTGTGCTGATAACCGCAATTATAGCGTGGACGACAACCACATAGACGAGATGTAGATATCGCAGCTTGTCTGGATGTAATACAGACAACGGAAACAACTCTACACAATTTCTATATTTAAATTTTCAGCAAATAAATTAACTAAAGTAAAATTTCTCTACAAATTTTTTGAGTTTTTTTCAGTCTACTAATATTCAGCAAAAAGTTTGGTGATTTTAGCAAGGATTTTTTTCATTTGAAATCGACGAAGTGTTAGCAAAACTTTTGCTAAGATTACTTTTTTTTGTGTTAAAAATCAGCTCGCTGATTTTCAGCAAACACTTTTGATGAAATTACCAACTTTTTTGCAAGCACGCTCCTGACTAAGAATTTGCTGACACAGCAACAGTTTTTGCTGACTTTACTGACTTTTTTTTTGAGTGTAGGCTAACTTATTTGGAATGTACTTTTTGGAATTTTGGACAGGAATATTATAAAATGGGGGCTCAAACAGGGAAAGTGGCCCCTTAATGGCCTTTCCGAATTGATGGAATTAGGAAGCTGGAGGTAGACAACCGCTAAGAAGTGATTTTTGGAAATTTTTACAGGTGGGGCCAAAAACAGGAAACGTCTCCCCCTTGACGGCCCGGCTAGTCTGCTGTAATTAGGGAGTTGAGTTTCGGTATGTAGGTTCCTCCTCCAATGTAGACCTGCGATAAGACGGCATTTTTGGAAATTCCTATCGGGAGGGGTAAAAAGGGAAAAAGTCTCTCCTTTCGGCCTAGCCAAACTGCTGGAAATAGCGGTCTCAAATTCTGTATGTAGGTTCCTCCTCCAACACAGATATCCGTTATTTTTTGAAATTCTTACCGGAATTGCTAATAAGAGAATAATTTTCCCCCTTGATGGCCTGCCAGAACTCCTTTGGCTAGAAACCTGAAATTTGTAATATGTGTTATTTCGAGTATGGGCTAACTTATCCATAAGGTATTTATTGAGGCTTTGGACAGGAACGTGGTAAACATGGGGTTTGAAAAGGGGAAAATTGCAAAGAACAGGTGTATTTGGAGCGCTAAAATTAAGAAACAAAATAGGAAATGAGTGGAATTTATACACAATTGGAATGGAAGAGGAAACAAAATTCAATGGAATATGGCACAAAATAGAATGTGGAGCGAGATGCATGGAATGGGGAACGAGTGGAACTGAAACACTATAGTTAAAAAAGGACTAGAACGAGGTGGGACAAGACGGAATGGAATGAATCGGGTAACGAGTGGAATTGGAACAATAGATAATGGGAACGAAATGCTATGGAATGGTTAACGAAATGAAATCTGGGAACGGGTTGCATTGGAACTCCAAAATTGTTAAACAACGAGTAAAATTAAAACATTAGATTAATAAAACTTTAAGGCACGCTAACAACATAGCATGCTTTGCCCGCCAGTTACTAATATTAGACATATATTTGTTTATTTTTTATTTTTAAATTTAAAAATAAAAATAGTTTTTTCCACCTTTAATTCTTAAATGAAAAATTTCTGACACTATAGAAATCATATTGTTTTCTATTGTTGTTTATTCATGAATGGATGTCACTACATTGTTTGATCTGTCAAAACAACAGAGTAGTATATTGGAAGATGACAAAGCTAATTGTAGTAAACATTTTTTGTTGTTGTTTTTGTTTTTGTTTGATATTTTAAATGTTGAATCACGCTCCTAGACGAGAACAAGATATTCTTGTTTAGTTGGTAATTTAACTTAACAAATATTTCTAGAAATTCTAAAAATGTCCTCCCCTGACGATTTCCATAGGCAAGAATGAAATCCGGATAGGGACATGCCTTTAGCAGATCATTTTGCACAATTTGTCAAATAACTTTTGGGATTTTAGCACATTTAATTCCTTTAATGCAATTAATGTAAATTGAGAACATTTTTTTATTTATTCTTGTTCGAGGCCAATTATTTCCTTTAAATGAAATAAAATAATAAGTACTTTTTTCCAAAAACTGCCATTTTTCCTCATCACGATATTGTCCTAATAAATACTTCAAAGAGTTTTTGCTTTTAAAATATTCTACACCTTCAGGAATGAAAAGACGATCGTTTCGGGTATTTTCCATCATCAGTTTTCTTTTGAAAACTCAAAAATTTTAACAAAATTTGGTCCAGGGCACAGAGAAAATTATATGAAATCTGCAAAATCCAAACTAACAATGATTTACTTGTCAAAAGAAAAGTTTTGTTATTCATATTTCCCTATTTAGAACACATTGTTTCCACCACATTGAATTTCTGATAAAACGCGAAAAAATCGCGAATTTCAAAAAAATCTAAAACACGTGTTCACTTAAATCGAATATAGATTATAATATGTAAGTTTGACATTTCAATCACAAACATCTCCATACAAAAGAGTCAAAAATTTGTTTTTTTTTTATAGAATATCCTTGAAAATAGGACCTTGGTGGATATGCTTGCACATGTTATATATACCGCTCTATCCGCCTCAAAAAAACCTTTTGTATGATACCCATACTGAGTATGTTGTCTTCAGATAAAATGCAAACTTCTTACAAAAACCAAAAAAAATACCTTTTTTAAAAATGGTCCAGCTCGAGAGATCTCAACGCTAAACCCGAAATATTTTGGGAATCATCATAAAACAAACCAAGGTTTATTTTGAGGGGGGCACTTTTTTACTTTTTTTCGTGAGTCGGTCTAATGTACATATATTACTTTAGTTTCATTTTAGCTTTTGACAAACTTAAATCGGTTAAACGTTTATTTTAATCTAATATGATGCAGTTATAATTATGTTGTTTAAACTTTAATATTATTTAATATTATCCAAATTAAATTTTTTTTATAAAGATTCTTTCTAATCGGCCTTTTCAGTTTTTTTGTTTAAATTTTAATTATAAATTTTCCAATCAGGCTTTCTAGGTCACGGTTAAATGTAAATAAAACATTATTTAATTTTTTCAATTCGATATTTCATTGAGAGTATATCAATACCTTCAGAGATTTGATTTTATTGAATATAAAAGCTTTTTCGGCGATTCTATATTAAAATTTCTTTAATATAATTAATAAGATACAAACAAAAAATACGTAACTAAAAATAAAATTATAATTAATAATAAAACAAGAAAAATTAATACATATAAAAATAAATAAAACACAATATCGCAGATGAAACTTTTCTTAAATTTCGGTTTCATAATTGAAAATATTTTTTTAAAGTTTTCTATAGGATTTTTAAGTCTTTTTGATAAATCATTTTTAAATTTTCAATCATTTTGCAATCGAATCCATAGATTACATAGATAACAAACTTTACTTCTTCTTTTATCAACAAACACTTTTTTTCAAACACATTCAAATATTTTTTGTATCGTTATAGAACGTGTGTCCAACACATTCTCATGAGATATGTTCACTGATAGCGAATGTCAAATAGTAAGAGATCTATGTAATCTATGGTCGAATCTATATTGACAAGGATTTTGGGAACATATCTAAATTTTGTACTGAAGTTTACTTGTTTTGAAATGAAATGCAGTTTTGTGATTTTACAAAAGCGCGAGTGTAGTGAAAATAGCAAGATATGATTCGTAGACACTATAACTTTTAAACTTTTGAGTCTTGAAAGAAAACATGTTTTAACAGTTTTCACAGTTTTCCGACATCATCCAGTTTTAGCGCATTCTCCTATACGACGTTTTGAAATTCACTTTATTTACCTCTTTTATACAAGTTCATTCACATATATGTACATTTTATACATATACATCTAAAGTTTGTTTCATATGTATTTTGAATATTTTACAAACATCTAAGTATTAACGTTATTTTACAATCAAATTTATTTTTGTTGAATTTTTTTTTTTTGTCAAAAATAAACAGCCTAAACCACGCAAAACACAGACTGAAGAACTCGACATGTAATTTGTTTATATGAAAAGAAAATTACATTATTTCAGTTTGCATGTTATTGCTTTTTGCCAAAATTGAAACCTTATACAAATTAAACTTTTTATTAATATTTAGCATTAAAAATATATAAAAAATATAAATATAAATTTATTATGTTGTTCTTAATTATTCCAGTAAAATATACAATATTTTTAAATTCAAATTAGTGCTCTAGAAATATTTGAAATCTGTGAGAATTTAAATATAATATTTTACTGAAGTATATGTAATTTAAAGATATAAAGAAATAATTTAAAATAATTTGAAAAAAAATTAAAGGTTTGTGTTGTTATGCGGTTTAAGTGTTTAAAGTTTAAGTTAAAAAATAAAACTGATATGTAAAAATTTACAGGTCAACAGTTGTGTACAACAATATTTTAAGTTACGAAAAATTAATGGAAATTCATGCGGTTTTGAAAATTGGGGTTAACAAAATAAGCAAACATCAAAATTGTGCAATTTCTTTAATTTAAAATTTTACATTAATACATTTTTAGGTTTATTTAGTTTTAGTGGTTTCAGAAAGTTATAAAGAAGGGTTTTTATAATTAAAAGTAGGTTATTTTTTTTTATTTTGTGTTGTGATTTAACTAATAAAATTTTTAAACACCCTTTAGAAAATTTTCCAAGTCCATGAAATATAATTGTTTTTGCGTGTTTCACATTATGGAATGGAATAATAATATGGGACACTTGTGTATACCAATTGTATATAAAATTTAAGAAATTTCAAAATTTTCAAAAATGTTGTCTAACTTACATGCAACTATACTTCTTTGTACATATGAAATAAATTGACTTGTGGGCATACGCTGGGTGAAGTAAGCCAGCTTGTGGTTTAAAAGTACTCAAAAATTCTAATAAGTACACACAAATATTCCCGAGTCCTCTTAAACCCCAAACACAAGCTGACTTACTTTACCCAGGGTATGGCCGCATTATAAGGGCGCACAAGTCAATCTATTTCGTATGTATAGACAAGTATAGTTGCATGTAAGTTAGACAAAATTTTTTTAAAGTTTCATATCAACTATCATATCGTAAGTTCATACAATGTGAAATACAATGCCATGTACATTAGAGCGTACCACCTTACAGGCAAAAAAAAAAAAAAGTACGCCATACACCCTCCAATATGAAGTATTTTTGGAAGGAGGTTTGTATGGCGTTTTGCCGAACATAGGGTTCGCCATTTTACATTTTTCGTTATATCTTTGGCATTTATAGTCGGATCTTAAAGTATGATACATCGATGTTTTTCTCTCGGGGAGACCAGTGTTTTGCATATGACATACCTCCCATATATCCTTTTTCTAAAAAACAATATTCTGGCTACATTTATGATCAGAATGCACTAGGAACTTACAATAGTTCATAAAATTATACTTTTTATCTCTGTGGCAAATTTTCTTTCATTCGGTGTAATGATATGACTATCTCCCGTATATCCTTTTTCTCATTCATTATCAATTTTAAGGGCGCCACAGACGAGCAGTATTATTGCTCAATTTTTATGTTTTTTTATGGTGCCATGTTATTTTATTTTAGCAAAACCTTCAATATGACACACACATGGTCAAAAATATTGGGAACTTGCTAAAATTTAGTGAAAACAATTTTTGACAAAATAATCAATTTTCATAAAATGTCTTGGAAAGAGTTGCTCCCCACACAAAACCCGAATTATCATTTTTTCAATTTATTATTTTTCTTTAATAATAACTATTATATTACAAAAATAGCTTTTGACATTTCCAAATTGTGTATTTAAAAAAAAAAAAATTGACAAATAAATAAAAAAAACCGTTTTTTTATTTCTATTATATTTATGGGCATTTCGGCTCTAGGTTAAAGTGAGTTAATGATATATCCAGCGAAACCAAAATTCAGTATCTGAATAATTTTAAGTATACATATTTAATGGACAAGTTAAATAAAAAACTAGTGTTTGCAAAAATTTCGAATTTTGTGAATTTTTCATTATATATATATGTTCCCTCGGTTCCTATAAGGAGCATAGGGCCTTTTTCATTGATAGGCTATTTTCTTTTTCAAAAATGGTCCATTTTCGGCCGCAATTCAGCAAGGTTTAAAGTTTTCTAAGAAAAAAATTAAATTCTTCAATTTTAAACCTACTAGATTAAAACTATGCAGTGTAATGAATGAAAATCGACAAATCGTATTTTAAGGGACAGCATATACATCTACGTACATACATACATACACTCACAATATTTTATCCTTAAAAACAACCTAAAACACATATTAAATTAAATGAAAACACTATTAAAAAAAGGACTACTGATTTTTCATTATATTCAAACCATTTTGCTATTTATTTTCAAACATTGGGTCATATGAATAAAACTTAGCAATTACTTCGAAGTAATTACTTTGGGCTTAGGAATGGCTTTTAACTCCAAATTTACCAATTGGCTGGTAGAATAGCATGAAATGTAAACGAAAATTAAAAAATTAAATTTCTAGTCTACTCCTAAGCAGACTAGATTTGTGAAGTAATTGCTTAAAAAACCTTGTATTTCCCCCTATTAGTAATCTCTATTTTTTATTCATATGAGCCATTGTTTAAACAATCCAGAAAAGAAATAAAAATAATTGAAAAGTCTATTAAAACAATCATCAATTTTTTAACTGGCAAAACGTAAAAAAAACGATTTTGTGGTTTGTTTTTTCATATTTGAAAGTTTTTTTTTATTTGTTTCGATTTTCAAAACACTACACCGTACACAACAGACACGTTCATAATTTTATTGGCTATGTTTGTGTGTATGAGTAAAGAATTTCTTGTAATTTGAATTGAAATAATTTTGTATATAAACTATTTTAACAAAAAAGAAAACCGAAAATATTTGAATTTTTTGTTTTAAAACAGAAAACAACGAAATTATTTAAATAATTTTTTCAAAAAATAGAAATCTAAAATAGAATATTTGACTGAAAATAACAACTCCTACAGACGATACATATTTTTTTCTGGTTTGTTTTTTATTGGTTGACAAAAAAAGTTAAACAATATGTTTCAATGTATTTTAATGGATTCTTCAATTGAAAACAAACTTTACCTATTACTTTTTAAATAAACCTCAATCGGTTATGGAAAATATATTGTGAGTGTACATATATATCTACATAAAATTGAAAAATTGGGATATGTAGAAAAAGTTAAAAATTTAAAATTTGCGGTTCAAAATTTTAATTTTTTTTACCAAAAATTATACATCCTAATGGACTATCTAAATCATAAAAAAATTACTTGTTATACCCTCCATCCCACTGTGCAGGAGGGTATATATCATTTTGTCATTCCGTTTGTAACTCATCGAAAAAAAAATCTGGGACATAAAAAAAATATATATTCCTGATCGTTATCAATAGCGAAACCGATATAGCCGTGTCCGTCTGTCTGTCTGTCTGTCTGTTGAAATCACGATCACGCTCAAAATAGTTGTGCTAGGATGTTAATTTTTAGTCAAAATTTTGGTCCAATTTCTTAAGCAGTTCGCTATTGGAAATGGGCATATTTGGTCCAGACGTTTAAAAGTTATGAAAGAAAATGTAGAAGCACCTCTAGAATTTTCCATATTAACATGAAAAATATATTAACTGTGTGTTGTTGTTGTTACTGAATAAGAAAAAAATGCAAACATACACACCCAGACCTTAAAAGAGTTAATTCTTTTTTTGAATTTATATGCATAAAATTGGATTCATTTTATAAATTACTGAATAATTCATAATGCCTTTAAATCAATGATTGGACATTGAATAAAGTGAGATAAGATTTGTTCCTATTTGTGTTGATTCAATTTCGATTCTATTGAATAATTTGGACGTATGTTGGCTTTAGAGGCACCTCACCGATTGATTCTAAATTTTTACTACGGATATAACTCTCTTTTGGGGGCCCGAAGAAATTTTTTTTTTCAGCGAAAAGCCTGTATGGGGATTTACTTCAGTTTAAAGTTTAAAAATGAACTTGACTATATTTTCTTCATTTATGATAGGGTTGGAACAATATGTACACCATTGGAAAGGTAATAAAAATATCTTTAGGATAGCATTTTTTTGTTGACCCATTATGATTCGGCGTAGGAATTTTAATTTTTTTGTTTTTTTTTTTTAACCTATATAAGAAAATATAATAGCCGTGTCCGTCTGTCTGTCTGTTGAAATCACGATCACGCTCAAAATAGTTGTGCTAGGATGTTAGTTTTTAGTCAAAATTTTGGTCCAATTTCTTAAGCAGTTTGCTATTGGAAATGGGCATATTTGGTCCAGACGTTTAAAAGTTATGAAAGAAAATGTAGAAGCACCTCTAGAATTTTCCATATTAACATGAAAAATATATTAACTGTGTGTTGTTGTTTTTACTGAATAAGAAAAAAATACATACATACACACCCAGACCTTGAAAGAGATAATTCTTTTTTTGAATTTATATGCATAAAATTGGATTCATTTTATAAATTACTGAATAATTCATAATGCCTTTAAATCAATGATTGGACATTGAATAAAGTGAGATAAAGCTGCCTACACACTAGGGAACATACTTAAAAAAAGAGAGCATTTTTTGTGAATGTGTGAGTGCGTTTGTGTGTGTGTGCGTGTTGAGAGCGTGCATTTCGTGTTTACAAAATTTTTTGATATTTTTTGTTCCCTCAACCATGTTCCCTAGTGTGTAGGCAGCTTAAGATTTGTACCTATTTGTGTTGATTCAATTTTGATTCGATTGAATAATTTGGACGTATGTTGGCTTTAGAGGCATCTCACCGATTGATTCTAAATTTTTACTACTGATATAACTCTCTTTTGGGGGCCCGAAGAAATTTTTTTTTTACCGAAAAGCCTGTATGGGGAGTTACTTCGGTTTAAAGTTTAAAAATTAACTTAACTATATTTTCTTCATTTATGATAGGGTTGGAACAATATGTACACCATTGGAAAGGTAATAAAAATATCTTTAGGATAGCATTTTTTTGTTGACCCATTATGATTCGGCGTAGGAATTTTAATTTTTTTGTTTTTTTAATGTTTTTATTCCATAAAAATCCTATATAAGAACAAAAATTGTGCTTATAAGAATGTTATCAAGACGAAAAGCTTTTATTTGATATATAGATAGGCTTGACTTCTAAAATCTTCGGTGTTTGAAGTGATAAAATTTTAACTACATCTTAAAAGTTTTTAATCTTGAGAATATATTAATAAGTAAAAAATTATGTGGTAGTATACGGTGGTTTTTATAAAAACGGTTTATTTTAAAAAATCTTAAAAATAAATCTCATTCGCCGGTAATGGGTAAACAAACAAAAAAAAAATGTCGTCCATAAGATATTTTTACTATCTTTCAATGATATATATATATTGTTCCAATCTGACTATAAATGACTTAGATATATGTAGCTAAGTCCATTTCCAAACTTTTCACAGAAATAAACTCCCTACAGAGGTCTTTCCGCGGATTTTTTTTAACAGCTTGAAAAGTACTACATCGGGATAAAAAAAATTCACTGGGATCAACTTATTGCAAAATTGAGATTTAAAATACGAATTAAGGAATATTTTTAAAGGTCTGCACACATCTATATGAATAACATAAGCAGTGTTGCCACTTTATGGGTAGGGCATGGATGATAGCAATTATTAAATTGTTTAGTTTTTCACTTAAATTTCAATTCAAATGAATGAATTGAGAAAGTTATCAAATTTGTAAATAAAAAAATATATTATACATAAAAAAAAGAATTTAAATCATAAACTAGCCAATAGATAGTGGGTCTATGAATACAACTTAGCAATTACTTCAAAGCATTGTTGGTAGCAGAAACGGTGCGATTATCGGTGAGGGTAAGTAACGCTATCATAGATTATTTCGGTTACAGTATGTTAAGGATAATTGTATTTCGATAACGGTATTTTAAGGTTAACTGTATTGCAATTATTTCGATAATGGTATTTTAAGATAAGCGGTATTCAGTTATTTCGGTGCATTCCGCAAATTTTTTTTTATGAAAAAACAAAGTAAAGTAAAATAAATTTATTAACAAAGTGTATGTAAAATTCACGATTACGACGTGGAATTACAAAAATTTTAAACTAAAAAATAATGGTGTTGTAAGGATAATGGGATAATGGTATTTGATTAATTTCGGTACTGGTATTTTAAATGTATCGATATTTTAATCCATAACAGTATTTTAGCGATAGAGCCTACCAACCCTGCCTCAATGTATGTAATTACTTTTGGCTTATGAATGATTTAACATCTAATTGTTAAGTTTGCATAAAAATTCCAATATCTATTTTTTATTCATACGAGTTAATGAATTGATTCACAGCGACTGATCATCCACGAATTAAACCGATACATCAGGAAAGTGTATTAATCTATACATGCTTTGAAATTCTTTCGTTATACAAATAAGCTATTAACGTACATAAAAAAATCGTTACCAAGTAATTAAGCAAATTTCAACTAACAAAGTTTTATCGAATAATTTATTATATTGTGTATGCCACAAAAACATTATTTTAGTTGAAACGCTCCCAATTGCTTGCCAAAGATTTTTTTGTGTGTATTTAAAAACGCAAATAGAACTTGATTTTTGAAATACTCTAAAATAAGATTATTTTTAAATCGTTTACATGTGATCATAACTGACTCTTATTTACAAGCTTTTTAAGTGTTTTGTTCTAAAGTTAATTTTTTCTCTAAATTTTATGAAGATTCATATAAGACTCAAAAGTTCATCATAAATGCTGCATATTTAAGGAACTTTTCTTTGTAATAATATAACGCCCAGAACCATGGGACAATTGAAATGGCCAAATCACTTTTTTTTAAGTTTACTGATGAGGTTATTACCTTTTTTCGGAGTTCAAATTGTAATATGTTAATTGAAGTCATTTATAATTTCATATTTTTTGGGTAATTTTATCTACACTTTTGGGAATTTTGAATCTTGCTTGTGGCAGCACTGAGATTAAACAAGATTAAACTGAAATATTTACTTGTAGTGGTGGAAAAAATCATACACATTTGTTGCACAGTGGATTGACCGAATACAAAATGGGCAATAATTCATACTTGTTTGTACTTAGTAGAATCCCCGAATAAAAACACCAGGATGGAGGGTATCTAAAGACTCGGCACAGCCGAATTTAATCTTTGGTTTGTATAAGTTCCCAGTCACCTGGGGACTTATACAAACCATCGAGCGGGCTTTAGCCCGCTTGTTTTTTATATCTTTTTTAAATTTCTTTATAAAATTTTAGGTTTTCCGAAAAAAAGTGTTATTACTCAAATTTTTTTTTAAAGTTTCTTGAATTTTTTTTTTTATTTTTACACCACATAAAACTGAAGCTTGTGTTTTAATTTTGATTTTTTTTTTTTTTTTTTTTTAAACGTTATTATTTTAATTTTTGGTGGTACCTTAAAATTTTGCTCTTTCTAACTTTGGGGTTTGGAAAATGTATAAAATTTTTAAATTTGCGGTTAAAAAAAACAATTTTTTTTTCCAAATTCCATTAAAGAGCTTCAAGGTGTCCTAAAATCATAAATAAAAAAAACATGTTTGCCATATTTTTTTTTATTCTACTAAACTTAAGCAACTTTGGGATTTCCAGTCAAAAAATGTCTAAAGTTTTCGATGCCACCAAATATTATTCTATAAAAAATTTTCACTTAAAATAATTTTCGCTTATTGCGAATATAATAAATAACAAAACCACCCTGTTTCAAAGAATTATCTTTAAAAATGAATTTTTGCCAATTTTTTTTGTAAAGCATTTAAAATTTGATTTTCGTTTAACTATTTTAGCTCAAAATGTTTTGACTTTAGCGCCCTCTGTTGTTAACAAAAAGAGAAGGTATTGAATTCCTCTTTCATATTTATTTCAAAACTGTATAAATCACTAACGTTCCGCACACATTTTTTTTTTTTTTTAATTTTGCCTATGGGACGAAGCACTGTGCGTAGGGGTCGCTTTTTTAAATTTTTTTTCATTGGATTTTTCTTTTATAGCAAAACACTGGTCTCTTCGAGGCAAAAAAATCGATATATCACACTTTAAAATCCCACTTTAAATGCCGAAGCTATAATGATAAATTTAACGAGTAAAAAGGTTAAAGTCGGGCATGCCGACTATACAATACCCTACACCAGTCTGGTTTAAAGCCAACTAATGTTTGGATCCGAAATTCGAATGGGTTAAAATGAGGCTTGTGTCAAAATTTTCTATAATATGAGTCAGCGCACCAAATTTCATTAAAATATCTTAATATTTGCGACCTGCAGTTTGTAATTAATCCAATTTTGGGGGGACCCTTATATGGGCACTAGGTCTAAACATGGACCGATGTTTACCAAAATCAATAGGCTTCGTCCTTGGGCCAACATAGGTCTGTGTACCAAATTTCAAATTGCCTTGCAAAAATACTTCATATTGGAGGGTGTACGGCGAACTTTTTTTTTGAGGTACGGTCTAATTTACATTAAGGCGACAATGCCCTAGCCAAAAAGGCCATAAAAATATTAAGAAACGCAATCTTACTTTTTCGCTGCTGTCAAAAAATTTTCCGCACCAAAAGGGTTGAAATTTGGTTTATATTTTCTTAGTTTCACTAAAATATTTCTCCGAAGTTTTAAACAAATGAGAGTCAAACGGTGCGTATTAAAAGATATTTACGGTAAAAATTACGAAACCTTTTTGAAGGGACTTTTGGATACATTTTTTGTCGTTTACGATAATTCTTGTAATAATTCGGTATGTAAATTAAAAAAAATCCCCGAGCAAAAAATTATTTTTGAAATTGCATTTGGTGCGAAAGGTTTTTTTTTGCCAAAATAACCCGCAAACACGATTTTTATTATTTAGTATTTCCTATCATGTGGTGATAGGTAAAATTTTTCTTAAAAATGAGTCATATTAAAATACCAAGGTTGTTTGTCGTTTCAATTTTAAGGTAGCGATAATATTCTAACACTTTTTTCTGCCATTTTCAGATTTTATCGTTTTCATTTCGCATTGTCAACGGTTTAATTTCATAAAACATGTAAATCAGCTTTGTAATGGCTATTTGCTTATGAAACAAAATAGTACGCCAAAATGTGCAGAAAAAAGTCTGTACAAATTTTAGTTAAAATTACTAAAAATTAGATAAAAATTATCTTGAGAAAAAGAACCCTGAAATTTGCAGATAATATTTGCTAAATTTTAGCGAGATAAGAACAACAAAGATAAAACTCTTAAATATACAGAATTTTAGTTATATTTGAGTTAAATTTTAGTTAATAAAAAATTAAAAATTAACCTGCTGAAATCAGCAAAACATTTAGCTAAATAATTAGTAGACCAAAAAAATACGAAAAAAGTGCAAAATTTTTAAATTAAAAAAAAAATTTTTTTAATGAAAATTAAAATCTATCTTTCTAAAATCAGCAGTTAACTATTTTTTTTAACAAATATTTCTGTTGTAAAAGTCTACTAATATTTAGCAAAATTTTCTGCAGATTTTACAGTGTAATTTGTTATTTTAAATTAACTGAAACAAATATTAACATGTAACACAAATATAACTAGAATCCTTTAAATTTAACTATTTTATTTTTATATTTATTTTACTAGTATTTAGCAAAAAATCTGCTAATTTTAGCTGTTTTTTTCTGTAAGATCATTTTTAATTAATTTTTAGTATCTTGTTTGCTATTTTTACAGATTTATTTCTATGAGTATGTAACTACGAAATTAAAGGCTTTAAATATCAAGATATTTACCCTTATGATATGGGTGTTATGGGCATTTTCATAACACCAACTGTGGTTGCGTGTTTTCTGCTTGGTAGACAAATACTGTTATTTTAGAATTAAAACGGTATTAAACCCTGGAAAACATGCTAATGAAATTTTCGCCATTATCATTATCTCGACTAATGCTAATGCTTTGAAATACATCAATTTCATTACTAATGCCAATTATGTATTAAATTCATTACGATTACTAATGCCTCAATTATAAGAAAGAATTGACACTAGTAAACGTCACTTTACAGATTTAATAATCATTGCCGAGCTTGCAAAGGGCAATTTTAAAAAATTACTAACGCTAAACGGAAAAAATCTTTGCTCCGGCGCACAGAGGAATATATGACCCGAAAAGCTGGCCAAAACGGCAAAAACGAATTTAAAGAAATTTAAAAAACAAAGAATAGGCAACTAAATTCTGCATTATATTGCAAATTTTCAAGATATTAAGTTGAGATTTGTTGTTCCGGGACACTGTTAAAGTCAGGAAAGTTAAAAAATTTCATCCGTTTTTATTGATTTTTTTCAGTTTTAAGAGGTTTATATGATCTTTTTTTATGGCTGAACAAATGGAAATTTTAAATTGATTTTTCTTTTTTCAATGAAAGACTTGATTAATGCTATTTGCTGCAATTTTAAAAAAATTTTATCTTAAATATTTAGGTTCGAACACTTCGTTCAAAAGTTTAAAAAACATTTTTTTACACACTTTTTTTTTGCAAAAAAAAGTAAGAGGAAGATTTTTAAAAGCCAAGGTAGTGAGTGTAGTAAAAACGTTATATATCAAAATAAAATTGGAAATCTCTTATTTTAAATAAAAGAAAAAAAGTTTGCGCAAGTTTGCGCCATGATTTTTGGTGATTTTTTGAAAATTTCATCTTTTTTAAATTTTTGCTCACCAGGCACTTTTCCTCATATTTTTTTGTGAGCCATAAACATAATAATGCGGCCAAATTAATAATGGATATAACGAGATCTCCTGGAAAAGCAAGAATTTGCAAGCAATCTTTAACAACTTCTAAGGTCAACCCGGTACGAAAAACCAATATGAAATTATATTGCTAAAAAAAACTTGTTATCCTACTGAAGATGCCATAACCGTAACTGAAACGTTATCGGAAGTAAAGATTCAATATCTTCTCCACCAATTATGTAAATACCTTGATGAGATTTTACTGCAGTTGGACTATGAAGAACTTCATTTTCTAGAACTTATAAGTAAATAGGGTTGTGATTGTTCGCATCAATCATCTTATATGCAAAAATTTGAAAATAAAAAGGATAGTGACGCTAGTATATTCCAAAGCTCTTGTGTGCCTTCAATTAATCACAAATCCTAATGGAAAAATAAAAGTGGTACACTCAAAAGGTTTTGGCGGTAGAATCTACTAAAAAAGACAGTTAAAACAAAGTTATATGCAGTTAAAAAGGCGACAAAGGTATTTACTTTTAAAATAACTAAAAATATTGTTATTTTTAATTGTTGAAAAATAACTAACAAATGCGTTAAAAAATAACTAACAATGTAGTAAAATTAAGTGAAAAATTTTTACTACAAAAATTTTAAAACGACTGACGAAATGGTTAAAATCTACTGTTTTTTTACAGTTAATTATTTTGGTATTATAAATGCATATTTCAATAAAAAAAAAATTTTTTTTTCTTTCGATTACAAAAATAATCGTAATTACTTCAACCTACTTAAAATTTGATGTAAAAATTCCAAACGGTTCTCCAATTATTATGCTTTTATGCATTGGAGATAAAATACAAGTTTTTGATTTTTATTTGCAAACTAGGAATATATCAATAATAACAAATATAAACTAAACAGGAATCTTTAACTAAATTTTTTATTTTTTTAAATAACTAACAAAAAGAACTGTTTACTGTTAAACTACTGTTTTCGTACTTGTTCATTATTATATTAAAAATAATTGCTTTAAACAACTGTTACGAAATTGTAGTACTTTTCATTAGTTGTTTCCTTCAATAACTGTCATAACAGTTGCTTTCCTTTTTTCCATAGAAAAACAACGGTAATTAGAGTTAAAGGCAACAATTATTGATTACGATGAATGGGGGAAATGTTTTCACTTGATCTGTTATTTAAGTAAATGAATGTTATTCGAGTTTGACTCAAGATCACAAATTAATATCACTTTCTGTTTAAATTATTTTCAAATCAAAGAAAGATAATACAATTTTTACAAGTAAATTACAAGGCCTTGCTGGTCTTATCGAATTTTTTCAATAATTTTTATTCTTTGTAATTTACTTGTAAAAATTGTATCATCTTTCTTTGATTTGAAAATAATTTAAACAGAAAGTGATATTAATTTATGATCTTGAGTCAAACTAGAATAACATTCATTTAATTATTGATTACTATACAAACAACTGTCATGTAGTAACTGTCAAACTTTTTGAGTGTATAGCAAAATCCAACACCATCCTCAACTAGGTTGTGTAGTCCAATCCGCATTCCGCATTTTAGTTTATACAGCATGTCAAAATTTAAATTTTAGTTCAAGTATTTCCACTAGGGGGCGTTGCAAAAGCACAAAATAATCTAAAATACTTTTCTTATATGTATCTTGAGACTTTAGTCGATAAAGGATTAAAATACAAAATAATAAAAAAAAAAATTGGAAACTCTCATTCTTCTGCGAAGTACGAGAGAGAGGGGGGGGGGTCAAAATCAACACGTACCCTCCAAAAAGCCGCCACTGGATTCTTTTTATCACACTAAACATAAAAATATCAAAATTCCCGAAGTTTTAGTTCAAAAAACACGTTTAATAATTTTGGCCAGCTTTTCGGGTCAAATATTCCTCTGTGCGGTGGAGTATTAAATATTAGAATTAACGTGATAATTGTTTTTGACAATTAACGTGATAATTCAAATTACCGCAATCCGACAATGGATTGGAACATCGGTGCTAATCGGAACGATATGGAATGAATTGGGGAACGAGTGAAATTTGAACATGTGCCGCAGGGAACGAATTGGAATCAAAAGGGGAACAAAATTCTTATTATCTTAGCGTATTAATTAGTATTAAATTCTATTATCCTATAAATGAAAAAAAAAATGGCTCACCCTGTGGCTGTTTCATAAAAATTGATTGCTGGGAATTGCTCTCGGACCTCTTCATGTGAATAATAGGAGCGTGAACGTTGATTAAAGCTTGCAAAAATTTTGTTCGTTTTGCTCTATCTCGCTTAGTTTTCGAGATACGGGCCATTTTACAAAATGGCCTGTATCTCGAAAACTAAGCGAGAAAGAGCAAAACGAACAGAATTTTTGTTCGGATGGAGTACTAACGCACTCCGATAATACAAATAGGCTAGGTCCGCGAGAGATCCCGAGGGATCAATTTTATAAAACAGCCAATTTAAAACAATCTATCCATCCCTTTCTTTTGCAAATGCTTCTTTTCTGTTCAATTTTAATTTAATTGTTCAATCGCATTATTGCGATTTCATTAGCATTTCCAACAAAAACAGACATTTCCAGTGTAGAAACGGTAATGACATATCATTATTTTTTGGACTACCAGTAATGACACATACTTACCTTGTGCATTATTTTAAAACATATAATAATGATTTACTAATAATGACTTATTTTTATCATTATTTAAAATAGAAACTAATTTTGTAGATTTTTTTGAAATCTATTTTTAGACTCAATATTTTTTCAACACTGATAAGAATATATCGTCACCTAAAATGCAAAAGGGCGTAACAACAAAAAAATTTAAGCCGATTTTCTGATTGATTATGATGCACTAGACTAAATTACATTTCCCTAGAAAATTTTAAACTTATATGTAGCAATAAGTCTATAGTCGTGTTTTAAATAAGAGAAGAAAACATAGAATATCTTTAATTCTACAATGTTGTTTTTTGGTTCTCGTGTTAAAAAATAAAAAGTGTTGTTACGCCCTTTTGCATTTTAGGTGACGATATGTAACCATATATTTTTTGATTTTTTTGTAACTAAGCGAGTAAGTAGCACTGGTTACCAGGCTATTTACTAGCTACACTCAGATAAAAAAGTTAGTAAAAAAATTTGTAAACAGTTTCCAATCGCACTTTACTATTTTTATACTGATTTTTAGTACAATTTTTTTTTGTAATCATTTTTGCTATTCTCTTATTACAAATTACGGGTTTTTTTACTAATTCACGCTGCTGATTTCAGTAAAATATTTGACTAATTTTTCAAAACCGAGTGCTAAATTTAGCAGAAAAATATACTAATTTAAAAAAAAAATGTTTTTTTTTTGATTTTTTACAATTCTTGTTTAGTTTATATTTGTTACTATTGATATATTCTTAGTTTGGAAATAACACTCAGAAAATTTTATTGTATCTCCAATGCATAAAAAGGTAATAATTGGAGAACCGTTTGCAATTTTGGCTCCAAATTTCAAGTACGATGAAGTAATTATACGCTTATTACAATCGAAAGAAAAAAAGTTTTTTTTTTAGATTTTACAGTTTTTTTTATTTTTAGTACACTTTTTTGCTAATTTCAGCAGATTGATTTTAAATTATAGTTTTCAACAATTTACTGAAATTAAGTAGCTGCAACTAATTATTTATACTAATTTCATTGTACTAAAATTATGATATTTAGTAACCTCTCAATTCATAAATGCTTTGTAAAGTTATAGCAAGTTTAAAAAACGTCATTTTCATACAAATTTTTTTCAATAAACCTCCTATAATTTTACAAAGCTTTTATGAATTTAGGGGTTAGTTTTTTAACTGATTTTAGCAAATCGATTTTGAATTGCAGTTTACATAAATTTTACTAAAATTTAGTAGCGGCTACTAATTTTTTCTACTAATTTTATTAGACTACAGGTCAGCAGACATGTGTTGCTAAAATTAGCAAAAAATACAGCTGGGCTCAAAACAGTTAAATTTCCGGTAATAACAGCAAAATTTTCAGTAGCCATGACAGAGTTATTTGGTTGAATGTACATTACTTTCGTACGCGATGTTAAAAAATTCATGGGTGGTCATTACCATCTCGCTTACAAAAAAGTAAGAATAGTGAGTTTCCAGCATGGTTACCCATAGTGAAAGAATAAGTAGTTACTCATAAAGATAGAAAGAATATATAAGTAATCATATTGGCAAAATAACTTTTTACCTCGGAAAATTTCCTATTTAGTTCAAAACAAATTAATAAATAGAATAAAAAGACGAAATCGGTTCTTATTTAACCAATTACCAGTAAGTGATTACTTTACAAGTATATATAACTTATTATCAGTAAGTCATTATTTTGTATTTTAAAGTAATGCAAAAGGTAATTACCTATCGTTACTTGGTAATCCGTATGGTAATGACCTGTCATTACCATGTTCTTGCTGGGTATGTATTGGGATATTAAAAATGAGGGATTTACAACAGATGACGTATCTTTTATATATGGTTTGTGTCTTTAATATTTATATGACATGTTAGATGGTTATCTGTCATTCTCACTTCCCCAGGTAGAAAATTACAAAGGGGCCAGCACTGGTAAAGTACCAAAATGGGTGGTATGAGTGCTTTCTAATAGTGCTTTCCCAACGCTCAAATGATAACACCCTTCCACGGTGGTGCCAATGCTTCACAAAGCCTTGGGAAAGCACCCAGAAACATAAAGATGAAATGCTTTCCCATCGCTCAAATAAAAAAATTGTTGTGCTTTCCTGACACCCAAATGATAGCACCGATCTATTTAATGCTTTTCAAAGTACTATTGAGATAGCACCAAGAAACACAAAAATTAACCCCCGTATTCATAATGAAAAGTTAGTAGCTACCCAGCAAAACCTTGGTAATATTTTGGTATTACAGAACACATTACCTGGTAATACCATACCCCTTACCATTGCATTATTTCATAACTAAAATGTAATGTCTTACGTATAATGTGCTGCATAACTACTGGGTAGTAATAGCAACTTATTACCAATGATATATTCAAAAACCACAAAGAAAAGAGTTACTTGTCAAACACAACATGAGTTCTAAATAATAACAGCGACTTATTACAGATGGGATATTTTAAAACCGTAAAATAAGGAGTTACTTTTAATGTGATACGTGATCACTTAATAGAAATAGCCACTTATTACCGATGGTGTATTCAAATACCTCAAAATAAGGAGTTATTTGTAATGCGATACATGAGTGTTATTTTCTATTTAAAATATTCGATACAAATAATTTATATGTTTTATACATATTGACTGAAATATTTTTTATGTTTTTTATTAACTTTATATTAATCTGAGTAAATATTAATTATGAATATGCTTCGTTTTAGCATTTATAAAAAAACCAACACGATAACATCTTATTTTAATTTATTTTGTAAGAAGTAAGTATATATTTTTATACAGTAAGTAAGCGCATAATTTTAATGTGTTATTTCAGACCCGTTTGTAACACATTTTTTTGGCCTTACTTTAAGCTGTTATGTAATTAGTATTGTGCTCAGTATCGGTTATGTAAGTGGTTACGTAACTCCTAACATTTAACATTAAAGTAACATGTTCTAATGTTGTTACCTAGCCCTCTTTTGGAAAGTACATACCTCCAATGACATGCCCTTGTTAAAATAATAGCTGTTGGAATAGCATAGTAAGAGGTTACATACCTTAATTTCTTCTTACAAACCTTATTACCAGGTAATAGAAAGTTTTGCTGGGTAATTATACATCGCACACAATGAGCTGTTAACTAGAATGTGTTTTAGACCTAGCAGCTTGTTAGTATTGAGTTTATTCATAAAATTATTTCTTAGCACACCGATTAAGAGCAACCATATGTTTGAAAATATAAGACTTTTTTATTATTGTGAATGTAAATTTTTGTCTCTTGGCGTTTAATAACAGAACGTTAGAAGTAATTTAGCAACAATACTAGAATGAGTTTAACAACAGTATTATGAATAAAATGCATATTAACTCTATGCTATATTTTCATTATGAATGCCGCTGCGTTTTCGCTCCCACCGAATTATGAGCCCTCATCAATGAAGAATTTGAAATTATTCGAAAAATATATGATTTATGGAGTTCTTGTATTGTGGAGTCAAAAATTGTTTAAATATACATTCTTTTTTGGATCTTCTTTTTCAAAAACAAAATAATGTTTTAGAAAAACAAGCACTGGGAAGTCAACCTTTTCAACCGTTGGTAAAGTGTCCAAACTTAATGGTTTGCCAGTACTTCTTTTTGTAAGACCGCGGTCTACTGTTGCTTTGCCAGTGCTTCTTTTTTCTTACTACACATAATTTCTACCTGGGTAGTTATTGAATGAATTAGTGTATACATCAAAGTTTTTTTTGCTTCGAAAATATCAAATTTTGTGCCAACAAATAATAACACTGTGAGACAAATGGTAGGGGTCAGTGATCAGGAAGGGTTCAAACTACCGGGTAAAGTTATATCGGTAAAAAAGAAGTTATACGTGTCCCGGCGTTTCGCTGGGTCACTCCTAGGAATCGAGATATATCGATTTGACCTTTGGTGGTCTTTTTTTTGACATAACTCGAGAACCACTAGTCCGATTTTGCTCAAACAATTTTAAAAAAATTAAAAATTACAATTCCTTTAATCTGTTCATATAACGTTTTTCTATATACTCAACAGTTTTGCCGGTAAAAATAAATGTATGAAAAAAAAAATATTTTTTGCCTAAAATATTAAAAAAAAGTAATAAACAAAAGGTTACTGATTTTTATGGTAGCGGTTACAAACATTTATTTTTACCGGCAAAACTGTTGAGTATATAGAAAAACGTTATATGATTAAAGGAATTGTAATATTAAATTTTTTTAAAATTGTTTGAGCAAAATCGGACTAGTGGTTCTCGAGTTATGTCAAAAAAAAGATATATCTCGATTCCTAGGGGTGACCCAGCGAAACGCCGGGACCCGTATAACTTGTTTTTGACCGATATAACATTTCCCGTTGGTTTCATCCCATCCCGATTTTGACTGTCGCATAGTGTAATTTGTGGGAAGCTTTGCTTTACTTCTTCAATTTGCTTTGTTGAACTCAAGAAGAAATTGTAAGATCATTGGGAGTCACTCAAGCAGAAATTTCAAAAATGATGCATCCAAAATCTAGTAAATTGGGTACCACACGCTTTGAAGCAGAGAGACGTTGAAAGTCGAATTTTCATGTCCATGCTGCTTGAACGTCATAAAAAGGAGTCATTTTCATCGAATCATTACTGGCGATGAAAAATTGATCCACTACCGCAACCCGAAGCGCAAGAAATAGTACGTGAGGCCCGGTCAACCAGCCAAAGCAACGCCAAAGCCGAATGTCCATGGCGCTAAGGTAATGCTCTGTGGTTGGTGGGACCAAAAGGGTCCCATTTATTATGAACTGCTGAAACCGAGCCAGACGATCACAGGGGACTTGTACCGCACACTCAGAGCTTTGAAGAATTAATTTTTTTTGAATGAATTCACTCCCAATCGAATTCAATTTTCTCTAGAATTGAATGAATTTCTTTTCTTAAGTAATTCACTGAATTCGTTCAACTGAACGCGTTTATCAAACAATAAATTCAAAGAATTAATTCCATTTCAATAGTTCTCTTTATTAAATCAAATGAATTAATTCACTGGTGAACGCGTTCAATTTTATAAATCGAACGGAGAAAAGTGAATTAACTCCTTACTGAATTAACTCACCACAGAATTCGTTCAATTTCATTTTCGTTGAGTGAATTAAAAAAAATTAAATTACGCTCAGTGAATTAAAAAAGGAACAAAATACGTTCACTGAATTGAAGAAAAAAATTACGCTCATTTAATCGAAAAACAAAAATTACGTTCGCTGAATTCAAAGCCTGTTTTCTGCAGTTCAGTAGAAGAAAACATTGTATTGTAAAAACGTATAAATGAAATACGTCATAGACAAGCATCTACATTTTACTGGCAAGCATAAGTTTTTAAAATTAATAGTTATATTTTTTCCAAATTCATCTATATCTGTAAAGTTGTTATTTTTAATAGTAAAATGCTTTATTTTTTAATCATGTAGGTTGATAAAGTGCATCGGATTTCTGTAACACTTAATATATATATGTAATTTGTTTATATTTACTAGCGAACGCTGTAAAATTGCTTAATTGCAAATTTTATTTGTAAATAAATGTTTTCTTCTACTGAACGGCAGAAAACAAGCTTTGAGTTCAATAAATGTATTTTTTTTCTAATTCACTGAACGTAATTTTATTTTTTTTTTAATTCACTGAACGTAATTTTATTTTTTTTTAATTCATTGAACGTAATTTTATTTTTTTTAATTCACTGAACGAAAATGAAATTGAACGAATTCAGTGGTGAATTAATTCAGTAAGAAATTAATTCACTTTTTTTCCGTTCGATTTATAAAATTGAACGCGTTCACCAGTGAATTAATTTATTTGATTTAATAAAAAGAACTACAGCAGTTGAATTATTTCGTAACAAAATAAATCGAATGAAAACAAATATGAATTAATTCCATTCAATATATTGTGCTTTGTGAATTAATTCATCGAATTTTTAATTCAGAATTGAAAAATTGAATTAAGGAATTAATTCTTCAAAGCTCTGCGCACACTATTAATTCGTTTTAAGCGAATATTAGCCGAAAAATGCCCGGAATATGTGACCAGACAAGAAGCCGTAATCTTCCATCCACGCAAAGAAAAAACATGGTTGGGATGATCATATTCTAAGAGCATCATATATTTTTGGGTTATTGATTGCGACAATCGTGTTATTACATAGTTGGCACAATCATGCTTTTACCTCATTTTTATCATAATATGGTCAATAAATTATCACACTATGATTGTAAAATTCTCTCAATATTATCATATTATAGTCTTGCATATTATATTATTGTCCTATGATCCCTATATTATTCTCCCAGTATTTTGCTGAAGCTGGATTAAAATTTCACGATACATCCAAAAATCATCATAATATTTTCCTTATGATCATAATATATTCTTGATGATCATAATATATTCCCATTGATCATATTATTGTCCTGTCGAAAATTTTTTGATCACTGAGAATCATATTATGATCACTATGAACATATTATGATTATTTTGTGCACTCTTTACATTTTTTCCATTTTGTACATTTCTTCAATTTTATTTTCGTACAAAACTAAAAGCTGTGAGTACAAAAATTAAAAAAAAAAACTTTTTTTAATCACTTTTTACTTATTTTATAGCACTAAGCACTTTAACCCTTTCGACCCCAAAGTTGCCTACAAGCAACTTCGTTGTTATGTGCCTATAACTCCCGTTATATTTATTTTTTTTCTAACAAATTTTTTCACTGAGTAGCATTGAAGTTCTACAATATTTGTGTGCAACGTCATACAGCAGTCTTTGATAGTGTTCATTTGCGAGCTATTTTTCATTGTGTCAACAGACATTTTTTCTTAGAGCAAAATTTAAGGAACAATTAAATTTTTGTTTAAATTAGTCTCAAAAATTGTGTGATGAATAAAATTCAAAAAGCCATAAAATTTTATGTAGAGTTTAGTAATACAAAAAATATAAAATTAAAATTTTTAAAAAATCTTAACCCGTTCGGGACCGGCAGCATATTAATTTTTGAACTTTAATTCTAAATATCTTCGCTAGGGGGTGCGTAAAAGCCATAAAAGTAATAAAAAATATTTCTTTGGCATAGATCTACATTTGCAAGAAGTTTGGTCGGAAAATTCCCAGCCATTTAAAGTTGGGGTCGAAAGGGTTAAAGTAAAATCTAATTTGAGGGTTCCTGGTTAGACCGAATTCTTGCTTCTACAAGCAATGTCACTTTTAAAATATATAACAGTAAGTTGTTTTCTATTTTTTTTGTTTTTTTTTTTATTTTTATTATGTATTATTTTCTTTGATTGCGTCTTATAACTTCTTTTCACAAAATCAATCTGAAACAAGACGCTAACTGATCGATGACGCTCATAAAAAGATATATTGACCATCTCATAGTTGTCGAAACCATACCAATGATTGTGAACGTGATATCTCTCAGAGGAATATGGTTGTCCGGATAATATATGATTGTAGCCGAGAGAAAAATATAATAAACAAAAAAAGGAGAGATTTTAACTATAAAATGATTACAGACGAACATGTAACTCGTAAAATATGATTAATACATTAATAAAATGATTGCAACAACCATGTATGGCAGTAGGGATCATAGTTTTGTAGCCGTGATCATATTGCAACCATATCTCCTCTCTGCGTGTCATGACAACGCTTGCCCACATGTTGCAAGACCGGTTAAAAACTGTTGAGAATGTAGTTTTTGGAAAGTTTTGCCTCAACCGCCTTATAGTCCAGACCTTGCCCCGTCCGACTACCATTTGTTGTGATCTATGCAGAATGGTCTCACTGAAATACAGGGTATCCGAAATTGGCGTGATTCGTTCTTGGCCTCAAAAATTGAGCAGTTCTTTTGGCACGGAATCGATATGTTGCTAGAAAAATGGGAAAAGGTAATAGCTAACAATGGCCAATACTTTGAATACATTTATACTGTATCAATGGGTGCGTTCGGCAGATACAATTTGACAGTCAACAGTTCTACAACAGTTGTGCAACTATCTGCTGAACGACCTGATCACTAACCGCTCAGTCTGAGCGCTCAGGTAGCGCCGTCATATTTTGGTAGCGTAAAAAATGTTTGTTACTTCAAAATATTTATATATGTGAGAGAAAATCAGTCACACTTGGATTAAATTCTGTGGGAACTAATTATATTATCGTCAACATCAATATCCACTACTTTAACTAATGCCAAAGGACATGCTACAATTATGCTACAATTATTGTGCCTAATCTGAGTTGTTAAAACTTTTATTTGGTTCACTGTAAATTTACACATAAATTTGTATGTAATTCGGTAGTGTAGTAGCTGTAATGGGAAATAACTAACAAACAAATATGGATTTGTTATTTTAAAAGGGGTTTTTAGTGAATCTCTATGTTATGTAAAAAAAAAAAACTAAAGGAAAATATACACACACACAACCAAAGGACATGCAAAATATTTTTATACACATAACGTAAAAAAAGGACAAGAAAAATACATTTATTTAAATGTAGATTTTAGTATTGTTTTTCAAAATTAAGTGCTCATTTTTTAAGTTCATTTTTATTATTAAGGTTTTAGTGAAAAGTATTTAAGATAAAGTTAAAAGATATGAAATTAAAAACAGAAAAGATAAATATTTCAATATTTATATAAAATATATACATATAGACAAGTTTAATACACATACATATAGATAGAATAAATATTTAATTGTAAAACATAAAAGTTTACCTCTTGCGGTGGTACATCATAAGTACGTGTACGTAAATCAACACGAGCATATGAATCGATGCAGGGTAAAATGAAAAATATACCTAAAGTTTGAAGGAAAATAATTTCACAAATAGAAAAGCGAAATTATAATAGTGATTAATTGAAGCGTTTATAATTTCATTGAAAAAATATAAATTTCAATCGTTTGTAATATTTACCAGGACCCTTGGCTCCACCTTGCATTAAACGACCCAATCTAAATATAACAGCTCTTTCATATTCTTGTACAACCTTTTGTAGGACAAACAAAAAATAATAATAAATTATTTTTTTATTTAGTGAATAATCAACTTTGATGAATGTAACTAGCTTTTTAATTCAATACCCTACACCACAAAGTCTACAAATGGGTCCTTACGCAAGTCTAAGACGATCTAGGTATTTCTGTCGATATCGATATTTCTATTTTTGGTTTGTTTGAAATAAAATTTTTAGCCTCAATTTTTTCATAGGTGTATAATAGGGCGTTTCGCAAAAAGATTTTTTTTTTGGGATTTTTCCAACTTTTAAAGCGGATTATGTTTATGACCCAAAAGATTTTTGAGATTTTTTAAGATTTTTTGAAGGGGGGTTTTAAAGTGGATTTTAAAATGAGGTTGTATAATACAAAATTTTTTATTTTTGGCTTTCAGAATTTTTAAAGTCAATATTTTTTTTTTCGAAAAAACACACTTTCAAATTTGGAACATCACCAAAAATTGAAAAAAAAATTTATTATTATTCGATTGGTTATTCATACGATAACCAATTTTGTTAAGATTTAAAAAAGTAATTTTTTTTCCAGATCGGACAATTTTTGACGGACTCCCAGCGCCGCAACCACGTAGCCCCGTTTTTTTCTCTGCCGCCAGTTTGGAGCTCTATAAAACCATGTTGGAGTGAGAAATATATTTTTTTAAATTTTTTTTCTTGTAATTTGTTCAATTCTCTACAATAATAAAAAATTTTGGAAAAATGTTTGTTTTTGACTGAGTTATGCATTTTTAAAAAAGGTCTGTTTTCTCTGCCGCGAATGTCATGTAACCCCTTAACACATAATTATACCCTACACCACTACGTGGAGAGGTGCTGATGTTTGTAACACCAAAAAATAATGGTCGTAGACCCACCTTATAGTATACCGATCGGCTCAGAATTTTTTTTATTTCCATTTAACGATGTCCGTCTGTCCGTCCGTCCACCAGTCCGTCCCTCAGTCCGTCTGTCTGTCGTCCATGCATTCTTGTGCGCACTCTACAGGTCGAAAATATTAACATATTTTGATGAAATTTGGTACGCCGACCTATGTCGGCCCAAGGACGGCGCCTATTGATTTTGGTTGAAATCGGTCTATCTTTAGACCTAGTGCCCATATAAGGGTCCCCCCAAAATTATATTGTTTATACGCTGCAGTTCGCAAATATTAAGATATTTTAACGAAATTTGGTTTGCTGACTCACATGGTCCAGAGGAAAAAGCCGATAGATTCTAGATAGAATCGATCCATATTTGGACCTATCGCCCATATGGGCTATATTTACGATTTTCTCTTCTTTTATAATTTTATAGAAAATTTTCACACAAGTCCCATTTTAACCCATTCGAATTTCGGATCCAAACATTAGTTGGCTCTTAACCAGACTGGTGTAGGGTATTGTATAGTCGGCATGTCCGACTTTAACCTTTTTACTCGTTTTAAATGATATATTTTTGATTTTTTTGTTTTACCAGAGTTGTAGTTTTGTGATAAATATTTTAGCGTAGTCACATTTTTGTGGTAAATATGTTAGCGGAGTCACATTTTTATATCTTTTTTCCATAAAAAATGCAGCTCTGAAAATATTGGGTAGTAGTTTTAAATATCGAGTACCCAAAAAAAAAAGACAAACACCCGATACCTACTACATATATTTTTGATAGCACTATTCCAGACATTAACCCTTCGGATATATTCCCCAAACTGGATATTAGAGTTATGATCGAAAATTGTTTGGAAGTAAGAAGAATATTTTGAAAGATTATACCATGGACATTTTTACCACTCACTTATTGTGAGGAAAATGTCCGTAATTTATTGAAGCACACAGAAATCATTTCTTAGTGAAGCCGGCGTTGGAAATACCCCGGCAGAAAGCCGTTTGCAAAGAAACACATTTTATTTTAGAGAAACCGACATTCGAAATACCCAAAAAAAAAACCCCTTAGGAGAAACCGTAAGCTCGGCCGAAGGCTTAGGTGATTTGCAATGAATTTATAGCACGTTTAGGCCGTGAAATTAATTTAATTGATTAAAGTTGATCCACTTCTATCATCTTCGTCATTTTAACATGCATGTTAAATAGCATGAGAGTTATAAGATTAGCTTGACAGGGGTTTCATTTTGTCAGAGTAAAATACCATAGTGGCAACTATATCCATCGGACATGAAACGGCCGTGGAAAATGTCGGCTTTATTACGATTAGTAGCAGGAATACAGCGTTACTGCACTGTGCTCAAATTTGAAACCTTTTTTTTAACAAGCTGGGCACCGCACTGGTAAAGCAAATTTGTATACGCTGATATCAATGGTGTTAGCCGTTTTCCGAAGTTAGCGGTATTACAGTAAAAAATTAAATCGACTTATTTACTGATTGATTACCCAGTTAATGCGACTTTTACCAGATTAACTTTTCTGTGTGAATAGGATATTAAACTTTTTTTTAATACTTAGCCATTATGTATTTTATTTAGTTACCGAGTATTTTGGGGATTGGGAGCGCAATTCTGAGTTTTATGTCCAATAGTCTCTGGGCATTATATTCTAAAAATTATCGGCCACAATTTCACCTCAATGATGAGGATAATGGGTCGAAAAATTTAGGACATAATCAATAATCACTAAACTCGAAATGGTGGTAGTATTCGTGGGGGGCAATGTTAGGGCACCTCGGAAGAATACTAAAAATTGCATACTTTTATTAGATTTTCGATTTTTTAATAGTGTTTCAAACATAAAGAGAACGTAAGTCGAAAGGGAGTCAATGCGTTCTAAAATTTCAACTTAGCAACTTTTTTATTGGCCGTGGATGCCAGAAGCTATTAAAAAAAAACTTTAGTTAAAATTTTTTAGGATACTAAATTTTAAATATGATTAATTTTTTTCTTAGCGAGCACCTTCCCTCAATTCCTCTCCATTTTACTCATGTATAGTAATCGAAACGATGCAGTTATCGGTAAGGGTAACTCTGTTTTAGATTATTTAAGTAATGGTATTTTAAGGGTAACGCTTTTTCATTTATTTGGGTATCGCTATTTCAAGGATAACGGTATTTCACGTATATCGGTAATGGTATTTTAAAGATAACGGCATTTCTGGTATTTCGGTAACGGTACTTTAAGGTTAACGGTAGTAATTTAATTCAGTGTAGAGCAAAGTTTTTTTGCAAGAAATAAATTAAAACAAAAACAAAACAAATTCTCAAATGAATTTATACAAAATACTCAATAACCATGTGCAATTACTAAGATCAAAGAATTGAAGATAACGGTATCAGCATTTTAAGGATAAGGGTAATTCAGTTGTTTCGGTAAAAACATTTTAAGTATAACGGTATTTCGGTTATTTCGGTAATGGTATTTTAAGGTTAAAGTTGATTATTTGAAAGAGGTTTGAATTGACAATGATATTTTAGTGGAGTTGCATGCCATTCCTGGCTTTAATATCTTCTTGATATTTATTTGACATATTTTGTAAACGAATACTGCATTTTACATCAATAGTAACCTAATATTAGAGAAATTTCTCATCAGAACCCTTGTGACATTTCTTTCTGCAACATATTTTCTTAAGTATTTGTTTTTTTTAAAGAGCGTATGATTAATATTTATCAATTAAAAATTAAATATAACTCATACGTTCATAAAAAATTTTTACATTCATATTACTAACATATAGATTAAGACCTCTTTAAACTTCATTGTGGTGTAGAGCAAAATGAATTATTCAATTTTCTGGAGAAACAAACAAGATTTAAAAATATTACTTACTTTAAAACAAACAAATAAACTAAAGGGTAATGTAAGTATACACAATGCCAGCGATAATAATATTAATATTGTGCCACATGTTGATGATTCTTCTGTTGTATCAGTTTCTTCCGCTGAAAATAAAACAATAAATATTCAAAATACAATACATTATTAACGATTCATTGACTTTAAGATTAAAAATACAAATAAGATGATGTTATTTTCGATTATTTAATCGAGATTTAAAATTATAATTTGCTTTATTTTATGTGTAAAAAAATAAAATCAATATATTTGCATAATAAATAATTTATCCCCTCCAGTGCAAGTTACGTGAGTGCAATTTATAGGATTTTTCATTCGCAATTTCCATCACTTACGAATATTAAGAAATACAACTCGTGTTTGATACTTTTTTGGTGTTGGATCTGAAAATATGTACGAGTATGATATAAACGACAGTTATGCGAGTGTTTGAGTTTTAAAATTTTATTTAACAATTTAACAACACACAAATACATACACATTAATTAAAAATATGTAATTAATTTCTATAAAACGTCCATGAAACTTTTGCAACAATACGAAAACAATTAAAGTTTAAATATAACAGAACATTATGAATTTTTATTGTTGTAGTTACGTAGATACTAGTTGTATTTACCTGTTTACTAGTTTGTGTACAAGGCATGGAAAATTTATGTTTAAATTTAAATTTCAATTGAAAAATTGTCAATAACAAATTCATATTAAACAGTATAACAAAATATATCGTGTACTTTGCCATCACTAAAAAGTTATGAATATCAGGAGATAATTATTTGTTATGCTTTCAATTTTTGCTAGGACACTGAATCCTTATAATTGTGATATTTTCGAGGTCACCCACCGATTTCGCGGAAAAAGAAAATTAATAAACCCATATTATTTGGCGTCCTTATCTTATAATAAGGGAGCCAAAGTGCAGATAAAAAATTACCTTTTAAATTTATGATTAAGAATTTTCATGTACAGTAGAGCGTACCATCAAAAAAAAAATTCTCAGAAGCAGTAAAGCAAGCAGAAAAGAAGCACTAATCATTTTTACTCAATTTTACCGCTTCCGAATTTCTGCTGGGTAAGTCTATTTCGATTTTTTAAAACATTAGCTGCTTGAAATTATCCTAGTAAAAATGATTTTTGTATAATCATTTCTGATTTTATACAATTATATCTTGTCAAGTATTGTGAAGCATTTATTATACCCTACACCACTATGTGGTCAGGGTATTATAAGTTTGTGCTGATGTTTGTAACACCAAAAAATATTGGTCGTAGACCCACCTTATAGTATACCGATCGGTTCAGAATTTTTTTTTATTTCGATTTAACGATGTCCGTCGTCCGTCTGTCTGTCTGTCTGTCTGTCTGTCTGTCCGTCTGTCTGTCCATGCAATCTTGTGCGCACTCTACAGGTCGCAAATATTAAGATATTTTGATGAAATTGGGTACGCAGACCTATGTTGGCCCAAGGACGAACAAGTTTGATTTTGGTGAATATCGGTCCATGTTTAGACCTAGTGCCCATATAAGGGTCCTACCAAAATTATATTGTTTATACGCTGCAGGTCGTAAATATTAAGATATTTTGACGACATTTGGTACACAGTCCTGTGTTAGCCCAATAACGCAGCCTATTGATTTTGGTGAACATCGGTCCATGTTTAGACCTAGTGCCCATATAAGGGTCCCACCAAAATTATATTGTTTATACGCTGCAGGTCGCAAAAGGCCTTAAAATATAAAAAATTTGCTATAAGAAGAAGTCGTCAAAATCTCGGATACAATAGCCCTCATAAACTAACAGTTTTCTGTATAAATGTGTGTTCAAAATCTGAATGTTTGTCTTTTAGAAAAAGTCACAATCTAAGAGTTTTTCTATAGAAGAAGACCTCAGGATCTTAGGGTTTACAAGAAACAGCTGACACATTCTTATGCTTTTTCTTTAAAAAACGTTCCCAGAACTTAAAAGTTTTTCTCTAGGAAAAACTCTTCACAATGCTAGGGATTTTCTGATAATTCATAGTTTTTGATCACTTTTTATTGAAAAAGTGTTACATTGTGACGTCTTTTTTCAACAGATAAAGCATAAGATTCTAAGCATTTGATACTTTGGAAACAGTTTTAGATTGTAGACATTTTTGTAAAGAAAAGTTCTCAGATCCAGAGGCCTTTTTTAATAGAGAAAGCAATAGAAAAGGTATCAAATATTAAGCACTTTTTGCTACTAAAAATGATCGGATTTAAAACTTAAAAAACCTCAGATTATGGCCATATTTTTTTTTTTATTTTAGAAACATCCTCCGTAACGATACTTTTACTAAATAATGGAAAAAAGGATTTTTGTATCATAAAATAGTCGTCATATTGATTGACCACCTTGATTGAATTAAATAGGCATTATTATAGGTAAATAAGGACCATTCCACATAGAAATGTGATACACAAAAAAAATAATAATTGAATTTTTGGACATATTCGGACATGTTTTACATTCCGGTAGATGCTGAGATTAGCAAAAGTCAGTGAATTCGTTTTTACGTCTCATATAGATAAATAAAATAATTTTTTTTTATCAGTAAATATTGTAAATTTAAATAACGTTTGAATTTAACAATCTTTTATTCATGTGTGCTATCGATAAACGTGTATAAAAGCTGGTACATTAGCTGAGGAAATTAGCCAGTAGACAGCAAAGAGTGCATGATATAACTTTCTGCATTTAAAGAAGATTTAACAATCTTAACTATCGCCCTGTGCCATAACACGAACTGACAGTGAAATCATAAACTATCGTTGGTTAAAAAAAAGTAAGTACTTATAACTTGTGTTTTTGTGATATTTTACCGAAGACGATTTTTTAACAAGTCTTTCTGATTATTTCTGATTTATTTGTGTGTCTTTGACGATTTTTGATTCAGTTAAGAGAGAACTCATCGGCATACCATCCTTGTAAGTCACTATATCAAGCGTCCATCTTTAAAACGTACTAAGATATTTTTGTGTTACTGACACTATTGTTGTTTCTAATTTTACTAGCAAAACTTTAACCAATAATAACATATTTTCCATAGAAAGTTTTTCCAGAAGAGTAACTATTTGCTTTTAAAGTTTTAAGGAAAACAGCAAAACAATGTGACAACTTGTAAATATTATTGCAAGTTTTATATTTTACTAGTACTAAAAGCAATAAGTGGGTAGCATACTTTAATCTCAACAACAGTTGACATTGTCCACAAAAGTTAAGAGTAAATGAGAGTTGCGAACAAAAAACTTTTTGGTAAGCTAGTTTATATTTTGGGTATTTAACCCTTTACGGGACATAAAACTTTAGATTTTAATAAAACCGAAGTTTTCCAGAATCACTATTTTGTTTTTAAAAATTATTACACTGATAATAATCCATGCATAAAATTACGAAAAAATTAACAAAAAATTTTGTAAAATATACAAAAAATGGTTTATTTTACGAAAGTTTTTGTTGTTTTGACATTAATTTCGTATTTTTATGCATGGATTATTATGTGTGTAGGAAAACCCGAAAATACAAAATTTTTTGGATCACCAAAAAGCCAAAAATATTTCGAATGTACACTCAAAACTCGGTGATTGAAAAAACTTCAATTAGCCACACTCAGCGCTATGTTGACCGCGGTGTATCTTGTTAAGAGGTGATGCTACGAGTCATAGTCTGTGCAGAGGGCTGCCGGTTCAATCCCCGGTCATGGCAATACACAAAAAGTTTTTCATATAGAGACAAATTAACAATTAAAAATTACTTTGAACAGTTGACACCTAAACTAACCACTGACGAGTCTTTGGGTAAGACGAAGCTGCGGCAGTCTGATTCCCTTGTTTGTGTCTGTTAAATTTTTCAATAGAAATGTTTTCTTCTTCTTCCTATAAATCAACTCTAGAAAAAATTCTTTTGTAATCAATTCTAATATTAATTACGATTGTCCTATGCGACGGTTACAAACACTTAACTAAAAAAAAACAATAAATTTGTTGATTTTAACAAATTCTTTTGTTAAATTTAACAAATCTAAATTTAAGTAAAAAATTTGTAAAATAAAGTTCTATTTGTAATTATACTAAGTCGTACATTTTTTTCAAATTTAGGATCTCGGGAACCTCCCCGGTCCTAGTCCATATAATCTAAGCGCATGTAAGGTCACTCCAAAGGAGCAAACATTTTATCCGTTTTGCTTTATCTCTCTTAGTTTTCGAGATATGGGCCATTTTGTGAAGAGCAAAATTTTTATAAGAAATTCCCGAGGGTCCAAGGCCGAACCATGGTCCATTTTTGGATAGATGCATGTTTGGCTCCTGGTGTTCTTCAGTATATTGTTTCATGTGAGCTACATAGTGTGGAAATTTGAGCAACTAAAACAATAGGCTTTCGGCCGCCTTCTCTAGATGTGTGCAAAAGTGCGGCGTAAACGTCAGATAGGGGGCGATTTTTAGAAATTCTCTGGTGAGGTACTTTTTCGTATTTTTGCCAGATACGTGGTGGAATTGAGAGTTAAAATTGCTTGATATAAACACAATAAACGAGTAAAAAGGTTAAAGTCGGGCATGCCGACTATACAATACCCTACACCACTCTGGTGTATTGTTTGGATCCGAAATTCGAATGGGTTAAAATGGGGCTTGTGTCAAAATTTTCTATAATGTGAGTCAGCGCACCAAATTTCATTAAAATATCTTAATAGTTGCGACCTGCAGTTTGTAACCAAGCCAATTTTGGGGGGACCCTTATATGGGCACTCGTTCTAAACATGGACCGATGTTCACCAAAATCAATAGGCTTCGTCCTTGGGCCAACATAGGTCTATGTACCAAATTTCATCAAAATATCTTAATATTTGCGACCTGCAGCGTATAAACAGTATAATTTTGGTAGGACCCTTATATGGGCACTAGGTCTAAACATGGACCGATATTCACCAAAATCAACAGGCTGCGTTATTGGGCCAATATAGGTCTGTGTACCAAATTTCATCAAAATATCTTAATATTTACGACCTGCAGCGTATAAACAGTATAATTTTGGGGGGACCCTTATATGGGCACTAGTTCTAAACATGGACCGATGTTCACCAAAATCAATAGGCTGCGTTATTGGGCCAATATGTCTATGTACCAAATTTCATCAAAATATCTTAATATTTGCGACCTGTAGAGTGCGCACAAGATTGCATGGACAGACAGACAGACGGACGGACAGACGGACATCGTTAAATCGAAATAAAAAAAAAAACTCTGAGCCGATCGGTATACTATAAGGTGGGTCTACGACCAATATTTTTTGGTGTTACAAACATCAGCACAAACTTATAATACCCTGACCACATAGTGGTGTAGGGTATAATAAATTGGTTGGAATTCCATCGGAACCAACGGAATTTTTTCGCTATTCAATAATTTTAATTGCAATTACTTAAAATTCATCATCAGAAAAGTTAAATTCAATTTTAAACAGAAAATATGTAAGATTAACTAAAGCACTGTTACATTATCCAAAATATTTCTAATCAATATTGAAAAAATACTAACTTCTGCATTATTTTTAAAACCAGAAATCGCCAGTGGTACAAAAAATCAAGCACTGGCGTACCACGGTGTTGAAAATAAATGACTGGGAGAACACTTATTTGGGACGCTTTGCCAGCGTTTGCAAAAAGCGTTTTTCCAGTATTTGTTTTACAAAAATTTCGGTGGTTTATAAAAAAACCACTGGCAAAGAATGGTCTAAGAGTGATATGCCAAGGTTTGCAACCAATGGTTATCCAGTGCTACCTAGCCAATGCTACCAGTGGTACAAAAACCAATTCACTGGTAGAGCAATGCTTTTATAAAAATGCTGACGCTTCGTTAAAAAAGGTTTTTAGTCAGGAGCTTCCGAGTTCAAATCCGGTTGCAAGCAAAAAAATTTTTTTCGATTTTTTTTAATTTAAAAATTTTTTTGTTCTATAAAATTAATTTTTTTGTTTGCGGAAAAGCTTCTTTAAGACCAACTTTTTTTTTGCTCTCCCAACGCTGGCATATTAGTTCCAAAAAACTGTTTGCCAGTGCTAGCATTTTAGCACAGCCAGTAGTTGTCCAGCTATTATCACTCATTTATGTGTTTAGCCATCAAATATTATATGTCTCGTTAGCTCAGTGGGTAGAGCAATCGTCTGCCAATCTGACGGCCTGGGTTCAAATCACGGCAGGACCAAAAAAATACACTTACAATATTTTTTCCTTAAAATCAACCGAATATGTACATTAAAACAATAGAAAATAAGTTAAAAAAAAGGACTACCCACTTTTCGTTTAAAACAATTGTATTTTGTCGTTTATTTTTAATTGTTATTTTATTAACTGGCAAAGTCGGTAAAAATAATAGATTTATCGTTTATTTTAAAATTAATTGTATTCTAAAAACTGATTGTTTTTAACAGAAAATTTTGATTGAATATTTTAACTTCTACGGAAAGTCCGTATTTAGTGTATTTTATTACTTGAATGACTGATAGAAAAAGTTAAAAAATATATTTCTTTGCAATTTAACTACTTATTCAATTAAAACAACTTTACTGATTTACTTTTTAAACAACTGTTGAACTTTTACGGTAAAGTTATTGTGAGTGTATATATGAACTTTTTTTAAATTTTATTTTGGAAAATATATTTCCAGACCACCAATTTATTTGTTTTGCCGGCGTTTTGCCAACGTTCAAACATTTTATTTCTCCAGTGCTTTTCCGGCGCTTTTTCACAAGCCGGTCCTTTTGTCTAATGATGTTATCATTTTCGGAATGGGAAAGCACTTTTTGCCAGTACTTGTACCACCTGTTAAAGTGCTTTGCCATCGCTTTACCGTTTGTATTTTTCTGGCTGGGCAACAACCACCAAATTATCGAAGATTTAGTCAGCTCAATAAAATATCGGCAGCAAGAATCTAGTATCAGTTCTATTCAAAAGAAATCTATCACTCTTTTCCAATCAATTTAAATTTTTTTTGTATTATAATATATTGAGATAAGGAACATAAATTTTAATTACTATAGCTGTATTTTGTCTCATGCTTATCAACGTTAAGTATTAAAAGCAAATCTACGTTAAATTAATTGTAGTATTAAAAAATATCAAACAAGTTATAACTATAATTATTCCGTTATAAGCGAACATACTTCAGCAAACGTTTTTAGAAAGTACAGCGAATAAGTTACGTTAGATGTGAAAATGTATAAACGTTGAGTTTTCAAAGTTGATAATTATCCGTGTTGAAATTTAACGTTCATACGAAAAGTAATGTGTTAGTTTTCGTCTTAAACTCGTTTTTTTGCACTTCGAAAGTTACTAAGCGTTCAAATCTCAGCAAAGACATTATATTTTTTTTTATAAAATTTTTTTATTGATTCAAATTAAATGACAAAATTGATTTTCTCTTACACTGCATGACAATATCTTGACTTTAAAAAATTAATCAATCAATCAATCAATTGGCTAAAGCCTTAAAAAACCGTAAAAATCTATATAAAACGCGAACAGTGGTTTTAATATTAAGTTTTATGCATCAAATTTTAAGCCTAAATATGAATACAGGTCCTGTGCGTACATTTCACCACAAAAAATGTATACTGATTGCATTTGAAAATATTTGTATATAAAAAACTAAATGGAAAACCGCCAAACTTGAAAGACATTTAGTGAAAAATCTGTACCTTAGATCGAAAAATAAAGTACGCCATTGTAATCAGCATGTCCGAAATATATAGAACTAATGGTCAGATCTGCTTTAATTTTTTGAGTGTCATGCAGTGTTGTTCATATAATTGTATTCATAAACAAAATCTTAATATTTTCAATGTGCAAAAATTAAAATTTGACTAAAGAGAATTTAAATCTGGATTATCTTTTTTTTAATAAATTTTGTAAATCGAAATTTTCTAATAATACACTCAAAAAAAAGTCAGTAAAGTCAGCAAAAAATGTCGCTGTGTCAGAAAATTTTTAGTGAGGAGCGTGCTTGCAAAAAAGTTGATAATTTCAGCAAAAGGTTCGCTGAAAATCAGCGAACTGATTTTTACCAAAACAATAGTAATCTTCAGCAAAAGTTTTGCTAACACTTAGTCGATTGCAAATGAAAAAATACTTGCTAAAATCACTAAACTTTTTGCTGAATATTAGTAGACTGAAGAAAACTCAAAAAACTTGTAGCGAAATTCTACTTTAGTTAATTTATTTGCTGAACATTTAAATATAGAAATTGTGTAGAGTTGTTTTTCTTTTTTATCATTTCCGTTGTCTGTATTACATCCAGACAAGCTGCGACATCTACTTTTGTCTTTCTGGCTGTCGTCCACGCTATATATGCGGTTATCAGCACAATTTTTGTAGCAAAATAAATTAGTAAAACATAAGTTCAAAATTAGTTTAGTGCTAAAAAAATATAACTAAAACTTTTGCTGAAAACGGAATTTCAGCAAAAAAATTGCTGAAAACTAGTACACTTGATATACAAGACATTTTACTAATTTTTCTGCTAACTTATTTTTTTGAGTGTAGCATTTATAATCCATAAACATTAAGGTAACCAATTAATACAAGAAAAATTTAAAACCTGTAAATAAATTTTGGTTATTACAACAGTATTAAAAATTAAATAATAAAAGTCATTGTACCTGCACACAGAAAATTAATTAGTTGGAATTCGGTTAGAAATATAAAAAATCACTCGATGAACCAAAAATTTAATTTTAGCTACATAATTTCCTTTATTGAAAACACTAATCTAGTATTATATTTGATAAATATATAATACTATCAAGCAAAGGTCGTAATTTCTAATAATTGGTGAAATCAACCAATACTGGATCAAAAAGTTAGTTATGGGAATAATCGTTAAACTCCACCGTAACAAAACTTAGAATTAGTCATAAAAACTACAAATCAAGAGTAACAAAAAATATTTTAGTGTTCCCTACTAATTAAATGCCATTTTGGAAATTAGTAAAAAAAATATTTATAATTTAATATAGTTTCTTCGCCGAATAAAGAAAATAAATTAAATTATTTAAAAACTGAAAAAAATAAAACTAAAAGCCATGCAATCAAAATTGTTTATGTGAGTTGCATTGTGTTTCATGTCTGTCAATAAAATTTCCAAAGTATTATCATTAATACTGATTTTTTGGTCTTTCCTTTCAGGCCAAAAACAATCAAGAAAGAACAGAATCCCAGAATTTACCAACAAAAAGGGTTGCAGCTGTGTGTGTGTTTTTTTTATACGCATGATGGTTCGCAGAATTCAAGATTTGTTCTTGGAGTGTGAGTTGCTTGTCGCGATTTAATGCAATTGAAGAACTCCGAGTCTATTTGTTTTGTCAATAATATTTCTGTGAAAAAAACACTATGGTCCTGCTAGTTTTAAAACTTAGATCCTGTGACATTTGCTTTGAAGGAACTCTTGGTTTGAGTCATTTGCTCTAAAAAGAATTCACAAATTTTTCCGAAACTAATATTTAAGAGATATTTGTGTATTAAATATTGCATTTTTTGTTTTAATAATATTTGAATAAACATCAAAAACGATAAAACAATTTTTTTTATTTCTAAATGGTTTAGCATATTTTGAAGTTCGATTGTAGCTACTGAACTGAATTTTGAAAAAATAGTATTCATAACTGAATAATTAACTTTTTACCACCGAAACTTTCAGTCGTACTGATCGATACAATATTAAATTTAAAGATAGTTGTCGCAACCGCCACAATTCGATTGACAACAAATTCGGTTATCACAACGAATCTCTTTTCTGGGTGTGGTACTTAAAAATTCTGTTAGCAAAAAATTCGGTTGGAACTACAAATCTGTTTTCTGTTTTTTTCGTATTATTGTTCTCTTTTAAATTAAGAAAAAATATAAAAAATTACTCACGAACACATATAAAACAAATTCATTGTGATAAACGAATTTCCCATCAAGCTAATAGTTTGATTGCAGCAATCGAAATTTTTTTTTGACACAACAAATTTGACACAACAAAATTTCCTTTGAATCAAATTTTGAGGTGTTTTTTTAGCTACATACAATTGTGTGCAATACGGGTGTCAATTTTGCAAACTAAAATTCCGGTTATGGTACACGTACGTATGAGTGATATTAATACAACACAATAATACGTATACGCAGTGTGTTACACCAATATATTGTAAATCACAGTCGGTAATACTTGGATACATTTTTAATGAAAATGTATTTTATATACACTGAGAGAATTATCTGCATGATATTAATGAATTTTGGCATTAACCAATGAAGTTTCACTGGAACTCGTCCATTGAAACTTTTCGTTGAATTAATGGAATGTTTCATGAAATGTTGTAAAAAATTTAATTTTATTTATTAAAAATTTAATACACTCAATGAAATAGCTTCATTAAAACTAGATTCTAAATTAAAACTAAATTATATGAAGATTTTTCATCAAATATAAGAAATTTTTCATTTACTTTGTGAAGAAAACTGCATTAGTTTACTGAAAATTTTCATTAAAATTCGTCAAGCAAAATTCTCTCTGTGTAGAAAAAGAGGAGAATTGATGAACTCTTCCCTATGAGTATATCCTCCAAATACAAAATGCCAATACATAATTTGAACTAATTTACTAAATTTACAAGTGGTTCATTTGCCTTTTAGAAATTATCATTAAAATTAGTATTATCGGACCTTAAAATGAAGTCATGCCCTGGGCAAAGTAAGTCAACTTTTGTGTAGGATTCTAGTAAGTACACACAACTATCTATGAGTACTTTCAAAACCTGCATACGACATATTTTGCTTTACCCTGGGTATGGCCGCATTGGCCAAAGCCAATAAAATTCATAAGGCAAACGAGTAAGTTACACAACATTTTTTGAAAAAACTTTCTAATTCTGTACATAATTTTATATATACGATATACATATATACAAGTAACGCCTATCGTAAGTGCATACACTGTGAAGTAGGTACACGAAATCGATTATATTGTATGGACTTACATACTTATCTTAAGGGAAGTTAAAAATTTGATATGAGCTTGTTATAAGAATTTCCCCATATTTGACATATATTACTTGTGTAAATACAAAAAGTTATAGTTCCTTTTCCAAATATAAAAAAAAAAATATATATATATAAAAATAAAAGTAATTATCTTGCTTAATAATGCCCAAAACTAAACTTTTATTGAAAACTGTGATCAAAGTTTGCGGTTAAACAGTTTTCCTTCAACTTTTTCAACATTTACAAAATGTAAAAAGTTTTTTTATATAAAATCTTTTAAAAAGAGAACATTTATTTATTTTCCGATTTTAAAGGAAATAACAAAACAATATATCAAGTTTTATAAAAGATGACAATAGCATGAAATTTATACAATTACAATGGATTATATACTTTGATGTCACCAACAGTTGACATTGTCCTTAAATGTTAAGAGCAACTAAAAGAAAAAACAACATTTTGTTTACACGAAAGATTGACAATAGTTAAGTTGAATAAAATACAAGAAATCCAATTCATTTAATTACAAAAGATAGTTTAATTTATTAAAAGGAATATTTCAGTTTAAATTATATAGTTTTGTTAAATTGAAAATAACATACATATAAACAATACTTATATTTGCTTACTAAAACTACGAGTACTTATTAAACTACTTAAATGATTGTGAATTTTACCCTAAACGAATTATAAGTGAAGTCTTAATTATATTAAAAAAATTGCGCATTTATCTTGAAATACTAATCTTTCTCTTGGATAATTAAATGTTTAATTCAAGCGCATGTTAAGTATATAATTATATATATGTATGTATATTACAGTGATCCAAAGAAATAAAACTGCAACATTTTCTATTAAGCTAATTTATTTTTTGGCATTTAAAAATTACTGTTATGAAATCTGCTGGCGATTGGCTGAAAGAAAGTTGGCTTGGAAATCGATTGAACATTTTATTATACCTTAATTTATTGCTGGTGAAATTTACCACAATATTAGTAGCAAATTAAACTTCCATTGTAAAGAGGTATATTTACTCCGTACAACTAAACAATAAAAACAAAATTTAACATCCCAAACATTGCGCTTGATGATGTGTAAATTTAGATTGACAATGCGTAGAAATTGAATTAAATTTTAAAATCAATTTTTAAATTTACTTAATTTGTGCGTAATAGAGCTATTTTTAAGGGAAATATGAGTATAAACTGCCTTAAAAAGTATCCGGGATAAAAAAAAAACGCTTTAGTATTTAAAAAACCTACCAAAATGGAAAATATTGCTAAAACTCAACAAACTTGAAAAATCCCATAAATCGAAAAAATTTCTGAAATTCCAAAAATCACTTGCTTGCTAAAAAGCCCCTAATATTAAAAAAGTTTCCAAAATTGAATCATTGAATCACAAAAAATTAGAAAATAAATCACTGCAGTGAAAAGAATGCTAATAATAAATCGCATAAATTCAAAAAAATCGTTGAAAATTAAAAAAAATAATGTAATTGCTTTATTTAGGCTGGCTTATTAGAATTTACTTGGCTCAAATCCGTTTTTCGTTTTGTGATGCAGGTTTGTCTTTGGTTGGCTTACGACTAAGTAAGTCCAGGTCAGTCAAAGTTCGGCTTCCTTTAAAATAAAAACAATGGTCGCTTTGAATGTTCGATTACAATTTCACGTTCTTGTATCGCATACAGCTTTATTTAAAAGCTTCGCCCCAGGATGAATTTCGGAAAGGTCATCCAAAATCAGTTGTTGTGACAGAAAACATTGATGCTGTTCAAAACCTATAAGTTCCACCAGAATAAATAAAATATTCCATCAAAATTTAGCCGTCAAAACGATTTGTTCTCGTTGAATTCCTCATAACTTAACAAGAGTTTAAAAAGCTGCTGGGGTCGATTGGTACAAACAAATACTCAAGGAATACAATAGCGTTACTTCAAAAGACGTGTTTAAGGTTATTTAAGGTGATTAGTCATGTATCTATGCATTTCAGCATGTAAATAGACAACAGTGTGCAGAGGGCTGCCAGTTCGATCCCTGGTCATGGCAATAAACAAAAAGAATTTCATATTGAGACAAATTAATAATTAAAAATTACTTTAATCAATTGACACATAAACTACCCAGTCAGAAAAATACAAGCGGGAAAACGGTGTCAAAGCACTTTAACAGGTGGTACAAGTACTGGCAAAAAAGGGCTGGAAAAGCGTTGGAGGAACAAAATTTTTGAACGTCGGAATAACGCTGGCAAAACCATAAATAGGTGGTCTGGAAATATATTTTACAAAATAAAATTTCAAAAAAGTTCTTAGTATGTATTTTTTTTGATCCTGCCGTGATTTGAACCCAGGCCGTCAGTTTGGCAGACGAATGCTTTACCCACTGAGCTAACGAGACTTCCAATACTTGGTGGCTAAACACATAAATGAGTGATAACAGCTGGATAATTACTAGCTGTGCTAAAATGCTAGTACTGGCAAACAACTTGCAACTAATATGCCAGCGTTGGGAGAGCAAAAAAAAAAAAGTTGGTCTTGAAGGAGCTTTCCCACAAAAAAATTGATATTATAAAACAAAAAAAATTTTAAATTAAAAAAAATCAAAAAAAAATTTTTGCTTGCAACCGGATTTGAATTCGGAACCTTCTGACTACAAACTTTTTTTAACGAAGCGTCAGCATTTTTATAAAATCATTGGTCTACCAGTGAATTAATTTTTGCACCGCTGGCTAGGTAGCACTGGATAACCACTGGTTGCAAATCTTGGCATATCACTCTAAGCCCATTCTTTGCCAGTGTTTTTTTTTTATAAACCACCGAAATTTTTATAAAACAAATACTGGAAAAACGCTTTTTGCAAACGCTGGCAAATCGTCCCAAATCGTCTGGTAGATTTATCAGGTATACTTCGGTTGCAGGTTGAAGTATAGCTTAAAACTTTTGAATTTCAAAGTTAGTTGATCTTTTGCACATTAATGGCCCAGATATTTTGTAATAAATTGAATATTTTCCAATCTGTTTAATATTGTTATAGCTCGTCATAAAAGTAAGTAAGTATAGATTGTCATTTGGTTTAAGAATATATGTTCAATACCGAAACTTTTTAAAAAACTTTAAAAACATTTAAAAATAATTTTTTACCCTATAAGAACTAAATACTCAAACCATCAGTAGATTTTCTGACTACCTTTCTTTATCCAATCTCTGTCAAATTTCATATCAGTAATTTAAGCACGAAAACAAGACTAGCCAATTTGCCGCACTTTAAGTTAATTTAAAAAATTTTCCATCCATCGCTGGACGCCTCTAATCTATATGTTTGAGTGTATAAGTCCGTCAGTCATTCTATGCTAATTCTATGATAAATATTTATCCAATTTAACCCTGTTTTTTTTTTTATTTAAACATATATCAGTATGTGAGTGTTTCTTTTGAGAATTATAGCACTTAACATGTTAAAGGACAATTGACAGAGATTATCATAAAGCCATACAAAACATAACACAAGTACATATTAAGTATGTATGTATAACATGTACTAAATATGTAAATATTGTATGTCATATGTTTGTACATGTCACAGAAGATGAATAAAAAAAAAAAAAAAAAACAAAGTAGAAAAAACATTTAAAACAACATATTATAGTAGTTGAAATAAAACAAGCACTCTCAAACAACTAGTTTATTAGATCAAGGAAAATGTAATTTCGTATTTGAAAGAAAATATACAAGTCATAGTGTATATTAAGATAATTTCTGGATACATTATAAGTCCTGTTTTCACAAATGCTTAAATTGTATATTTTATATACAAAATTTGGTTAACTCACTAACCGGCCACTCCGCCTCCTGGCGAGGTTTATGTGTTTGATCACAAATTCGTCAAACATGATTAGAATTTAAACTGTTCCCTTAGAAAACAAAATTGTAAAATGTTTTTGTGGGAGAAATTTTTGTACAAGAAAATATATACAGGGTCCGCCAAATAACTTTTTTTTTTGAAAATGCTATAAAAAAATTTCAAATTTCTTTTTTTATTTGAAAGTACAATCCTTCCGGTTAATAATGGATAATAATTCATTCATATGGCTGCCTCGACTGGCCATGCAGTAGCCTACATGATCGGCCCAATTTTTAAGCACATTATCGATTGTGTGCAGCTGTATTTCACCAATGGCTTCACGAATATTGTCCTTTAAAGCGTCAATTGTCTCTGGCTTGTCGGCGTAACACTTATCTTTGACGGCACCCCACAAATAATAGTCCAACGGTGTCAAATCGCAGCTCCGAGGTGGCCAAATGACATCATCTCTGCGGCTGATAATGCGATCTTCAAAAACAGGGCGCAAAACATCGAGTGTAGCTTCGGCTGTGTGGCACATAGCGCCGTCCTGTTGAAACCAAATGTTGCCAATATCCTCCTCTTCAATTTTTGTGAACAAAAATTCGTTCAACATGGCCCGATAACGATCGCCATTGACTGTAACGGCCACTCCTTGCTCATTTTCGAAGAAAAATGGCCCAGTTATGCCTCTGGACCAAAATCCGCACCAAACAGTGACTCGTTTTGGGTGCACCGGCTTTTCAATGTATGCGTGCGGCTTTTCTGTGCCCCAAATGCGACAATTTTGCTTGTTTACATACCCGCCAAGATCAAAATAAGCTTCATCTGAAAATATGATGTTTTTGGCAAAATCGGCATCTTCTGTAAGTCGATCGCAGGCCCACTTAGCGAAGCGTTGTTCAAGCGTATACACAACCATATTCGTTCAGCCGAAGGATAAAACTAATTATCTGTCAAATCAGACATGAGCTAAGTGTTACCATTCACGAAATAAGCACTAGTTGAAAAAAAAGTTAGATGGCGGACCCTATATATATATGTACACTCACAATATTTTATCGTTAAAAACAACCTAAAATACATATCAAATTAATTGAAAACACAATTAAAAAAAGGACTACTGATTTTTCATTATATTCAAACCATTTTGCTATTTATTTTTAAACATTGTTTAAACAATCCATAAAAGAAATAAAAATAATTGAAAAGTCTGTTAAAACAATCATCAATTTTTAACTGACAAAACGTAAAAAAAAACGATATTTTGGTTTGTTTTTTCATATTCGAAAGTTTTTTTTTGTTTCAATTTTCAAAACACTGCACACATAACACACAAGTTCTTTGTTTATTTAATTTCTCTTTAATTTAAATTTCTTTCGTTTTCGAACCAACGACCTTTGGTTTAGAAGTTCATCGCCTTACCCCTTGAGCCAAACTATATTGATGCAAATAGTTTCATAAACATTTTTTTATAATTCAAATTGTTTTTATTTTATTTGAATCTAACTTTTTAAATTTCAAATTACCCATCACACATAAATATAATAGTTAAAAGAAATGCCCTAAATGTAACAACGAACATGCTGCTCTTTTCAAATTTTTGGTATATAAATTTAATTCTTAATGCAGTAAGGCCCTAACTGGAATTAATATTCCACTAGAGGAAATAGAAATCTGAAAAACTTAGATTATACTTTTTATTTTATTGTTTTTGTATTAATATAAAGTTTCATTCTGAGAAACAATATTTCCACCGCTTTTATATTTTTATTGCCTTCCCCTCTATAGAAATTAAGAATAAAGATACACTGAGAGAATTATCTGCATGATATTAATGAATTTTTGCATAAAATCGATAAAGTTTCATGGGAACTTGTCCATTGATACTTTTCATTGAATTAATGGAATTTTTCATAAAATATTATCAAAAATTTCATTTTATTTGCTTAAAGTTTTATACGCTCCATGAAAAAGTTTCACTAAAACTATATTCATAAAATATACCAAGCTTTTTCATCGAATTTCACAAATTTTTCATTTATATTGTGAAGAAAACTTCAACAGTTTACTGAAAAATTTCTCTAAAACTCGTCCAGCAAAATTCTCTCTGTGTAGCGTCTTTCTTTATTAAGCCATCGATATTAAACTTTGGAGCAAAAATATTTTTATCATAAAATTATTTAAGATTTTAAAATCATCCTGTTTAACGACAATTATCTTAAAAGTGACAATACTCTCTGAATTAGATGAAAATAAGATTAGTCGACTGACTAGAAATACCAATTTACATAAATCAAAGTCCCTAGAAGTTTGTGTTTAACTGCAGTTATAAAATTTAATTTTAATTAAGAAGAACTTGCGTTATATTTACTTTTTTTGATTTTTTAAGTTAAATTTTCTTTGAATAAAATTTATAACCCTGTATTTATTTAATTTCTGACATGCATAAAACTTTTTGAGAATAAAAAAAATTCATAAAATATAAAATCTTTCGTTTTTATTTCCACACAAAATTAAAAATAAAAACTCTGTAAAAAAATTCCCCTCAAAGGGCATTATAAAAAAGCTTGTTTTTAAATTTTATTTTAGTATTTTATATTTTTAGTTTTTATAACGATTTGTATGGTGAACATTTAAAACGATTTGTATGGTAAATATTTTAGTCGTATATGCCGACCCTATTGCTAGCAGCTGACATCATCGAGATTTCTTCACATTTTTACAACCCGGCAACCCCGTGATTATCAAATCAATTTAAACATTTTTACTAACAATTCAAATAAATTTGGCAATCAATTTCGATAATTTCGTTATCGTAAACACTGACGGTGGGTCTCATACTGTAGGTTTAACTTTAACTTAACTAAAAACAAAATAAAATGTCAAAAAAATGTACACAAAACAACAACAAATTTTTGGGTTAACTATTAACCTAAGTTTAAACCTGCAGTATGAGACCCACCGTGATTGAATTCATATTATTTAATATTCAACTATTTTAAGTTAAAACAAACAAAAGAATTTAGATATAAAACGAAGTTCAGTTTTTCTAGTCGTGCGATAGATTCAAATTATTTTTATAAATTCAAATTGTGTGTTGGTTATATTTGTTTGTTTAAATTTCTTTTTGTTGTATAAATAAATATTTCAAAATATTTTAAATTCAAATTTAATTTATACAATTTTCAAATCGGTTGTGGTGTAGATGTCTGGAAGGTCAGGCATTGACAAAATTTCAATTTTTGAGGGTGGTGGTTCAAATCTCATCCCAAAAAAAATTTTTTTTTTAGTTTTTCTATAACTATGGATACACTTAAAATATTTTATCGTTAAAAACCACCTAAAATACATATTAAATTAATTGAAAACACAATTAAAAAATGAAAGGATAATTGAAAAGTCTGTTAAAACAATCGTCAATTTTTAACTGAAAACCGAAAATATTTGAATTTTTTGTTTTAAAACAGAAAACAACGAAATTATTTAAATTATTTTTTCTAAAAATAGAAATCTAAAAATAGATTATTTGACTGAAAATATCAACTCCTACAGACGATAAATATTTCTTGTGGTTTGTTTTTATTGACGAATATAAAAAGTTAAACAATATGTTTCAATCTATTTTAATTGATTCTTCAATTGAAAACAAACTTTACCTATTACTTTTCAAATAAACCTCAATCAGTTATGGAAAATATATTGTGAGGGTATATATTAGAGCGTCTCACCTTATATGGACAGAAAAAAGGTAAAAAAGTGCCCCCTCAAAATAAACCTTGGTTTGTTTTATGATGATTCCCAAAATATTTCGGGTCTAGGAGTGGATCTCACGAGCTGGACCATTTTTAGAAAAGGTCTTTTTTTAGTTTTTGTAAGAAATTTGCATCTTAGCTGAAGACAACATACTCAATATGGGTATCATATGAAAGTTTTTTTAGAGACGCGTCCAGCGGTATTTATAACATGTTCAAGCATATTCTGACATGTCATGTTTTCAAGGATATTCTATAAAAAAAACAAATTTTTTACTCTTTTGTACAGAGATATTTGTGATTGAAATGTCAAACTTACTTATCATAATCTATAGACGATTTAAGTGAACACGTGTTTCATATTTTTTTGAAATTCGCGATTTTTCGCGTTTTATCGGAAATTCAATGTGGTGGAAAAAATATGTTCTAAATAGGGCAATATGGATACCAAAACTTTTGAATATAGTTTGGAATTTTGCAAATTTCGTACATTTTGCACGATGTTCTGGGCCAAATGTTGTTAAAATTTTTGAGTTTCTGCAATTGCAAAAGCGTGTTGCCACTATTTGTTTTACAAAAATTTTGGTGGTTTATAAAAAAACCACTGGCAAAGAATGGGATTAGAGTGATATTCCAAGGTTTGCAACCAGTGGTTGTCCAGTGCTACCTAGTCAGAAATGCCATCGATACAAAAATCAATTCACTGGTAGAGCAATGATTTTATACAAATACTGACGCGTCATTACAAATGATTTGTAGTCAGAAGGTTCCGAATTCAAATCTGGTTGCAAGCACAAACATTTTTTTTTGCATTTTTTTTTAATTTAAATTTTTTTTGTTTTATAAAATCAATTTTTTTGTTTGTGGGAAAGCTCCTTTAACCCTCTAACCGGCAAGCCCGCGTAATGTATGTATGCGTATTTTATAATAAGAAATTAAGCTTTTTCAATAGAAAACAAAATTTATAAAATTTTTTGTGAACAATTTTTTTGTATACAGTGCACGGTTTGGAAGCGAGAAAGTGTCAAAAATAAAATTTCGTAAAATTTCGAAAAATAAATATTTTAAAACCAACCAAATTTTCAAAAATCTTAAAACATATTAAAATCGACTATAACAATTAATAATAACCGCAAAGTAAGACTGAAGCTTAAGGTACTAAAAAATTCCTTATTTTGGACCAAGGACATACAGGATTCCATAAGGATACCTTTAAAGGACATCGCCTTAACTTGAAAACGAATGAACGGATTTCTCTGAAATTTGGTAAAAAGAATATACTTCGTACAAGTTAGCAAAGCTTATAAGTTTGAGTAATGTATATTGAAGTTGTGGTGCGTTTTCGCTCAATTTCGCATTTTTCCAAAAATGCAAATTGCTACATCCCCTCTTAAGTAACAGCACAAAAAATGTAATTTTTTTATTGTAATTACATTTTTATTGTAACTAATTTTTATGCGGTAGTTTTCGAGATTCACTCTTAACATATTGTGGCCCATATCGCCTAAAGTAGGCAATGAAAAAAAATGTTGTAGAAGAAGTTATTGATTATTTTTCGTGAGGAACACATGGTATAAATTTCATTGCAAAAAAGCTTAGGCCGGTTATAGTGTTAAGACCAACTTTTTTTTTGCTCTCCCAACACTGGCATATTAGTCCCAAAAAAATTGTTTGCTAGTACCTGCATTTTAGTACAGCCAGTAGTTGTCCAGCTGTTATCACTCATTTATGTGTTTAGCCACCAAGTATTGTATGTCTCGTTAGCTCAGTGGGTAGAGCAATCATCTGCCCATCTGACGGCCTGGATTCAAATCACGGCAGGACCAAAAAAAATACATATGAACTTTTTTTAAATTTCATTTTGGGAAATATATTTCCAGACCACCTATTTATTGTTTTTGCCAGCGTTTTGCCAACGATCAAAAATGTTGTTCTTCCAGCGCTTTTCTGCCGCTTTTTGAACGGCCGATCCTTTTGTCTAATGGTGTTATTATTTTGGGAATGGGAAAACACTTCTTGCCAGTACTTGTACCTCCTGTTATAAGTGCTTTGCCATCGCTTTCCCGTTTGTATTTTTCTGACTGGGCAGTTTCATCCGGAAAATGACCAAATATAATTGCATAAATCTTATCTGATTTAATTATAGATTAGTCAGATGAAGTTTTATCCGATTTTTGACCTAATGCAATTTTATCTGTTTATATCTAATGGTATCTGTTTAGATCTTAATTGGTACCATCTCTGTATACTACCTCCATTCCGAAATGAGGTTAACATTTCCATATTTTTGCGCTGGGATTATAGAGGATTTTTAAAAAAACAAATTATTTTTTTTTGGATAGTTGTTAAGGCACATCTACACGAGAGAGAAAACTTCTAGAGATAGAGCAAAAAACACCTCTAATTAGCTCTATTGTGAATGATTTAAGCTATTTAGAGGTGTTTTTTGCTCTATATCTAGCAATTTTCTCTCTCGTGTAGATGTGCCTTTAGGACATATCAGTGATTCTGAATTTATAGATAGCTTTCCATTTTTTTTTACATCTATTTTTAATTCGATGTCAAATTTGAAAATCAGAATTAAAATAATTCTTTGGTTTTGTGTGAAAAAATTAGCAGCATTCAGATAAATTAAAAAACGTATTTTTGACATTACAAACATGTATGGAATCTATAATGTTTAATAAAGATGGTAATAATTACAAAATTCCACGTATGGGTAAAGAAAGTCTTCGCCGAGATGGCCTTTTACTGGTTTCTATTAAATGCAGCGAAGAGACATTAGCAACAGCTCGTCAAAATATTGTTCATTAATTTTATTACAATACAATCAGGCATGTCACAGACTTCAATTTCACTTGAAAGTGAAATTGAAAATGCTAATTGGTTCTCCAGAAGTAAATGGTATTTTTGCATATTTAGACTAAATATAACAGATAAACATAATTAATTATAAGTTAAGAATGCTGTTTTTAATAATTTCACTTAAAAAATTTTTGTTAGAGAGCATATTTAAAGTTTGAACGCATATTTTGTATAAAATTAATATTAGTTCGATGTACAATTTCGTAACGTTTTCTTTTGCTTCTTCAGGTTTTTTACGTTTTCGTAAATTCTAAAATGTGAAAAAAGACTTTTTGTGGTAAATTCGTGTTCCAACTGCTAAATTTTCATATAAGTTGCCATTTGTAGTTAATTTTGTTGAATTTACCAACAAAAAGCATTTTAAATGTAATTTTTTTAAGTAAAATAGTTAACGACACTTTAGGGAATACATACCAAGCACTATTGGAAAGCAGTTATGAGTTTAAGCTGCTCTAAATATCAATTCCACTTTGGTTTTTGAAAGTGGAATGAAAACGATTTGTTTTTTCATTTTACGTTTTCTGGAGAAACTTTTAACGTTTTAAGTACCACTATAAAGCATGTAGCATACTCGATACTTACCAGAACGTTTTATTTTCAATATAAAATTATCTGTAGTACCCTAAACTGCAAATTCAAAAGGAAAACAATTGTTTTCGATCACTTTAGAAAAAAAATTTCGGAAGTGAAATTGCGAAATCAAATCAATACCGTAAAAAACCTGAATATTATTTTGGCACATGAACTGTTATTTTAACTTATTTTCTTTTATTTGAATAAAAACACTTTGCTTAGTAAAATGTTAGTATTATTTTGGAACAAAAAAATCAATAGAAATGTTAACCATTTTGCGGAACAGAGGTAATATAAAAGAATAACATGACTGACTGACTGACTCACGGACTCAACATCGCCCAGCCCAAAGCGATGAAGCTATAAAGTTAAAATTTGGTAAGAAGGTTCCTCCTTCGGCGTAGATGTCCACTAAAAAGGAATTTTCCTGCCGGAACGGGCAAAAAGGGGAAGTCTCCCCCTTGACGGCCTGCCAAAACTCCTCTAGCTAGAAGGCAGATATTTAAAATACATGTTCCTTGGAGTATGGGCTAACATATCTGGAAAGTACTTTTTTGAATTTTGGACAGGAACGTTGTAAAACTGGAGGTTCAAAAGGGGAAAAGTGCCCCTCTTAACGGCCTGCCACCACCGCTGGTGCTAGGAAGTTGAAATTTGGCATGAAGGTTCTCTGTCGTAGACATCCACTAGGACTTGATTTTTGGAAATTCCTAAAGGGAGGGGCAAAAAGGGGTTTTTATCGGGAGGGGCAATAAAGAGAAAATTCTCCCCTTGACGGCCTGTCCAAACCCTTTTGTCTAGAAACCTAAAATTTTAATTATGTATTCCCTGGAGTAGGGCTAACTCACTGATAAGGTCATTTTTCGATTTAGGGATAGGAACAATGTCCCCAATAATGGCCTGCCTCAAACGCTGATGCAACGAAGTAGGGAATACGGAATTTTTGGAAAATCCTACAAGGAGGACCAAACGGAAGAAAGCCTCCCCTTGATGTCCTTTCAAAACTTCTTTGACTAGAAACCTGAAATATAAAACATGTGTCCCTGGAATATGGGCTCCTTTATCGCGAAGCTACTTTTTGGAACCTTTGACAGGGTCATTTTAAAATCGGGGTTCAAAAAGGCCTCAAAGGCATGCCCAAACCGCAGGAGGTAGAAAGTTGAATTTTGGTATAAAGATTCCTCCTCTATTGTAGACATCCGCTAACACGGGATTTTTGGTCTAAGCAGGAAAAGTCTCCCCCTTGACGGCCTGGCCAAACTGCTGAAAGTAGGAGGCTGAAATTCTGTATGTAAGTTCCTCCTTCAATATAAACGTCCGCTAAGATGGCATTTTTGGAAATTCCTACCGGGACGGGTAAAAAGCGAATAGTTTTACCCTTTGATGGCATGCCCTAACCCTAATCTGAAATTTTTAACATGTGTTTCTTACAGTTTTGTAACTTTCGACAGGAACGTGGTAAAAATGGGCGTTAAAAAGGGGAAAATTACCCCCTTAATGCTAGCATCCTAAAGAACGAGATTTGGAAAGGTAAGATTTAAAATCGAAATAGGAAACGAATGAAATTGAAACACTACATAAGTGAAACGAAATGGCGGGGAAAACTACAGTTAAAAAAGGAATGTAACGAAATAAGTACAAATAAATGGAATGGAAAAAGGAATGACTTTTATTAAAAAAGGACAGTGGGAACGAAATAGAATTACAACAAACGTTAATGGGAACGAAATACAATGGAATGGTGAACGAAATGGAATCTGAGAACGAGTTGCATTCGAACACTAAAATTGTTAAACGAAATGGAATGGCACGGGGAACGAGTGAAATTGAAACATTAGATAACTGGAGGGAAATGGAATGGAATTTGAATGACTTAAACTGCTGAAGTTTGTTACTTGAAATTTCGCCTGTGACTACCTTTAACATAGACATACATACATCCACTAAGGCTGGATTATTAATATTTGGGTATTTTTACGGGGAGGGACAAAACGTGCTAAAGAACCCCTTTTACGTGCCTATTCCTACGAAGAGTCTGTGACTCTTAGTTATGACTGTATTCCCCATGTATTTGTTGTTGCAAAGTCACAATAAATTTCATTTATTAAAATTTTTGTTTGAAAACTTTAAAAAAATTAAGACCTTTAGTGGGATTCTCAAAATTTTTAATGACAAAATTCGGTTGTTACGTTGTCAGTTTACTATGAAAACTTGTAAATTTAACTACCGAATTTTGTCGTTAAAAAGTTACAGAATTGCCCCCCTGGTATCGATACAATCTTAACATCCCGAGTAAAAAAAATTATATATAATCATATGTGGCATATATTACAATATATAATTAGACATGTGGTTATGTATATCCATATATAATTATATATGACGTTTTTTCCGAAAAATTTTCCTTATATTATGCCATATATAATTTCATCTAATTAGATATCGGCCTTCATAATATTAGATATGGTATATATGATTATATATTACATAGCATGGCTGATCTTATTGCATACATAGTTATATATAGAGCTATATCTTAATATATATGGTGGCATTTTAGCAATATATAATTATATATGTTATCATTTAAACAATATATAACTATATATGGCGCTAGTTAAACTAGATGTTATCATATATGGTGCCATTTAAACCATATATTATCATATATGGTGGCATTTAAACAATATATGGTCATATATGGTACCTCATGAAGAACATTTTTTATACAGTTCCAGATATGATAATATATGCTACTATATATTGTATAATACCATATACTTTGATATATCATATCATTTAAACAACATACCATATGGTGCCATTTAAACAATATATTGTCATATATGGTAACTCATCAGAAACTACAATATTAACTGTATTTCAGAATCTATTAATTGTATTTCAGAAATTATAATTGTATTTCAGAAATTATAATTGTATTTCAGAAATTATCGAATGTATTTCAGAAATTATTAATTCCCAGCAAACAAAGATGATCATTAATGACTCAGAAATGAGCTACAAAAATATAAACATTTTTTTACTTTTTCCTATGAAAGTGGTTCGTCCAAAAGAGCCCCTTGTGTAATCAGAAATGACTCAGAAAAAAGAACGTATAAAATCGAAATTTTCCTCATAAATTTAAATAATTTTGGAATCTTCTTTGAGTCCGAAAAATTAACCCTCATTTTGAGACAGCTTTTTAGATTGTAGAGACAACTTTTTGGATTGTTTTTTGAGGGTCCATATATTCTGCCAAAAAAAGAGTGTTTTCGAAAAAACAATAATCATTTCTACGAGCCATTTAAGAATCTTATTTATGAGCGCTCCGAACTTGCTGGCTGGGTTGTATTTCAGAAATAATCAAATCTATTTCAGAATTTGTTGATTGTATTTCATAGTTAATAGAGAAAAATTTATTAAATACATTTCATAATTTCTGATATACAATTGATAATTTCTGAAATACAGTTTGATAATTTCTGAAATACAATTGATAAAACTGAAATTCAATTGACTAGTTCTGAAAAACAATTCATAAATCTGAAAAATAAATCATAAGTTCTAAAATACAATTAATTATTTCTGAAACACAATTGATAATCTTAAAAAAATTTGATACAAATGGAAATGGTGTATAGCGTCAAAAAGATGTAAATGGGCGCTGTGGTGTAATGGTTAGCGCGTTGGACTGTTACACGTGAGGTTGCGGGTTCGAGCCCCAACCAAGGCAACATCAATTTATGAAAAATAGTAATATGTATGAGCTTTTCTATCCCTCATACACATCGCAGTGTCCTCCTTCGGTGTTCCCATATCACTTAACCCTACCGAAGTAAAATAATATAACAGGGCTATGAACTAAAAAGCTTCAACAAAGTTCGCCAACTCACCATCAGATGGCGCGCAACAACTGTTCTAAAATTCAACATCTCGCGCAATTACAGTCTTGCCATATTTGAAGCCCTTCATCTTTCACTACCTTTCACTTCTTCTCTATCCCCTTTCCAAAGCATGCAACACATTAATTAATAGGAAGAATTTCCTGTGCTGCTTCTCTTAAAAAAAAAAAAAATATTTTATTAAAAAAATTCAATTTAATAAAAAAAATATAATTTTATAAAAAAATTTATAAAAAAAAAAAATATAATTTTATAAAAAAATTTATAAAAAAAAAAATATAATTTTATAAAAAGAAATTCATTTTATAAAAAAAAAATGCATAGCCGTGAACGGTATCCAACTCGAGACCTTCTGAGTTTAAAGCTTATTTTAACAAAATATTGTAATTTTTATAAAATCAGTGCTCTGTCAGTGTATTATTTTTTGAACAGTTGGCAATATCTGGCTGGGATCTTATTTAATCCCAAATAAATGAAGATCTTACATAGTACCCAAATATAATGCGGGATATATTTTTATCTGTCATTTCTGTGGATACCCTTTTAAAAAAATTAATGAAGTACAACATAAAATCATATCTTTTTTTGATACCGGCCAAAATAAAATTTTATTCGAAAAATGGTGGATCGTACTGCAGTAATTTAGATCCACCTTGGATCTAATATCATGAAATACGATCCGAAAAACAAGTTTATCTAATTATATAAAATTGGATGTGACATAATGATAATCAAGAAATAATTTCAATAGAATGGACATTTAATGCAATCTGAGCGATATCTGAATGATTTCCCAACAAACCAAACGATATCATTTCGATGATACGTTTGTCCGAGAATGATATCATTAACGATTCATAAGTAATAGGTACTGTGAAGAAAAGTGCACATTCGTTAATGATATTGTTTTTTCATGAAATAACGATATCGTTTTGATATCGAAAATTTCATATTGCATATTGCAAAATTTTTGTCGTTATTTTATCACCATTCTATGAAAATCTGATATCATTGACAGAATCGAAATAAAGAAGTATATATGATATCTTTAACGATTAAATTAGAACAAGCAAATATGATTTTTTCAGATAATTTATCGTTATTTTGAAAAATTATGATATCATTACGAGTTCATATTTTTGTATCATAAACGATAGCACATATGATATTTATACTGTATCGTTTCATGGTTTATTGGGATATTTTTGTCTAATGGTATCAATTAAAATGTAACTTTTTGTATTAAATCTAATTTTATATAATTAGATTAACCCATTTTTTCGATCTGCCATTTTTCGGATCAAATTAGATCTAAGTTAATCCACAAATATATTGCTGGATCTAATTTGATCTGCCATTTTTCAGATCAATTTATATCTAAGTTTATCCACAAATATATTGCTGGATCTAATTCGATGTGCCATTTTTCGGATCAAATTAGATCTAAGTTTATCCCTAAATATATAGCTAGATCTAATTCGATCTGCCACTTTTTCGGATCAAATTAGATATACGTTTATCCACAAATATATTGCGGGATCTAATTTGATCTGCCAAAATTGAGATCAAATTAGATCTAAGTTTATCCCCAAATATATAGCTGGATCTAATTGGATCCGCCATTTTTCGGATCAAATTAGATCTAAAAATATCCGCAAATATATAGCTGGATCCGCCAATTTTCGGATCAAACTAGATCTAGGTTTATCCCCAAAGATATCACTGGACCTCCCAATTTTGAGATATAACTTGATCTTAGTTTATCCCCATATATACAATGGGATCTAATACGATATGATTGGATACACCCAATTTTGAGATCTAATTGGATCAGCTAGATATTACAGCAGATCTTAAACAATAAAAAATTGGATATAATTAGATATTGCGCGAGATCAATTTTTTTTACTCGGGATGGACAAATAAAATTTGAATATTTTGAATTTTATTGTTGTTTTGTATGAAAAGTTATGACTTTCAATCTTAAAAATAGTCTTATGATGGTCGCAATGAGTCACAAGTAGGAATAGGCACCTTAATTACCTTTGCAAGCACTTTAAGCAAGGAATATGAAACTTAGCATTGAAACATACTCTACAAAAAGGTTAAACAAATTTATTAAAAGAGAAAAACCCTTAGAAAAATAATGCAATTTATATATTCCGATATTTTAACTGACCCAGTAAACATTCAAAGAAAATTTCTGAATTTATTTCAATTGCTCTCAAATAGGTTCATTTTGATTTTTTTTCTAGAAAATGCTTAATTCAAAGTTTTATATCGATTTTCACGTCAAATCGCAGTTTTTTGCATTTCAAAAATTCCAAGAAAAATTGCAAAATTTCACCTTTGACCTTGGTAAAGAAAGGGTTAACATTGTCGGAATTTTATAAAAATTTCAAAAAACAATCTCCTGTATCAGAATTAAAAGAAATCGGAAGTGATTTTAATACTAAAAATTAGCTAAAAACCAAAAATTTATACTATTATCTAAATTATTGGCCAAAATCACACTTTTCTCTTAAATTTTAAAATTTAAAACGGCGTCACTGTTAAGTTAAAAGAGGGATATGTGTAATTTTTAGCAGAATTATTCTCTAAGATATATTTAATAAACCACTATGCATTGACAACTTTTTTTGTAATTTGTTGAACAAAATTATAAAAAAACTCAAAGCTAGAGTTTTGTAAATTTATAAAAAAATCCCTTCTTCGGCCATACCTGGGACTAGGTTATCATAACCCAAGAGAGACAATAATTTATATCTGAGTATTTGTGGATCTTAAAAATTAAACTAGAGTATAACCTTGTAAATTTTTGAAAGGAATATTTTATTTTTTTCGATTTTCATAATTTATCTCATTTTAATTCTACAATGGTCTGAGGAAATTGCAATTACCGAAAAATTTTCCAACCGATTTTGGATTTTTATACATTACCAGAAAGGTAATTCCATCTAGATTATGATTCTAGTTCCGTTTTCCAAAAATACAGTTTTTTAAGAGCCAGTATTTTCAAAAAACCTAAAAAAGTAATTTTTTCGCCTTGTAAATCGTATTTCAAACTTCAGGGCCGATACGGCAGGTGTTTCCGTTATACGATGACCTTAAGTTTTTCCATGGTGTATTTTTTATACCCAAAGGCACATTTATAGGATGGGGGACGGGTCACAGGTCGCCATTTTTTTTATACAGCAACATATTAATTTTTTCCTTGGGGATAGATATAATTTAATCAAAAAAATTGCTTTATTTATTAATGATATTAAGTCACATTTTCTTCAAAAAAATAACCATTTTTCTTAATCGAATAAACTTTTTCCTTTAACTAATAAACTATAAACACTTAAATACACTTAAAAAGGCATCATATGCACACAAAAAACATGTATGAAATTGTTTTATTTTTTTAATAAATCTGTATTAAATAATTACTCACAATAACAAATAATTAACAAAAATAAAAGATCTATTTACAGTTAAATGGTTTTACAAAAAAACACAAAAAACAAATAATGCTTACGGTGTTGATTTATGGGTACAATTGTGGCTCTTCTTTGGTCTACTATGGATGTTGTTTTTTGCATCATGATGTCAATGGGCCTGATGATGATATTGTGATGGTGTTACCGAAATAAATCCAACACTTTGATTTATTTGGATAAATTATTTAAATAACTACAACAACAAAAACCAGAAAATGAAAAATAAAACACTCACAAACAATACAATTCAATTGAATGTGGTATATGAAGCAATATATCACTTGAATGCACTACACGACTCGTTGGTTGTAACAATGGGATTTTTTTAATTTTCTCACTTGGCTCTGAAATATTATACGCTGCCGTTCATTGTCTATGGTGGCATACTACATGCATGTAGTATTATTTACTTTATTTTCTTTCTTTTTTTTTGTTAATGTCGAACAATAGAATGGTAAATTATACTCAAAGGAACCGAAATTTGATTTGGCAGTTATTCAAAAACTCTTTAGGAGGTCGGTAGGGTGTGCAGTTGAAAGGTAAATTATGTTAAAGAATAAATGTATATAAATATTTGGCTACTACTTTTATATTATTTATAAAACTAATTTTATTATAACTATTTATCTATGTGAAAAGTTTTAAATAAAGTGTTTATATTTATAGTTAAGTATTTGTTAGGGTGACACTTAATATGTAGGATTTTTGAGTTGAGTGTTGTGACGAAAAACTGAAGTGGTGAAAATTTAGTTTTAGGTAGTGTCGCATGTTAGAGTTTAAGGCTCATAAGCATAATCATCACTTTTAAAATTTATAAGTGACTTATAAAACAAATTTTTCATACAAAATTAATTTTATATACGCAAACGAAGTTTTTAAAATTATTATACTAATAGAAATAAATCTGTAAAAGTTACTAAAAATTTGCTAAAACTGATGCTGCAGAAAATACTGCTGAAATTAGCAGACTTTTTTGCTAAATTCTATTAAAATAAGAACAGCAAATTTAAAATTGTTAAATATACAAAATTTTAATTATATTTGAGTTAAATTTTTATTAATGGAAAATAGCAAATTAACCTGCTAAAATCAGGGAAAAATTTTGCTAAATAATTTGTAGCCTAAAAAATCACAAAAAAAATTTTAAATTTTCTAATTTTTTTTTCGATTTGAAATGCAAATAAAAATCGAGCCTTTCGAAAACAGCAGTTTACAATTTTTTAGCAAATATTTCTGCTGATTTTTGCAGGATGGACTGATATTTGCATTCAACTAGCTTAAAAATAGCAAAAATTTTGTAGATATAACAAAAAAGTTCGCCGAACACCCTCTAATCTAAATTATGTTTGTAAGGAGGTTTCAAAAAAAAAATAGTTTTTTTTGCCGAAAGTAGGGGTCGCCATTTTACATTTTTCGTTATATCTTTGGCATTTATAGTCGGATCTTAAAGTATGATACATCGATGTTTTTCTCTCGAGGGGACCAATGTTTTGCTCTAAGGACCATCGGGACCTCAAGTATCCCGTTATAGTATTTACCCACCAGATCTCAGTTGCTACGACCCTAATGTACCACCCTAACATCAGAAAATTAAAGCTCGGAAAAAATAATTAAACTTTTGCTAAGGAAGTTTTTCGACAAACCCAGAAGAAATTTTTTTAATTTTTTTGGTTGCCGAACGTAGGGGTCGTCTTTTTTAATTTTTATACCCTACACCACTACGTGGTCAGGGTATTATAAGTTTGTGCTGATGTTTGTAACACCGAGAAATATTGGTCCTAGACCCACTTTATAGTATACCGATCGGCTCAGAATTTTTTTTTATTTCGATTTAACGATGTCCATCTGTCCGTCCGTCCGTCCGTCTGTCTATCTTTCTGTACATGCATTCTTGTGCGCACTCTACAGGTCACAAATATTAAGATATTTTGATGAAACTTGGTACACCGACTTATGTCGGCCCAAGGCCTATTGATTTTGGTGAACATCGGTCCATGTTTAGACCTAGTTCCCATATAAGGGTCCCCACAAAATTATATTGTTTATACGCTGCAGGTCGCAAATATTAAGATATTTTTTTGAAATTTGGTACGCAGACCTATGTTGGCCCAAGGACGAAGCGTATTGATTTTGGTTAACACCGGTCCATGTTTAGACCTAGTGCCCATATAAGGGTCCTCCAGAAATTGGCTTGGTTACAAACTGCAGGTCGCAAATATTAAGATATTTTAATGAAATTTGGTTCGCTGACTCACATTATAGAAAATTTTGACCCAAGTCCCATTCTAATCTATTCAAATTTCGGATCCAAACATTAGTTGGCTTTTAACCAGACTGGTGTAGGGTATTGTATAGTCGGCATGCCCGACTTTAACCTTTTTACTCGTTTTTACTAAACATATTTGATTACTTAATAACTTTTTAACGGGTCGCGGTATATCAAACATTTTTGTACCAATATTCTCAGCAGGGAATACATTTTCATTGTGTGTAATAAAAAAGTACCTTTTTTGAAATTAAAAAAAAAAATGGGGTTTTTGGACAACTCTAATGACTATCTGCTGTATTCAGAAAACGCAAAAAAAATGTTTTTTTATATTAGTTTTTGCTGTCGAATCGAATGGTAAAGTCAGATTTCCCAGAAATGTTGCCGTTTTTGCTCTGCAGAAAATGGGTCTCCTAATCAGCGTTTTTGGCCGACTTGCGCCAGTGGAGGGAGTTGAAATAAAAAAGAAAAAAACGCCATTTTTTTTCTATGCAAAATCTTTAAAAAAAAAAAGTGATGATATCCGAAAATCAAAGAATTTTTTTTTTTTGACGAGCCCTATTAAATATAACTTAAATTCTGTAAATTAAGCAGTTAGATATTTGCTGTTCTTAGTTTACTAGACTACTAATAGCAAAATATACAAAAGTAAGTTTATGTAGCAAAATATGCAGAAATATGTATAAAAGATCGATGCAATTTTGTTGCAAATTTGTTGACTCGCATAAATAATTATTTGGTTTATGCTCTTCTCAAGCTAATTTAAACAATATGCACTTAGAAAAAATCCCTTGCCCTGCTGCTGTCACATCTGCTGATAGGTTTGTGAAATTTATGATTGAATACATCTTGGATACATCACTTCAAACTTGAGAGCAATAGCAGATTTATTTCATAATTTCGCTCTACCCCACTGTGCTATGGTGCGTAACAAGTTGTTGCCAGTATACTCGGCTGATTTTTGTGGATCACGAATATTAATTATTTGTTTTTGTTTTACTAAATTAAACGAGTAGTGAAATTTAAAATCCATCATATTTTTGTAGTGATATAGACCAGACCTTTGGAAGGAATCACGCATGGGACCATTTAACTGTTACGCTAGTAATCTACCAACTAAATTACCGAGACACTATCAAATATTGTAATTCATGACAAATTATTTATTTGTACTTATGTGCGTTAAAAGTATTGTCAAATTTAAATCTTTAACCACAAAATTTGTAAATTTTTTTTTAATTATAATTAAAATAATAAATATCTCTGACACTAGATTTTAAAAACAATATTTCAATGTGTTTTAAAATCACCACTTTCACCATAAGAGTTAAATAGTAGGTCGAAGAAATGCCCGCGAAATAATATTTAAAATTATTAATAAATTTAAACATACAAATAAGTGCCAGCCTAAAATACTGCAATATATAGTTTTTAATTAAAAATAAACACTTGTTTCTATTAAATAGCCGTTAGACTAAGATGACCGGCAGTTAAACAAAAAAGTTGATTTTCTAAAAAATTACTATCAAATTTGTGTCGTTGTTTTGTACGGTATGACTTGTATTTGAAAACTAACTATGTTTCATATTTGACAACTAAAATATAACACGTAGAACTGTATGACTTTTTCTCAATGAAGTTAATTGAGTTGAAATTTACGAAAAAAGAAATAAACATACTATGCAACATATGTTGTTTTCCACCTTTAAAAAAAGGAAATTAAATAATTCTCTTATTTAAGAGTAGTTTAAATAATCTCTCTTTGGTTATGCTTTTCTTTTGTGTTTTTTGTTTTTTTTCCTTTTTTGATAGTCTATAATTTAGCCAGTTAAAAAACTTGCGCATTTTATGTTTAAACTTTGTGGAAAATAGTCAAACGAAACTCTTTAAAATATTCTGGTTCGTTAGAACTTAAATAGGGAATCAAAAAGCTTTATGAATGCGTAACTTTCGTACAAATAAAGTAAAAAGCTTCCTTCCTTTTCAACAGTTATGCTTGAAAGGAAATGTCTTTTTTTGGTTTTTGTTTTGGCACACAATTAAAACATAAAGGAAATTTTTATTAGTTAATTGAAGGATGTACAAAAATGTGTGTTTTACGTAAAAAAGGTTTATCTTTATAAAGGATACATTAACAGTAAAATGATACTTTGTTTTTAAATGATATTGGCTTGCCGGGTAGTTTTGTAAAATAAACTTTAAAAAAGTTTTCTTTTGCAAACAATGGTGTTTGGTAATAGAGTTGTATGACTTAAGTGAATTGTCATAATATCTGGCATAGGGTTTCCAATACCAAATCGGTATTAACTAATCGGTATTTTAAACTTTTTCAATGCCAAATTTTCAGAATTCGTATAAATATTGTTAGGGTGCAAGTAGAAAAGATATAATATATAGAAGTGTATTCGAGAAGTGTATTCGAAGATGATTTATTACAACAAGGATAAATCTTCTTTTTAAAAATCCATATTTTTAAGCAAATATTTGATAAGACTAATTTTGTATGCTTTTGAGACATATTTTTGCAGAGGGAATATGGTTTCTCTTAAAAAAAAGTAATTCCTGGGAAAACAATTTCATGACCCGAAGATATAACCGATGAAAATGTTTATATATTTAAATCTTATGTTGCATTGATCAGACATTTTTCGGCTAGGTTTTAATTTTTGCGTTATTCAAAGTAGTTAGTAATTTTTTTATTCATTTTATTTATAATCTATTTTATACAATGAAGGAAGGAATTCACAGTTTTAGTACTAATGTGGTATCTTTGTAAAATAGCATGATTTTTGAAGTTTAATCTATAGAAAGTTGTCAAATTTACGATAAATGATAATTTTTAATTTAATACATTATTTATATTTGTAAAACCTTGGTTCACTTTATATACGGGAGATCAAACACATGAAATTGATTAACCGGTTATACGGGTCGGTTAATTGACAAAATTGGCCATTAATCGATTAATAGTTTAATGCAAAATTAATGTATTTCCTTAGTTTTTTTTTTTTGCAAAAAAACCCCAATAAGCTGATTCTTTGATCAATTTCAAGTTAAATTGATAACATTGGATTATAAAGTTAAGGATGATTTACAGATTTTTTTAAAGAAACATGCCTTATAAGCTATGGGTATTTTTTTTTATTTGGAGGACCTGAGGATTCTTAAAAAAGGACATGTTGACAGATATATTCAGTGGAAGTAAATCCTTAAAGTTAAAGAGTTTTTCGTTAAGGGAAACCTCTAAGAATTTACCATTTTCAAAATATGCGAGTTTGACTTCTGCTTAAAAAGTTTTTATTTGGTAGCTCAAGTAATAAAATGCTTATGCATAATAATTTGAAAACCTTATAACAAGTTCATAAAATGAACTTTTTATGAAAAATTTGTTTTATAAGTCAATTATTAATTTTAAAATTGATTAGGTATACGGCCCTAGATATGTAAATAAATAATAATAAATTATCTTTATTAAGTATTTCTAATTGAAAGTTATCTAATTTTAATAAAAATTTATTTGAAATTTTTTCATTCATCCCTAACTTAAAGCTTAACAAGCGAAATATCTCAAAAACTAGGAAATCGATTATTATAGAAATCCCAAGTAGGTATAACGTTTATTCTAACAGTGTTAAAAGTTTTAGGCCTTACTATACAAGAGTATTTATAATTTAAAGCATGGATGGTAACTAGGGTTTTTAACCCGGGAATCCCCGGGACGAAATTCCCGGGAATTTTGCCTATTTTTCATTTCCCGATTCCCGGAAATTTTCCCTATAATTCCCGGGAATTAAAAAAAACACTAAAACAACCATGTAGATTAGCTTGAATATTCGCAAAAAGCCAAAAAAAATATACATATCTTAAAAAATCTTTATATATTTTACCTTTTTAAAGGAGATCTCCAACGATGTCCATGAGAAGAGTATCGACTATGGAAAGAAATTTATTCGGATTTTTTTAAATTTTATTTGGATAGAGAAAACTCTTCACTATATGATCCGATTTCGACAAAAAATTCGAAGAAATAAAATTTCTACAGGTTTTTTTTTTTTTGTAAAATATGTTGTAGTCTCAAAGTAATATTCTATGCGTTAAATTTGTGTATACCATTTTTTGGTTGCATTTTTTTTTACTTTTTTATTAGAGCCCTATATCGCATAATACGCAGAACAAAGATATAAAAACTACATCCAAAGATGGAATTTTCTTTAAAGAAAAGCCAGTGACAATTCCTTAATGATGTGCGAAAGCACGTCATATCCTTCAACCAATTCGTCCCAATCGGTTAAACTAGGAGATCTAAATTTTATTAATACACGGTTTTTATGAAATTTTGCTGTTTTGTTAATTTTAAACTTTAAACGCGTTTGCCCACAACCATGAGGTTAAATTCGGCTGCCACTGTACAGCCAAAGCGAGTAAACCGATTTGAACGCGGTGTTTTTCTTTCGTAGGCAACAAAAAACTCTAGTCCTTTCGTGGATATTTTTTTTTTTGAATTTTAGTCATTTAAATGTAATATCCCCAAGTAAAGGTCTTTGTTGTTGCATTTTTTTGTAATTCTTAAATTTGTGTGGCAACTTTGTTAAAAAAATTTTTTTTTTTAATAAAAATCGGGCCACGAAAAGGACTAGAGAATTTATCTGGTATTAAGAATGACTTTACATTTTTATTTTCCGATAATTAATGAAGGGTGCACAGTGGCAGCCGATTTTGCATTTTTTTTAAAAAAGGCCAATAACCCATCGGTTTTGGTTGGCGAAATTCAAAACTAATCATTTTTGAAAATACTGCAATAAAAGAATAAAATTAAAAAAATATTGTTAATTAAATTTTTGACAACCGGTCAAGTATGCTTTTAAAATTGCTGCTGTTACAGTATTTACCCCCTTAAGGCTATTTTTGCTGGATATTTGAAAGTTTTTTTTGTTTGAATTTTCTAAACACTACACCATACACAACACACACGTTTATATTTTTATTGGCTATGTTTGTGTGTATGAGTAAAGAATTTCTTGTAATTTGAATTGAAATAATTTTGTATATGAACAAACTATTTTAACACAAAATAAACCGAAAATATTTGAATTTTAGTTTTTAAACAGAAAACAAGAAAATTATTTAAATTATTTTTTCTAAAAATAGAAATCTAAAATAAGAATATTTGACTGAAAATAACAACTCCTACAGACGATACATCTTTTTTTCTAGTTTGTTTTTTATTGATTGATAATAAAAAGTTAAACAATATGTTTCAATGTATTTTAATTGATTCATCAATTGAAAACAAACTTTACCTATTACTTTTTAAATAAACCTCAATCGGTTATGGAAAATATATTGTGAGTGCATTTAATAAGGAAAATGCATACTTTAGCATATTGTATTCCTTAACGAAAAATTAAGAGAAGTTTATGCATTAGAGCTTTAATCGTATGGTTTGGTAATTTTTTGTATGAAAACCCTACAAAAATATTTATATTTTCAAACATATTGATTGGTTGAAAATAAATTAAACAATCAGAATGCTCCAAAAATAAATCAAGTTTAGGCATAATGCTACCCAATATTTTAACTAAAGTCGACTTTAACTAAAATATACATTTAAAAAGTTTAGATAGTAAAGGCGTTTGTTTTCGTTTTTTAATAGTATACTTCACTTTAAATGACGTTTTCTCGAAACAACATTTGAATATATAATTTTCGATCACTCTATTTCGTTTTGCAATAAAAATTAAGTCTTGGAACACTTTGCAATTTTTGCCTACTTAAAAATAAAAAAAACAACGTTTTCATTCTAATATCAGTAGAATGTTTTTTTATTTTATGGTTACCGAATGTAGGGGTCATCTTTTTAAATTTTTTTTCATTGGATTTTACCTTTATAGCAAAACACTGGCCTCCTACAGGCAAAAAGATTGATATATCAGACTTTAAAATCTGACTTTAAATGCCGAAGCTATAGCGAAAAATTAAAAATGGCGACACCTACGTTCGGCAAAAAATTTTGTTTTTGAAATTGCCTTGCAAAAATACTTCATACTGGAGGGTGTACGGTGATTTTTTTGCGGTACCGTCTAGTGCCGGGGCTCTTTTTCTGCAGGGACTTAAGAATTTATTAGTCTCCTTTTTCTATTGGCAATAGATGCTTTTCCACCAAACTAGGACAAGTTGCTTTAGAACCGGCTCTAGGAACCGGTGCTAAATGAACTTTTAAATTAGATTCAAAGTTAGCCGGTTCTACAAAGTTTTATTTGCTAAACTGGTATCTATATATAATTTCTTTCATTTGACACCTAATATTCCTATTGTAATTTTGGAATAAAAATTTTTTTTTGGAAGAATTGTGTGCGTTGTGGTGTATTGGTTAGCGCGTTGGACTGTTGCGGGTGTTAGATTGCGGGTTCGATCCCCAACCAAGGCAACGTCAATTTATAAAAAATACTAATATGTTTGAGCTTTTTCTATTCCTCATACATATCGCAGCATCCTCCTTCGGTGTTGCCATAACACTTAACCCCACTGAAGTTAAATAATATAACAGGGATATGAACTAAAAAGCTGCAACAAAGTTCGCCAACTCTTCATCACATGGCGCGCAACAACTGTTCTAAGCTGGAACATCTCGTGCAATTAAACACTAAGAGAATTATCATCACTTCATTAATGAATTTCTTCATAGTTTCAATGAAAATTGTCACTGGAACTTGTCCATTGAAACTTTTCATAGAATCTATGAAACAGGTTTCATTAAAGTCAATGTTTATGAAAAGTTCATAAAATGACTAAAACTCTTCATAAAATTAATAGGCCGCTCGTCCAATGAATAAATCATTCAGCCAATGAAGAGCTTCATAAAATCTATGAAGCTATTTCATTTACTATTATTTATTATAGTTGGTTGTTGTCGTTGGTAAGCTGGAGTTGATAAATAAAAAGTACTTAGCAAATGCAAAAGGCGTAATAAAATCGTAGCATATTTTACGGATGTACAAAATATGTCTAAAGAAAAAATTCATTAAATAAAAAAGGGTCATAAAACAAAATTTATAAAAAATTAATATAATTTATAAAAAAATTTCATAATAAAATTTCATAAAAAAAATAAAAATTATAAAAGATTATTCTCTCAGGAAATGACGATATTTTATAAAAAATTAAAAAAAGTAAATACTATTTAACAATTTCATATATATAAAGAACATTTTCATTAAATATATGGAGATTGAATTTATGAAATTCAATGAATTTTTTTAATGAAATTATGAAATTTTATGAAAGAAAAGTTATGAAAGTTGAGTTATTGATAACAAACTCGATTTGCTTTCAACAGTCACATAAGTAGACGATTATCAAAATATTAACCCACTCAAAGGCGAAAGGCACTGATGATGGCTTTGTAGCGAAAGCCGAAAATGCGCATTCTGCCTTGCTGATCTTATCGAATTTTTTCAATAATTTTTATTCTTTGTAATTTATTGGAAAAATTGTATCATCTTTCTTTGATTTGAAAATAATTTAAACAGAAAGTGATTTTAATTTATGATCTTGAGTCAAACTAAAATAACATTCATTTACTTAAATAACAGATCAACTAAAAACATTTCCCCCAAATTTCATAATATTAATTAAATATTATATACATAATGAAATTCTTCATTGGTTCAACGAAAAAAATTCTATGAAATTATATCATTAATATCATGAAGGCTAATTCCCTCAGTGCAGTGTTGCCATATTTGCAGCCCTACATCTTTCACTTCTTCTCTATCTCCTTTCTAAAGGAAGCAACACGTTAGTTAATAGGAAGAATTTTCTGAGTGTTGATTCCCTTTTTTTTTTTAAAGCCCATAAGTTTTATATTTTTTTAACTGCCCTACGGGAAATGGATCAGCCACAGAGCTGGTCACGTGACTGGAACTTTGTGGGAGTCACCGGTCCTCGATTCGGTTTTTTTATATGAAAGTAACCGGCAACTTTAACATGGGCTTGTCATAGGAGGTGGCAATTTCCTCCTTTTGAGCTACTTGTAACTTGTCGCAAAGCTTGTCGTTTATAACATATCACACTACTGGTTTAAGAGAGTATGCAATATAACAAGTTAAAGTTATCTAATACGGAAGTAGTCTCATGTTAGACATTATGTGATAAGTACCGAAACTAGTGAGAAATAAAATACCAGGTGACTGGTTTAAGCGCACATATCACAGAACTAAAGGAAAATATTTGTTAACAAACTGGTCACACATTAGTCAATATGTGTGTTGTTGCTGAACTAGTACAAAATAATAGTTTCGTGACATATCACTATACTGCTCTAAGTTAACAAGAAACTGAAACTAATTGACGTGTAACATGTCACTTATTATTCACCATGTGTCATAATAAGTATGGGTGCTGGAAGAACCCAGAAGGATCCAGTCACTGAACTTACGTAAAACGACAAGTCACCGAATATGTTTTTAAAACATCACAAACTCACAAAAAATTATTAAAAAAAAAACAGTTTATTCCAAATTCCAAAAACATAAATATTAGGGGTTTTCATATAAACTCGTAAATTCCATGTAAATCTTGTATAAATATAAACATATTTTTCATGTATGGAGATTGATATTAAACTCATAAACATACCAACTTTACACTGTTTACGAGTATAATACGCATTTATATGAAAACCCCTATTAACTCATGATTACAATTCAATATAAGCTATACATATAAATTATTTTAATTTTTGCATTAAAAATTCAAAAATAGTTTTTTCGGACTTTCTAAATAGATTTTCATACTTTTACTTAGAATATTGTTCTACATCAAGTCCAAATTCGAATAAGATAATATTGTAATATTAGATTTTATTTGTTGCTTCAAAATGTCATATTCGAATTTGGACTTGAGGTAGAACAATATTATAACAAATACATATATGAAAGTATACATATAAATTTTAACGTAAGTTAAGAAATACTAGCTACACCATACACCACTACTTCGACAAGGTAAAATAAGTTTATACTGCTGTTTGTAACACCAAAAAATATTGGACCTAGACCAACCTATTAGTGTACCGATTTACTCAGAATCGCGTTGAGTCGATTTGGCGATGTCCGTCCGTCGGTCTATCTATCTGTCCATTAGACCGTACCTCAAAAAAAAAGTTTGCCGTACACCCTCCAATATGAAGTATTTTTGGAAGGCGATTTCAAAAAAAATTTTTTTTTTTTGCCGAACGTAGTGGTCGCCTTTTTTAATTTTTTGTTATAGCTTTGTCATTTAAAATCGGATTTTAAAGTGTGATATATCGATTTTTTGCCTCGAGGAGACCAGTGTTTTGCTACATAGTAAAAATCCAATTAAAAAAAATTTAAAAAGGCGACCCCTACGTTCGGCAACCAATATATAAAAAAAAATTTCTACTGGGTTTAGCGAAAAACTTCCTTAGCAAAAGTTGAATGATTTTTTGCGAGCTTTAAATTTCTAACATTAGGGTGGTAGCAACTGAGATCTGGTGGGTAACTACTATAACGGGAAACTTGAGGTCAAAATGCCCTTGGAGCAAACTACTGGTCTACATCGATGTATCATACTTTAAGATCCGACTGTAAATGCCAAAGATATAACGAAAAATGTAAAATAGCGACCCCTACGTTCGGCAAAAAAAAATAAAATTTTTTTTTGAAACCTTCTTGCAAAAATATTTCATATTGGAGGGTGTACGGCGCATTTTTTTTTTTTGCCTGTAAGGTGGTACGCTCTACTGTCCACGTACCCTTGTGTGCACGCAACAAGTCGTATATACATACGGACCAAATTTCGGCAAAATGGAATGACGTTTATAGGTCCCTAAAAATTTCAAGTTTCTTTTCAGGATTTCTGCATAAATTCTGAACAATTTTATATACGTTACGAATATGAAATACAATTTTTTAAAATTCATTTACAAAAAGAAGTTTATGTGTGAATTGATCAAAATATTTTTTATCGTTAAATTGCCTCTATATGAAAAACTTTTTGTGTATTCCATGACCGGGAATCAAACGACCAACCCTCTACACAGGCTACGACCCGTAGCATCATCTCTTAACGAGACAAACCATGGTCGACACATCGATGATTGTGGCTAATTGAAGTCTTGTCAATCATAACCTACACAATGAATGTTTTGTAATCGGAAGAAAATTTCTATCGTTATTTCCTTTTCACAGGTAATTATCACATTATGATGATTTCTTTGGCCAAAATTGGATGAAATGGATGTGAACGACATGTGGCTCTAACAGGCGGCGCTACGTGCCACATAGCTGAAGCGACCTGGACATTCTGCACGACCGATTTGAGGGCATGGTTATCCCACACAGAAGCGACTTACTTGTTCTTGTGAGGTTCCATCAAGTTGCTTGTCTATGCCAATAAGTCAATTAAAAATTTTATGTAATATAATAGTTACTAAACTTCGAAAAGTGTACGATAATCGTCTATCGTGTTATAGAATCTGGGCTCATATTTTAAGTAAAACCCTGTTAAGTTTACATATAAAAAAATATGTGCGCAATTTACAAAAAGTCCATTCCTGAATTCAACACTAAACTGGTTTTCGGGTCATTTTGGGCTTTTTGAGCTAGTTTTCAATTATTAACATAAATTTAATCTTCTCTTTAATTAAAATACAGATGTGATGTACCTATTTTAGTCCAATGGGTCATTTCGACCCCTTAGTGATTTAAGCTTCCCTAGTGATTTTTTTTTGGAATACTTTTCTCTATTTCATAATGGTAATATCGGTATTACAAAACATTTTCACCAACGATTAGAGAAAAGAACCGGTAATCAAAATATCCAATAAAAAATTCTGACTTTTTGGATATAACATCCCCAGTGTTTGTGAATAAATTGTTTTGCTTGTCATTGACAATCTATTATGCATAATCGTATCCGAACAATATTTTTGAACTACTCGTAGTTTATTATTATGTCATCATTTCTGTGGCCACAAAGTTAAGTATTATGTAAACTTTGTAACGGTCACGGGATAGGGTATTACGGTACCGATCGCCATTTTTTCATACACATCTAATTATACTGCACCTGTTCTGTGTTATATCACTACTTCAACTGCAAAGGTACTAGTTACTTTTGTCAATTTGATGTTATGATACTTTTTCTCCAGTTATAGGATATATCCAAAATGAACTAGTTAATGTTTGGCCTCCATTTCAATAGTCACGATGTTGAATATTTTGCTGCAATTACCACTTTTTGATACACCGAAATTTGGGTTTACATCAGTTTTGTAACCTGTCCCCTATGCACCTGTCACAGATTTGTCACTTTGGATCAATCGACCCTTCATTTCCCGTAGGGTGGTTTGTACACACTTAATTTCCGACATTCCACTTAAGCAGAATCAGGTATTGTAAAAGTTAGGGAACAACTGACAACCACTTTGTAATTTGCCTCAAAAATATTGGGTCTGTTCGATTACATTTCTAGTAAAAAATAGTAAACTTGGAAAGTAGTAAAGAATTGCCAAAAAAAAAGAATCGCTTTTTGTATGAAATGCAAGAAAATGATATCAAAAGTAGTAAATCGAAACAACTGAATTAAATAGCCCTTAATTTCATCGTTATATTCGGAATTGAGATCCTGAATACGACAACCCCGATACTTGATTTTAATGATTGATTTTGCTTGGCTACTCATCTTTGAATTAGTTATTGAATCTCAACGTGCAAACCATTCTAAATTCGTTTATTTAATTTCGATTTTTGAATCTTTGCAGAAATTTATACATGATAATCGTTATTAGAGACATTTAATTTTGAATCGGTTGTTTTTTTGTTTTTAACTAAATCAAATCAAAAATGAAATTGATTTGATTTAGTTAACTTAAATAGCTCAAATCTAATTCCATGTTAATCGAACCCTTAAATTGCAGTTATCGCGTTATAATTACAAAATATTTACACGAAACGGTTATTCGAATTTAATAATTACCTTATACTAACCCAGTCAGAAATCGCCAGTGGTACAAAAAATCAAGCACTGGCATACCACTGGGTAACCACGGTATTAAAAATAAATGACTGGCAGAACACTCATTTGGGACGCTTTGCCAGCGTTTGCGAAAAGCGTTTTACCAGTATTTTTTTTTACAAAAATTTCGGTGGTTAATAAAAAAAAAACACTGGCAAAGAATTGGCTTAGAGTGATATGCCAAGGTTTGCAACCAGTTGTTATCCAGTGCTACTTAGCCAATGCTACCAGGCATACAAAAATCAATTCACTGGAAAACCAATGATTTTATAAAAATGCTGACGCTTCATTAAAAAATATTTGTAGTCGGAAGGTTCCGAGTTCAAATCCGGTTGCAAGCAAAAATTTTTTTTTGGATTTTTTTTTAATTTAAAATTTTTTTTGTTTTATAAAATCAATTTTTTTGTTTGTGGGAAAGCTCCTTCAAGACCAACTTTTTTTTTGCCCTCCCAACACTGGCATAATAGTTATTAAAATTTGTTTGCCAGTACTAGCATTTTGGCACAGCCAGTAGTTGTCCAGCTATTATCACTCATTTATGTGTTTAGCCATTAAATATTATATGTCTCGTTAGCTCAGTGGGTAGAGCAATCGTCTGCCAATCTGACGGCCTGGGTTCAAATCACGGCAGGACCAAAAAAATACATATGAACTTTTTTTTAATTTTATATTGGAAAATATATTTCCAGACCACCTATTTGTTGGTTTTACCAGCGTTTTGCCAACGTTTAAAAATTTTGTCCCTCCAGTGCTTTTCCGGCGCTTTTTGAACAGCCGGTCCATTTGTCTAATGATGTTATCATTTTGGGAATGGGAAAGCACTTTTTGCCAGTACTTATACCACCTGTTAAAGTGCTTTGCCACCGCTTTCCCGTTTGTATTTTTCTGACTGGGAACATATATAATTATTACGTTCTTTAATTTCATTTTTTTTAACTGTATAGATGTTTATTATTTAAATATTCCCTCATATTAATGATTCCTAAATTGTTCTAAATCTAATTAAATTTAATAATCAATTGTACGTACGTCGACTCAGTGATCACTTCGTCGTATAACAGGTATATCCTTAAGTTAATTTAATTTATCTATATATAATAGGGTGGGTCGATTTAGCAATCGATATTGCGTGCTCGATTTTTCGAAAGCTTTTAGCATGGGGAAAAAAAAGTTCCACTACGACATATCAAAAAAATCATTTTCGAGGCTACCAAATTTTAATTTTTTGCAATTTTCTATTAAATGCTTGGATTAGCGCCATCTTGAGGTGGCTTTTTGAAACAACTAACAAAGTTGTAAACAATATAACATTACAACCTTTCCAGAAAGGTATTACTTATGAAAATCGGATAAAAAATGTGGCAACTAGAGGTAAAAGTATATAAGTAAAATTATTTTCTGCTTGATGATGAAATGATGATAATGATGAGAAATGATGATAATGATGTTGATGATAGTGTAGTTCAACGTTATTACAAACAAAAACAACTCTTAATATTATTTACTACTAACGAGAGGTAAGTGTTTCACTCTGAATGATTTTAAAATAAGTTATACTGTTCTTAAATACATTAAAAATTTATAAAAAATCAGGGTTGGCAGGCAATACCGCTAAAATACCGTTATCGATTCAAAACCCTTTCAACTGACTATCGTTACCCCTAAAATACCGTTACCGAAATAACCGAAATACCGTTAACCTTAGAATGCCGATACCGAAATAAATAAAATGTCGATACCCTTAAAATACCATTACCGAAATAAATGAAATAGCATTATCCCTAAAATACCGTTATTGTTATTTTTAATTTTCTGCTTTTGGTAATTTCACGTGGTTATTGAGTATTTTTTGTACATTAAGTTGATAAATTGGTTATGTTTTTAATCTCGTTTGTTAAAAAAAAAAAATTGCGGGATGCATCGAAATAACTGACTACCGTTACCCTTAAAATACAGTTAACGATATAACTGAAATACCGTTAATCTACCGTTACCGAAATAACTCAAATATCGTTATCTTTAAAATACCGTTACCGATATAACTCAAATACCGTTAATCTTAAAATACCGTTACCGAAATAACTCAAATACCGTTATCCTTAAAATACCGTTACCGAAATAACATAAAATATCGTTACCCTAACGATAACCGCTTTCGTTTCGGTTACCAGCCATGTAAAAAATACTATTAATATCAAGTAGAAAATGTCACACTTGGCGTATGATTATTTTATAATTCCATATAACTCATACGTTCCGTAAACCTCATAGAGGGAGAATACATTAAATATGCATTACAGACTTCACTGCAGTGCATAAAGTATGATGAAATTTCAATTTTTATTGTTTTTTTTTTAGAATATATCGTTAAATGAAATTTGTATCAGTTAAAGGGAAGGAAATTTTAGCGTAGAAGTTTATGTAAAAAAATGTAATATTTGAGTGCAAGGATAATAAAATAATTGAATTTTTTTTATTGCCTTATGCTGTTTATATCATAAAACTCAAAAGCAATAAATCTTATTTAATATAGTTCACAATATGTTACTCATCTGTTATTATCATTATAATTGCATTTGAATGCAATATCAATTGACAATGACCATGATTTAGGTTACATGTTTGTGATACTGTGAGTATTCTATATTATTCATTGACTTTAGCGAAATGAATTTAAAAACAAAACATGACTTTTTTAATGTTAGGACTGGTGACTATTCTGAAATGTGTCTAGATTAAAGGCCAACTTTATCAGTCCGTGGGCTTTGTATTTGGTTAGACAGACAGATTTTTCGCTAAGTTTGTGCCACTTGTGGCTAGGAATCCACGCTACAAAATCGAATGAGAGTCTGAATACAATTCGTGAACATTCCAGATGATACGCCATATGCCATTACAGATCTGAGTGGCTCTTGACTATCAGAAAAACTTAGATGGAGATATTATTGTACCCCTACTTATGCACTTCGTCGCACTGATGCAAATGATGAAAATTTCCACTTGACGAATAGAAGGCTGTATGCCGAGCATAGCGACATATTTTGCACTTTTTCATCCAACTTCCCATTTATTTCCCGGATTATTGTAGCACAGCAGTGTAGAAATGAAATGTCATAATTTTTTCGATTGCCAGTAATGACACCGACTTATTTGCTGTATTATTTTAAAACATATAATAAACATATATAGTTACTTTTGTTATTGCATTTCTTATTACCTTTATATGGCGACGTCGCGAAAAATAATGAGTTATGGTTACACACCAGCATACGAAAAATCAAAAATATATCGTTACCTATGTGCTTACCACAACTGACAAAAATAATGAGTCTAAAATAGATTTTCAAAAAAATAAATTATATAAAAAAATATATTTCTTATTGTAGTTTTTTTTTTAAATAAAATTTGCTGGGAATCGAACCTGGATCTATAGATTGCCAGTCAATAGCTTTACCATCTGAGCTATATCGACATGTAACATTTAATAGATAAAAACATAATTGACCTGCTGCACACAAGTAAGCTTACTCGCCAACATACAAAAAATCAAAAAATATGTGGTTACATATATCCTTACCACTGTTTAAAAAATATTGAGTCTAAAAATAGATTTTAAAAAATTAAAAAAAAATTTAGAAAATTATTTTCTATTTGAAATAATGATAAAAATAAGTCATTATCAGTAACTCATTATTATATGTTTTGAAATAATGCAGAAGGCAAGTGGGTGTCATTACTGGTAGTCCAAAAAATAATGATATGTCATTACCGTTTCTACACTGGGTGGTAATGATTTTCTACACTGGGACAGGGTCAAAAATGTTTGTGGTGCGAATCTGAGGAAAATCGGAAAAATTTTAAAATTCCAATAACAAAAATATATTGTGTATTTATTCATTTTCAACTAATTTTGGATATTGAATTTTTGAATATTAGTAATCATAATAATTAGTAATTAGATTACTTTCTTTTTAAAGGTGAATTAATGATAAAACTATGATTGTATTTAGTTTCACGATCACGACAAATCACGATCACCAACTACTCACAAAAGGAAATAAACCAAATTAACGAAGTAATTTCGATTTACCATGTAAACTTATACAAAATGTTTTTTTACAGACTTGTCGCTAATAATTCACATTTATTTGTATTTAGTAATTTTCGAATTCTTTTTCAGAAATTTCAAATGACATTTCAGAACATTTCAATCACGCAAAAATTCTACTCATGCACTGTAACTTATGCCGAATATATATGAAAATAATCAAAAAGAATCAAAAGTACCCGAGTAAAAAAAATTGATCTCGCGCAATATCTAATCATATCCAATTTGATATTGTTTAAGATCTGCTGTAATATCTAGCTGATCCAATTAGATCTCAAAATTGGGTGTATCCAATCATATCGTATTAGATCCCATTGTATATATGGGGATAAACTAAGATCAAGTTATATCTCAAAATTGGAAGGTCCAGTGATATCTTTGGGGATAAACCTAGATCTATTTTGATCCGAAAATTGGCGGATCCAGCTATATATTTGCGGATATTCTTAGATCTAATTAATCCGAAAAATGGCGGATCCAATTAGATCCAGCTATATATTTGGGGATAAACTTAGATCTAATTTGATCTCAATTTTGGCAGATCAAATTAGATCCCGCAATATATTTGTGGATAAACGTATATCTAATTTGATCCGAAAAAGTGGCAGATCGAATTAGATGTAGCTATATATTTGGGGATAAACTTAGATCTAATTTGATCCAAAAAATGGCACATCGAATTAGATCCAGCAATATATTTGTGGATAAACTTAGATATAAATTGATCTGAAAAATGGCAGATCAAATTAGATCCAGCAATATATTTGTGGATTAACTTAGATCTAAATTTATCTGAAAAATGGCAGATCGAATTAGATCCAGCAATATATTTGGGGATTAAGTAAGATCTAAATTTATCCAAAAAATTACAGATAAAATTAGATCCAGTAATATACTTCGGGATTGCGTAAGATCTTAACTTTTCGGATAAATTGCAGATCGAATTAAATCCAGTGATATATTTGGGGATTTGGTAGGATCTTAATTTATCCCATAAATTGCAGATCGAATTAGAAACAGCATCTAAAACTATCCAGAAAAATGACAGCTAAAATTAGATCCCGCATTATATTTGGGTACTACGTAAGATCTCCATTTATTTGGGATTAAATAAGGTCCCAGACAGATATTGACAATAGTTCAAAAAATAATACACTGGAAGAGCACTGATTTTATAAAAATTACAATATTTTGTTAAAATAAGGTTTAAACTCATAAGGTCTCGAGTTCGATACCTTTCACGGCTATGCATTTTTTTTTTATAAAAATGCGCATTCTCCTTGCTGGTCTTATCGAAATTTTTTCAATAATTTTTATTCTTTGTAATTTACTTGTAAAAATTGTATCATCTTTCTTTGATTTGAAAATAATTTAAACAGAAAGTGATATTAATTTATGATCTTGAGTCAAACTAAAATAACATTTATTTACTTAAAAATAACAGATCTACTAAAAACATTTCCCCCATTCAAAAGAATTTCTTTTTATAAAATTATAATTTTATTTTCTATAAATGTTTTTATAAAATTATATTTTTTTTTATTAAATTGAATTTTTTTTAAAAATAATTTTATTTACATATTTTTAACGCTCTACACCATTTCCAATTGTATCAATTGTTTTTAAGATTTATCAATTGTATTTCAGAACTAATCAATTGAATTTCAGTTTTATCAATTGTATTTCAGAAATTATTAATTGTATTTCCGAAATTCGCAACTGTATTTCAGAAATTATCAAACTGTATTTCAGAAATTATCAATTGTATTTCAGAAACTATGAAATGTAATTTAGAAATTTTTCTCTATTAACTATGATAAACCATCAACAAGTTCTGAAATAGATTTGATTATTTCTGAAATACAATTAATATATTTCTGAAATACATTCCATAATTTCTAAAATACATTTAAAATTTACGAAATACAATTAATAGCTTCTGAAATACAGTTAATATATTAGTTGCTGATGAGTTACCATATATGATGGCACCATATATGACAATATATTGTTTAAATGGCACCAATATGGAGCTTTATATGGTAATATATAACTTAAATTCTCCATATACCATTTGATCCGAAAAATGGCCCGATAAAATTGTATCAGTTCTTATTTGTATCAGTTGTTATCTAGTTGCATCAGTTTAGATCTGACCTGATTAAATTATGTGTTAATCAGATGAAATTGTATCAGATTTTTGACCTGATACAATTTTATTGGTTTATATTACATGGTATCAGTTTAGGTCCAAATAGATATATTTGTATACAAAATTATATAGTTA